>CM034153.1:74103395-75303395 GCA_019776745.2 Taxus chinensis | reverse complement strand
TGCATCCCCTCCTCTCTCAAGTCCTTCTACAACATTACCAATTCTCAAAAAACAACCTCCTCTAAATTTTTTTACCCCCTCCTCCTCTCAAGTCTTCTACAGTGTTATCAATCCCACATAAGCTACCACCATTCAAGATCCCTCCTCATCCTACTCCACTTCCACATCCGATTATATCTGTCAAACAAGCTAATCCTTACATTGATGGCCAAAACACATTTCAAGCTCCATCGCCATGCCATGGTCCTTCTCACATCATCACATAGATCTCCATCACGACAAATACTTGGGGGGCATCACAACTTCTTCCCCCTTAATAGCATCATAAGTTGTCTATATCATTCTACCATACTTATGCTCCATGCGCTTCATGTCTAATCTTTCTAAGCACTTCTTACACATCTTGATACACACATTATATCGTCATTACCTATGACACACTCTAGTTCCACAGTTCATACTCGATTACTGAGGGTCTAAATCTGAAATGAACCTCACCACATTCACTCTTCATGTTCTATGCTTCATGATCTATCTTTCTAGTGCACATTTTTCAAACCATTTCCTGATGACACACTCTTGTTCTATGGTTCATTCTTGATTTTTGAGGGGTCTTTTATAAATGAACCTCATCTCATACACATCCATTGGGGGGCATGTTGCTCCTATCACATCTTCACACATTGCATACCATTCCATCACACTCATACACTTCATTTGCATATCTTGGTTACACTTACTCTTGCTTTTATTCTACTCACATGTACACTTTATTTTCCATGCTAGACAGATAATTAGTATGCCAATATTTTTTCTATATACACATGTGCGCTCACTTGATATTTTAGAGTGAATGCAGATCTCTTATCAGATTTTCACATGAGTTGCAATGATGCTCAACATTGTATCCTTTTACCAGTCCCACCGAGGCTCCTGGGGGCATCTGCATATCTTACTCTCACACATTACATGTGTTATTGTTTCATCATTTAGTATTTTCTTGCATATTACTTTCCATTGATACATACATATCTTGACATACTTTTTATCTTTCTAACATGCTAACGGGTGCTTCATATGTAGCATTTGCTTTGCAGGACTATATGCCACCATGGTTATCTGCCACACTTTTCCTGACATTGTTTGTTATTGTATGTTATTGTTTGTGGGCTATGCCCTATGTCTTGTTTGTTCATTATTTGTATGCTTTTGGCCACTTCGGCCCTGATTGTCTTGTGACATTGTGAGCGATGTCCCATGTTTGAAACCCACTTTTCATGGTCTATCTTGTTTGCACACTTGATTACATTGTCTTATATTACATGTTTGCTACTTTTTCTACTAACACATGTTACTAGCCACTTTGTTTGCATGTGTCTTGGTTTCTACCATGCACATCCCCTACCCCCTATAGGTATACAATTCATCTCAGCATAAGATCCTCTCCTTTGGGATGCATTCTCCTACAGTCATTACATGCACCCCAAACGAGGGGGGATACATTAGGGAAAACAAATCACCCCTACAATAACTAAGAGCTACAACACAAATCTACACAATACAAGAAATAACACAGAACATATTTATAGAATGGATCAAAATCTTGACTTGGGTCCTCAACACAACACAGACACCAGTGCCCAACTCATCAGAAGCGCATGGGCACCTGTGTCCTCCCCTGGGACTAATGTCCTGGGGGCACACACAGTTAGTTTATCATATCAACATAGTCTACAGAAGTCTTCAGAGTAGTTTCATAGTTACAGACACAATCCTCCAGTTACATAATGCATGCAATCTCCTTCAATTGGTACAACTTGGAACTAATTTGGAAAAAATGGGACAACATGAACAAATCAGGGATGTACCATCTGTAGTGGTGCTTATCAGACAGAGTCATGGAAGGAGAGTAACACTAGACCTCTCTCCCCAACACTTTCATTTGGCATGAGATCTCCCAAAAAACTCACTCTTGGCGTGAGATTACCCAAAAAACTGCTTTTGGCATAGATCCCAAAAAACATTCTTCACAGCATTTTCAGGACATTTTTCTATCCTTTTACACTCTTTACATCAGGTGCACACTTTCCTTTTACACACTTTTACATACTTTACATAGATTTTTCTCTAATTTATCATATACGGGACTTTGACTACATCTTTCACTCTTCTTTTGTAGGTCTATCCTTAATAAGAAACAACAACAACAAATACAAGCACAATTGGTACAATGCAACACATACACTTCACCCCAAGGGTCACTTTCCTTTCCTAGACTCCATGCTTCACTTTGCACTCATTCCACGTTTCACTTGTCCACTCTACATACATTTTGTCACACGCTCTATAGAATCATAAGGTACACATATCTTATTTACTTTATGTTATCAAGTATTCACTCAACAACATAAAGTGGGGGAAAATGTAGACACAAAATCACGCACTTGGGTACATTTCAAGGTCCTAAAAGCATACTAGTATTTACATGATTCCTAAGCAAGAAAACTAGTGGTTGACAACTATCTTTGGCCTCTTTTCTTTGACTCTTATTTTCTAGTTTGTCTTACACACCCTACAACCCAGTCATAAATTTACTTGTTTATCTTTTATGGATTTCAGACACCAGCACCCAACTAGGACAGTAATGCCCAGGTGCTCATGTCCCCTCTGGGTGCCCTGACCCTTTCTTATCTTACTCACTTCCTTTTGGGTCTCTTTTATCTTTTGGGCATCTTTTTCACTTATGGGTCTATCCTTCCAGTTGTCAATTATGAAATTCAAATAAGGGAATCATATAAATACATAGTTATGTGTTCAAAATAAGGGACCAAACACTAAGCATTACTATCATCACCTAATTTTTGCATTCAAAAGGCACCTAAAGCACTCCAAAGGCATCCATTTAACATCCATTCAAGGGATAAGGGACTGCATACTTTCATACACATCATAAGAAGGGGAAGTTCATTCTATTCCATCCACACATTTCACTACATTGTTACATTCTAGCTACAACCCGCTATCAAGTGCAACTTGCACAAGGGCATCCTAGGGCACAATTTCTACACACACAAGAAGATACATGGAGTTTGAGATGTAATGCAATGCTCGGTCATAATTTCACTCTTGGGGTGACCGTTAGGGGTCAGTCTGACTCCCCATCTATTTTATTTTCCTTTTTAGGTTTGATGTGGTTTGTGGGCTTGTGCAGGTGAACTCTTATTTTGCAGGTTACATGTACCCTCGGCGATCATTGTGCGACTATCAGGTGATCAATAAGAAACAACAACGTGTCACTCTCACGACACAATGAAATACTAGATTGTTGACCATTTGCATGCAGTCACATAGGAACCCAATAGCAGTCTCCAACTGCCCATTTGTGCCCCTGTCCTAGTGTGGGAACCCATGTCTAACTTTGTTCATGAGCTGCATAATTATACCAAGCATTTATGACACTCTTCCTAGTTTGTTCAACACTTTTCCCAGTTCATATCAACTTGAAGTAGAGCATAAATACATCCAATTCCCCTCATCCTTTTTATTGTGCTTAGGGTTTCAAATATTACATCTTAGATTGCTTGTATAATCTCTTTATTCTCAACATTTATACATCATTTGGTTCAGTGGTGACTCTCGTAATATTTAGATTTAATTCAAATTAAATTAAATTAGGATTAAGGCCTACCTACATGATATGAAATGACCCATAAAAGATATCAAATTAAAAGTTGATCATTAGGTGGATGGAAAAAAATGTCATCCTTGAACCAAACCTGTTGGACAGTTTGATCCTAAACAAATGGTCCCATATATGAAGTTTGCGGGATTATGTAAAGTTCTCAAAAAAATGCATTGGAGGAGTATATTGTGGTGGACTAATGTAATTAGTTATATGAGTGACTAAGTAATGTGAATAAAGAAGAAAGTCACGCAAAAGAGATAAGGATAGGTTGCCTAACTTGGCATGTGTGCACAAGTCATGATCTAGGGATAAAGAAATTTTTTCATTGTCATATGATAAATTGCCAAATTTGGGTTTTTAAACTCTATAATAAAAGGAGCCTCACAAAAATAATTTAGTCATAGTTTAATGTCTCCCTCTCAAATCTGTTGTAATGAAATTAATGTTTCATTTGATTGTTAATGTTAGAATCCTAGTTTACAAATTTCCAACTATTACGTAATTATGTTGCTTGTAAATGGTTTAAATCAAATTCATGTTGTATTTATCCATGTATGTTGGAGCACTTATAGCAAGTAGGTATCCTCTAAAAACATCATAACCTATGAGTATGAATGAATGAGTGAGGATTTTTAGATTCACAGAATAAATACTAAGATACACTAAAGAGGCATATCCAACATGGGGTAGTAAGGCACATAAGAGATGTTTAATGGGCATTTTATCCTACTTTTGGTAGTAAGCCATGTATGATAGGTAATCGAATGAGTGTTGGGGAGTATAAAATAATAAAGGAGGAGGGGAAGACCAAGTAAGAAAACATACTCGTCTTGCAAACATAATGTTTGATTGGTTGCAGGATGTGCATATTTTATTTCTCAACCTTCCCCTCTCTTCTTCAGCGACAAGATAATTAAAAAATAATTCCATTAAAAATTGGCTCTAAATGCTTGCCTTGTTACACCAAGTTGAATATTCCTCTTAATTGCATCCAAGAATTACTTCTACGACTCTAAAATCCTCAATCAATCAACCATTATGTCAATAAAAGGGGCACTTTCATTGTGGCATCACCCTCATTGGCATAAACATCATGGCTAAATATATGATTTGTATTTCTCGTCATGCAACCATTATGTTAGTAGGAGGGACACCTCCCTTGTAGTGTCACCCTATAAGGATCATAGTCTATTAAGGTTTGTGTGTTACCAATAACCAATATTACTAACTAAATGGATTAATTATTTGAATAAATGAAGTTTTTAAAAGTCGTAGAAGGAATTTCAATATATTCATTAAACAATTATCAATAATAGCAATTTCCAATATTGCCAGTAAAATTGTGCACATCTATATTATTATTACAATACTAAAAATTAGAAAAGTAGTCTTCATTTATTTTAAACTCCCATTAACTTTTTCACCTTGGAAAAAGGGAAAAAACAAATTCGATCCCTTGTTCTTCTTATTCGCTACCATTGTAATCAGCCCACACAGAAACCCATTATAACTTACTGTATATATGTCAATTGTGTACGTGCGAGTACATTTATATATTGATATACACATATATGTGATTTTTTTTCTCATGTAGGTATAATGGGTATGCTTTCTTGACTTAAAAATTCCAAGAATTTAACAATGGAAAAATCTTTTAAAGTTTCATAAAGTAATAAATATATTACTTGTGAAATATCCAATTAAAAAAAACAAAGAGTTATGTTGTAAAAACATGTTCTTTAAAGGATTTGTGATTGACATTTAATTACGCCGATGGGCGTTCCCTTTCACAACGAAGCGTCTGACTTCTGATACCTATGTAGAAAATCAACATTTTTAATTTTTTAATTAGTACATGCGACAATGTACAAATTTACTCCAACCATAGATTTTGCAATGGTCAAAATTCCGCCAATGGGGCTATACAAAAAGAATCCTTGTCCCGAGACATCACCAATCCTGACACGACAAAGAAGGAAAATGACATTTCTTTTAAGGCCACGTCAATTGTGTCCTCTTCGTGATCTGATTTAGGTTTTGAGAAGTGTTGAATCCGATTAGTGAATTTTTTGACATGGGTTTATTTTCCTACTCAACTTTTATTTTGTGGTGGGTTTTTTGACATGGGTCTATTTTCCCACTCAACTTTTATTTTGTTGTTAAATACATGGGCCATTTAAAATATTATATACATACTTATTTTGAATATATATATATTATAGATATATAGAAAAAATTGACGGAAATACATAAAATATGCAAGTTGCATGTGACAGATGCTTCAAATATTTACAAGTATTTAAATCACAAAAAATGTTTAATCTGCCGTCGAATTTAACCCCTGGACCATAGATTTATGTTTGTGCGCATCCCTGATTCAACCCATAATGACATTGGTTTTGGGATGGCCATTATCAAGAGCTCCGTTTAGCATAATTCGTGTATTGTCCTGTTTATTTAAAAAACAATAGAAAAAAAACAGCCATGCATAAAATATCACATTGGCATGTGACGATTATTTCAAATATTGGAAAGTATTTTATAGTTATATCCTGAAAAATGTCTAAAGAACCGTCAAATTTAACCTCTGGGCCTCATATTTATCTTTGTGTGTGTGCCCAATTTAACCTATAATGACATTGGTTTTGTGACGACTGTTAGCAAGAGCTCCATTTAGCATTGGTCATGTAACGTCTTGTTTATTTAATTATGTGAGGGAAGAAATTTGAACTCTATGCAACTATCCAATTACTATTAAATTTACACCTTAACTTGTTCTCTAACGCCTGTTTGACAGGGGTTATAAGAGGGATGGGCACGAATTTAGATAATCAAGAACTTGCTTGTGCAGTTTTAGGAGCCTTTTCAATTCATTGTAACCAGCCATATATATTATATCAATGTTAATGTCGTTAACATTAAGTAAATTAACAGTTTTCAAATATTGAGAATCACATTTTTAAACAGAATTCATTAGATCTAAATCTTGTCGGCAGGCTTGAATATATTTTGATAGGAAATTGACCCCCTGCGAAAAGGCAAGAGTAATATGGTTGGATTCAAAAAGGAGAGTGTTGTCATCCTCATGCAGTTTTCATCTAAAGTTGGGAAATGTTCTGCAACGTCCTACAACCATTCCAGTTGACCTACAAACTTTCCACCATCAACGGAATCATGATAATGAGATCTAATCAGTTTGATTAGATCTTTGCAGTTGCAGCTTTTCTTTTTGTTTTTATTGAAGTGAATTTTTGCTTGCTTCGTAGATTCCTCATTGGAAGCCCACAAATTTTCCAGATTTTCTCCAGGCATATGTGTTTGCTCCAATATTTCTATAATGTGATGATCCATAAATTCTTTGTCCATGTCAAATTAATTTGTTTGATAGGTGACCAATAATTTCCTTGTTCTATCTAGACACTTGTGTAAAAACTTGAAGCAGAACAGGAGCTCTGGCCCTCGAAGGCAACTCCCATTAAAGATGGTTTGCACCCTCACATTGCATATATCTCTAAGCCTAACTTTACATAGAGAGACTATTGAAATTGGAGATGTTGAACGCCAAGGCCTTACGGCCTTCGTATCTGCCCAACATTTTCTTTTGATAGGTACTTCAAGCTAGCTATTGACACATATGTGCCGAGGTATAAATTATACGACCAAAAACTGCTTCATGTGTAAAGCTCCTTACAGATTTAAATCCATAACTTCTCCCTCCACACACATTCTTCCTCCCTCTTCTTTTACGTTCATGTTCTTCCCATATTCAATTTATCATCTTCTTCAACACACTTCCAGTTCCTTCTCTCCACACACTTTACTGTTTCCCAACAATCATTGCCTCCCCTATCGGTGTATGCATTGCACCTTTGCAGTGTGATTGCTAGTTGTACAACATGTATGAAAATTAGAATGACAACCACATCCAAATCTCACTTTCCCTTGGTATAATAGAAAAGCATTTAGAAAATCACCAAAGTTGCATCCATTCATTGTTATTGTGGAAATCTATTTAATGTCTTTCAAATTTTTAATTTTAGGGTTGTTTACATGTTTTCCTCTTCTTAGCCAAAATATTTGTGTTTTCTCTTCCAGCCTATTCATTTAAATAAATGCTTGATTAAATTTGTCTAAATTTATATCTTAATTATAAGTATAAATATTTATTAAAAATTGTTGAATATATATATTCTATTTGAAATGTTATTTAAGACATTTGGAATTATTCAATTTGTTTGACCATATAAGCAGTTGCAAAATCTAAACCCTGAAATTAATATTATTAGTAAATTATTTATAAACATATAAATATCAATATTATAGTTACAATACCTGGGAAAATATAAAACTAATTTGCTATATATTTATTCTAAAACGTTGATAGAGTGTACAAATCATATCATTAGTGTAAACAAAGAGAGAGAGGGAGAGATTTTATAATTAGATATTCCAAAAAAATATTGTTCGTTCTATTAATCTTAATAAACATTAATGCTACCAACATTCTTAATAAGTTGTAAAGGGTCATATGAAGGGATGAGCTTTCATTCATTAAATTAAATGAATAAGTTGTTTTAAAGACGTTATAAATTGACATAAGATTTAAATATCACACAATCACGTGCAAGGAGTTGTTAATTGCATTCCACCTCCAATTCTCTTATACCATAGCCATGTGATGTATTTTATTTGTTAAACCATACACTCATTTAAGTAAAAAACTAAGTACTTCCAATTTTTTTATCATAGTCATTATCATGATTGTTTAAAATGGCTTCCAATTTTATAGTTCTTGTAACATATTGACATTACGATAGTTCCATTGAGAACGATTTTTTCAATAAAGAAATAATCCCAACCAAAAATAATTTTATTGCAATTATGTTCATTATATTCATCTATATTTTGACAATTACACACATTCTAATATTTTGAATAAATAGTTATATTTAAATGAAAGAGACAAACACACTAAATTTTAAAATTTTGGACTAAAATAAAGTTGATTATTATGTCGATAAGCATTTTCAATTGAAAAAAAGAGGTTGTGGCTAACACACTATAAATTGTGCAACGTATATCTTCAATGTCATTGACCAATTTCATTTGAACCATTAAAACCACCAACATTATTCCTCATACCATGAAAATGTAATCATTGTAGTCCAAAGTAAGCAATGACATAACAGTGTGCAAATCAATAATTGTCACATACAAATTATTATTCATCGAAATAAAACAAAAAATCGTGATATTTATCTCCATGTATGTGTGTTGCTACCCCAATGTCTTTAAATGTGTGTGGTGCATCTTGGTATGTCTATGAAATCTCCATAGAAAATGGTTGAGGTTGGTATGAAGAATGTTAATCTTTCATCCCCTTATCATTCACCTTTGCTTGATTTAGAAGCGGCTAGGAATGTGCAAGTGGTTGAAGGGGATAAAAAGGACCCAACCTTCATTTATTTGTCATAATTATAATGGCATCCCTAGCAGTAGGATCCCCCACAACATAATCTATTTTATAGAGTGATTTGCAAACCTTAGGCCTTTTGCTTGATTTCTCTACTTTTGAAAAAAAAAAATTGTGGTGCTATGGGAAACACTTTTTTGTTTTTATACAAGTGGTGATTTTTGTAGTGGAACAATTTGTGTAATTTTTCAAGATTTAATTACATAGTTTAAAGTCTACCTTTTTACTATTCATTATTTGTTCATGATGAAGAAAAAGGATACCAATCTAGATGTAATTGACTAGTCAGTGGGAGTGGATGTTTGTGCAAAATTTAGTGATTGGATTTGGTCTTTTTTTCTATAACGGAATCCCTTGTTCATCTAATGTAGATAGTTGCTAATATTTCAAGATCCTTGGAATATGGATTCAAACATATATGCAGGTAGTGGAGAAAGAGATGTTGTGAATGCACCCATTTTGTCCCCTTCTAAATTGATCAAACACTAATAATGTTATCCTATATTTTTATTTAGTTTGGTTCTCTTATTTTTCCTGATCCAAGTAAAATAGAATGTGTAATGTGTTTTATGGTCAAAAAATTTGGAAAGGGTGGATATAGATAAAAATGGTGGATACATAAAAATGAACCAAGTGCATGAGGAGATGTAGCCTTAGGTTTCAAGTGTAATGTTGTTATGAATCCTATTATAAGTGTAAAAATTTATGATGTACCTAGTCTATTGTATTATTTCACCTGACTTCCCTATCCTCAACATCTTGCAAACCTGTTAAGGCCCTTCGACTATCTTGTGAGGTGGCATCTCCGCTTCGTGTTGTTACCTTAGTAAGGGTATCACTTGGTTTATACCATGTCTTGCATTTGTGTAAAGAAAATATATGAATATATAACACATGTCTAAAATATTGGGTCGATAAAATGTGGACACGTTTTTCCTTTGGGTCTTCAATGGTGATGCATTGACATTTTTTGTAGTTATATTAAATCAACGCTTTTAATAATGTAATTGAAGTAATCCTCAAAAATGTCAATGTCAAAAGTTATATTTTCTAAAATTAAGGTTTTTTAGGGGAATGTCTATTAAGATAGATTTAATACTCGAACATTCTATATAATATGAGAATAAGTTCTATTAATAATTGATATCTCAGTTTGTAATAGTGTAGTTACGAGTTATTTATTGGATCCCCTTCAATTCCAGCCACATTGTGTTTGCATCATGTCATGCATGAGAGGTGTCATTGCAAATATAATCAAACCCACAAATTCTCAAGCATTTCACAAACAATTTGTTTTCCATCTGTTGGAAATATCCTAATAAGTTCCACTTTTTCCTTCATCAGATTCGACATAGTTATGTAACGTCAAAGATGGATCTCAAAATATGTCATGCTTTCACGTAACTAAATAATCCATTGTTCAATGTTCATGTTATTGAAATTATTTGCAAATGGTATTAGAGTGGAAAAATCTCCACTGTACAATTTGAGGTCTTGCATTGGAATGCCAACTCCATACATTTTATATCTCATATTGAAAACATCTCCAACAATTCCATGCGTTATGTTTTAATGACAATTGGTTTTTGAATAACAACAATAATAATTAATCATATAATTAAAATTGTTGGGTTTAATCACACCAATTGTACAGATATATTATTCAAATCTAAGCATACAAGTAATAGATACGAAAATAAGCCAGAAGAATAATAAACAAGAAATGGCGGTTCACCCAGTGTGGGCTACGTCCACCAAGAAATGGCCAATCTATTATTTAAAGCTTTGTAGAGAATATACAATGAAGACTTGAAATCTTCCACACCTCCTTGATGTACAATACTTTCTTCCTCACAAGCTTCTCTTTCTCTCTCTCCAAGAATTCATTCTTACAATTCTCTCTTCATAATTTAACCAAAAGATAAAATAAACAAGGGAAAGATAACACCAGATATAACGTGGTTCACCCAGTGTGGGCTACGTCCACCAAGAAATGGCCAATCTTATTATTCAATGCTTTACAAAGGAAATAAAATGAAAATCTATGATCTTCCACACCTCACTGGATGTATAATGCTTTCTCATCACCAACTACACTTTTTTGCTCTCCAAGGAAACTTACATTCAACAAATGCAATTCACCACCTTCTAAACCCTAATTCTCATGTCTTTATACATATACTAACTTAGGGCACCTTAGTTATGTGTTTACAACCACTAGATCAACTTTACAACAAATATTAGATCTAATTCCCGTGAGTTAAATATAAGCATTCACGCACAGCAAACCAACACCGGTTACCCTAGCCGATGTCGGCTCCTCCTTGCCTTGATTGATACTGGTCCCTAGGTGATCGACGTCAAGTCCAGCCGAAGTGGACGCTGAAGCTCTAACTTCTCCTGTATGCTAACAAGTTTGTTAGCATATCTGCATGGTTCTAATTTGTATGATTTTTCTCCAGTTTCAAGCTTCCCATCCTCTAACACATGTCCTATGAAGTAATATCTCAGCTAAGCGTGTTTTGTTCTTGAATGAAATGATAAGTTTTTTTCCATATGAATCGCACTTTAACTATCACTGCACAATCTTGCAATCCTCTTACTCATTTCCCAACTCTTCCATGAACCTTCCCATCCATGTCATCTCTTTGCTATCCTCTGTAGTTGCAACATACTTGGACCTATATAGTAGATCAAGGCCATAACCTTCTACAATTTCGAGATCCAGCTAGCTGTACCGTCTTGCACCTACCATGAATACATATCCAATGGTGTTTCTCCTCCCATCCAAATCTCCAACCATATCTGAATCAACATAGCCACATAAAGAAGTATTTGACCCTCCATAGCATAATTGCAAGCTGGCATGTACCTCTAAAATATCTAAGTATCCATTAGACTACGTTCAAATTCTTTTTACCTCGATTGGCCATAAATTTATCTCATAACTCCCACTTCATGTGCAATGTCTGGTCTAGTACAAACAATTGCATATGTAAGACTTCCAACTGCTGAAGCGTATGGATCCCATGCCATGTACTCAATATCCTCGTGTGATGTAGGAAACCAATGATCTTTCCTTAATTTTAAGTGTCCAGCCATAGGTGTGCTTGCAAGTTTTACATTCTGTATTTTAAACCTTTCCAACACCTTATTTATACAATCTCTCCTAAGACAAATACAACTTCTTGTTCTTCCTCATCTATATGAATTTGCATGCCAAAGATATTCTTTGTAGCTCCTAAATCCTTTATTGTGAAATGTATGAGATAATTTTTCTTTAATCTCAACAATGCCCAACATACTAGATCCTGCAATAAGCATATCACCTACATACAGTAGCAAAATAATATAGCTTTCATTTTCAATCTTCTTGAAATAAACACAGTGGTCAGATTAACATCTCATATAACCATGCTCATGCATAAAACTGTCAAACCTCATATATCATTTCCTTAGGAGCTTGCTTGATCCCATACAAAGCTCTTTTTCAATCTGCACACAAGTTTCTCCTTATCCTTGACCTCATATCCAAATGGTTGATTCTTATATATCTCTTCTTTCAAATGACCATGAAGGAAAGTCATCTTAACATAAAGTTGTTCTAAGTGAAAATCTTCTACTGCAACCAAACTAAGACACAGTACAGATGGAAGTCATTTTTACAATAGGATAAAAAATTTCAGCAAAGTCAATACATGTTTTTTTGTGCAAACCCTTTTACCACAAGCCATACCTTGCATCCTTCCTAGCCATCCTCTTCCTCCTTGATCCTGTAAACTCACTTATTCTACAATGTTCTCTTACATGTTGACAACTTGACTAAATCCCATGTCTAGATTTTGTTTCAAGGAGTCCATCTCCTCATTCATGCCATGCTCCCACTACTTTTAGGGTTTCATCTTGCATTGCTTCTTAAAAACTCTCTGGCTCACCATTATCATTTAATAATAGATAAAATAATGAAAGAGTAAATATTTTTGGAGGTTTACTTACCCGTTGTGACCTGCTTATTGAAATATGGGGTGCATGGAGGCTTATTCTGTGCCTATTGCACATTCATATCAACCTTTGTCAGTGACCAACATCGGTCACTTGTAACCGACATTGGTCCCTCTGAATGATTCTAGCCTTGCTCATCGGTAACTGACGTTAGTTTTGGCTGCCGATGTCGGTCCTGTATCTGACCGAGCACCGGTTGTCCTCACTGACACCGGTACCTGTAGATGCCTATTTTAAATTTAAGAATACATCTTTATTCCACAAACTCTTCTCCATCAGTTCATGCTTGGGTATCAAAACCTAATCCCTGTACATTATTTTTTCATTCCAATTAATTTCACGGCTCCTAAAAATCTTAGTATCATCTAAATCCCAAAACCGGAATCCGAAATCACCAAAACCATAACCAATGAAAGTGCATTTTTTAGATTTAACATCTGATTTCTTCCTATTTTCCCTCATCAATATGCCACAAAAGATTCTAAACCAAATAATTTAAGAAATGAAATATCTACCTCTTTTCCAGTCCATGCTTATTCTGGTATTCCACCATCCAGTGTGCTTAAAGGCCCACGGTTAATTAAATATACCGTCATATCTAATGATTCTGGCCAAAACTTGTAAAGGTAAACCAACATATAGTCCTCATGGTTATAGCAGGTTCCATGATTTTTTTTGTTCATTCTTTTAGCAACTCCATTCTCCTATGTGGAGTTCTAGAAACCATTCTTTCTCTGCGTATTCCATTCACTAAACAGTAATCATTGAAAACCTTGCTGTAGTATTCACTGCCATTGTCAGTTCTAAGGCATTTTAAATTTAAATTTTTTTCATTTTCCATTAGAGCTTTCCATCTTTTAAAACTATCAAAAACATCATATTTACTGATTAATACAATAAAAACCATACCTTTCTTGTGGCATCATCAATGGAAGTCACATAATACTAGGATCCTCCAAGAGAAGCAACCTGAGTTGGTCCCCAAACATCTGAATGAACAAGATCCAATTTTTTCTCCTTCTTTGTTGCCCCATTTTTGAGAAATCTCACTCTCTTTTTATTTCCAAATATGTAGTGCTCATAGAATCCAATATCTACACGTTTCAAATCTGATAACTTTCCCTTTGAATTTAAGATATGCATTCCCTTTTTACTCATATGGCCTAGCCGATTATGCCACATGCTTACATCTTAATCTAAAGTACATAGAATAGAAAATGAATCAATATTATAGGTAGACAAATAAAATGTTCCTACCTTCTTTCCTCTTGCCACAACAAGAGCTCCCTTGGTAAATTTCTAAGAGTTGGTTGTGAATGTAACCATGCATCCAGACTTCTCCTAATTGTCCCTGCAAAAATTAGATTTCTCTTGAGACTTGGCACATGCCTCACATATTTCAATATCGCATGTATTTCCATTCTGTAATTTAAGAGGAACATCCCCTTTACCAGTAATCATTGCATGGTTCATCATCTCTTAAGTGAGCATGTCCAAAATTACCCTAGAACATAATTTCTTAAAAATAACCCTTATTAGGGGTGGCATGGAAAGAAGATCCAGAATCTAAAACCCATGATTCTACTTTATTATCTAACGAGAGAATAAGAGCATCTTTCATTACCTCACTTGCAATGTCTGTCTCTTTACATTTTCCTCTTTACCTTTGTCTAGTATATTCTCTTTGTGTTCATTGAACCAACACTCTTTCTTTGACATGTCATTTCTTTCCACAATTTCAACAAATTATATCCTCTGAGTTATAGATCTAGATTTGTCATTCTTAGAATTTGATTTCCCATTCTTCTTGATCTATGAGATCTATCCTTTATATCTTCCCCTTACTTTCTACATTTAAATCATTGCTAGATGATGACTCTCCTGTACTTTCCGTATGTATTTCTTCATTCAGGATTATACTAACCACATCATCAAACTTAAAAATATTAGTAGCAGATGCTATATTAATAACAACCATTACCAAGTTATCCCAAATATTTGGCAAAGAGCATAAGAATAAAAGTTCTTTCACTTCATCATCAAACAAAATATTAACTGATTTTAATTGATTTATAATAGAAATGGAATCATTAGATATTCCAAAAAAATATTGTTCGTTCTATTAATCTTAATAAACATTAATGCTACCAACATTCTTAATAAGTTGTAAAGGGTCATATGAAGGGATGAGCTTTCATTCATTAAATTAAATGAATAAGTTGTTTTAAAGACGTTATAAATTGACATAAGATTTAAATATCACACAATCACGTGCAAGGAGTTGTTAATTGCATTCCACCTCCAATTCTCTTATACCATAGCCATGTGATGTATTTTATTTGTTAAACCATACACTCATTTAAGTAAAAAACTAAGTACTTCCAATTTTTTTTTATCATAGTCATTATCATGATTGTTTAAAATGGCTTCCAATTTTATAGTTCTTGTAACATATTGACATTACGATAGTTCCATTGAGAACGATTTTTTCAATAAAGAAATAATCCCAACCAAAAATAATTTTATTGCAATTATGTTCATTATATTCATCTATATTTTGACAATTACACACATTCTAATATTTTGAATAAATAGTTATATTTAAATGAAAGAGACAAACACACTAAATTTTAAAATTTTGGACTAAAATAAAGTTGATTATTATGTCGATAAGCATTTTCAATTGAAAAAAAGAGGTTGTGGCTAACACACTATAAATTGTGCAACGTATATCTTCAATGTCATTGACCAATTTCATTTGAACCATTAAAACCACCAACATTATTCCTCATACCATGAAAATGTAATCATTGTAGTCCAAAGTAAGCAATGACATAACAGTGTGCAAATCAATAATTGTCACATACAAATTATTATTCATCGAAATAAAACAAAAAATCGTGATATTTATCTCCATGTATGTGTGTTGCTACCCCAATGTCTTTAAATGTGTGTGGTGCATCTTGGTATGTCTATGAAATCTCCATAGAAAATGGTTGAGGTTGGTATGAAGAATGTTAATCTTTCATCCCCTTATCATTCACCTTTGCTTGATTTAGAAGCGGCTAGGAATGTGCAAGTGGTTGAAGGGGATAAAAAGGACCCAACCTTCATTTATTTGTCATAATTAATGGCATCCCTAGCAGTAGGATCCCCCACAACATAATCTATTTTATAGAGTGATTTGCAAACCTTAGGCCTTTTGCTTGATTTCTCTACTTTTGAAAAAAAAAAATTGTGGTGCTATGGGAAACACTTTTTTGTTTTTTTTATACAAGTGGTGATTTTTGTAGTGGAACAATTTGTGTAATTTTTCAAGATTTAATTACATAGTTTAAAGTCTACCTTTTTACTATTCATTATTTGTTCATGATGAAGAAAAAGGATACCAATCTAGATGTATTGACTAGTCAGTGGGAGTGGATGTTTGTGCAAAATTTTAGTGATTGGATTTGGTCTTTTTTTCTATAACGGAATCCCTTGTTCATCTAATGTAGATAGTTGCTAATATTTCAAGATCCTTGGAATATGGATTCAAACATATATGCAGGTAGTGGAGAAAGAGATGTTGTGAATGCACCCATTTTGTCCCCTTCTAAATTGATCAAACACTAATAATGTTATCCTATATTTTTATTTAGTTTGGTTCTCTTATTTTTTCCTGATCCAAGTAAAATAGAATGTGTAATGTGTTTTATGGTCAAAAAATTTGGAAAGGGTGGATATAGATAAAAATGGTGGATACATAAAAATGAACCAAGTGCATGAGGAGATGTAGCCTTAGGTTTCAAGTGTAATGTTGTTATGAATCCTATTATAAGTGTAAAAATTTATGATGTACCTAGTCTATTGTATTATTTCACCTGACTTCCCTATCCTCAACATCTTGCAAACCTGTTAAGGCCCTTCGACTATCTTGTGAGGTGGCATCTCCGCTTCGTGTTGTTACCTTAGTAAGGGTATCACTTGGTTTATACCATGTCTTGCATTTGTGTAAAGAAATATATGAATATATAACACATGTCTAAAATATTGGGTCGATAAAATGTGGACACGTTTTTCCTTTGGGTCTTCAATGGTGATGCATTGACATTTTTTGTAGTTATATTAAATCAACGCTTTTAATAATGTAATTGAAGTAATCCTCAAAAATGTCAATGTCAAAAGTTATATTTTCTAAAATTAAGGTTTTTTAGGGGAATGTCTATTAAGATAGATTTAATACTCGAACATTCTATATAATATGAGAATAAGTTCTATTAATAATTGATATCTCAGTTTGTAATAGTGTAGTTACGAGTTATTTATTGGATCCCCTTCAATTCCAGCCACATTGTGTTTGCATCATGTCATGCATGAGAGGTGTCATTGCAAATATAATCAAACCCACAAATTCTCAAGCATTTCACAAACAATTTGTTTTCCATCTGTTGGAAATATCCTAATAAGTTCCACTTTTTCCTTCATCAGATTCGACATAGTTATGTAACGTCAAAGATGGATCTCAAAATATGTCATGCTTTCACGTAACTAAATAATCCATTGTTCAATGTTCATGTTATTGAAATTATTTGCAAATGGTATTAGAGTGGAAAAATCTCCACTGTACAATTTGAGGTCTTGCATTGGAATGCCAACTCCATACATTTTATATCTCATATTGAAAACATCTCCAACAATTCCATGCGTTATGTTTTAATGACAATTGGTTTTTGAATAACAACAATAATAATTAATCATATAATTAAAATTGTTGGGTTTAATCACACCAATTGTACAGATATATTATTCAAATCTAAGCATACAAGTAATAGATACGAAAATAAGCCAGAAGAATAATAAACAAGAAATGGCGGTTCACCCAGTGTGGGCTACGTCCACCAAGAAATGGCCAATCTATTATTTAAAGCTTTGTAGAGAATATACAATGAAGACTTGAAATCTTCCACACCTCCTTGATGTACAATACTTTCTTCCTCACAAGCTTCTCTTTCTCTCTCTCCAAGAATTCATTCTTACAATTCTCTCTTCTCTCTTTTTATCTAACCCTAGTTTTCTAGATTATATAAACATATACAAACTTAGGGTAACTTAGCTATGCTATTACAACCATTAGATCAACTTTATATCAAAGGTTAGATCTAATTACCATGAGTTAAATAAAACAATCACACACAGGTAACCGATGTTGGCTCCTCCTTGCTTGACCGATATCGGTCCCCGGGTGACTGACGTCGGTTTGCCGACCGACACCAATTACTGTGTATTCCAGCAAGTTAATAAAGCATGCTAATGTGAAGTATTTAAGCTCCATAACTCAACAATATTCTACTTTGAGATAAATTGTCGCACTGTATTGTACAACTCCATTCTTGGATCCTTTCCTTGGCCTGTTTCTCCCTCTTCAAGTCTCAAACTTGAAGACCAACAAAAGTGGAGTGTAGCTCCAACTTCTCCTTTTCCAACGACTTCATTAACATATCTTCAGGGTCCTCCTTTGTATGAATTTTCTCTAATTTTAGTTATCTATCCTCCAACACCTTTCGTATGAAGTGATATCTCAACTGAATGTGTTTCATTCTTGAATGAAATATTGAGTTCTTTGCCAGATGAATCACACTTTTACTATCAATGTATAATCTAAAATCCTCTTGCTCCTTTCCCAACTCTTCCATGAACCTGCTCATCCATATCATCTCTTTACTAGCTTCTGTAACTACAACATATTCCGCCTCTGTAGTAAACAAGGCCACAACCTTTTGCAATCTCAAAATCCACCTAATTGTCATCCCACCTACTATGAAAACATATCCAGTGGTGCTTCTCCTACCATCCAAATCACCAGCCATATTTGAATCAACATAGCCGTGTAAATAAATATCTGACCATCCATAACATAACTCCATGCCGGATGTCCCTCTCAAATACCTGAGAATCCATTGGATTGCTTTCCAATGCTCTTTACTTGGATTGGCCATAAATCTGCTCACAACTTGCACTACCTGTGTAATTTTTGGTCTGGTACAAACCATATCATACATGAGACTTCCAATTACTGAAGCATATGGAACTCGTTCCATGTACTCGACCTTCTCATGTGATGTGGGACACTTATCTTTGCTCAATTTAAAGTGTCCAACCATATGTGTATTTATAGGTTTTGTATCCTGCATTTTAAATCTTTTTAACACCTTATTGATATAATCCTCCTGAGACATATAATTTTTTGTTCTTCCTGACTCTGTGTATTTACATGTTAAGGATTTTCTTTGCAACTCCCAAATCCTTCATTGGAAATGTGTGAACTAATTTTTCGTTAAGCTCACCAATGTCCTACATACTAGATCTTGCAATAAGCATATCAACCACATACAGTAACAAAATAATATAGCTCCCATTTCCAAGCTTCTTGAAATAGAAACAATGGTCAAATTCAAATCTCATATAACCATTCTCATGCATAAAGCTATCAAACCTCATATACCATTGCCTTGGAGCTTATTTGAGCCCATACAAACTCTTTTTCAACCTGCACACAAGTTTCTTCTTACCCTTAAATTCATAACCAAGTGGCTGCTACATATAAATCTCTTCCTCCAAATTACCGTGAAGGAAATCCGTCTTAACATCAAGTTGTTATAAATGCAAATATTTTGTTACAACTAAACTTAGAACAATATGAATGGAAGTCATTTTAACTACAAGAGAAAATATCTCACCAAAATAAATACCTGATTTCTGTGCAAATTATTTTACCACAATCCTTGCCTTGTATCTTTTCTATCCACCCTCTTCTTCCTTGATCTTGTAAACCCATTTGTTCTGCAATGTCCTTTTACCTACTGGAAACTTAACCAAATCCCATGTCTAGTTCTGTTTCAAGGAGTCCATCTCCTCATCCATGTCATGCTCCCACTTCACGTGGATCTCATCCTACATTAATTCTTCAAAACTCTTTGGTTCACCACTATCAATCAATAATAAATAAGATAAGGGAGGTGAAAATATTTATAGAGGTCTACTTACCCTTTGTGACCTTCTCACTGAGATTTGGGGTGTCGGAGGCTCAACTTGCTCATTATATAAGTTTACATCTATCTCAGACAGCGATTGACACCCGTCACCTCCTCCCGACGTCGGTTCTGCTAACCAACATCGGTCCTATTATTTTATAGCTAACACCAGTCCAGGTGACCGACGCCAGTTCTGTCCAACCGATACCGGTTCAGGCAAACCAACACCGATACCTATAGATGCCTTTTCTAAATCTGAGAATGCGTTTTCTTCCACTAAATCTCCAATTGGTTTAACTTTGTGTACCAAAAATTGATCCTTGTACATTCTCTTTTCATTCCATTCAATGTTATAACTCCTAACGATCTTAGAATCTTCTAAATTCCAAAAACATAATCCAAAATCACCAGAGCCATAACCAATAAAAGTACATCTCTTGGATTTAACATCCAACTTTTTTCTATTTTCTTTATCAACATTCACAAAAGTTTTTGAACCAAATACTCTAAGAAAAGAAAGATCTACCTATTTTCTAGTCCAATCTTCTTCTGGTGTTCCACCATCTAATGCACTTGAAGGCCCATAGTTGATTAAATACACTGTCGTGTCTACTGCTTCTACCCAAAATTGCAAGGGCAATCCAACATGTATCATCATGCTTCTTGTACTTTCCATGATAGTTCTATTTATTCTTTCAGCCATTCCATTCTTATGTGGAGTTCTAGGAATTGTTCTTTCTCTACGTATTCCATTCATTGAACAATAATCATTGAAAACTTTGCTGCAGTACTCACCACCATTGTCAGATCTAAGAAACTTTAACTTTAAATTAGTTTCATCTTCCACAACGGCTTTCCATCTTTTAAAAGTCTCAAAAACATCATATTTACACTTAATACAATAAACCCATACCTTTGTTGTAGCATCATCAATGAAAGTCACGTAGTATTGGGATCCTCCATGAGAAGATACTTGGGCTGGTCCACACACATCTGAGTACACAAGCTCTAATTTCCTTGTTTGTTGCCCCAACCTTAAGAAACCTCACTTTATTTTGCTTTCCAAATATACAATGCTCATAGAAATCAAGATCTACTTTTTTCAAATATGATAACTTACCATTTTCCTTTAAGATCTGTATTCCCTTTTTACTCATATGGCCTAGCCGATTATGCCACATGTTTGCATCTGTGTCTAAAGTAGATAAAGTAGAAAAAGAATCAGTAATACAAGTAGAAAAATACAATGTTCCTACCTTCTTGCCTCTTGCAACAACAAGAGATCCCCTGGAAACTTTCCAAGAATTAAGTGTGAATGTAACCATGCAACCATCTTCACCTAGTTGTCCTGCAGAAATTAGATTTCTCCTGAGGCTTGGCACATGCCCCACATCTTTCAATATCCAGGTATTTCCATTCTGCAATTTTAGATTAACTTCACCTTTACCAGTAATCATGCATGGTTCATCATCTCCTAAATAAACATGCCCAAAATTACCCTAGACATAATTTCTGAAATAACCCTTATTAGGGGTAGCATGGAAAGAGGCTCCTAAATCTAAAACCCGTGATTCTATTTTATCATACAAGGAGAGAATAAGGACATCTTGCATTACCTCTGAAGATGCAACATTTATCTCTTTACCTTTCTCTGGTACATTCTCTTTGTTTTCCTTGAACCAATAATCCTTCTTTGCATGTCCTTTCTTTCCATAATTCCAGCAGGTTAGTCCTTTACTTCTGGATTTTGATCTCCCATTCTTTGATTTTGATCTCCCATTATTCTTTCTCTTACATTTCTCCTTTTGTCTCTCCATACTTTCTACATTTAAAGCATTTCTAGATGATGACTCTTATGTACTTTTTCTGTGTATTTCTTCATTCAAGATTATACCAATCACATCATCAAACTTCAAAATATTAGAAGCAGATGTTGTATTACTAACAACCATTACCAAGTTATCCCAACTATCTGACAAAGAACACAAAAATAACTATGCTTTTACTTTATCCTAAAAAGGGATATTAACCGATTTTAATTGATTTACAATAGAATGGAAATCATTCAAATGATTAGACACAAATCCACCTTTTACCATTTTAGAATTAAATAATTTCTTCATCAAATAAACTTTATTCGATGCACTTGGTTTTTTCATATAAATTAGCTAAAGCTTTTATTAAATCCAACGTGGTTGTTGCTTCTATTATATTCGAAGCTATAGATGTTGCCAAGCTCAATCTTATAGATCCTAGAGCCTTTTTGTCAAGAATCTTCCATTCTTCATCAATCATATTTGTAGGCCTTTCTTTCTCATCCAATGGTAAATATAAATCTATGTGATATAGATAATCATCAACCTTCATCTCTCATAATTGATAATTACGACTTTCAAACTTCTCAACTCTGTATTTTCCATCTTCTGCCATTGCTGTAACTCCCACTCAATCAGAAATCCCTCTGTGAGTAAATTTATCAACACACAAAACCCTTAAACAAATCTCTGATACCAGTTATTGGGGTTAATCACACTAGTTTTATAAATATATTATTCAGATATAAGCATATAAGCAATGAATATAGAAATAAACCAGAAGAACAATACACAAGATATAACGTGGTTTACCCAGTGTGGGATACATCCACTAAGAAATGACCAATCTTATTATTCAAAGCTTTGTAGAGAATATATAATGAAGATCTACAATCTTCCACACCTCTTGGATGTACAATACTTTCTTCCTCACAAGCTTCTCTTTTTCTCTCCCCAAGAATTCTTTCTTACAATTCTCTCTTCTCTCTTTTTATCTAGCCCCACTTTTCTAGTTTATATAACTATATACAAACTTAGGGCAACTTAGTTATGTTATTACAACCATTAGATCAACTTTATATAAAATGTTAGATCTAATTCCCGTTAGTTAAATAAAACAATCACGCATAGGTAACTAATGCATGTTCCTCCTTGCCTTGACTGATACTAGTCCCCGAGTGACAGATGTCGGTTTGCCGACCGACACCGGTTATTGTGTATTCCAACAAGTTAATAAAGTATGCTAATGTGAAGCAATTAAACTCCACAACTTAACAACAATAATCCCAAAAATTTCTAATGCCATTAAAAAGTGAAAATTTCTAGGAGTTCGTCTATTAAGAACAATTGAATACTCAAACATTGCAAAAAATAAGACAATTGATTGTATTAATCATTAATTGTTAAGTTTGGAATAGTGTTGTTATGAATTATTTTTTGGATTTCCTTCAAGTCCATAAAGGTTATACTTGATTCGTGCCATGTGTGAGAGGGTTCGTTGAAAATATATTCAAAGCAATAAGTTCTCAAGCCATTTGTATGATGTTACACTTTGAACTAAGCTAATTGAAAGAACCTAACACCAAGTAGATCCTAACTTAGTTAAATTTATGATAATACATAATGATAAAACAAAAAGGAAAATTAATTAACTTGTATAAAAAATGAATCAAACATTAAATTCAAACCTCCATTTGATATTTGGATGTGCTTTGGATTGTAAATTCTTCCTTTAATGAGCCGAACATAAGCCACACACTATCAAGGATTTCTCAAGCAAGAGGAAGAGATCTCATCAAGTATGGGAGAGTTTAACAAGACTTGTAATAACATGAAATGTTTTCATCAAATATAATGTTTTTCAAATAAATGGTGTGAAAATGTGTGAAGGTGTAGGAAGGTACTATGTTTCTTATACAACTTTTCATTTTGGGAGAATCTTACAACCTAGTGAATGTGGGATAAAGTGAGTGTAGAATTAGAAAGAGATAAGTATGATTAAAAGAGATTAATTAGTTATTAACAACTCATGGGAGTTATGGGAGGTTTAATTAACCAACTAGGATTGATTAATAGACCTAATTAAGCTTATAGAAGCCATGTGGAGATGATTTAGGGGGAGATTAGTAGAATTTGAAAGGTTTCAGAGAGGGATTTAACCATCAATAGGATTTTTTTAATTAAATATGAGATTGAAAGTCTTGATTAACTATTAATGGTTAATTAATTAATTAAGAGATGATTATAACTAATGAAGCAATGTTAATTGGCATCCAAAATGGAGGATGAGGCTAGTTAATTAACGAAGTGTCGTTAATTGACCAAGACAAAGGGGAATGTTATCTAATTAGAGAAAAAAATCACTAATTATATAAAAATGACGGTAAAGAAGATAATAAGTACAATTTTAGTATTAAAATTGTGCGGTTGAAATTAGGTGTTTGCACCTGTTATCAACAATTTTTTTCCATCTGTTGGGGAATTCCTTGATAAGTTTTCACTTCATTCTTCGTTAGATTTAGCATAGCTATGTGGTTTTGAAGATGGATCCCACAACCTATTGAGCTCTTGTGTAATCAAATAATATGGTGAAATGTTCATGTTATCAAAATTCTTTGTATGGTGTTAATGTGAAAAAAACATCTCATGTGATTTGAGTTCCCACATCTGAATAAAAGCTCCATACAATTTCATATCATGTATTGAAAACATATCCAAATGATTTTAAGTCTCATATTTCATTGTCGATTTTATGCATAGCGACAATAATAATAAATCCTTTTTTTTTTTCATTTATTGTTGGAAGGAATATTGGAGGTGGATGGGATATATCTTGTTGATATCAATGTCAACATCTTTTATGTAGTCACAAAATCACGCACTTGCTACTACTATTATACCACCAAGTATGTTGTTTTATGTATGCATCTCACGTAAGAAAAATATTCACTAATGGCTCATCCCTTAGTCTTGTCATTAATTTAGTTAGTCGTCATCATCACTCATCTTGCACTGTTATCAGTTACTTGCACAGTTCTAGTTCATCTCTCATGAAGTCTCAATTGTCGTTATTTACTTAGTGGTAATCTCTAGTCTCTGACTAGGGTGCCTAGGAAGGTATCGGGGCACTCGTCGGTGCCCTATTCCTCTTTTTAGGCGCCTTGGTCCCGGTCACACTTGGTTCTCATTTAGAGTTTTGAGGTCGGTCTTTATGGATTTGTTCTCCGATTACCCTAAGTAGCTAGTCCGCATGTCGGGTCGATTAATGTCGAAATTTGAGCAAGATATCTTTATATAAACACAACATACACACTATCTTAAGGGCAGACATATTCTACTAAGGGCTAGCTATCTAACTAAAGCCAAAGGACTACATTTAGGCATTATTCTACATCACACAATGTATAGGAAGGGTTGTATCCATTTTATTCCATCCACCATTCACATCTTACATCTAGCTATTTCCCACTAGCTTTGGCGTAATTAGTGCTAGGGCACCTTAGGACACATGATTGCACACACTTGCACATAGAACTACATCGGGTTTGAGATGTAGTGCATCACTCAGTCATAAGTCCATCCATTTTGCAACTAAGGACAGTCTGACCCATGCATGTGAATATTTCTTTTTTAGTGTTTGATGCTTTTGTGTGGGGTTTTGTAGGAGATCTATTCATTGGATGATCTACCATAACTCTAGCGAAGTTAGTATGACATCCACATGACAACGAGGCAGAGTTATTGTGAAGATCTAACAACCCTCTCAAACTCAGATTCTGAGTTGTTCTGCATACCAGGGTGCCCATATTATAGACCATGGGTGCCCATAAGAACCCTAATCCTCCCACAGGCGCCCCAATCTAGCCAAATCTTAATCTGCAACGTAATTTCCTGAGGTGTGCTGTCATACTCTATTCTGCTTGTTCAACAACCAGTTTAGTTTTAGATCACTGTGAGGTAAGTCATTTTCAGGTTAATACCTTTTCCCTCCCATTTCACTTATTTCATTTCTTTTAAAATATTAAATAAAATTAGCTAACATTTATACTTCATTTATTTCATTGATGTACTTGTCAGATTAATTCTAAAATTCTTAATTTTAGTTAATCATTTTGGTGAACCCGTACTTTAGAATATTTTGCCCTAGGATCCACTTCAAACCTTAATGGCTAAAGATAGTTCATCTTCTTCTTGATCCATCATCTCTCATTTTAGTGTTAACCCTATCTATGATGAGGTTGTCATTACTAAGCTTACGACTCTCTATAGTAATCCTACTCCTATGCCAGATGATATTCAATAAAAACTCTTAGATGGTCAACAATATGTGCCTACTAGTTTTAAAAATTATCCTATTGGCATTAATATTGTTAAGGACTTAGTAGCCTTTACTCGTTGTACACCATATTATATGACTTCTACTAGTGATCCTCCTTTTGATATTTCTAAGGAAATTCTAGATGATTCTCTTATCGATTACATGCTTGGTATTGGAAATCACTCACATGTGCATACTGATTCTTCTTCTACACAGATCACTCCTATGGTTTCCTCTCATGATTCTCCTACTTCTGATCTTGTATTCTCATGATACGTCTCATACTAGCTTGCATACTCTCTTCATATTATGTCAATGATCCTATTGATAACATCCTTAGCGACACTCTCATTTCTTAGTCTTTATCTGATGGTGATGAGGTGGTTAATAGCCATAATTTTCCTTTCTTAATACTCTCAAGTGTGAATCCCCTATTACATCACTATCTTCTCCTGAGATTGCATTTATCATTGTGCATGAGTCACCTCCATCTATTACTTCTTCTTCTCCTACCATTACATCTTCTCCTATCACTTCATCTACATCTATTGCTACATCTCCTCTTATCACTATTTATCCATTGGTAGCTTCGCCTCTTAGGGATGTTTCCGATGCTAGTCCTACCATTTTTATGGGTATTCCATCTATATCATATACTATAGCTTCTTCAACACCCACTCCTAGTGTGCCTTTAGCATTGAAATATCCTTTATCTTCTCTTGATCATTCCTATGGTCACTCACAATGGCAAGTTATAACCGCTCAATACATTATTGCCATCTTCTACTATTCCTTCATAGGATATCCTATCTCTCATGCATGTCGTAGGTCAATTACAATCTCAGGTTCAATCTCTCACTCTAGAAAATAGGGCTTACTATGCTTCTATTGACAATAACTCATTACATGGTAACCCTATTCCCAAGAGGATTCATAACTCCACATTTCTTAAGGACTTTATCATGCCCACATTCATATGTTATGATGGTACTGGTGACCCTCATGTTCATCTCTTACATTACCACATGGCTATGATTTCCTATTCTAATGATAAGTTATTACTTAAGGCATTCTGACACAGTCTCAATGATAATGCATTGCAATGGTACACTCATCTTCCCTTTGGGTCCATTAAAACTTACTATGACACAAAGGATGCTTTCCTCTATCATTTTATTGGCAATAATGGCCCTAAGGTTACTTATTAGTGCTTACCTACTTTACACCGAGGCTCGTCAAATATATCACAGACTATATCTTACAGTTTAATGCTTGTATGCATTAACTAATATTCTAACCCATTGATTTAGAGAAGTCAATTCATTTTTTGTCATGGTTTGATTCCTATGCTTAAACAAAGATTACAGTATGATACATGTGAGTCATTCACTGTCTTTTATGCTATAAAGTCATAGACCTCGAACAAGATCTTCTCTCAGTACATGTCATTGACCCTCCATCTACCTCTACTTCTATTGCATCATCTAGTGGTCCTCCATTGACATTGGTTGAGCATCCTACACAGTATCCATCTTTTCCTCACATAGCAAGTAAAGTTCAATACTACTCCATCACCGAAGCATACTTCTTCTCCTCATCCGACGGCTAGACCACTTCTCCACCTACTCCATCTATCTGACTTGAGCCATTACACTTCTCTCATCATGCTTGACCACATGATGTGTTGCATGTTTTACTTAACGAGCATCTAATTTGTTTACCCTCTAACCAACATCATCCACAACATTGTCTACAATGTAAGTGTGATCAACCCTATTGTAATTATCATTGCATCAATGGCCATAGGGATAATGATTGTTTTTCCCTTCAAGATAGATTGCAACATTTAGAGGATAAGGGCGTCATATCCTTTGGCTCTCACTCATCATGAGCGATCCATCTCTCCTCTACCTTGTCAGAGTAGTTTCTACCCACGCTTAAGTATCTCCTCCATCCAACACTGATGTTCAGGCCATGGTGTGCATCCACAACCGTAGGTTCGTTACTCATGATACACTCTCAATCATGTCCATACATCCATTGCATCATCACATACATCAGGTTAATTTCATCTACTCTCATCCATCACATTCATGTTATCCACCACATCATGTTATGCTTCTTCACATCAGCTTCCACAGCTCACTGCACCTTTGCGCATACCACCACAGCTCTATATGACATTGAGTTTGACACATCATTCACTCATACTTCTTCCATCCCACATGCTTCCACCACTTCATACTTCCTTTTTCTTTGGTAGGTGATTACTATCACCTTACCCCCCTATGAAACACTTGTATTCTTATGGTTCTTACATGACTGTTGAGGGTTTTTTCTCTAAGAACCTTTCATCACGTGCTCCGTTGATTCATCTTGTGCACTCAATCACTTCCCAATGACACACTCTTTCTATCCGCTGGCTCATTCTTGACTGCTAAGGGGTCTTCATTAAATGAGCCTAATCATTCACATGCTTGGGGGGCATTGTTCACTTTTCCTCCCCCAATTATCACTAGTTAACATCATTACTATTACAATAGATTATCGACGACATTACATTATTATTCCTCATGACACGTTAGTTTTACAATCATACATTATCTATTACGCTAACCATGCATTACATATCTCTCATTTAATAAGACATTTCACTTAGCTCATCACTCACATTACATATATTATCTATTATCAATCACATCACTACATTTTTTGTCTATACATTATCAACATCATAGTGCATGTCAACAATCAATACACCAGAATCGATATACAACATTGATACACCACAAAATAATCTCATCATATATAAATCACATGTGTCCATACATATATAGTGAATAAAATCATCACTGGGGGGAAAATATCCTACATTATATACAATAGTACTAATCAAGCCTCCTCATCACTATCATTCTTAGGTACTTCAAGAGCCCTAGAACTAGATGCCTTGCTATTAACTTTGTTCCATTATTCGCGGCCTCGATACCTCTCCATATATTCTTATGAAACAAGGTGTTCTTCATAGTAATAATATGAAAATTGATGTTGTAAATACATGTATTGTGCAAATACATCCTACGCTAAGGGACCACAACCCAATGCATTTCTGGCTCATCGAGTCTCCTCGCGTTCCTCGTCCCTCTCACCTAGCAACACAATGCACGTCACTGCTACTATGGTCACTGGATAAAAGAAATGGGCATGCTTGCCCGCGATATCGTCCACACGCAAAAGTATCCCTCCACCTAGTACATTGGTTGGCACATCCCACATTAATGTGTGGATGGATGTGTTGATTATTAGGGACCAATACGCATCACCTAAAAAATAATAATGCGAAAAATTAGATAACCATCACTATCACATAGGAAAACAACAAAGCACACAACATAAGTTATATATATATATATATATATATATATATATATATATATATATATATATATATATATATAGTCACACTCCACTATAGCCACTTCTACATTGTTAGGGGAATGGGTTTCCCCCTCTCCTCTTCCTTCATGCCATAACCCCACTAGACCTAAAAATAATGAGAACAACAATACCCATCGATGTGCCTCCCATCATGCACAGTAATCCTCTGTGCAACCCACATCATTTTATTCTATCAACTATATCACAACGTCCACCTCATCTGGCCTGGGAGGTACTAGCTATTCTTCTGTGGGCCCTAGTATAGCTCTAGCCCTCCTAGGTGCTTTGATAGCTTTTAACCATATAGGATATGGGGGCACATCCCGAGCCATGCCAAAATTTCATAATACTATCTCCACCTGAAAAATCTCAGCCACACCTAGCAATTGATCTTATAACCACATCGTCCTCCAAATACATCGTAGCTCTACAAAATTCTTGTGCCATCCTCCATAGTATCGGTATGGCCTCTATGTAACTACCTCAAGCTCCATCCCATCTATAAGTACCCTGTAGGTATTTGAGTCCATCCTACCCCCACGAATATTAATCTACATCCTTGGATATATCTCTTTCCTAGCCCACTCTCCTCATGGACATCAAAATGGCCTCAACAGTGCTATGTGTTCATACACCCATGCATGTAATAACATAGTAGATCCAATCCCACCTCTATGCTCATCATGAGTAAATCGGTATAGATCTCTATATAGGTAGGCCAAAACACATTGTGTCCACGCGTATCTAGTACCCTCCACTATCCACCGACATATATCATGCATTTTATACAAGATGTCTGCACCTCCTCCTGCAACTACGATAGATGAAGCAATCATCACAATAAAGAACTTCCGCAAGCGTAGAACATCAAACCTAAAAATATAATCCAAACTAATATGGGCCTCGGTAGGTACTTGAGTTCCCAGAAAATATTTCCTATTAGCTCGCATCTGCCTCTCCATATCCTCCAATGACATAACCTGTACTCTTTGTCCAACAAATGGGAATTGTAGTATATGATACACATCCTCTCAAGTCATAGTGATCTCCTCGTACCGAAACTCAAAATGTATTGACGTATCCTAACATTCCTCGTCCCTCTCACATAGTGTGGTAAACATAGGCATATTGTGGGGCACTATCCCCCATCCATGCTCAAATGAATGAACATAAGCTGACATGGTCCATAACATACCAATCATCCTCTGACAAGTATCCAATCCAAGCAACATACTTCGGTATGATGCCCATTTTGAGTCAAAATGTGACCTCAAGGGACATGTCTACTATCAGAAGCCAATACACATCACCTAGAAAATAAATAGCACAACTTAGATAACCATCGTTGTGACATAGGCAAACAAATACACTGCACATATAAGCTATTCATTTATATTTGAAACTCATCCATAGTTGTTGCATACATTTTCAGGGGCAAATGGGCTTCACCCTCTCCTCCTCCTGACCAGGTGTTAACCAAAATTCAGGATCTGAGGGCACCTGGATTAACTAAAAGTACATATAGAATAGTGTTACCCACCATGTACAATAGTCCTAATATACACCCTGCATCATCTGAGTCAATCTGCTCTATTATAAAGTAGGTCTCATGTAGCCCAAGAGGTACTAGGATAATGATCTAAGAAAATATGTAAAATTAAATACTAAACCCCAACTGTACTAGAGAGAAAATGAAATAACTCACAACTAATAACATATGGCTCTGTTAAACAGTGTCATAGTGATGAAATGCCAGAACTGTCGCGATACTCTCTCTACTTGGAACAACTGTGCCGAGGTCCCACAAAGTGATCCTACGAATACATGGGTGCATACTGGATGGACTAGATGTACTTGGGAGAGGACTCCAGGGTGCCCACGAGAAATTTGGAAAGCAAAATAGAGGTCTCTGGCCTCATGGTATCTATCAAATCCTTGTAGGTACTATGGTCTTCACATGTCCTATGCCGATGAACATGCTAATCCTTCGCTTCTTATCACATATAATTTCTAGCCTAGCCCACTGCTCCGAATGTGGGCTTCAAAATATTCTCAAGAGGAAGAGATATACTCATATGAAAATGACATGAAATAGTGAAGTGGCTAAAATCCCACCAAAAAAGCTCATTGATGCAAATGAACCTGGTATGGATCCGTGTACCTCAGGTTGGCCAACACACAATGCCCATGTAGTAACTGAGTGCTCTGCACTCTTCTATCAGACCGACATGTAGTTCTGGTGTGTGTGTGCATGTCATACCCTAGGTGCTCTTGTGCCAGTCTGCACTGTATGACTATAACGAACAATAGCTAAATGTAGAAATGATGTAATAGAAATGTGTGCATGCACAGAACCCCTAATCTCAAGATAGACATCCCCCCTCCTATGAAGTGTGATGCAAATGTCCTAGCTTGTGCCTTGATGATGGAGCTATGTGGCATGCTCAATGCAATAGATGGATGTCCATATCCTCCAGATGAAGTGATAGAATTAAGTGACTCTAGGTCCCTCATTATGATCGGCAATCACAATTTATATTAATATGGTTATCTTGCTCTAATTTCGTAACTATCACCTCGCTTGTAAGGCCAACCAAAAGAAAGATAAGGATGAAAATGGCTGCACACCAGGCTCTCAAATAAGTGGTGGTAACAGTAGGCAGAAGGATCGGGGCATGCCCCCCATCCATGGGACCAGGTGTCATAGGCCATGGGCGGTCCATAGTATCTAACTCATCATCTAACAAGCCTAGCACAACCAAAGTGCTAAGAATGATGCAGAAAGTTCGTGAAATGGTTGGGTCATATGGGTGTGATAGGTCACAAATTATGAAAAAACACATAAACAAGACAACCAAAAGGACGAGGGTTAATTAGTACTTTCTTCAACATCAGAACACACTCATAAATAGTAGTATGAATACTCAGGATAACATAATTATGTCTATATATACATCATTATATATATATATATATATATATATATATATATATGTATGTATTATATATATATATATTGAATGTACACATTTTAGACCAGGGCACCCAGACTACAGGACTGGGGCACTAGGGAGAAGGACATCAGTGCATAGGTTTAGGCACTCATGTCTGAAGGGTCACTAGCATCTCTCGCCACTATTGTCTAGGTCTCAAAATGCCGAGAAAATTAAAATTATCAAATTTGAAAAAATTCAATAAAAACGACTACTACACCGTACATGTTTTTAGAAAAACAATGCACTTACCAACTCCACAGTCATGTGTGACGCTACGCCATGGTCACCACCCTCTCAAACTAACTAGGAAATGCTGCTCTCACTTATGAAATTTTTACTCACCTCAGCACTCAATCTCACAACTACGTCAAACAACAAATGAAGCGACTAAACACATTTTCACTTCACTACTTATAGTTACTTTTCATCACTTACTTTACTATAGTCATTATTTCGTGCCTCTTCTTACAACTAATACACACCACATTGTTTTTGTCACATATTTAGCATTTCCTACTCCGATCTACACCCCATGTTTGTGACAAATTCTTTTTAGAATTTTTCCTACCACTATCATATACACATTACACATGCATTATCTCTCCTTGACTTTGTAACTTTAATCAAATTACATACATTTTTTTGTGCAACCTTTCTCTACACTTCTCTATCTATCTTCGTGCTTACTTTCAACTTAGTGTTCGTTCTTGTAATCACTTCCCCTTTCAATGCCGAAGGGGGGGCTATATCATTGGGGTCATCTTCTAATTCCCCTTATAACACCATGTGATTAATCATTACATTACCAATCCATCATTTTCAAACATTTACTAATTCACCATGTGCGACATCTGCACCATTTATTCCCCATAATGACCTAACCTATGGGGGTAACAAACATATACAATTTTTCTATTCAACATATCATCACTTCCCACTAATGACATAAATTGGGGGAAACAAGAGATTAAAAATATTTCTATGCTATCATTTCACCAGTTTATATCGATTCCCCCTAGTGACCTAACCTAGGGGAAACTAACATGAAAATTCTCTCTATGCAGTAACTTCATCAATTTCAATGAATTCCCCATTAACGACATTCAAACCTGGGGGATAACAATCATAACATCTCTAACATGAGTAATCAATACGGAATTCAACACAATTGACCTCCTAGATGACCTAACTTGGGAGTTACTTGTAACCTCTAACAGATGACCATTCAACTTGGGATGATATAACATGTCCATTGCTTTCTCAGATCACCTAACTTGGGAAGCTATTCAACATTTTGCATTACTGATTCCCAGATGACATAACTTGGAAGCCATTTATACTATTTCGTGTGCTTGCTTCCAAATGACATAGCTTAGAAGCTATTCACATTGCGGCGAACACCCATGGAGTGGGGGTCAAGAGCGCATTTCCTATACCACTCCTAATATGAGTCAACTGTTTGATCAAAATTTATTTGGATCCAAAAAACCGCAAATATTTGATCTCATTGCATCTGCAACTGATGGATCTTTAGGATGTAGTTAGATATTGGAGAATAACACACTTTTCTCCCTATACTCTTTCTCTAACAGTAGGACACCCAAATCCTCTTATCGATTATTCGTATACATGCGTTTAGGTTGGGATATGATCACTCCCTAACCCATCTCATCATCATCATAAAACATTAGAAATCATCAATCATCCAACATTTCTATCATCACTTTCATTTTAGTACACTTCACCTGCGACATTATGCTTTTCGCTCACATTGCATGGATCACTACGGGCTGATCCATGATTTGACACGCTAAATGGTTCTTTCGGCACGCTTTTACTACCACATTTTTTTGTTCTACTACAACATGGGATTCTCCTATATTTCTCTCAGGTATGCATCTCCATCTAGTTTATATTATCAATATTACTGCTCACCCAACATAAAGTGGGGGAAAATGTAGTCACAAAATCACGCACTTACTATTACTATTTATACGGACCAAGTATGTTGTTTTTTATATGGATCTCAAGTAAGAAAATTATTCACCAATGAAATCATCCCCTAATCTTGTCATCAATTTAGTTGGTTATCATTTTCATTTGTCTTAGCATAGTCGTCAATTGTTTACATAGATTCTGGTTCATATCTCAAGGAGTCTCAATTGTCGTTAATTTATCATTCAGTGGTCATCTCTAGTCTTTGACTAAGGTGCCTAGGGTAGGTATCTGGGGCACCCATGGGTGCCCTCAATCCTTATTTTTAGGTGTCATGGTCATAGTCAAAACTTGGTGTCTAATTTATAGTTTTGAGGTCACTCTTTGTGGATTTGTTCTGTCTCATTCACGTAGGCGCTATTCGACATATCTGGTCATTAGTGTCAAAATTTGAGCAAGATATTCATATATATGCACAACATACACACTATGTTAAGGGAAAACTATCTACTACTCAAGGGATAACTATCTAATAAAGGACTACATTTAGGCATTATTCTACATCACACACTGCATAGGAATGTATTCATTTTATTCCATCCACCATTTACATCTTATATCTAGCTATTGCTTGCTACTTTGGTGTCATTGGCACTAGGGCACCCATGACATATCATTTCACACACTTGCACATAGAACTACATCGGGTCTGAGATGTAGTGCAATGCTCAGTCGTAAGTTCATCCATTTGGTAGCTGAGGATAGTCTGACCCATTCATTTGGTATCTTTCTTGTTTAGGGTTTGATGCTTTTGTGTGGGGTTTCAAAGGATATTATTCATTTTATATCTACGGCGACACCAACGAAGCTAGTGCAACATCCACATGATAAGAGGCGAGTTATTGCGAAGACTAGTAACCCACTCACACTCAAGTTCCAAGTTGTTCTGTAGACCAGGGCTTATGTATTGTAGACTAGGGTGCCCAAAGGCATCCTAATCCTCCTGTAGGTGCCCCAGTATGACCAAATCTTCATCTTCTACAATTTCTTGATGTGTGTTGTTATACTCTGTTTCGCTCGTTCATCAACCAATTTAGTTTCAGATCACTGCGAGGTAAGTCAAATAAAATTAGCTAGCATTTATACTTCATTTATTTCATTGTTGTACTTGTTAGATTAATTCTAAAATTCATAATTTTAGTAAATCATTTTTCCATATGCAATACATTGAGTATGTAGTCCTTACATATGCTTCTTTGATCACAATTAAATAAAAACCTTACAAAACTTATGCGAATACCCATATACTTGGTCCTTTATCATCTTCTTTAACTAAACCCTCATATGACTGAACTACACAATGTTAAAACTTCAAAATAATTGGCATAAGAATACACACATGGAAATCCACAAAATGCAATCAATCTTAAGAACTTGAAATGCTAAAATATCCAAAGGGGAAACTCTTGTGGTTGATTTTCGTATTTAATGGGGAAAACATGGAGAATGCCTTAAACACTATAATCTTAAAAAAGATAGATAACTTTCATGTTATTCACAAAAAATCTGTATTTCTCCTTTCCACCTCTCACTTAAAGTATGTTAATGGAGATGGTCCTATCTATGTAGCGATAAACATTTCGTTTCTCTTAGTTCGCTTTGTCCTATCTTGGAATGATTCAAAACAAACACAATCAACCTATTTGGAGGGAAAACATGACTTAGAGAACCTAGCTCATGCTAAAATCCTCACAACCTTGGGAAAGAGTCTAAGGGAGACCAAATATTATTCTTGCATGCATGATATTAAATTTTAGAAAAAACCTATGATCATCCTTCATAATTTATAAAACTACAAGAATGATTGAAATGACGTTTATCCGATTTATCTAAACCCACTAAATAATGCACTCAAATCAAGATCACATAATAACATCAAATTCATACAAAGAGCTGCACATATTGTTTAAGCACAACTAATGAATTATGCATGAACTAAGATAAAATTCTTTCTTAAACTACAAAAACTATTTTATGTTCAATCTACATTCATTGATTGAAATCAAGCTTACAATGCTTCACTCTTCAGTCAAAACCAGAGTATGATAGTTGGTTAAAAATGGAGGATAAGAGAAGATACAAAGTTACAAAAGTTCAAACACATTGAATACAATGAAGCTCCTTGCTTGCTCTTGCAAAACTAAGTCTCATCAAATGATACAAACAACCTCACACAATATTTATAATAAAACTATGGTGGTACATGCCCTCACCAAGCCTAAAAACAAGTAACAAATTCAAATTCAAATCACTAGCGGTCTCCAATTGTATTTTGGATTCTCCTTATTAATGTATAAGATAGACTACACTAGGCTTGATAATACCCTTTTTGGATACCAATACCCACTCAAGAATGGATATGCATTTCCCCTTGGCCATGTCACATAAATCCTTCATAAATATTGAATAGATGGACATCAAATTTGACATCTAAGAATGAAAAACACAAACATGTGGGAGTTTTATGCAATTAAGGCTCATAATTATTATTCTTCTTTGTTTTTCCTTCTCTATGATTGTGGAGCATAATTGGATATTTCACACACTCCTTAAAACCCATATAAGATCCCAAACATGCCTCTAATCCTAATTTACCATTAACTTGAGCTCACAATGGAGATTGCATTAAAAAATCCCATAAACATTATTTGTGAAATACTCCTTGCATGTGCCACAAAACTTGTTAGGACACACACTGTATTTTGGATTCTCCTTATTAATGTACATGATAGACTACACTAGGCTTGATGAAACCCTCTTTGGATACCAATACCCACTCAAGGATGGAATTTAACTCTCCCTTGGGATCTCATATGGTTGGCCCATGTGTCATGTACTCGTTCTCTCGTGTTCTACCATGGTTGAACAATTGTTTTCCCATTATGGGCCTCCACCTATCCAAAAATTTGACCTTGGTGACCTCTACTTTATGAATTTGAGAACCCCATTAACCATCATTGGTCTAGACCAATAACAAGTTTCTTCCTTTGGGTTTTGACTAGGCCACTTCTTATATTTTTCATGTTCCTGGGTTGTCAGACCTTCAAACCTTTACTCAACCCTTTGCCTTTTGAGCTCATGTTAAATTGTGATTAGCTCATAAATTCCCATTTGTGGGTGGGCCATGTTGGTGTAGGTGGTATTTTTCTTCACTTATTTAGTGTTATTCCACCTCACCGGGTGAGTCATCTCACTTAGGTGGACATAGATCTAGGTGTCATCTTAGTTATGATAGATTCTCTTACAGAATCTGTCATATGTGTAAGTGTGTCATAGGAGTTACATTCCCATTTGGGAAAGTAACTCCTCTTCTCCATTATGGAGGAATCTTCTCTTACATGGGAGTTACACATTCACTCCCCTATATGTACACCACCTCTTTTGATCTATGACAAGCCAATACAAGCTAAGCTAAGGCTTCCATTCCACTCCACTTTTCGAATCTTGATCTCTCATATGCATGGACATTGCTTTACAAAGCTTGCTTGCTTTAATCTCACAACTCCTACACTTTGGTGAAGTGCAACTATTTGATGCTAGTGAATTCCTTCCAGGTCTTCGTCCTACACTCCTTCATGGTATCAGAGTGTGGGGACCGGAATCACGTTGCTCGCCATTATTGCTCCATCGTATAGTTGCTTGTGCAAGTTTTACTTCTTGCATGTGCTTTACTTGCATATTTCAGATTCTTGTGGTTATTTTTTAGTGGTTTCTTTGTGTGTTTCTTACTGGTTTACGTGTGATCAGGGCCAAAGAAGAAGTCTATCCAGCTTATTGTGTTGGAGAGCCAAGGAAGAATACCAGTTTATTGTGTGGCTAATAACTTACTTGCCTTGGCCGTGGTATTATTACCCACTACTAGATCTCTGCACAATTGCTATCCATAATATCACGGCACAACGGTCTTCTTTTGCACAGCAACATTTAGTTCTACACATTGGGTGGATTTTTTGACTGTTACACATGCAGAGAAAACTGGTTCTGCCCTCCTCTGGCACGTGGACTCTACCATGAGCTCACTGACCTACTGCATGAAGAATGGTCGACTAACTCTACTTCTCTCCAACAACCAACTCTGCTTCTCTCTGACGTCCTTCACTGCTCCTCTCCAACACCTTCAACCACGTTGTGACAGTTTGTCTGACTGGTTCAACATTGGATGAGTAAAATAGTTTTAAAAAGACCTTGTCAGGACGTGCTCTATGGCTAAACCAAGCACAAACTGAAATTTGGACGTCCCCCCTCCTCTCACCAGCTCGCATTGATCGTCTTCGGCTACATTGACACCACTGTCACCTGACCTGCTCTAAAAACAACAAATCACTAGCTCACATTCACTGTAGCTCGCATTGGATCTACAGATTTTTCCACATTTGCATTGTTCAGGTGTGATCGATTGGCATCAGGCATGCACTGCATTACATCCTACACTGCGATGCTCTTGCTCATGCTCGTGATTACTTATCTCGGCCTCCGGTCTTCTTGCTACGTGTTTGGGGTAGTATGCTTGCTCTTATCTGTGGTGGCTCCATTGGTTCGTTGTGTGTAGTCTCCACCTAGCCGCTGGTTCGCTATGTGTAGTGTCCATGGGAATCCTGCATGCATGTCCCTCGGCCATTTTTCCAACCATCATGGACACGTCTACCCTAGGACACGAGGTCTACTCTCCCAACCAGATTCAGCACTGATTCCTTGCAGACTATTTTTTTGTGGTTGCACAGCTACACCTGTTTTGCTCGACTAGTTTTGCTCTCTGCCCCCACCATTACCTGTTTCTTCTGGCACATGGACCTTGCAATGGGCTCACTAGTCTGTTGCGTCGACCATTTCATTTCCATGGAGACCGGTGGGGATTTTCAGACCTGTTCAACGCTTTTTTTGCTGGTCGTGGCATCTCCTTGGATAGCAGCATGTCAACGTGGCCCCCCCCATTCAATCATTTCCTTTTAGAATTTTTTTTAGGTTAAAAAAATCATATTTTAATGTTTTAAGGATTAAAACATTAATTCATGGCATGTAATTGATTTTTAGGCTGTAATTTTGCTTGATTTATGTCCTTCATTCGAGCGTCAAAGATGGAGGGTGAGGTCAGGGGTTGGCAGGAGGCTAATCCCCCCTCGTAGTCAAAATAAACCCTACCTAAAATTTCATGTCGTTTCCAACAGATACCCACATGATACCCTTTACACCCATTTAGTTTACTTTTAATGCATTTGCAGCATTTATTGCATTTTCTCATCAATTGCGGGAATTGTTTTTTGCTATAACTTTTGACTCGTTGCTCAAATATGAGCACTTCTTCAGTCAAAGTTGCATGTTTTTTCACATTCTACATGATGGGATTATCAATTTTGTAAATGTACTAATTTATAAAGTGCTGCATTGTGGGGGGTTGACAGTACCCTTGGGCTTTCACACGCAGATGCATTATCGACCGAGTCCGACGTCTTGCTTTTGTGCATCTTGCATTTTGCATCATGGAGAGTGCTCTTTCCAAACTTGAGTGTCGTAGGATCGTTTTATAGCCTCCTCCACTTCTCACCGGGAGAGGGAATTATTCAGCTTGGCGTGCTTCCATGGAACATTACTTTTGCTCACGAGGGTCTTTCACCCTTCTTGCTTGGGCTAGTTCCTGCACCCACTGATCATCGTCATCTGAAGGACTTCCTTGACACTTGTGACCATGTCTTTGGTCACATGATGATGCATGTCTCTCGTTCTCTCTGGTTTCACATGGTAGACTCAGATCCACCTCACCGTGTCTAGAGCATTCTTCAGTCCTTCTATGAAGACCCTTCACATACTACTGCCGTTGTTGCTGCTGTTGATTTAATTGTCTCCTCCATTTCTTTGTGTGATGGCAGTTCCACTGACATAGACTCATTTGGTTCTACTTCTGATGATGAGGATTGTGCACCCAGTTCTGATGCAGAGAGTATTACAAAGGACTCTTCTCCTCTTTCTCTCACTATTCCAGAGAGTGTTGCCACATCCCACATCTCATCAGATATCGAGCAGTCTCATACTCAGTCTCACACTTTCATTACACAAGCCTCATTTCCACTTCCAGTGTGTGAGGCCCCTTCCACTCCTCTTCCTTCATTGGATGACTCATACCTATCTAACATCGCTCTTCTGTTTGTTGAGCCCCCTCATTGGGACGAGTATCTGCCTAACCTTAGTCATTTTTTCACAGAGTCTACTTATGATGCTCTACAAGTCCCTCATCCATCTATAAGTGTTTCAGATGAGTTCATCATCTCCATTGTTGGGAGTGCCCATTCTGGGATGCTTACCACTTCCACTTTTCCGGAGACCTTCATTGATCCACCCTCAGCTGTGGATCCATTTTCTATTGTGGAGGATGTTTTGTTCCCTTCACATCACTTGGACATCCTTTCTGAGGGTGTTCCTCTTTTTCACTCTGACAGTTCTACGCACGTGGCATTACCTTTGGTTCCTTGGCACTCACTCGCTAGACCTATGTCACACTTTCGTGCACTAGATTCAGAGTTCTTCGTGTTGCTACCTTCAGTTTCCTTTGTGGAGTGGGTGGACGTCCAGCACGTCATTTCTATCCTTCCTAAGGGCAGGCACACAGTTTGTTGTGGGTGGCTCTTCTTCAATCCAGAGTCAGAGGATCTCATCATCAACATTCTTCTGGGAGACCTCCTAGAGTTGCAGAGTTTAGATCCGTCCTTGGCATCTTCTGCATTCCTCTCGTCTCCCTCTTCTTCTCTCTTCTTCTTCTTTTTGAGAGATTGCCTCTTTGTACATGGGTACCTTTTCCGGCTCGTCTATGGCCAGGACCCATTTTTGGCATCTTTCTTAGATTAGAGTGTGTTTTTCTCTTGTGGTGGATGTTTTTCCCACTGGGTTTTCCTTCATTGCTTGGGACCTTTTTCTTGTGCATGGCTACCTCATTAGGCTTTGTGTCGGGACCCATTTCTCATTTCTGACTTACCGCCTCATCCTAAGTTATGATGAAGGGGGGGTGTTGGTGTAGGTGGTATTTTTCTTCACTTATTTAGTGTTATTCCACCTCACCGGGTGAGTCATCTCACTTAGGTGGACATGGATCTAGGTGTCATCTTAGTTATGACAGATTCTCTTACAAAATCTGTCATAGGTGTAAGTGTGTCATAGGAGTTACATTCCCATTTGGGAAAGTAGCTCCTCTTCTCCATTATGGAGGAATCTTCTCTTACATGGGAGTTACAAATTCACTCCCCTATATGTACACCACCTTTTTTGATCTATGACAAGCCAATGCAAGATAAGCTAAGGCTTCCATTCCACTCCACTTTTCGAATCTTGGATCCTTCAAAGTGTTAACCATTACATGCTTTTATCTTCACAAGTGTGGGTGTTGTTAAAAGCCTCCATGTTTTGAACCTTCTTTACTTACTTTGTTTAAATTTTCCAACCTATTTGATGCTTGGGTTTGAGACTTTCTACCATGTGTCCCTACTAGCTACACAACACAAACAAATAAAGTTAACCTGTGAAATCACCTTAAGTTACATAAAACCCAAAAAAATAAATTAAATCAATCTTGGATCCTTCAAAGTGTTAATCATTACATGCTTTTATGTTCACAAGTATTGGACTAAGTTGAAACATAAAAGGATGTTCACTTGAGACCCAAAAACATGTGATTGGCTTAGATTTTTAGTTGGCATTTCTCAATATTAAGTATTGGGGCAGGGGCAGGGGTGGGGTGGGGTGGGGTGGGGGTGGTTGTCCAGATATAACATAGACTAAGGTTTTTGGGTCCTTTTTAAATTCATTTTGTGACCAAATTAATAACAAAGGGGACCAAATTTCCAAAAGCGTTTAAGATAAGTCTCTTATTTTACTTCTTCTTTTTTAATTTCAATTTCTCCATGGATTTCAAGAGGGTCAAAAAATTCTATGAAGAAATTAGGAACATGCACAACAACTACAAAATTATGAAATTAACTAAATATCATGTAAGTGAGTTCTAATGAGAAGGATTTATAATTGAATGTCCACTTAGAAGTAAAATCCATAGTTACCCCCTTGAGAAGGAGAGGATAAATGACTGTATGATCAACTATGCTACCACCAAGAAGGTATTAGAGGAAAACGATGTTATGGCAGTGGGATACATGGCATAAATCTACTCATAGTTTTAGGAGAACTCCCCAAATGGTTGTGAAGCTCTTATAAATGTTGGAATTTCAAAGATACTTTCCATGCATACACTTGACTTTAAAATAAGGAAGAAGTGAGCATACACACTTTGTTATTAGTAAAAATCTACAGAGAAATGTCTTCATTGCTAAATATAACAACAATGTTATCTTTCCAAAGTTAAAAAGTAAAAGTAGCTCTAAAAAAATTCCAAATGAAGCAATGTATGATGACCTCTGAGCATATTGTTCAAACAAATCCATTTACCAGTTGATGGGTTATTGAAGGAAGGTGCAAGAAGGTTGTGAATTCATTTCTAAGCCTCTCCACATGAGAGAAAGCCCAAAATGGGTGTTTAAAAGTCTAGGGCATGTGACATGCAAGACACTTGGGATACGAGATACCAATATGAGTAAGACTCTACCCAATTGATAAACCTTGATGGAGCAAGATACACTGAATAAAATAGAAAATCTTGGCCTCAAGCTTAGAATTCTAGATCCGATTCAGACAAGAAATCCATGTCTAGGGAGGAGGAATTAAGACTTCTGAAATTTAATATTAGCGAGAGCTAAAGAGAAAGTATTCATAAGCTAAAATAACAACCCGTGATATTTTTTAATTAGGAAAATAAAGGGTTAGAGGGTCCCTCACTATTTTTTGTTATAATAAAATAATAAAGTTTGCATAAAAATTGACCCTCAAGTTTTATCCAAAAATATTTATAAAGGAGTCTAAGAAAACAATTGTTTAAAAATAGAGGAAGCTACAAATGATGTAGAGGGGATTTTTTTTACAATTTTACATCTTGAGGTAAATAAAAAAAACTAGTTGAATATTGTTTGAACAAAGTGGTATTTCCACCAAGTGATAAAAGGTTGAATACCAAGCTTCGGAAATATAACATCTAGTAAGCTATTGAAATGAAATATTGAAGATGTAATAAAAGTAATGAGATTATATTTCCTCCACAAGGATGTCGAAGGAATCTGGTTACAAGAAGAAATAAGGTCTCACATTATACAAATCACCTTTATGAAGGTTGAAGATATTTTACATTAGGAGTTTCAACTAGAGGTAAATTGTTAAAGGAGGCTTTAGGAGACCACCAAAGGTTATAATCATTGAAAAATAGAAAGAAATAAAACCCATCACCAATCCATGAGAGAAAAAGGTTTGATATCATCAAAATATTTCTAAATACTCTTATCCACGAAGAAATCCTAAAATTTAATGGGAACATATATAATAAACAAGGTTTGAAAATCAATATTATTCTTAAAAAAATTGCTATAAGATGAACTTGGGGCAATGCAATGTTGAAGCAAAAGTTTCCATGTTGCATGACCTTCAATGACACGAATGATCCGTATTGATATGCATTATTTTTAGACTTCGAGTTGGCTCCTCAATGAGCCTTTTCCTGTTATCTAGCTCCATCAAAACTTTCACCTCCTTATTTTTTGTTGTAACCAGTTGTCTCTTCAATTCATGCAACTCTTCTGGCCTTAGCTGGATTCCTACAAATTGAATTTTCTTTTCTTTCTCTTGACTGCAAACATTAAGATATCTATATTAAAATGTATTTGAAGTATCTCCATAGATGGAAGGAAAATTTATTTTACGTCCTACATGATCTTCAAGGCTATTCTTCCTTTTATGAGAGTGATCCACATAACGTAGCTGATTAATTTTTGATGCTACACATTTCTTACAACTAATGCTTCTCAAACGAATGTTACTGCAATCTCATATGCTCCATTAAATTTTATCATCCCAAGAAGATCTTGAATCATTAGAATTTTCCTCTCTACAATAGAAGACTGCACTACTTATATATTCACTACTTCACAAACATCATATGTTCAGACATCAAATTCCTCCTTCAAATTATCCCGCTTCACATTCTTATGAGTTGTCTTGTAAACTCCTCGTGTAATTTGAATGACAACACCATGAACAAGGAGTGAAACAAAAAGAAGAGGCATTAGGTAAGGACCCATTGTTTTATCCACTTTAACCCTCAGTATTGAGTGTCTCAAAGTATTGTCCAGATCACATATTCTTATGCACAAATTTTTGTAAACTTGAATGAACAAATTTATGTGTCATTTGCTACTAGATGTGTTCTTCAATTTCTCACCCTCTTTAGATTGCTTTCCGCGATGATAAAAAAAATTCAATGATATATTATGAAGCATCAAACTAATATGCCTTAACTTATAACCACAAAGATAGTCAAATCGCTTACCATTTTTTGTTGGTCTTAAAATTTTTGTGAGCTCAAAGATAGTGCTCTTCTCAAGTGCAAACATCTCACCAGAGTCTTTCTGGAAATCAATCTTAAATTTTCCAATCTGCCAACACAAGAATCGTATAGACATTCTTCTTATGTTGATGTATCTGAAGCATCAAGATCATCATTCTGATTATTCAAGATTTTGGAATTTACAAAAGTATTTCTTTCAATTTTATTTTCACCGTTATCCTAAATATTGTTGGTTGGATATTTTGTCAAAGACAAAATATGAGGTTCAACCACAATATGTGAGACAAATTCCCTCCTCAAATAAAGGGGAGGCACCTTGTTTATTACTAATTTAATGCATGTCAAATATTATTTACATATCTATACTAATCTAACCATTCGGGGTTGGGATCTCATCCCAACAGACTGGTTCTTGTTAGAAAGGAAGGTAGGTGTGTAGAGAGAAAAGAAGAAGAAAGACCGGAGGAATTTTAGAAGAATAAGAAGAGAATGAGAAGGAACATGTATTCACTCAAGTAAATGAAGATCAAAAGATAATGACACATGAATAGATAATAATAGCTGGTTGTAGATTCAATAAACTAGATATGAAAACAAATTACCATTTAGTGCATTGAATTTAAGAATAATACCTCAAATGAAAAAGATACATCCATAACACAAAGTTTACAACAGATATCTTTAATATTCTTCAACGGTGAAATATATACTATCACCAAATCACAACACCCTCCAATTTGCACAAGTGTGTGTGCTTGAGCTCACAGCGTGACTAGGTAACATGGGTACTATCTCCAAGTTGTGGGACTTGCTACTTGAGATAGACCTCCAGAGAAGGTAGGTTCCTCTTCCTACTCCTAGTGTAAACTAACTCTACTGAAAGCAAACTACTGACTATCTCTATCCAACAATTTCCAAGGGACCAGGGAGGGAGAGAAATAAAATGCAAGGAACAAAAATCTACACTACATAGGTGATTCACCAAAAGAAGGGTGCGAGAACAACTTCCAAATGTGTGAAAATGGAAGCAAAATGAAGATTAGAAAGGGTGATAACAGTTCTCCAAAATCTAACAACAACATTTCCATGCACGCAAAATGATAATGAATCCCTGCAAGAGCATAGAGTAGACACAATACACCTGCAATAAGATTGAAGAGGACAAAAGAATGCAAATAATCATAGCGAGGGAAGATACATTCACAAACTTACATCTATTGCTTCATTAATATGCACAGTTCAAGCTATTACAAAGTAAAGGCCTGGATCACCATGCAAGGAGTCCACTAAAAGGAATTGTAGTATATTGGCTTCACAAAACAAAATGGGTAGAGTTTTACTACTAAAATCATCCTCCTTGCAAATGGGAGAAAATCCCAATTTATAGAAAAGGAAGGAGAAGAAGATGGGGGAACAAGAAATCTTGGATCTATCATTTTGCATCAATTATAAAGTACCCAAAGTGGGTAAAAATCATGATTCTAACTTGCAAAAGCCTCCCCATACTGCCCTTAACTTGCAACAGTAGAAAAATGGCCATCCATGCCCATTAATTACACTTCCACCCACCATCCAGCTACCCTTTTGAAACAAGTTCGTTTTCTGCAAAATATAGCTCTAAAATTCCATTAATCTCTATATTTTTTTATTTTTGTGTGTAGATCTTGGGACTACGATTCCAACGAGATATTTTTTGTGCAATTTTGCTGAGAAATGCAAAAGTTATGGCCTTCTGAGCAAGGGCAGTTGTTTAGGGTTTTGTTGGGCATTTCTTCCTCTTCACAGGATTGTGCAATTAATCTGTTTTTTGAAATGCATCATTGAAAATATTTTCCCCCTTTTCAATGTTTTTCATATCTTCTATAATGATTTTGCATTAAAATTTGGTGGGCCCTAGTTGATTTGATCATTGTTTATACTTTGGGGGAGTTGTGCTTTTAATGTTTTGTAAGTGTCAGCTCGGCCGAGCTGACTACTGTTTACACCACTGAACATTGTCAAGTCCTCTTATCTCCATGCTGGCACTTATCTGCATTATACTACGGGCTCATCCATCTACCCCATTTGACATGTAACTCCACTCACCTTCTGCATCGAGCTCTATTTGTGCTTAACTAGCTAACTCACTGTATTGAGCGTCGAGATGTCCTTCATGTCTCTAACTCACTGCCCAATGCTTGGATCATCATTGGCATCGACTAACACCACCTCACTCTTCGAGCCATTATAATATATTTTTTCCATGTGCCAAACCCCACATGCCTCCTCAAGCGCTGAGCCATGTTTCGAACACAGAGTCGCTCCTTTACCGTGTCGAGCTCCACATGGAGGCACAAGCGTAATTCTATGGTTTCCTCTGTTTCTCGACCCTTTGGAGTTATGCCGAGGGGCCACACGACAACCCCGTGCAACTCCAGCCTTGTTTGAATAGGCTTGTTTGCCATGACTTGCCTCGTCAAGCTCACTTGGGTCCTTTTTCTACATGGACCACTGTCAACGTAACCCAAGCTTAGTAAGACCTTTGATGACTTAGTTTTAGTGTGACGTTAGACTCGTCGATGCCTAGCTCAATGTCTACATCTCCATTGTCAAACCAAGACTCGATCCCCTTAGAGAAATAGCTTAGACCATATTCTTATTTGGCTTGGTGCTTGTACGAGTTCTTTTCCATGTGCCAGGTCGAATTAGCTCGCCACAATGCTTGAATCAATCCTTTTCAATGGACCATCCCACTACAATGTGCCTGCATTTAAAAGGTGGCTCCACTGAGATTGTTAGTAATTCACTCATGTTCTAACTTGCTATTCCTGTAGGGCCAGGCTCATTGCTTCCCAAGAAGAGCTCACCTCTTTTAAATGCAACTTGGTGAGTAACAAAGAGAGCTCGGTATCCTATGCAAATGCAATTCTCGCCCTTACGAAACAATGTTAGTCCACTTCCTCTTGAAACACTCAGTAGGCATTTTATGGCTCGGTGAAGCTTTTGCATAGCTTGGTATACCTTTCTCCCAAGCAACTCGATGTCACTTAAAGACAATTGGTGGGATATGCAAGGGGTTCAAGCATGCCTTATTCAAACCTGGCTCGGTGGATAATAAAAGAGAGATTGGTCCTTGTAGAGATAGCTCGACCACCAGTGCATGAGTTCAGGGAGCTAAAAGGCAGCTCAACCTTCATCATAACAACTCGGTCAAGAACTCACTTTATTGCATTTCTCATTTCACCTGACAGCTCGGTCTTGCTTTTCAACCACCCAAGATAATTTTGTTTTTGTTTTTAAGGGTCCTTCTAGCCTTCTTAGGGACTTCTACACTTTCTAGAGTCGGGGAGCTAAACAACAATGTCGAAGAGTGTTTTGAGACCATAATGCTAGATTTTACCACTTCTTACCAAGTGCCCCCCTCAATTAATCGTCACAATAAGCTTGCTTGTTATCAAATTTCACCGGGGTAGTGAAATTAGATAACAATTTGGTGACTCACGGGGCCATTTACCTGCTAAATAGAGTATGACCAACTGCATGTGGTTATCCATTGCGCATGGAGTTTGCACAGTCATCATGAGCTGATCTAAACTTTGAAAATCTTGACCCCAAAATAATTGGAATGTCATTGCCCGCTTTATGGAACTACCTCATCGCTGCTTGCACTCTCAAATTTCATAAGAATATATTGAATTCAAAATTTGTTAGAGTGGAAAATTGCTTAAAACCTAAATTTCACCCGTTATCGCAACTGTGATCCGTTGAGGTTGAAAGGTGAACACCTGTCAATTTGGACATCATGGAACTCTATTAAGTTATGATTTTCTTTCTCCTTCTGAATGTTCCACTTATGTCATGTTGCTTGGATCTTTGCTGAAGGTTGGAGCTGATTTTTACTTGGGCCACTGACCGATCTTTGATTGCTTGCACATGCATAGAGGCTTGTTACAACTGTTCTTAGAGAGAATCGTCCACATTTTCCTCCTTAACTGATGTTGGTTGCTCTACATTTGTTTTGATTTAAATTTTACAACTGTTACATGCAACTAAGATCCTTCTGCTATAACAACCAGGGAGATGATGCAGTGTACTACCTAGAGTAACACAAACAAAATCTATATACAAACGAATGAATCATACATGCATAATTTAAGACATGTAGAGTGTGCACAAGCACTTCTTCTGCTGAAAATAAACCTGTTCCTACCCTACACTAACCGAAGAGATGAACAAATTCAAACAAAACTTGTCACTGGTGATGAGAAATAACTGCCCTTCCTTACAATTGGCAGCCGTGCAAATGATTTGGCATTGAGTACAACTGAGATTAGGAGTGGAAGGTTGGCTATAAATTGACTTCCCACTTCCTCCTTCATCAAGGTATCAACAATGAACAAGACATATACTTCTTCTAGTTTTTGTTCAATTGGTTCCAAGAGGTATTGTTGTTGATCCTTAGCACTTTGTGACTCTCCCTCATGCTCAAAAGCAAGCATGACTAGTATTGGCTTCTCCCTTGACTCCAATGAAGCCAAGTATCTTATTGGACAAGTTTTGGTTCATTGGATTTGCATACTGCTGCTACAACTTCAACTTTCACTTCTTGTTTTTAGACCTCAACTCCTACCGAACGCTTAACCATTAGTGGTGTTTGTTCGATATTAAATTTGGAAGCCCACTCTTTATTTTCTTGCCAAATTTTCCTTGTTATGCTCTCCATTCTTCTTCTCTTGTCTATTGGTTTTCTAATTTTCCTAGCATGAACTTGTAAGAGGAGGTGTGGGTTAGGCCACAAGTAATCTTTTCATTGTTTGTGGAGGTGGGAGAAGTGGAACTTCTAGCTGTTGTGGAGAGTAAGGTTTCTTTGGAGGGAAAAGGGAAGAAAATTCCAAATGGGATGGGAGATTAGAAGGTGAAGAATGTGAATCCACAAATGGGGCAATAATTGGATGGCATTCATTCTGAGGTTGTAAGAGCAAAGGCTTTGGGAAGCTATAGGATGGTGATTGCATGGCTTTCCATTGAAATGTTTGGGTAACATTAGGTTTACAAGCCTCCCTCAATTTAATCAATCTCCCAACTCTAGTCAATACTTTAATTATGAACTTAAGTTTTTGTTGGGGATTTAATGTTATGATCCTCATGTGCAGATTTCACTAACGCCTCAAGGTTTTGGTGTAATGGTTTGTTACATTTGGTATCAGAGCGACCACCCAGGTTCGAGTCCCGGCACGGGTAGCTACGTCGGCATTGCAGTGTTTGCCCGAGGCTCGTATAGGGCAGGGCAGGGTCCCGCTATATGGGTGCAAATCTAGCCCGAGGTCCGGGCTACGGAAGTGTGGTGGGATGTTATGATCCTCATGTGTGTATTTCATTAATGCCTCGATGTTTTCGTGTAATGGTTCGTTACATTTAACTTACTTGGAAAAGAGCTAGTCCATGGGTATGGAACTTTTAAACCAATTGCAACTGCTCTTTTCATCTCCTTAGCTCAAATCAACACCATGCTATGCTCTAGCACTTGAAATTTACTTTGCAAATAAACATCTTTGGGCATAATATGACCTCTTGTATCCTCAGACCGTTGTTCTGGAAATGTTGCATACTCATACATATATTCACATTGATTTGCATCTTGTTCTTGTGAGTATGCATACTTAGATTGACTGTAATCATATGAATTGGTCTAGAGATGGTTGATAATAACTTGCAAATAAATCTTGCAAGATTGGAGATGAATTACATTAGTATGGTTATTGCTACAAATATGAATTCCACATTGGGAATGAAGCCATGATTACATAACTTCATGAATGGAAGAATATGGAAAGACGTGGGAAGAAAGATGGATGAAAAAATGGATGGAGAAAAGGTCTGTAATTTTTAGAGAATGGGTTGTTGACCAGATAGAGTTACCATATGTGTTTTATATACTTCCAAAAGCTGAAATTCCAACAAGAAAACACCTACTTGTTGAAATGAAGTTTACAGAAAATGTTCAAGTCTGCACTCTAACTAATGATTTGCTTGAAATGGAATACCTTTGAAAGATGAAACCCTAACTCCTGTGATGTCTAACCGGGCATTTTAGAAGTGTTATATCTTAATCAAAACACCCTCCGATTTGCACAAGCATGTGTGCTTGAGTGATCTGAAAACGTGATGTGTATTTTTATCACTTTATAAGTTTCCAAAGATCGTGATTTTTTTAACCAATTTTAAGTATTCTTGAATCCACAAATTGATTAAATTCTGATTATTTTGCATCCATAGAAGTGCGGAAAACTTGTGTAGCAAAGAAATAATCAGAAAACTGAAAAGAATCAGATAACAAAAGAGATTGTTTACGGGGTTCGGAATTCCTACGTCCCCGGGTTCAGATTGAACCGATCCATTAATAATATTGAATTGCAAGTACAATAACCCTTACAAACAACCAATAATGAATCAAAACCTGCAAATGAGCTGATCAATGTCCCAAGAACTCTGAAAAATAGCAGAAATTGTCCCAAGAACGATCCGTGGCTCCTACAGTGTTTTTCACAATGTGATCTCCCTGCAACTGTGTTAGAAAAACACCTACAAATGGAGATTTAAAAACATTCCATGAAAAAAAATCATATGTCTGAGATCAGATCTGAATTCTGAACAATTTTCATTGTTTACACCAAGTCACAATTCGGACGAGAAGTGCATTGAAAATCGTGTTTTCCAATTGGCTGTCTTGAAGATCCCTGTTAAAATCTGCATTCAAAGCTTCCAAAAACAGGTTAAAAATCATCAAAAAAGATCAAACCTTACATCGTTGGAATCGTCTCAGAATTCTCTACATTTCATCTTTTTACTCCAAGTGCCCAATCTGAGTGTACGGCCTTCAAAAATGGAGTTCTCTGCAAGCTGGTCCTTGAGCTCTTTACACAGACCTGTACCTCCCTGTATAAGTTGAAGCGCCTCATTTTATAGTGCGCCCAAGCCCCTAGGCGAGTTGGTTGGGGGATTGAGCTTGGACCCATGAGGTCAGGGGATCAAATCCCAGCGGCCTCTATTTTTGGCTGATTTGCATGTAATATGGGATTAGAACCCAAATGAGCGGCATTTGATTGTTTAAGTAAAAAATCCCATAAGGGCCGCATTGAATATCTATTGGGATTAAATCCCATAGGAAGCGGTGGATTAATATCCAAGTTTGGCGCATTTGCTTACCACCTTTTTCTACCACGTGGGACAGTCCACGCATGGCTTAAAGCCATTAAACTTGCTCAAAACATATGCATGTTTTAATATTAATGTATTAAACATTAATATATATATATTATGGCATTGGAGAAGTGGCCTTACCAATATAAAATATTATTTCGACCCATATAATGTGGCCTAGAAATAATCAACTTGGTAATCCTGTAGCGAGTGTTTGGCAAGCCACGTGTCACAGTGCGATTCGGTACAATATGGACCAGTTGACCATAATTGACTTTCCCGTTGACCGAACTTTGACCGAACATATCTAGAGCTCCCGATGTCCGTTTGTCCCGTTCTTACAGTCGTTGGAAAGCTATCGAGATTATCTTCTGCACTGACACCATTTAGGGATGTTTAGGGAATGTTTTCAAAAATGATCCCCTGATCATTGAGCTCACAATGTGACTGGGTAACATGGGTACTATCTCCAAGTTGTGAGACTTGCTTCTTGAGATAAACCTCCAGAGAAGGTTGGTTCCTCTTCCAACTCCTAGTGCAAACTAACTCTACTAAAATTAAACTACTGAATATCTCTATCATAAAATTTCCAAGGGACCAAGGAGAGAGAGAGAGAGCATACAAGTAACAGAAATCTACACTACAGAGGTGATGCACCAAAATAAGGGTGTGAGAACAACTTCCCAATGTGTGAAAATGGAAGCAAAATACAAATTAGAAAGGGTGATAACAGTTCTCCACAATCTAACAACAACATTTCCGTGCACACATAATGATATTGAATCCTTGCAAGATCATAGATTAGACACAATACACCTGCAATAAGATTGAAGAGGCAAGAAGAATGCAAATAAACACAACAAGGGAAGATACATCCACAAATTTGCATCTATTGCTTCATTAATGTGCACAGCTCAAGATATTACAAAGTAAAGGCCTAGATCACCATGCAAGGATTCCACTACAAGTGCCTATAGCACATTGGCTTCACAAAACAAAATGGGTAGAGTTTTGCTACTCAAATCATCCTCCTTGCAAATGGGAGAAAATCCCAATTTACAGAAAAGGAAGGAGAATAAGAAGGGGGAACAAGCAATCTTGGATATGTCCTTTTGCATTAATTAAAAAGTACCTAAAGTGGGAGAAAAGCATGATTTTAACTTACAAACTCCTCTACATAGTTCCCTTAACTTGCAGTAGTAGAAAAATAGCCATCCATGCCCATTAATTGCACTTCCACCCACCATCCAACTACCCTTTTGAAACAGGTTCGTTTTCTACAAAATACACCTCCAAAACTCCATCAATCTTTTATTTTTTGACTGCTAAGCGTAGATCTCAAAACCATGATTCCAACGAGACTAATTTTGTACAATTCCACTAAGAAATGTAAAAGTTATGGCCTTCTAAGCAGGGGTAAGTTTTTAGGGTTTTGTTGGGCATTTCTTCCTCTTCACGGGATTATTCAATTAATCTGTTTGTTGAAATGCATCATTGAAAATATTTTCCCCCTTTTCAATGTTTTGCATATCTTCTAGAATGATTTTTCATTAAATTTTGGTGGGCCCTAGTTGATTGGATCATTATTTATACTTTGGGGGATTTGTGCTTTTAATGTTTTGTAAGTGTTGGCTTGGTCAAGTTGGCTACTGTTTGCACCACCGAACATTGCTGAGTCCTCATATATCCATAATGGAACTTATCTACATTACATTACGGAGTCATCCTTCTACCTGTTTGGCATGTGACACCACTCACCTTCTGCGTTGAGCTCTATTTGTGCTTAACTAGCTAACTCACCATATTGAGCACTGAGATGTCCCCCACATCTCCGACTCGCTACCCAATACTTGGATCATTATTAGTGCCAACTAAAACCACCTCTCCATTCGAGCCATTGTAATATATTATTTCCATGCAGCGAACACCACATACCTCCTCAAGTTCTAAGCCATGTTTCAAATGTCGCGTCGTTCCTCTACCATGTCGAGATCCACATGGAGGCCCGCATAATTCTATGGTTTCCTCTATTTCTTGACCCTTTGGAGTTACTCTGAGGGGCCACGTGGAGACCCTACACAACTCTAACCTTATTTAGATGGGCCCGCTTGCCATGACTTGCCTCGTCGAGCTCACTTGGCTCGTTTTTCTACATGGACCACCATCAATGTAACCTGAGCTCAGTTTTAGTGCGATGTTAGACTCGTCGATGCCTAGCTCAATGCCTGCATCTCCATCGTCAAACTAGGACTTGATCCTCTTAGAAAAATAACTTGGCCCCTATCCTTATTTGGCTCAGTACTTGCACTATTTGTTTGCCAAGTGTCCAGGTTGAATTAGCTCACCATAATGCTTGACTCGGTCCTTTTCAATGAACTATCCCACTACAATGTGCCTGCATTTAAAAGGTGACTCGACAAAGATTGTTAGAAATTCACTCTTGTTCTAGCTTGGTATTCCTGCAGGGTTGGGCTCATTGCTTCCCAAGCAGAGCTCGCCTCTTTTAAATGTAACTTGGTGAGTAACGAAGAGAGCTCGGTCTCCTTTGCAAATGTAATTCTCGCCCTTACAAAACGATGTCAGTCCACTTCCTCTTGAAACACTTGGCAGGCATTTTATGGATCGGTGAAGCTTTTGCATAGCTCGGTATACTTTTCTCCCAAGCAGCTCAGTGTCTCTTAAACACAATTGGTAGGATATGCAAGGGGTTTGGGCATGCCTTACTCAAACCTGACTCGGTGGATAATAAAAGAGAGCTCGGTCCTTGTAGAGATAGCTTGAACACCAACGCATGACTTCGGGGATCTAAAAGGTAACTCAACCTTCATCATAATAGCTCGGTTAAGAACTCACTTTATTGCATTACTCATTTCACCTGACAACTCGATCTTGCTTTTCAATCACCCAAGACAATTTTTTTTTAAAGAGTCCTTCTAACCTTCTTGGAGACTTCTACACTTTCTAGAGTCAAGGAGCTAAGCAACAATGTCGGAGAGTGTTTTGAGACCATAATGTTGGATTTTACCACTTCTTACCAAGTTGCCCCTTCAATTAATCGTCACAATAAGCTTGTTTATTATCAAATTTCACCGGGGTAGTGAAATTAGATAACAATATAAAACATAATTTTTTTGTCTCATCGACTCCTAGATCCAATTCCTACAAAGAATCTCCAACCCTTTGAAATAAGCAACAATTTACAATATATAGAGAATTCGAGAGAGAGGGAAGAGGGAGAAGAGAAGAAAAAAGATCAAATTTGATCTTGCCATTAATGAAAATCATCTTCTTTCCCTACAACATAGCTCCTCAGCCCCAACTACCATCAATCATCCATTAATCTCTAAAAACCATCATAGGCACCTTGTTGGCCTGTTCCCAAATGTCCTTTTGCTTTTAGGAGAAGGTAAGAGCCCCATACTCCGTAAATTTAGGTAACTAAAAATTAATGCTTGAACCATATTTTTCTATTTTTCCATATTAAATGCCATAAACTCTTGAATATCATGATGCCAAGCTAAAGGGCTCGAGGATACCTTTCCAACAAGATCGATTTTGTGTGATTTGGAGCTCTAGAGTGAAAGTTATGGCCATTTGAATATTTTCTTATCATGATGAACAAGAGAGTGACACGTGACAACCTTTGATTGGCCATGGAGATTGCCTCTACCCATGTGTAACTTTTTTTGACTTTACCACATGTTGGCCTTTTGTTGGTTCAGGGATTAGGTCTTATGAAACCTCCTTTAAGCATTGCAAAGTATAAACCAATGAAAAATCTCCATGCACCTTTGCAATACAATTTAATTTATAAAAACCATGTCAAGGTGAAAAGTACAAACCAATGAGAACATTTCATGCTCCTCACAGTGTTAGACTTTCCTTTTACTCTTAACTGATAACTATGAAACGTGAGCCAATAGAAAAGCTCCACATTCCTCACAATGTTGGTCTTTTGATAACCCTTTCTAATTACTGTGAAACATAAACCAATAGGAAAGCTCCACGCACATTGCAATGTCAATCTTAAGTTATTCCATATTAACCCCCGTAAAACGCAAGCCAGCAAGAAGGTTCCACGTATGTATTATGTCAAATTTCTCTTTTATCCTGACTGACAACAACAAAACATGAGCCAATGAGAAATCTCCATGCTCCCCACAATGTCAAAACTTTGATAGCCCCTTTTGACTATTGTGAAATATGAGACAATAGGAAAGCTCCACATATGGCACATGCTCACCTTACATTGGTTGTGCCCTCACATCGCAACTTCAAACTAGGGCGGGCTTAAAAATTTTGGCTCCGTAAGAAAATAACCACATATCCCTGTTGACCTGCCAAACTTTCAGACCCGACACTTTATTGAACTTGGTTCATTCCATGGACTTGAGGTCCGTGAAATACAAATGCTTTAAAGTTAACTGGATTAATGACATGTGTCCCACTTTGATCGTTGAAATTGAGCCACCTATCATCCCCTAACCCCACCATGTTTACTTTGATCTTGTTGACTTTTTCTGCCCCGTTGTGGACCCAAAATGCAATTGAGCTTGATTTATTCCGTGGGCTTGAGGTCCGCGAAACCTGAAACCTTTGAGGAGAGTCAGAATCCCACCACGCAGCCTTCTACTTGATGTTGATAATTAAAATTGACAGCCAAATAAACGTCAGGTGACCTTTTAAATATAACCCACTAACTCTTTAGCCTTAGCCTCACGCGGGTTTTTAAATGCCAACTACCAGTGGTTTGGAGAGGTGGAATTTGACGGCCATTTAAATGTCCCGAACCTGCATATAAAGTGTTGAGTGCATTTTAAAAAGAGTTATTCAAATTAATTTGGAAGGGGGAAAAAGTTGGGATAATAGAGACCTCAAAAACCAATTCAGAAAGCAAGTAAGGCATTTTAAAGCAATCCTTGGATGAAGAATGAGATATAAACATGTTCTTCACAAATTTTTTGATTGGTTATCCCATTTTATCGATGAAACAAAAAATGGGATACAGTTGGCTCTGAATGAGAACTTTCTTTGATACTTTGAAGAAATAGGAAATCCAGATTTTTGAATTGTCAATCCATTGGGCCATAGAGTCAAAAAGAGAAGAAAACTGACACGAAAAAACAAAACAAAACCAAAGCAAAGGGACAGAAATTAAACACACTAGCAGGAACAAAACACACAATAGAAAAAACAAACTATGATATAGTGTAAGAAGAACTTTCACTACTGACAATTTTTTTTGAGATACTACCCGCTGTGAGGCATTGGAAGTTGAGTTCCATTAAGATATGATAGATAAAAGATATTTTCTCTACATAACCGATGAATCTTGAAAGGTCCTCTCCACAAGGAATAAAATTTACCATACATTCTTTTCGGATCTCTTCTTTTATCCCATAACAAAATGAGATCCCCGACCTAAATATCCCACTACTTAGCTTTTTTATCAAACACTTTCTTGACATTATCCTGATGTTTCATGATCCAATAAACCACTTTGGACCTACTTTCCTCCAACTCTATCAAGTACATGATTTGTTTTTCAATGAAGTCTTGAAAAGTATCATCTTCAATCAATTTAGCCAACCTCAAGGCTGAAAATTCCAAGGAGATAGGAATATTTGCATCAACTTCATACAAAACTTGAAAAGGTGACATCCTAATAAATCTCTTTGGATTAATACGATCAACCCATAGTGCATCATATAATTCCGTGTGCCAGGTTTGTTTATTTTCATCAACCAACTTCCTGATTATAGTTACCAACTTCTTATCACTTGATTCTGTCTAACCATTTCCTTGAGGATAATAATTTGATGAGTGAGCCAAAGTAATCCCATAACAATAGAAAAATTCAGTGAGTTCATAAGAAGAAAAATTGGAAGCATTATCAACAATAATCTTATGAGGAACACCAAACTTAACTATTATATCCTCTTTAATGAAGATACAAACAACTTCAAAGGTAACATGTTTTACTGGGATGGCTTCGACCCGCTTTATGAAATACTCAGTCACAATCAAAACATAACTATGCCCAGCACTAGAAGGAGGATTCAATGCTCCAATAAAATCAATTCCCCACTGCTGAAAGGGTTCTACAATTATCACTAGCTCTAGGGGAAGTGTTGTTGATTTTGGACGACCAACAAACTCCTGACAAGCTTCACACTTTACTACCCACATGGATACATATTGAAAGAGAGTGGGCCAATGGTATCTTGCTCGAAGGATCTTGTGAGCTATAACAGATGATGAGAAATGTCCCCCACATGCTAAGTTATTAAATGCTTCTAGAAGCTTACCTTGTTGAATCTTATCCACACAACGAAGGAATACTCCAATTCCTCTTTTGTGCAAACCATTATCCTAGAGCACATACTTGGTTGATCTTATCTTGATCATTTTCTTCTCTTTAGAGCTCAAATGTCCAAGGTATTCTCCACATGTCAAAAAGAAATCAATAGATGAATACCACTTGTCCATTGTACTCACAAAAAGTACCCTAGGCACTTTTTCACGATTTTCCTTGGTTGTGAAAGCTTCTTCTTCATAGTTGTTTTTAGCAATTAATTGACACAAAACTCTTCCACGCACAAGCTTTGTAGGTTTTATTTCTAAATCATACTCATGCACCTTGGAAATCCAATTACCTCGCTGACTACCCAATTCTTGTTGAGTGAGGATAGACTTTACTGTTGTATCATAGACAAGAACCACCATATGAGAATTCATGATGTAATACCTGAAATGTTTTACTACTCAAACCATGGCATAGGCATGCTTTTCAATCTGGGACATCTTAAGCTCATGATCATTCAAAGGGAAACTCATAAAAGCAATTGGAGATTCAACTCCTTCAAGATTATTTTGTATTAGTATAACAAACATTGTATGAGTCGAGGCGTAGTTATACATGATGAAATATTTTTGAAAATATAGGACCACTAGGATAGGAGCATGAGCTATGGATTCCTTAATTTCATTAAAGGCAAGTTTTCCATCAGCTTTCCATCGAAATGGAACTTTATCTTTCATCATATCGACAGTGTCAGATCTTGTAAGCGAAATATGGAACAAACTGTCTTAAGAAATTAACATTCCCAAAGAATGAATAAACACTTGTTTTACTTGTAGGAAGGGTGAGACTTTGTATAACTTTAAACCATTCGAGATCAATCTTAGTTCCTTCTTTTGTCACAATATGTCCCAGTAATTATCCTTATGTGACTCCAAATATTGATTTCTTGGGATTCAAAGAAATCTTGTGTTGTCGACATCTTATTAGAACGTGCTCCAGATGGTCACAATGGTTATGCCTATTCTTGGAAAAGACCGTAAGGTCATCCATACAAACCATAATGTTTTTTCTCATCAAGCCTCTGAATGCTAGATCCATAGCCATTTAGAAGGTAGCTCCAGCATTAATCAATCCAAATGTCATTCTTCGAAAACCAAATGTACCCCATGGGGTGGTGAATGTCGTTTTATGTTAATCTTCTGTGGTAACCTCAACTTGATTATATCCTGAAAATCCATCTAGCATAGAAAAAACTTATGATCTTGTCACTATTTGTAGAACTTGATCCATAATAGGTAGAGGGTAGTTGTATTTCAATGAAGATTGATTAAGATTTCAAAAATCAACGCAGATACAAATTTCTCCATTTTTCTTGTGTACGTGAATAATGTTCATTAACCATGTGGAATGATGAATGGGGAAAATAATCCTCACGTCCAACATCTTTTGAATTATTGTAAGAATGGTGCCAGAAATCTTAGGGTTGTAATGATGTTGCTTTTGTTTATATGGATGAGTGTCTGTCTTGAGAGGGATACTATGTTGCACATCTTTTGGTTGGAAAGATTTCAAATTTGTATAAGACCACACCAAGACATCCATGTACTTTTTCAACAATGCAAAAATTGTCTCTTCTCCTCAGGTGAGCAACATTTTCCAATGTTTACAATTCTCGGCTAAGTCTCAGTGGAAGAATTAGCTTCAGACTATTTTTCTTTTGAATGAAGTGGTCATGTTGGTTGAACAGTCCTTCTAAAGACACCAAGCCTTTGGGGATTTTGTTTCCCTTCAGTTAGAGAACTTATCCATTGATCTCGTGTTGTGAATCAAAAATGGATTCACATAAGGCTGATTCATAACCTTTAAAGTAGAGCTCGCTGAAATTATCAGACTTTTATAAAAAAGTTAAAAGCTTTTAATCATCATTAAAGACTTGCCAATGTGAAGAATAATCAGGAACATTGGGCTGATAGACTACCTCAATGGTATATTTATCTTTCTTGAACTCAGGATGAGGGAGGAGCAACAAAACACACACTGTAAGGGAATCTTCCTTTTCATTATGATCTCTAGGCACTGCCTTAGTTGAAAAGGCATCAAAATCTTCAATACAGTCCCAAACTTTGTTTCTATAATGCCTCAACTGATCATTCTTCACCTAATAGATGTTCCTAACTTGGTTTTCAATGAGCTCTACATCCCCTTGTGCTTTGAGATTTATAATTCCTTTTTCTTTAGCCATTCTTAGTCCTAACAACAGTGCTTCATATTCGGGAGTGTTATTAGTATTTTCAAATTGTAATTTGAATGAAAAGGAAAAGATTTCAACTTCGGGAGAAATTAGAAGTACACCAGCACCAAACCCAAAAGTCGAGCAACTACCATCGAATTCTAAAGTCCATATTTCATTTGTATCTACTTCCATGAACGAGGTAGAAGCAAAATCATGGTTTGAAGTCGTGAAATAATTTCCTAGGCCAACATCTTCAAAAAGAATTTGAGCCTTCGGGTCATCGGATCTTGTGACTAAATATTTTTCTCGGGGTTCAGGTTTAAGAACATGCATGGTTCTATTGATTGATATTCTTGCCTTTGTCCAATCCATATGAATTTCTCCACCTACATCCTTATAAAAACCTCTCCCAAATAAGATACCATAAGTTGTTGGAATATCGACAACCAAAATAGTCATTTTGACCCTCTTCTCTCGAAATGCAGAAAATGTGAATTGGCATTTTGATTTGACCAATCAATGGGACTTGCTTGGTTTCCATGGAGTAGTAGCATCCAAATGGTTTGGTAAGAATGAGTCCTAAAGCATGAGCTACCTTTGCAAGCATAACATTATATGAAGCCCCAAAAGCAATAATGCAATTATTGAGTTTGAAACCATTGATGAATAAGGAAAAATAAAATGGTTCGATCTTCCCAGAAGATGAGGTTGAAGCCATAATATTTTGAGATAGAGAATGTATAGGATTGGGGAGGATTCCTTTTGACGAAGCATTAGGTGGTACAATAGCTTTGCTTCTAATGAATTTGGAAAGCTTTTCAAACTGCTTCAGATTGGACTGTAGGTATTCTGCTTCATAGATTTGAATTTTTGTTATTTTAGCGTGATCAATGATATAAAATGCGGTGTAAGAGGGAATGATTAAAGGTGTAGACCTTTCAATACTTGTTTGTGAATTAAAAGGAATGGTCTTGGGAACAAGAGAAGGAGGAGGATTATAAATAGTGGCAACTTTCTTGGCAGTAGGTTTCTCTTTTGATTGAATAGGTAAAGGATTTCCCATTTTGGAAATAATTACTAAATCTTCAATCACATTAGGTTTCTCAACTTATTTCCTTAGATTATGAGAATGAGTGAAAACAAAAAAATATTGACCACTAACATCACAATCATCTTCTTCATATTCTAGAGACTCGATGTTGAAGTCGCTAGCTGACTTATCAACATAACCAGAAGCTTCAAAGGAATCATTAGCCTCATCATTTACTTCTTCATCTTCTTCCTCAATCACCTCAACGACTACATTATCAAGAGGAGCTTTAATGGCCAATCTGGGCTGTGTGGCCGGTAAACGATTCCTATCTCTCGTAGGAGCACCATTGTTATTGTTAAAGTTCCTCCTAGGGATATCCCTATAAGGAGTGGTTGATGCATGCTGATACATCTACTTCTTTAGATTCAATAAACCATTGGCCATTCTATGGATCATGGGATCAATGGTACCTTGAATGGTACTTATATTCTTAGCCTCAGAAGAGTCTCTTTTATCTTACCAGCCATGATAAGATCATCTTCAATTTCTATGGTGTTTGACTGTGTAGTGGCCAGGTCAAGAATTTTGGATCTTTTTAGCAAGAAACCCACCTCAAGAAGTTGTGCATTGACAAAGAAGCACTTTTTATTTTCAAGAGTGGGAACTGCACGTGTTGGGATTTTATGGATCATCTTATTGAACTTGGCCACAAAATCACGCATAAGATCATGTGAGTCTTTCTTCATTTGGGTGAGTTGTGCTAATAAGGCATGCAAATCTTCTGCGGGTTTGAATCTGGCTTCAAACTATGTTCTCATAGTGGCCCATTTGGTGATGCATGTAGGCGAGATATGATAAAACCATTCAACGGAAGTACCTTGAAGTGTCTCAACGAACAACTGAACATATACATCTTTATGAGCCACTCCTAGAACTCCACAAGCTATGAAAAATGCAGGTATGTGTTTTTCCGTGTGTTGCTTCCCATCACCATTGAATTTTGGGAAGTTCTTACGTGACCCATGTGGAAAATCATATAGCGGTTGAGCCAATGTAAGAGGACTAATAGCTGGACCCCAAGGAACCGAAGCTTGTGGTTTTTGTGCAGCCATGAGGGTTGTTTGCGTAAGAATGTGAGTACCACTAAAAAATAATGCTCTACATGTAGCAAATGTGGTTAAATCCCACATAGCATGATTCCTACACATAGGTGAAGAACTACTAACAGGTCTAGAGGAACACCTTTCTGGTGTGAGATTAAAATTATATTATTGCAACAGATTGAACAAAGGATCAACTTCACCTTTGGCTTGGCTAGCTCAAGTTTATACCCTTCTTAGCAGCTTGACCATGGAAAGAAAAAATAGAACAAGGAAAATACGAAATTGCCAATAGTATGACTGAACTAGTCTTTCTTGTTCATATTCCCCAACGGAGTCGCCAAAAATTGTAGGTTGGATATTTTTTCAAAGACAAAATATGAGGTTTACCCACCACATGTGAGACAAAGTACCTCCTTGAATAAAAGGGAGGCACCATGTTTATTACTAATCTAATGCACGCCAAATAATATTTACAATATCTACAGTAATCTACCCATTCTGGTTTGGGATCTCATCTCAATGGATTGGCTCTTGTTAGAAAGGAAGGTGTGTAGGGAGAAAAGAAGAAGAAAGACATGAAGAATTTCAGAAGAATAAGAAGAGAATGAGAAGGAACATGTTTTCACTCAAGCAAACACAAATCAAAAGATAATCACATGTGAATAGATAGTAATAGTTGGCTACATATTCAATAAACTAGATATGAAAACAAAGAACCATTTAGTGCATTGAACTTAAGAACAATACCTCAAATGAAAAAGATACATCCACAACACAAAGTTTATAACAAATATCTTTAATATTCTTTAACGGTGAAATAAAAAACACAAATTTTTTCTGTCTCATCGACTCCTAGATCCAATTCCTACAAAGAATCTCCAACCATTTGAAAGAAGCAACAGTTTACAATATATAGAGAATCCGAGAGAGAGGGAAGAGGGAGAAGAGAAGAAAAAATATAAGATTTGATCTTGCCATTAATAAAAAATCACCATCTTTCCCTGTAGCATGGCTCCTAAGCCCCAATTGCCATCAATCATCCATTAATATCTAAAAAACATCATAAGAACCCTACTAACCCATTCTTAAATGTCCTTTTGCTTATAGGAGAAGGTAAGAGCCTCATAATCCATCAATTCAGGTGGTTGAGCCGTTTGTAACTACACATTAATGCCCAAACCATATTTTTCCATTTTCCCACACTGAATGCCACACACTCTTAAATATCATGATGCCAAGTTAAAGGGATCGAGGATACCTTTCCAACAGGACCAATTTTGCATGATTTGGAGCTCTCGAGCGAAAGTTATGGTCATTTGAATATTTACATGCTAGGATGAACAAGAGAATGACACATGGCAACCTTTGATTGGCCTTAGAGATTACCTCTATTAAGCACGTGTTAGCTTTTCTATTACCAATGAAAAAAGCTCCATGCACCTTCACAATACACTTTCTTTTATAAAAACCATGTCAGGGTGAAAAGTACAAACCAACGAGAACATTTCACGCTCCTCATAGTGTCAAACTTTCCTTTTACTCTTAACTAACAACTGTGAAATGTGAGCCAATAGAAAAGCTCCACGTTCCTTGCAGTGTTGGTCTTTTGATATCCCTTTTTGATTGCTGTGAAACATAAACCAATAGGGAAGCTCCACATAGCTCACAATGTTAGTCTTCAGTTATACCATATCAACCCCCACTAAGCGTGAACTAGCAAGAAGGTTCCACGTATGTCTCATGTTATATTTCTCTTTTATCCTGATTGACAACCACAAAACATGAGCCAATGAGAAAGCTCCATGCTCCCCACAATGTCAAAACTTTGATAGCTCCCTTTTGACCACTGCGAAATATTAGACAATAGGAAAGCTCCACATATGGCACGTGTTCACCTTACATTGGTTACACCCCCGCATCGCAACTTCAAACTAGGGCAGACTTAAAACTTTTGGCTCTGTGGGAAAGCAACCATGTATCCTTGTTGACCTACCAATCTCCCAGACCTAATGGTTTATTGAACTTGGTTCATTCCACAGACTTGAGGTCTATGAAATACAAATGCCTTGAAGTTCACTGAAATAATGACATGTGTCCCACTTTGATCATTGAAATTGAGCCACCTGTCATCCCCTAACCCCGCCAAGTTTCATTTAACCTTGTTGACTTTGTCTGCCCCTTCGTGGACCCAAAATACAATTGAGCTTGATTTATTCCGTGGGCTTGAGGTCCACAAACTTGAAACCTTTGAGGAGAGTCAAAATCCTGCCACATGGCTTGCTACTTGATGGTGATTGTTAAAATTGACGGCCAAATGAACGTCAGATGACCTTTTTAATATAACCCGCTAACTCTTTAGCCTTAGCCTCACACGGATTTTTAAATGCCAACTGCCAATGGTTTGGAGAGGTTGAATTCGATGGCCGTTTAAACGTCCCTGACCTGTATATAACGTGTTGAGTGAATTTTTAAAAAAAGGTTACTCGAATTAATCTGGGAGGGGGGCAAACTTGGGATAATAGAGACCTCAAAAACCAATTCAGAAAGCAAGTAAGGGATTTTAAAGCAATCCTTAGATGAAGAATGGGATACAAACATGTTCTTCATGAAAATTTTGATTGGTTATCCCATTTTATTGATGAAATAAAAAATGGGATAGCAAAAATAAATCTTCTTTATAATTGACTCTATATTTTGAAGATTGATGGATGTTTTATGAACAAGAATATCTTTTTCAATTGTCATTTAAAAAATTAATATTTGTTTGACTTCATCACTATTTTTCTAACAAACACACTTGTTGGAATTCAAATTAACACCTTCTTCTTGAACTCATGGCTTAGATGCATCCCTCATTTTTTCTAGTTCTACCCTCTTTCTTCGTAGCTCTACATCTAATTTTCCCAACTCTTCACCTGACAACACTTCCATGTAGTGCACTTGATATTTACCTAGACATTTGTGGCTTGATTCCCACGGTTTTTTGCATGAGAAACAATGTTTCTGTCTTCTAAGTTCATTTTTGTTGTCATCTTCCTTTCTTGCAATGGGAAAACTCTTTTTTTGTTGACCACTTAAAGTAAACCCCTCAAATGTCATTTATAATGTTAAGTATGGCTTCAAATTCTCTTCAGACTATTTAACAACATTTTTTTTCAAGTGCACGCTTTGTTGTTGAAATGTCCAACACATCCTTTCTCACATTAGTCAATTAAACTTATAGAAGTGGTTGGAAAATGTCATCACTCTCATTCAAAATCAATGTCATAATTATTTGCATTGAGGCAACAATATTTTCTGCACGATTCTTATGAATAACAACAAAGAAATGTTCAAATATTTAGAGGATTAAATTATCACATTCAAGATCTAACATTAGAACACAAGATCTAACTTTTATAACAATTTCTAAAATTATAACCCTCTTAGTAAAATAAGGATTGTTTATTTTATCCATACCTCAGAAAATTTCCACAATCAATTGGAAAATTTTCCTCATGGTGTAGTTGTCGTATGGCTTCCCAGGAGTTGTTATTCTTGTAATTTTAGTAGTATAAGTGGTAACTACAAGTCTAACATATGATATAGATGTCTCAAAAACTTGGGCTTAGCCAAATGAGTCGTTGATGGATTCACCGTGCATAACATAGATTCAAAATTTGATTGTCTTATCATGGACAAACAACTTGCCACTTCCTCTAAAATACTGAGTAGAATATTTTTGAATGAGGTCATTGCTCAAATTTCTTTCCCACTTTGTAAATCTTTATTCCCAAATCATCTTTACCCATTAACTTCATGATTCACATGTTATGCTTAAGATAATACATACAAAATATCAATTCTTCCCAACAGGCTAGCAAGATCATCAACTCTGATACCACTAAAATGTTCCCTTAGGGCATAAATTAGAAAAATATAGGTTATCCTACAAACCCTTATGTAAAAATGACAACAATATGTTTTTTTTCTAATTATCACAACCCTTCAAAATTAAAGTACCCAAATGCTGGAAATTGTTGAAAACCCTCAAATATATTTTATAAAAAAATGTTGGAATCAAATACAATCACATTAACACATAAATCAAAATTGTTTTATTTATTTTTCAACAGTAAAAATTAGAAAATATAGTAGACCGTATTGATGAGATTTTTGCCAGATCTGATAGCAATCTTTAGCCACACTAAAACTAAAATTTAATCCTCTCCAAGCTGAAATCTTCCATAATTTACTATAGTGACACTGTAGCAACTGAAAATGACTTCAATCTTCCCTAATGTAAGTAACAACACTATAATGACACTATAGCAACCTGAAAACATGATATTTCCTTGACTAGTTTTGATGAAGATTTGAATCTTTGAATGGAGCCCTAATTATTTTATTACCTTGAAAATCGATGTTGATGTAGATCTGAAGCCTAGCACTGCCCTAGCTGAAATGAATTTGTTGAACTAATGTGAAGTTCAATTGTAACCCCTAAATAGAGACACCCTGGCATACTGGATGATTTTTGTCCTAGAATTTGGTTGTAATGGAGGGTTTTCATCCTAAATTGTTGAATACACGATAGAGTTTCTGTCCTCTAATGCAAAAGTTGGAGCAACAACTCAAACTCTACATGAAAATTATGATATTAGCCAAAAGATATCCCAAATGACCCCAAGTGACCTCCTTTTATGATTGTCATGGCTCATATCTCCATACAAAGTCCCCAAATGGGAAGTCCCACTTTGGCATTTTTATTTAATTAAAATAAAACAACACTTTACTTTATTTCAATAAAGTAATAATTTACTTTATTTAATAAAGTAATGCTTTTATTTTTACTTTATTTTATAAAGTCAATTTTAAAATTAATAATAAAACAAGTGTTTGTAATTAAAGTTGCATTTGTACTTAAATTATTAATTTATTTCCCCTTTTTCCATCCCATTAGCCCACGGGAAAATACTGGATAAGCTAAGGGTCTTCTCTAGGGTTAATCTCAAGAAGGGGATATAACAACTGAAGGGTTACACTTGCAAGGAACCACATTAATCCATTGATGCAAGGTTTGTATATGTTCCTGTGAATTATCATGGGCCTAGATCATTAGCTTATAGTGCTCAAGAAAGGCCAAAAAGATATAGGGAAGCTCAACAAAATAACTTCATAAACAATTTTGATAAATTTACTTCGTTCCTAGTTTTTTGGATCATGAGAGATTTAAGATAATCTTTTGAAGCTCAACCTCCCACTTTGAGTTAATACAAATAAGTATGGATCTAATCTCATTTGGAAGTGTGGATTCAACAAGTTTGAGTTTATGCTCAAGCCAAGCTAAAATAGATTTTAGGAGCCTTGTTTAAGCTGCATTACGACTCTTTGGAATTATTTGGCCAAGGTAAGATCGACTTGCTTTCAAATCCTTGTAACCTACTTGTTGAAATGACATTGTAAGGATGCAGTGTGGGAAACATCATGATTCTACCACTCAGTCTAGTTGGCAGCATAAGGAAGATGTGGCACCAAGTTCCAAACCCAAGTGCTGAGTTGAATTATATCTTCATGCTCTAAAAGTGACGTATTCAAAAATAATTGTATTAGGGATTTTCTTGGAACAATTTCTCCACTCCAGCTAGAGGTGACGAGATTGCAATCAAAATGATAGTTTCTGGGTGAACGATGAAATGATTTTGTTATTATTACAAAAGAGAAAATGTGTTGCTTTACAATCACAAGAAGATCAATACATGATCCATGTAAATTAAGGGATTATGCTTAAGGAACGTTACAAAAAGAGAGGGATTGAAAAATCCCAAAGGTTTTCAAAGTAAAACTGAGATATTTGCTTAATAATGCACCAACACATAAGTAAGTTCTCCTCAATATATTTGGTGGTTTCAATTGTATTAAAGTTTTCCCACACAAATTAGGTGGAAAAAGCTAAATTATATTATATCCATGCCAAAATGCCACTCTTTCCAAGCCATCATTAGGAGTGTTAAAATTAATGAGGCCCAAGGAATGGCCATTGATGTCAAGAATGACCCATATTACATGATACATCACAACTTTCCTTGAGGCAATAACCAAGGATGTAAAATTGGTGGATACCAAAATTTTGGCGTTTTCATGGCCATGCTCATGCGAGGTGGAGTAATGTGTAACATTTGACCAAATATTCTTAAGTCGTGTTTACAAAAGTTATATAAAGATTTTAATTTCTTCGAGATAAACGACATCTAAGGAGCACAATGATGATATGCAAATATCACATAGATTTTTTTAGAGGACTCTATGAGGCAACGAACATTCTAAAAGAGAATATTCATATAACCCTTCATATGCACAATTCTCCTTGCCCATCTTGAATCCCTTCCTCAGTATATAACATTACAAACTTGTTATTCAAAAGAGGGTGCTATTTTGGAATAATGAAGTCGTCTGACACAATGGAGCAACACTTAGCCCCATTATCATCTTTTAGTGAGTTTCCATTGTTGTAAGGTAGGTGCATAAATGCCTAGAGGATAGAGGGTTGGGAATAACTTTACAATCATGCAAAGTTATGTATTAAACAATAAGAATGAAATAAGTTTGACTTTGTAATATTGGAATGGAGGGAGGGGGAACAAGTACAACTAGTGGGGTTTGCTATTAGTAGAAGGATTACCTTTAGCAATGACATTAATAACCTTAGGGGTTTGATTACAAAAGATCATTTTTATTTTTGAATGTTGTCCAACTATCATTTTCCGTGGATGTTACTTGTTAGATAGATTGATGCAAATCGATTTCTGCTTAAAATCTTTTGAATCCACTAGAATCTCTACAAATTTTTTCAAGTCTTTTGTGAGATCAACCTCAACATGTATATGCTTGTTTGGTTATGCAAAGTAAAAGCAATCCCGCTCATGCAAATCACACGATTCATAGGTTGAACTATTTGGTCTAGGAAAGTGCACAAGAAGAATGACAACCTAGGAAGCTCAGTCTAGATGGGGACTTCAAACGAGGTTTGTTTTGAAACCTTAAAATCACGGGTCGAGCACAAAAAAAAAAGGGTGTTGCACACAAACCAACAAGATTTCGAAAGCAAAATTTATACATGTGTAAAGGAAAATTGAAAAACCTCAAGGTTTCAAAACCCTCCTACCATGGTTTTCCCATAGGTGTTTAAGTCAATTCTAGAGAGTTGGCTCCAAAGGGATGTGACCTAAATGGAAAACATTAACGCTGTGAGATTCATATCAATTGTAAACATATTCTACAACATCCACACCTAAAGGAACATCAATAAATTACTAAGGAGTATGAGAAACATTACCTTATTATGCTGAGAGGCGTTCTACAATGGTAACAAGAGGTGGGATGTGATTTTGTGACCACGATTTTTTTAATTTTTGACATAAAATTTGATGTTGATATGATCGTCTCATGGCAATTTCAACCTTAAATCTAACATTCATTTGACTGTCACTTAAAAACATTTTTTTGCTTGGAGAAGTCAATTGAAAAAATTCCTACCTTAAATTTGTTTGTCACTTAAACAAGAAAATTTACTCGATATCACAACCTTTAAACTAAACACCTTGAAATCGATATCTTTCAACGTACTTTCAATAAATGTATCTAAGATATCAATACGAGTTGTATACTTTAGAAATAGAATTCAAGTATATGCAACAGTAGTTGCAACAAGTTGGATAATAGCAAACCTTAAAAACAAAGAGCATGGTCCCATGGAAGTGCTTCAGCTCTATTTTCTTGTAGCTTAAGGTCCCACGATTCTTTTTGAACCCAGTTGGAGAAAGGGAGGCTGTCAATTCTCCCATACAGTTTAAGCTGAATTTTGTCCATGTGGACCATAACATGCATTCCCACCAATAATTTTTGGTGTTAATAGAGGGAAATACAATTTTTATTTACCTATAAATCACCATAAAATTATAGTGAGATCTTCTATATCTCCATGGGTATTGCTGAGGAAAGTAATAAAAATTGCTAAAATGCTCCTAAATTTTCTCAGCAACATCTATTGAGATATTTATGGAAACACATGAAACCCTATCAGAACACACATCTATAATTGCTAAAATTCGGAACCCAGATTTTCTTATAATTTAAAATGTATAAGAAAGATTCATTTTTAACGGACTGAAAGCATCAAATCCCTATAGTAGTATGCATAAATATGTTCGTTCCTTTTTCTTTGGAGACGAGAGAGAATTGGCAAAAATAGCCCTAGAAGACCATTTTTGTTATAGACTTTCGCCACTCGGAGATCGATAGTCAAATATAAAGATATCTCACATTAACGAGTCTCAAAATATTTATCATTGTAACCGCCTCACTCCCTACAAGAAATGAGGAAGAAGAAGAACCAGGCAAGTTACATTGAGGAAGAAAATGCCAATGAAAAAGACGCTTCACCTTCTTTATCCGAACAATCAGAAGACCAAGAGGACGAGGAAATAAAGCCTACCAAAGGTAAAATCAAGGCAAAACTATCTTCTCCAATAACAGACTATGAAAAACAGAGGCAGAGGAGAATAGAGGAAAACAAAGCAAAATTGCAAGCTCTTGGCGTGCCAACACTTGCATCCTTACTCCCTCAGCCGAAGAATAAAAAACAGGAAAAACCCACTTCGAGAAAGGCAAAACGCAAACAAGATGACAATGATTACCAGCCCTCAGAAGAAGAAGAAGAAGAAGATGAAGATGAACAACAATCCGATTCATCAGCTGACGAGGAAGCCCAACTAAAATTTCCAACACCCAGAAAGATTACTCCTGCAAAACGAAGACCTTCTGGAAGGGCGAAGGTGATTTCTGCCCTGAACTCTGTCAACAGTAGATAATGGTATTTTTTATGGGCTGTTTTTGGTCTACTGGCTATTTTTTTGAAAACTAGGATCGCCAATTGAGAATTTGCAAAGAAATATTGGGTGGCATGTTTTCATATGAAATTTACTTGAAGTTAATAGAAACATCAAAATATATACGAATTTATAGTACATCCTATGTTTTTCTCTAGAAATTCCCTTTTTTGTTTTTTGGAACAAAAAAAATTCGCCAAAATTCACAACTTCGTAAAATATATTCTATCCCCTAAAATTTTCAGAGAGATTGGGTATGGGGTACCTGAATTGTGTCTACTGTTAGTGATTGGTACAGAGAATCCCGTGCAACTATTGAAAGCCATTGTTGGAGTATCAATTTTTTTTTTAATCTTTTAATTTTCAAATTTTTATCAGTGAGTAAATCCTGGGTGTGGTTATGGCCAGCCCGGTAAGACCACTTGGGTAAGTTTGATTCACATTCTTAAGACTTATAGATATGTGCTGCAGAGAAATGTACTCTATAATTGTTACATTACAACCTTGCCATATGTTTGCTAGATTTATGACCTGGCTTATTGTGGTTTGGGGATGTGAATCCTGATAACACTCTTAAAAGTGTCTCAACATTAAGAGGGAGGGGCAGAGGGCCTGTCTAAGTAACAATTGAAAGCTGTACATTTTTTTCCGATGAGTTAAACTTGGACAATCATCTGGCCCAAGCCAATTAGGGAACCAAATGGGAGCATAGAACTATTGCCAAGAGCTTGAGTGAGTGGTTCCAGAGTGTGGGGGTCTTCATTGTGGTAATCACTCTGCCTTACAACTCATTGACTCCCGCTGGATGAAATCGGTACATATAAAATTGAAAGAGTATCCATGTTTTTGATCTTGTTAAATCTTGGGCAAGGTTATGGGAAGCTTTCAACCCTGGGTGGGGAAGCACATTCTTAAGATCCTTAAATATGGGAAATGCTTGAGTGTTGCCTATTATATTTATAGACATGTGTCATGCTAGAAAGTATTGCATAATTGTTACACCACAACTACGGTATATGCTATGTTCCACCAAGTTTCCGGGACGGGGACGGCAGGGGACGGGGGGACGTGTTTCCGGGATGGATTTTTTTCTAGGCCTTTTTTAGGGGACGGCAGGGGACGGCTATTAAAAAATAAGGGAAAATTCAAAAAATATAGGAAATTTCAAATATTCATATGAATAATGATAAGTATAACACATTGATAAACTTAATAAAGCATTCATCACACACATCATAAAACTTTAATACATAAAACCGGAGCTGAATTGAGATTGCACATAAGATTCAAGTTTCAATTACAATGAAATGCCCAAGGGCAACAAAATTTCTGAAACATAGAAAATCAAAATGAAAATATATAGCTGCCCCTAATCAAACTCCGCTAAAGTGGCATCAAAATCAGACTCTGAGTTTGAGTCACTGGAACTATGAGGGCTGCCTCATCCAATGGAACCCCAACCAATCTCACATGTGCCTCCTCCTCATCAATCTGTGAAGCATCTTTGAGATCAACATCCCAACGTGTGGCTGGAGTCTGACAATACTTAGTAGTCTGTCGATCCTGAAGTCTCAAGGCACTATGCACGACTACTAACTTCTCTGCTCGTTGAGAGGTAAGGTGGTTCCTCTTAATTGTGTGGATGAGGCCATATGTGGACCAATTCCTCTCTGCAGCAGAGGAATTAACAACCTGTGAAAGGAGGCAAGTGGCAAGAATCCTCAAGTTTGGTGCATCCTTGCCATGCCATGTCCACCATCCAATAGGGTCTACTTGAGCTAATGTAGCTCTATCTGTCCTTGCCTCTGGCTTGCTAAATGTTGGTCCACGGAGATTGACAAAGGATAGCCATTGGGTCCGCAATAAAGTGGACTCCTCATCAGTGTACATCTTTCGAAAGGCCTTCATGAGCCCTTCTTTCACCTCTTCATCATCAGATGGAGGCACTATCCTAGGTCGTGCTGCATACCATTTGGGATTTAGAGCATAGACTGCCATATGAAGCGGGGTGTTCATTGTGTTCCACTGCTGTGTCACAATGGGCCTAATATGCTCCTCATAAAATCCCAAAGTAGGATCCCTGCTATGAATGGCTTGCTTCATCTGTCCAAGCATGCTATCAAATATCTCATAAATCTCTCCAAGACTATGAGAGTCTGTATCAACATATCTTATGACCCCCACTACAGGTGAGATGAAGGAGCAAACATATTTGCAAACAATTTACAAAAAATTAGAAGACATTAACATTCAAGAATGAAAAACTAAACTAATTTACAAGTTATAAACATGGATAAAAATATTTAAAAATTAAAAACTAAACTTACATATATAAAATCAGCAATAGCTTACCTGACTGTGGTCCACCAATCATCGTCAAGGATCTTTTGTTTCACACCTTTTCCTTCAGAAGTGTTTGTTTTTGGCCATCTACCCCACTCCTGATTGACCATCATTAATTGCAAAGCCTCCTGCACCTCAAGCATCCTCTCTAACAAAATGAAATAGCTGGCATATCTAGTGTCCACGAGCTTGAGGAATTCCTTCCTCGAAAAAGACCTGAATAGAGCAAGTGAGGTGTGATGGTTGCAAATGAGCATCTGTATGTGTCTAGCCTTTGCCACCACTGCCTTCACCCAATCTATCTTTCCAATGTCTTTCAATGCGTTGTTCAACACATGAACACAACATGGAGTCCAGAAAATGTGCTTGTAAGCACCGTCAACCATTATGCCAGCTAACTTACATACGCGGGCTGAATCAGTCACTACTTGTACAACATTAGAGGGCCCAATCTCCTTTATGGCATCCTTCAAAATTTGAAATTGGAAGGTTGCATCCTTCCTCTTCCCTGTACAATCAATAGCTCTAAGAAAATAAGGGCCAACAGGACATGTGACAATGATATTGATGAGTGACCGATGTTTAATATCGGTCCACCCATCCATGATGATAGAGCAACCCACCCGTATCCAAGTTTGCCTCATCTCCTCCATCACCACACTCACCTTAGAATATTCTTTATCAAGGAGGCTGGTTCGTAGTTTGTGTTCTCCAGGAGGGACATATGAGGAACCAACAACAATTATATCTTTGAACATTTGTTTGAAGAAAGGGGAACGTGACACATGAAATGGTATAACATTGGCAAAAAAGAATTTGGCAATAGAAGAGTCAGCTACTTCCCTTGATTGCACATTAAACATACCCGTAACAGTAGAAGTCTTTCTCTTTCCCTTGGCATAATCCCCTCCTCTTTGACTTTTAACATCCACGCATTGGGTAGGCACTTGTGTAGTCTCCAATGACATCCCTTTTTTCGTTGTCTCACCCTCCATGTGCAACCTAGTCACCTCGGTCTTCTCCGCTAATGAGATTCTTTCACAACCTCTTACCCCTTGTCCAGTTATGCCCAAAAGATGTGAATAAACCCGTGTGTAGCTGCCCCTAAATTCTTTGTTGCAAATATGGCATAACCACACTCTACTCCACCCTGAATTCTTTTTTTTTCTTTGTCAATGGCTGTTACAAATTATGAAAGAGGCTTTATAGCATTGAATGGCCCCTTTACATAGATTTTGAGGAGTTGTGAAGGGCAATCAAACGGATTATTTGAACCCACTGTTGGTGCAACACTCTCACTCCCTGAAGAAACCCTATTTCTGGTTCTACCTCTGTGTTGCATTGCTAATTGAATCTCTTCACACTCACTACCCTCATTGCTGCTTATTGTTTTGTATTGGAAATGCAACACCCTGCAACTCCAAGTGAAAACAAAAAACAAACAAAAAAAAACTTCCCTAAGTTTGTGAAGCTTGAAACTATGATAAAAAAATGAAACAATGAAGAAATAGTTTGTGCAAATTTGTAAAATGAACAAAGGATGATAAACATACCTCTAATGGAGTAGAATATCACTCTCTTGCCTTTTTCTCACTGTTGCTCTCTATTCTTCTCTATGCTCTTTTCTTTCTTTGTCTTCTCCATAAAATGAGAAATGAGTGAAATGATTTTTTTTTGGTTTTGATGTTTGTTTTAGGTTTAGGGCACTTAGAAATGCAAGTGGGGGTCCTTGTGGGCCCCCACATTGCTTTACTTTTAATTAAAAGTGTATTTAAAAAAAATGTTTTTTAAAGGCTTTATGCGCAAGGGACGGCCGAGGGACTTCTAAAAGTCCCCTAAACGTACCGGGGACTTCCAGTTGTCCCTTGCTGTCCCTTGTTTTTTTTAATGTCCCCGAGACGTTTCCGATTTTTCGCAGAGTTTGGGGACAAGAAGTGGACGTTTCCTACTCGTCCCCGAGGTTCCGAAATGAAACGTAGGGGACGCGTCCCCGTGGAACATAGGGTATATGTCCATTAGAGTAATAGGATAGTTTATTGCGATTAGAAAATTGGACTTAGGTCATGCTCCTAGATGTGTATACGTCGGCATATGCCTATGTATTGCAAGAGGAGGCGACTTTTTATTTTATTTTTAAGCATGGCAATTTTTATATTTTCTCACTTAATAAATTGGGAGACATACAACGACACACCAACCATTTTTTTTGAATTTAGCTTGAACATTTACATCAAGTTTAAATTGTTGTCAGCTTAGAAGCCTATGAGGGTTGTTTGTTTCGTTTGAATTCACTAGGATTTACATGCAACCATGTGTGGGTGAACTGCATTATTCTGGCTACATTAACATGGGGAGCATATTGTTGGAATATGTCTCATACTTTCTATGCATAGACTTGGTCTAGAGGTGACAGGACTTACACTTGTCAATTGGTTGACTTTAAGTTGTTTGGAATAAGCGACGACTCAGATTTAAAGCCTCATTTCAGGCCTTATCTATAGATGCCTTGTGGTGCAAGCAAGTACTATTTTAAGAAGGTGCATGGCTATATAAGTGCAAACGCTCTGTGGGAGAGGTTAGACAAGTTGGTAGAATCCTAGGACCAGTCTAGATCTGGAAAGGAGAAGTCAATGTGGGCTAGTATTGGAAGGCTACATGTTGGAATACGGTGGAGTGTGTAATTCTTGTATTATAGTGTCGTGAAGGCATTATACTGTATTTGTAAGTTGGTTTAAATTAATACAATAAACAAGGTTTTGGTTGGGTTTTGTGAGTGAAAGGGTTTTCCCAAGATAAATATTGTGTCTTTTTTTTGAATGCACCATTTAGTTAATTAGATATCTTCCTGAATTCTCATTCTCTATTCAATTTATTGCATATTGGCTGCTGAAATCCTTAACATTTGGTATTAGAGCCAAGGTTGTGCTCGGCTAGGGTTTTGGTTGTTTGCTTTAAATATTTTTTGAGATTTAAGATCTGTGTTGTAGAATTTTGAATGTGGCAGGAAACACTAGAATTGAGATTGATAGATTCAATGGCCAAAATTTTGAGTTATGGAAACTCAAGAGTGAGGATCTATTGACAGAAAGAGATCAATGGATCAACGTGACACAAACAATGCCTGCAAGATTGACACCAGAAGAGTGGGACAAGGTTGATAGGAAGGCAAAAGGCTCTATCAAGTTATGTTTGTTTGACTCTGTGTTGTTGAATGTTACTAGTGAGAAATTTGCAAAGAGTCAGTGGGATAGGTTGGTGACAGTGTACTGTGAAAATTCATTGGTAAACAATTTTTTTTAAGGAAGGAGTATTCATTAAAGATGAATGAGGGTGACTCAACTATAAAGCACCTAAATAGTTTTAATTATGTGATAAGTCAATTATTGTCCATAGATGTGAAGATGGATGATGAAGAGAGGTGTATTACATTTATTTGCTTTTTGCCAGATTCTTGGGATAACTTGGTGATGGCTATCATGAACACTACGTACACTTTGAAGATTGAGGATATAGTTGGGACTTTATTGTCTGAAATGATGAGGAGGAAGTTGGGAAATGACTATCATTCAAAGGAAGCTTTGTTTGTTTGCAGGCGTGAAAAAGAGGGACAACAAAAAGTTTGGGGAGAAGTGTCAAAGTCTAAAAATAGATTGAAGATTCTAGAAGTGTTGGATCTATGGTAAAAGAAATCCAAAGATGTGTTGGATCTATGGCAAAATAGGGCATTTCAAGGAGTGTTAGATGGAAAAGGAGAAGAAGCCCTATGATGATACACGTGCTAGAGATGGAGGAGCATGCATGGATGGAGGGGGAGATGAGTATCTTGTAGCTTTAAGTGCGCATGTGTGTAATGATGCATGGTTGGTTGATTCAAGAGCGTTGTTTCATTTGCCACCTCACAAAGAGTGGTTCAATGAGTATGAAACTTATGATGGCGGTGAAGTGATCTTGGGGGACAACTCAACCTATAGGATTGTGGGACGAGGAAGAGTGAAGCTGAAGTTCATAGACAGGAGGATCAAGACTCTCATAGGGTTTTTGTATACTCGTGGCCTTGTAAGAAATTTGGTTTTGATAAGCAAGATGAATGATGCGGGTGTACAAATCTCATTCAACAAGCATGGATGCAAGATGGTGCGTGGAACCATAGTTTTGGCAAGAGGTATGCACACGAGAACTTTGTTTAAGCTTAATGCAAGCATGGTGGCTAGTACATGCAACAATTCGATTGTCTCAAAGGCTAAGACCGAATCAACGGAAGAGAAATTGCTCTTGGAAGAGAGAGCAATGCTTTGGCATGAAAGGATGGGCCATATTGGTGAAAAAGAGTTGCATGCTTTGTAGTCAAAAGACATGGTGTTAGAGATTTCAGATTGTCCCTTGAAATTTGACTATTGTGAACATTGTGTGTATGGAAAGCATAACAGAGTTTCCCATTACTGCTACTCATGCAAATGGACTTTTGCAAGCTATACAAAATGATGTGTTTGGATTGGTAAAGGTACCCTTACTTGGAAAGTCAATTTTCTATGTGTCTGTCATAGATGATTACTCTATGAAGACCCGAGTATATTTTCTCAAGAAGAAGTTTGAGTTCTTCAAAATTTTCAAGGAGTTCAAGGCCCTTGTTGAGAATCAGACTAAGAAAAGGATAAAGGCTCTGCGCATTGACAATGGAGGTGGATATTGTTCAAAGGAATTTGATGAATTATGCGAAGATTGCTAAATATTCAGGAAAAAGACAATTCCTTATACTCCACAGTAGAATAGAGTGGTAGAGCGCATGAACAAAATGTTAATGGATAAGGCCTTGAGTATATGCTAAGTGGTGCGAGTTCGGAGCAAAATTATTGGACGGAAGCAATGGCTACTAATTACTTGGTGAATAGATCACCCACATCATGGTTGTTGGATAAGATCACATAGGAAGTTTGATTGGTAAGAAATCGTCGTCAAGACACCTAAGAGTCTTTGGCTGTGAAGCATACAGGCATATCCCAAAGAATAAAAGATCAAAACTTGACTATATATATCATATCATATCAATGATACGATTAGACTCTTGCATCAGTGACTAGACTGGTCCCAGATATATAGAGAATTCTCTACGATCATATCAGTGATACGACCAGACCTCAGACCATTCTCTAGAATTCTATAATTTATACGTGATACAACTGAGATCTCTCTATATGCGGTTATCGGACCAAATGGGACGCCCTATATATAGAATCCGACCGGGTTATTGGACAGAGTTACCGGATCAAACGGCCAAACGTTAATGGGTGGGTGGGCTGGCCCCATTTTATAGATTCGCCAGATATAGATAGGGGGCCGTGCACCATGCACCATGCACCCACCCTCAGAAACGTGCATCTTTATTGAGTATGGAAATGGTATCAAACATTATAAGATGTGGAATCCACGAACGCATAAGGCTGTTTATAGTCGGAATGTTGTCTTCAGAGTAATGAAGGGTAAAAAGATCTTGCCACAACGAGATTTGGAAAAGGCTACTTAGGAGTTAAAGAAATTTAAGGAAGAAGCACCGGAAGAAATCTCGTCTTAGCAAAATCTTGGTAAGGTTGGGTGTGAAATAGGAAAGAGATCTCACCTCAACGAGATGTTGGTGAAGCTAAGAATGAACAAGGAAAAAGATATCTCTATAGAGATATCTTGGAGCACCTTTGGGGCAGGAGAGCAATGAGATATTGCCCCCCAGAGATATCGCAACAGAGTCGAGGGGTAGGAGACTAATGAGATATTGCCCCAGAGATATCTCAAAGGAATTGAGTAGCAAGAGAGCAATGCGATATTGCCCCAGAGATATTTCAGAGGAGCTGGGGGACAAAAGACCAATGAGTTATCGCCTTCGAGATATCTTAGAGGAGATGGGGGGCACTAGGGTCATAAGATATTAACCCAAAGATATCTTGGAGCATCTAGGTCACAAATAGCCCAGGAGCTATCGCCTAGGAGACATCTGGGATCACTTGATGGGGAGGAGGTCTCACCGCAATGAGATCTTGATGGAAAACAACATGAGATGTCTCCTAGGAGAAATTTGGAGGAGCGACTTGAGATATTGCCGGAGCGGCATCTTGGAGAGGATGAAGATCTTGAGATCTCACCGCAACGAGATCTAGAAACGGGTGTGTTCATGAATAAATTAGATATGTTATGGAAATGAAGCTAAAACATAGAACCTCAAAGCATGAACCTAATCTACACTAAACCATCATGATAAGAGCTAAACAAGAGCTACTTCTATCATTGCATAAACTTAGATTAAATCCAAACTAACATGATGAAGCTACTCTCTACTCTTTAGATCACTAATTAAGTATTGAACCTAAGAAGATCAACTTAGTAATCAAAGGGGTGATTAGTTGTTTATGGTTCCCAAGCTTTTAAGAATGGAGTCTCACCATTAATGGCTACAAGGCCATATGGTTCTCTCCATATTACTTAAACTTGGATTATGGATGTAAATGGAGGTGTTAGCTCAAGATCAATGGAGGAGGTAAGCTTAAGATCAAATGTTTAATTAGCTTAAAGCTAATACAAGTGAGATCCCAAAGCTAAGTGTTCTTAGTGTTAATAAGATATCCTAAGTGTGAAGATGTGTGTTTTAATGGGTAGGCTTAGCTTTCTATTTATAGATTTCCAAATGGGAGAGTTTGGAACTTTTGTGCATGTGGGACTAAAGGCAAGCCAAAAGCACTTTATGATTAAGAGTGGTAAACATGCTTTAGGCTAGTTAATCTAGGTTTAGGCTAGTTAAACTTGATTAGCAAGTGATCAGAGACTCATTGAGAGTTGAGGGGAGTTTGATTAACCAGATGTGATTGATAGATAGCCTAGAAATCCTATAAAAGTGATCCAGAGGGGAATAGGAAGATGTTTAGCTAAAAAGGGGGTTTATTAACCAAATTAGTTGAATATAGGAGGAATACGACCAAGAAGGTGTTGTAAATGGGCATCCGAGAATGGAGCAAAGAGTAGCTAATTGACGAAGTGTCGTCAATCGACTGAATTAGAAGAGATGCTAGGCATGAGCAGACTTTAGGTGTCTACAACTAGTTTGGAGGAAAGTGACCCTTATGGTTTTAGAAGGTCCAGACGAGTACGCAAAGCATGTGAGAAGTATAGCTCTCCTCATTTCCGATCAATGTTTCTATTATCTGTAACTGATAATGATGATCCAAAGATGGTAAAAGCTCTCAGTTCAAATGAGTACAAGTCTTGGATGGAGGCTATGGAGGAGGAAATGGAATCTCTAATGAAGAATGGTACTTGGGACTTGGTAAAGGTCCCTCTAGGAAGAAAACTTGTAGGTTGCAAATGGGTTTTTCAATAAGTTCAATGGGCAAAGAAAGTTGGAAAAGTTTAAGGCTCGCTTGGTTGTAAAAGGATTCTCTCAAGTCAAAGGGATTGACTTTGGTGAAGTGTTTCCTCTTGTTGCAAAGTTGACTTTTATTAGATTTCTTGTAGCTATTGTTGCTGCATATGATTTGGAGATAGATTAGATGGATTCTAAAACAACATTTCTGCACGGAGAGCTTGAAGAAGAAATCTACATGATGCATCCTGACAATTTTAGAGTTAAGGGAAAAGAGGACTTGGTTTGTTGCCTAAAGAAGTCCTTGTGTGGGCCTAAAACAATCATCCAAGGATGTGGAATTAGAAATTTGACAGGTATGTACACAAAAATTGGCCTTGTACAAGGAGTAAGGTGGATCCTTGTGTAAGAAGGGGATAAGTTTGTCATCACAATGCTCTATCTATGTTGATGACATGTTGATTGAGAACAAGGAGATGATTGAATAAGTGAAGGCACAGTTATTTTTGTAGTTTGACATGAAGGATCTTTGTGTTGCGAAAGCTAATTTCAGGCATGGAGATAAAAAGGGATCATACAAATAGAAAGCTCTGGCCCAATCTGAGTAAGCCTGTGAATACGATGTCAGAAAGGTTTGGAATGCAAGACAACAAGTTGGTGAGCACACCATTTTCCCAGTTGGTCATAAGACTCTTAGTTGAACAATGTCCTAGAGGACAAAATAGGAGTTGTCGGACATGGCTCAGGTTCCATATGCAAGTGTGGTAGGAAGTTTGATGTATGCAATTGTTTTGCACAAGACTCAACATTGGGACATGCAATGGGATTTGTTGGTAGATATATGTCCAATCCGGGCAAGGAACATTGGAGCGTGTTCAAACGAATCTTCAAATATTTGTGTGCGAAAATTCTGACCATACTATTTGCTAGTCAAGAGGGAGTTCTTGCCACGACGACATCTTGGTGTATGAAAGTTGAAGCGAGTATACATGGTTTTGTGGATTTTGATTGGGGCGGAGATCTCAATGTGCGACGGTCCATCTATGTTATACATTTTCAACTTGTTTGGAGCAGTAAGTTGGATGAGCAAGCGTCAAACAAGTGTTGCTATATCCACCATAGAAGCTGAATACATGGTAGCTACTCATGCATGCAAGGAAGCGGTATGGCTTCAAAGGTTATATGCCTTGGTTGGGTTTGTTCAAAAGGCTGTAAGGATAGGTTGTGATTCCCAGATAGCAATTTGTTTAGCAAAGAACCCAGAGTGTCACTTTTGGACAAAGCACATTGACGTGCAATATCATTTTGTAAGGGAAATGATGGAGGAGAAGAGGGTATGTTAGAGAAGGCAGAGACAAAGGTTAATGTAGCAAATTCATTGCCAAAGGCCGTGTGTGTGCTGAGAAGTTTACTTGGTGCAGGGAAGAAATGGGTTTGGTACCTTGGGGCTATTGAACAATGGGTTTGTGGTTTCCTTGATGGAGAGTATTCAACAAGTGGGAGATTGTTGGAATATGTCTCATACTTTCCATGCGTTGACTTGGTGTAAACGTGGTGGTACTAATACTTGTTAGTTGATTGACTGAGTTGTTTGGAAAAAAATAATCGCTCAGATTTAAATTTTTTATTTTAGGCTCTATCCTTAGATGATTTGTGGTGCAAGCAAGTACTATTTTAAGGAGGTGCACGACTATATAATTGCATGTGCTCTCTATGGGAGAGGTTAGACAAGTTGATAGAATCCTAGGATCTGTCTAGATCTAGAATGGAGAAGCCAGTGTGGGTTAGTGCTAGAAGGCTACATGATGGAACATGGTGAAATGTGTATGTAAGTCTTGTATTACAGTGCCTTGAAGGCTTTATATAGTATTTGTAAGTTGGTTTAAGTTAATACAATAAGCAAAGTTCTGGCTGGGTTTTTTATTTGAAAGGGTTTTCCTAGGATAAATATTGTGTCTTTTTTTTACATGTGCCATTTAGTTAATGAGATATCTACCTTAATTCTCTTTCTCTATTTAGTTTATTGCATACTAGTTGCTGAAATCCCCAAAACGTACACGGTGGGGTTTGAGATCAAGTTATCATCATAGCAATCATACTGCCTTGCGTCTGGACCACATACTGCTTGACAGTTGACACAATAAAAGGCCCAGCTTTGAGTAACAATGGTCAATTGTAGAAACATTTTTTTTAATTTAATAAATGAGCCTTTTGAGTTTGGTATGGTATCCAAGTGGTCTTCCTATGAGACAATTTACTGCAGTTTCCTATGGAAGTCAAGAGGCAAGAGCGAGTATTCCAGTAAAGACTCTTCTGAATTCTTACATAGGAAAATGGAGAGACATCTACATATCAAATTATTAAAATAAGCTTTCACAACAGGTAAATTCTCTGTTATATTATTTAATTGTTTCACCAAGCTTAAATAAGCTTATTGGGGAAGTTGCTTTCCTACGGGATCCAATGGTTTTAACTTCCAACCTCTTTTACACATGTATAACTTACCATTAACATCTCTAATCTAATGGTAATTAACGCTTAACATTAGTACCTAAGGGGTGTCTCTCATGAGATGCATTCCTCGTACATTATAGTAAATAACAAACATAACTATGGATCAAATGACCCAACAAACCCCCCTTGATCCAAAGGGATATAGAAGATGATCTGGAGCATATCATTGTGAAGTCATCCAAAAGTCTCTACCACACCTGCAAATAGGTACACTATGCATCGTGGTACTGATCAATCGATGCCGCTTCAATCAGAAGCCCACTGTCTTGTGAGTTGTGGCATGATTGATGACCATCCTAATGACATGCTCATATCCTATGACCATTATGTAGCTGTGCTGCAGTATAAGCAGAATCAAGATTTGCTTAACTACATTGATCCACATAAGGCTTCACAGAGGCCCATCGAGTGACTATGCAATACTATTATGGCACGACTACCCTAATGACCAACAATACTGACCTCCCTTTGCTCAACACTACTACTGCTAGCAACTCCCCTGTCAACTTGTACAATCGTTGATGACTGATTGAAGGCCAATACGGTTGCTTCCCCCCATTTGGTGACAGGTGAGAAGTCCTTGCAGTGAAAAACAAATCCAAACAAGTCGGTCTACTCCTCATCAACGATTTCAATGAATTGAAAAACCAAAATTGTTGGAAAACAACACATTTCTACCAAAATTGCAGCTTCAGCAAAACCCATTCTCAGAGTTAGCAACTAACTCAAGATGGGTGTGTGTTTGGCTTTGTCAGCTTGTTAGATCCCAATGGACCAGTTAACCCTGATGTGCAACTGCATTTCCTCCAACAGCACAAGAGGTGTGAAACATGAGCACATTCAAGGTTCCATGAAATACCCCATTTTCAAGGTTTGGGTATAACAGCAGGGTGTTAGCTTCCACCAAAACTACCAGTTACACATGGAACCTTATTTCTCGAAGAAGTGCATAAATACATGCCAAAATAAAAAACTAGTTGTGTGGAAGCTCACAGAATTTTCATTCCATGAAAAACAAGTGGTGATAAGCCGGATTCAATCATTGTATGCAAAAGTTATGCCATATACAAGTTTTCCACTAATTTCAGGCTAGATATGCCCCTCACCACTTCAAATTCTGAAAATTTGCCTATTTTACAGGGATTAAAATCTATTAGATTGATTGCATGTATCCCTTACAATGTTTGCTTGTTGGAAAGCTTTTTGAGTGTAGTTTTCAAAAGGTACCTTTATAGCAAAATATGACCAGACGAAAAAGATATGGTGACAACTGTTATTGTGGGTATTGATTTCCTTGGTTTTGACAATTAATTTAATTTGCCCCTTTTCAAAAAAATGAGTTTCGGTGAATAGTCATAGCAAACTCAAGAACTATGTGAACAAGTTATCATATTTCTCTTCATCCAGAGCATCGAAATCAGCAATTGGTTTGGTTTAATAAAATTCTGCACCTTGATCCAAATTTCTGAAGGCAACGATCGTTCCTACGACTTCCATGCCCGTAAACATTACCACGATTGGTAATTTTTGCAGCGATCCTACCCTCTTTCATCGTCGCAGGTGTTTAGGGATTTTCGTGACTGGTAGTTGTCTCGTTTTTTCTTCCTTTCTTGACCCTAAGGGGTCGGGATAGGGTTTCCTTCCCCCTGTGTTCTAGGTTTTCTTTTTCCTGTGCTGTTTTAGTGTTGTTTTTCTCTTCCAGCCTGGTTGAGTCTTTATGGAGAATGCAAAGAAGACTTCCCTCTCCACAAATGGGGGCAAACAGACTTTCAAGGATGCTTTGCGAGGCCCTTCTTCTTCAAAAATGAATTCAAGGAATTTCCAAAAAGCTGCCACTACGTATGCCAAAAATTCGATCCAAGGAAAAATGATGAAGGGATGTCTAAAAGTGATTGAGGGAGTTCCCAATTATTCAAATCAAGAAGGAAGATATACAGGACAATATTCATGAACTTAAGAATCAAGGATTGATTATCAGATTTATGGGATTTAGACCACCATTGTCGAGTCCTCAACAGAGTGGTGCGAAGAAAACGTGGCAAATCAAAGGGGATATTACTTTCTTTGTGTGTCCTAATGGTTATTTTCTTGTGGTTTTTACTTTGGTTGCAGACAGGGAATATGTATTCCAGGGTGGACCATGGTTTATGGGTCGAGCAAGTCTTTTCAAGAAACCTTGACACCTTATGTTCAAGCCGGAAGAAGAACTCCTGTCGGTGGCTCCTGTTTGGGAGCGTTTGTATGGTTTATTGGCAAAATATTGGAATCAAATTGTTCTTAGGGCTATTGGTAATACATTGGGCAAATTTATGATGATAGCTGACACTACGATCCAACTGGAACAGATGATCTATGTCAGGATCTGCATTTTAATGAATCTAAATAACCCTTTACCAGCTAAAATCTCTCTGGAAATTGAGAATGATAAATGGGAGCAAATGGTGGACTATGAGAATATACCTTTTCAGTGTCGAATTTGTCATGAATATGGACATTTGGCGAAAGACTACCTAGCTAAACAGCCTGAATCCGAGGGGGGAAAAAACACAGATGGTTTTGTTAATCCAAAGAAGAAGCATATCTTCAAACCATCTGAAAAGGACCAAGATGGAATTAGCAACTCAAATAAATATGTTAGTCTTCAAATGGAAGATGAAGAAGAAAAGGGGAAGATCTTATGGATTCACAGGTTCCTGAAACTCAGCAAGATAAACCTACAGTTGCAGCAGGTACATTGCAGCCAATGTATACACAACATCAAATTGTTATCTTTCAGGCCACTCCCAATGTTAATGCTTAGCCAGGATTAAAAAACTATCAGAGAAAAACTAAGTTTCAAGATAAGTTTTAGGAACAATGTCAAGAGCCAAAAGGAAAGGAGAATATGGAAAAAGCTTTAATAATTAAAGAGAACAATAAATCTGTTCAGGAGGACCGTTCTTTTGGGGTGGAACAGGATCAACATAAGAAATTCAAAGTTTATGCAAATACACTAGTGGGAAGGAAATCCAACCAGCTTAAGATTCAACAGGAAGGCCAAAAGCTGAGTGATTCAGGAAAAACTAGAGATTTGTCTTACTACTTATAGAAGCCTTCTCAATGAAGATAATAACTTGGAATGTACGAGGGTTGAAGAGTTTCCCCTCAAAGTTTCAAGAGATTAAAAGAATGATTCTTCAACATCAACCTTCTATGGTTTGTATCCAGGAAACTAAAACATCCTTTCATCTCATGTCTACTATGGCTGATAATGTGTGGCCTAGATCCCAACACATTTCTATTAATTCCTCTGGTGCTTCTGGAGGTCTGGTTTCTATTTGGGATCCTCGGGTTTTTGTTGTTATTAATTCTTGTGCTCTGAAAGGTATGATTTGCTTACATGTTCTCAATAAGGAGGATAATCAGCAGTTCCCGCTTTGTAATGTTTATGCTCCTACTTCGTTAGAAAAAAAGAGACAACAGAGGAAAGGTATGGATTATATCATTCGATGCTTTCCCCATTTACCACTCATTTAAGGAGGATATTTTAATACTATCTTATATCTCTCTGAAAACAAGGAGGTAACAATATCTTGGATGCTAGTTCAAATGAGTTAAATCAATTCATCCTATCTCATAATTTAGTGGATGTGCCTACTGAAAATTGGATAATGATGTGGTCTAACAGAAGATAGGGACATCATTGTATTCTTGAAAAACTTGATCGTTTTCTTATCTCTGAAGAATGGTGGATAAATGGAGCTGCTCCTAAAGCTTGGATTTTGGATAATAGTGGCTCTGATCATTGGCTAGTTTGTTTGCAAATTGGGAAAACTCTTCATGTCAAAACTCCTTTCAAATTCCAGTTAATGTGGCTTCGGCATGTGTCTATCCATGACCTTGTTAAGAATGGTGGGTGGAAGGAAATCCTTGGCATGGAACAAATATGTCTAAATTCGTCAAAAAGCTAAAATATCTCAAGGTCCAACTCAAGAAACGGAATTGGACAGGTTTTGGAGATATCGCTAAAGAAAAAGAGAAATATGCAGAGAATTGGAAAGGATAAATGAGATCCATCGTACGACAGGTAGTTCCTTGGATCTCTTTAAGGAGTGTAGCCTCAAGGAAGATCTCAATGAATGGGAAGTTCGTGAAGAAATTTTGTGCAAGCAAAAATCTAGAATTCAGTGGCTTAAGGAAAGGGACAAAAATGCCTCTTTTTTTCAAAAGACTTTGTTATCCAGAACAGTTCATAATTACATTCATTCTTTGTCAAAAGAAGGTGGGTCCAAGGAATCTTCAATGAAAGGTATGAAACAAGTAGCTAGTCATTACTTCCAGGAATTATTTACGGCACAATCTTGGATATGAGAGCTCAACAGAAGTTTCTTGATTTGCTTCCCAAACAAATTAATCAGCATGATAATGAGAAGCTTACTCAACCTGTTACTGAAGAAGAGTTGAGGAAGATTGTCTTTAGTTTGAAGAAAGGGAAAACACAGGGGCCTGATGGATTTCTGATTGAATTCTTTCAATCTTTTTGGGAAATTATAAAATCTGATTTGCTATAGGTGGTGGAAGAGGCGAGAACAATTAAAACTATTTTGAAAGAGTTGAATAAAACCTTTATAGCTCTCATCCCGAAAGCCAGAGAGGTTGAAGATATATCTGGGTTCCGCCCTATAGCTTTATGTAATGTGGTTTATAAGATAATTACTAAAATCATAGCAGAGAGATTGAAACCTTTGCTTACTAAAATTATTTCACCTGAACAAGGTGGTTTTGTACCAGGGAGACATATTCATGATGAAATTGTTCTTGCTCAGGAGATTTTACATTCAATGGAAATTCAGAAGAAACCTTCAATGTTCATTAGGCTGGATTTGACTAAAGCCTATGATAGGGTGGACTGGACTTTCCTTAAAAAGTCTTGGAGCAGTTTGGCTTTTCTATGGATTGGATTCAATGGGTCTTTGCATGCCTCTCAACTGTTTCCTTTGTTGTTTTAGTTAATGGATCTCCATCGGATTTCTTTGGAGTCTCAAGGGGAATAAGACAAGGTGACCCTTTATCTCCTTTTTTGTTTATCATTCTTGCTGAATGTCTGGGTAGAATGTGTCGTAAGGAGTGTCAGGAGAAGAACATTAAGGGAGTTAAATTGGCAAGAAATCTTCAGCCTTTGTCTCTTCTTCAGTTTGTGGATGATTCTTCAATGATGAGCAGTGCCACTATAGTAGAAGCTAAACATATTCAAAAGACTCTTCAATCTTTTTCTTCTGCTACAGGGCAGAGCATAAATAAAGGAAAATCCCATATTTATTTCTTCTATTGCTCTCAAAGACAAGAAGAACAAATCTTACATATTCTTCAATTCCAAAAAGGAGTTCTTCCGGTGAAATACTTGGGTATTCCTTTAGAACCAAATAAACCCAAAGAATGGAAATGGTTAATTGACAGGTTTGAGCAGAAAATTCAAAAATGGACAAACAAATGGCTATCTTCTGGGGGAAGGATGACTCTTATAAAGGCAGTTCTTCAAGCTATGCCCATTTATGTGGCCTCTGTTTTGAATATTCCTGCTACTATATTGAAAAAGATAGATTCCATATGTCAAAAATTTCTTTGGAGTGGAGCTCAGGAAAAGAAAAAATGGGCATTAGTGAAATGGTCTTCTCTTTGCAAACCAAAACAACAAGGAGGTTTGGGATTCCGATCATCCTCACAACAAAATATAGCCTTGACAACAAAATTATGCTGGAGGCTCATAAGCCATCCAGATAATCTGTGGGCTGTTAATTTCAGAGGCAAATATGCGGAAAGTAGTCAACCAGAGAGAATTATCAAGACTTCTCTAACGAATAATGGCTCTCCTGCTTTAAAATTCATTAAAAGTGGTAAAAAAGTGATTAAAAGTAAATTGTTCTGGATCATCCATAATGGTCAGTCTGCCCATTTCTAGATGGATTCTTGGGATGGTCATTCCCCAATTCTTTCTATCTTTCCAGACCTTCATGCTATTAAGGATCAATTGCATGAGAAAGGATGGATCAAGCTAAATCATTATATTCAGACTTCTTCTCAGCCTTGGGGTATGGAAACTCATTGGAAACCTCTCAGGGAATGGCCAATTAGGATAGAGCAGGAGAATCTAAACTTGTTGACTAAAATTTTGGTTGATAGATCTATTCTTTTTTCAGCTGAACCTGATGAAATTGGGTGGGGAGGTAGTTCTTCAGGGAAATATGATGTTGCTTCTGGATATGTATCTCTCATTACAAGTTGTATTCATCCCCAAAAATCTTTGTTCCAGTGTATATGGCAGCCACATATATGGTCTAAGGTAAGTTTCTTTCTTTGGCTTATCATGCATAGAAGATTGTTAACTGGTGACAGACTCCAAAAAAAGGGATTCAGAGGACCTTTTAGATGTGTACTTTGTTATCATGATGAGGAAACTTTGGACCATCTTCTCTTTCAATGCCCTTGGGTTTCTGTTCTATGGACACAACTAGCTTCGTTGTTTAAAATACAATGGAATAGTTTGGGTTCTCTGGCACAGATAAATGAAACCTGGAAGAAAGCAATTCCCACATAGGAAAATTTGTTTCCAGCTGTGTGGAGTGGTATCTCTTTACTCCTTTGGAATACCTGGAAAGAGAGGAATTATAGAATATTTCGCAAAACTAGCAAAGAAGTTTTATATGTGTGGGAAAAGATTAAAAGTAACTTGTGTGAGAGCCTTATACACAAGGTTTCTATACCTGAACTACCAACTCAAGAATGGCAGCATATCTTCCAACATCTATCTTTGGATCCCCAGCTAGCCACTATGCCACGTTTTCACAAGAAAAAGGAAAAGATAGTCATTCAGTCTAACCAAGGTCAGGATAGAACAACTTTTGATGGGGTAATTCATACTGATGGAGCTTCTAGGGGCAATCCAGGCAGAGCAGCTATGGGAGTTATTGGGCACTATAGAGATGGAGAGGTCCAGTTTTTGCTTGCTGAAAATTTGGGCATTTCTACAAATAACATGGCTGAAATTAGAGCTACCTGTAGAGGAATACAAGAAGGTATTAAAGTAGGATGGAAAAAGATCAAAGTCCAATCGGATTCCAGAATCATGATGAACTTATTGAGGGATTCTTGTAATGGTAATCCTCCACAGTGGAGAATTGCCAAGGAAGTGTGTGAAATTCGAAAGCTTTAGCATCAACTTCAGGAGATTCAGCCCACCCATATCCCTAGACAGAATAATAAGGTTGTTGATGGAGTGGCTAATTGGGCACTTGAAAACAAGGACATCATTTGTTATGGGCTACCTCCCCTTTGGTGGTCAACTAAGATACAAGAAGAAATCAGGAAAATCATAAACCTTGACTCTTCTCAATGATTATTCATATTGTTCTTTTTGTTTATAGTGCTAGAGATATGGCTAATAGCTTCCATGCTTGGCATGATAGAGTATGTAATCCAATATTTTTATCAATATAATGGGTGACTGTTTGATGGCAATATTTTTCTTATTTTCATAAAATCCATTTTTGCACCTTTTTCGACCAAACAACTTCTTGCAATCTTCTGAAATAATCATGAGCTTTGATCGCCTGTAGATAGATTAGTTATGAAATCAATGAAATGTGATATTATCTCTCTTTTGAAATGTGAATTTATCTTTTGTTTTTATATATTTAATAAAATGTATATTTCTCATAGTCGAATTTAATCATGAATTTAATCGCTGATTTTTTTACCGGCGAATTTTTCACGAATTTAATCATCGGCGAATTCGAACACGAATTCGAATGCGGCGACTTAGGTTTTAGGAGAGGAATGATAACCAACTCACCTAAAGCACCCTATGACAATACAAGAACATATTGTGTTTTATGAACCAACTACTTTTTCTGTGAGCAAATTTAAAAAAAAATTATACGGCAATTAAAATTGCAGCAGCTGCAGATATTTTACCCGACAGTAGATCAACATCAGATATGGGGCCCACTTCAACAATATTCATTCAGGAATTTAATAGAGTTAGCAACAATATTCCAACGACATTTTTTCCTGATCCAACACCTTGCTCCAGTTTGCAACTGTAATGCCCCCTTTTCCTGCGCCAAAGGCCTAAGGGTCAAGCGAGTCCAAGCCGTGGTCATATCCAAGGGGCGGGGGACATTGGGGGCTATTGAGAAGGGGCCGCATGTGTAATGTCCCCTTTTTCTGTAATGTCCCCTTTTTCTACCCCAAAAGCCTGAGGGACAAGTCGAGTCCAAGCCGTGGTCAGACCCAAGGGCTGTGGATGCTGAGAGCTAATGGGAAGGGGCCACATGGTTCCAATGATCTAATTTTGTGTTGAAGGTCACTTTTGGACATGGCGACTCAAAAAGGAGAAAAGTAACTTTAGTTACTCTATTTTATTTGGCCCCTCCATGGAATGAAATGCGCCTAGGGTTATGGGGCTCGTTTGCCAAGGTAAAATATATAAGGAGACGGGGGAGGAAGAAAAGGGACTTTTTTGATATACATTTTATTGACCCCTTCACGTGCAGTTGCTGCTGTCGTGCATCTACAGCTTGTGGAGTCAAATCCCACAGGGACCCTAGCTTTGGTGGTGAGAGACCCGTCCCTAGCTAGCAGGGCATTCTTCGGTAGTGAGAGATCTACCCTAGTCTGTCATTCCGAATCCGTTTTCAAGGCTGTGTGGCAGAGACAATATCAGAGGTCGCAGAGAAAGGATTTCGCAAATATTTGGCGGCATTGAGAGAGGATAATCAGTGGGCTCCAGATCTGAATCCCGACAGTAGATCAGATCCATGATAGCCATTTGGGCAAAGCGTGGCAGTTTGTTGGAGACATCTTGTTGAAAGATTTCGTGGATTTTGGGGCGTTTGGGGAAGACAAGCAGAGGGGCCCAGATCAGATTCATGGCAACCTTTTGGGCTGGGCGTGGCAGCACGCTGAGGCGCGTCCATCATTTTCCAACCCCTGTCCAAGCATGGTGACTTGCAGCCTCGATTTGGGGGTTTTTCCAGTCGGCCGTTTCAGATCTGCAGGTGGCAGTACTATTTCCTATATCTGCCATTGTTATTTCCAAAGACCCTTATTTTGCTCTTGTATTTAGAGGGTCACGGACCTCCGAAGTTTTCCAGCTGTCTAGGTTCGCTGTGATTTCCTGGCAGCATTGTACTTTGTAATATTCCAAAAACAGTTTCCCTTTGTCATTTATAATAATATCAAGCCCTCTTTATATTTCCAAATAATTTGGGTGGTCATTTTGGGAAATATTAAGTTTATTTAGTTTGCTGTCCTAACTGTAAAAATCTGGTATAATCAGTATTTTATGTGGCTGCACATTTTCAATATTTTTGTGCATTTTTAAGTAATATCCCATTGGGGATATTTCAGCAACACTCTTTGAACAGGTTTCAATGCTTTTGAACAGTTTATCAGTGCTCCAGGGAAAAGTACAACGCTTCAGCAAACAAATTGACACCCAACACTCTTTCCAAGCACCACAGATGGCAGATTCACATTCGGAAAGGAATCATGCCCAAGACAAATTAAATGATGCCCTAGAAATTTTTTAACACGCATATGGTGCCCTAGCAGCAAAAATTCATGTCCAACAAGCAATTTAAACACTCACCACAAATAAAATGTTGTTTTTCACGTACACAGGCAGATAAGCAGTGCTCTAAGCACAACTATAGGCAAAAATTATAATGCCCTTCAGTAGTTTTAGCACCTCAGATTATTAGATGACACCTCTGTTCAAACTATGGAGCCTTTAAGACAACTTCCAGTGCCTCTCAGGCTTCTTCAACACTTAAAGCAAAAATTCACGCATATATATATATATATATATATATATATATATATATATATATATGAAACATTTAATTATCTTCCAACTTCAAAAATAAAAAATAAAACCTCACTTAGAAGAATAACTTCCACTTCGTGTTTCTTTTTCATGGAAAATCCTCATGGCTCTTTTATGGTTGCATTCCTCAGAGGCCTAGCTTCGTGGAAGCTTTGAATTCTTTCATTGGAAAATGGAGAGAAATCTACATATTGAATTATTAAAATAAGCTTGTACAATAGGTAAATTCTGTTACATCAATTTTTCGTTTCACCAAGCTTAAATAAGCTTATGGGGGAAATTGTTTGCCTACTGAACCCAACGGTTGAACTTCCAACCTGTCATACACCCTTGTAACTAACCATTAACATCTTTAACCTAATGACAATTAATGATTACCATTATTGGTATTACCTAGGTAATCTAAAGTGGGTGGCTCTCACGAGATGCATACCCCGTACATTAAAATAATAACAAAAACATAAGTTTGGATCAAATGACCTAACAAAGATGTCGAGTCTCTTGAGATTTAGGCCCATTTTATAGGTAGATTTCCTTGTAAATTTTTTCTTACTCCTAAGACAAGTTTCTCAAAAACAAAAAATGAATTAGAGAGAAGAGGAACAAAATAATTACTTCGAAGAAATTCTCAATATATAATTTGAAAAAATTCTCAATATATAACTATTAATTTGTTGCACCAACATGGGCTCCCAGGGACCATTTGAACATTTCTCTGTGTCCAATTCATTTCATTCTTCGCAAGTCTGTTAATATTTTTATTTATAGCAGTATGTAGACTCTGAACTAACTTCATCATTTTAACTCTTTTTACAAGTTCATTTTTTATTTATTTTCTGTTTTTGTGGTAAACCTCATCCACCAGAAATGTTGGAGATTTAGTGAACTACTTCTATTTTTTTGGTAAGTGTGTTTTTTGGTAACTGTGGTCTACTGTGGATATGGTATTAGGGTCTGTAAAATGTTATAGTGAGGAACACCAAGTGTCCTTGCATGCCATGTCACAAGGTTCTCTAAATTTTATTGAAAAAGTATGAATTTTGCCAAACTTAATTCTTGCCGAACATGAAATCGAACTTTATCCATTATTTTTGCATGGGAATTTTTTGACATGATTTCACTTTATTTTACAAATGTGTGTATATATACATATACTGATCTGAAAGTAGCGGATAAAAGCTGTCTTTACTCTGTCCCTCTGACATATTTATGCATTTTTTAAAAATATAAAAATGATAGGAAAAAAATTGTTCGAACTTAAAGACGGTTTTTTCTTGAACTTTATCGCTTGGTGAACTTGAACCGAACATTATCCTTGTTGAACATAAATACGAACTCGAACCTTGTGAGTTAGCTTGCACAGCTCCTGGACCAGGTTCAGAAATATTTCATATTTCAAATTCCACCACAATGACCTAAATCCATGTCACCTAGTGCCAAACTAGTGAAAAGGAGGTTGCTTCACGAAAAAGTGTCTAACCATTACCCTTGCCTTCCACATTGTACAGAAAAAGGGGAGCCAGCTGTTTTACAGAGAGAGCCAAACATAAGTTCAACCAATTTTAAACCTTTTCAAAGAGGTTTACCCTTACGGTGGCCCTTGAGGATATTATTTCTAACTATCACCTTCCAAGATTCACACCCTTCAAAGGATCTGAGTATCCATTTAGCTGCCAATGCAGCGTATAGACCATGCAATGCATGTCTTTTTCTGCTACCTTATCCATCAGGCCAAAGAAAATCTGTAATCATATTATTTAGCTTGTCAAATTGTGATTTGCAGAACAGCCAGAAAGAGGAGAAATAGAAGCTAAATGCTGAAAGAACCTTTGACGAACTTGAAGTCTTCCTTGGAGAGACAAGAGGCGCCCTTACCACTTGGTAACATTTTTGTTAATTATTTACAAAAGCCATAGCCACTTCTCCTTGAAGTAGGGAATAAGTGTGAAGGAGATCCCCAAATATCTAACTATTTTATGTGGCCCACCCAAATACCAGCCCATACCCACAAGCCAATCCATAGGAGAGTCATTCCATCCGAGCAATTGTGATTATTGTGTGGAGATAAGAGGGCCAGAGGCACAGCAGTATATCTTCAATCTCAAGGTGATTTGTTGAAATTTTTCTTTATCTAGGACAGGGAAAAGAGAAGTATCATCAGCAAATAGCACATCAATGAACTCTTCATTGTTGTGTAGTTTTATTTCTCTTACTGGAGGGCCTTGAGAGGAGTCCCAGAGAAGAAAATGAAGGGCCTCTGCAGCAATAACAAACAATGCAGGTGCTAGAAGACAACCCTGCCTAATTGACTGTTGAGGTCCAAGCCGTCTGTAAGTTCGCAATTTACTTCCACTTGGGCTGAAGCATCCTGAAAGAAGATGTTTACCATTATGCAAAATCTATCTTGAAATCCAAAAGCATTGAGCATTAAGTTTGTGAATGACCATTCTACTTTGTCATAAACATTCTCAAAGTCAAGGAGAGCCATGCACACCATTTGGCCAGAGTTCTTAGCCCAGTACATGCCTTCCCAACTTGGTGAGATTGTCAGGGATATACTGTATATCCTTCCCAAAAGTTCCTAGCCAACATTGACTTTCAAAACCGACCGCTCCAACGGCTTTTTTGGAGATTTATTTGCCAACAGTGATATTTTTTAGGGTCTTTGCAAAAACTGCAAAAAAAATTCAACCCTACGAAGTTTAGGGCATTTTAAAATGAATTTATTGTGTTTTCTTCAAAATTGCCAAAATCCTACTTTTTTACATGGGATTCGGTGAATTCTGTGACACAGGATATACGAACCTTCATTTGGGTGACAGATAATATTTTGAAGGACAGGAGCAATCCTACAAATAAAGTACTTCAGCAAGTATTTTATATGACACATTCAGTGGGTGACTGGTCTCCAATTCTTGAGTTCGATGTGGTCCCCGTCTTTGGGAATAAGTTTGACTATCCCTCTATTGATGTCAGGACCCAAGGATCCAGTTTTAATTGCCCCATGATAAACATGGAGTTCAAAGGCTATCCACCTCCTATTGGCCTTATAAAATTCAGCAGGGAACCCATCAAATCTGGTGGCTTTAGCATCTTTAAATGAGTCAATGACAGAGTTGATTTCATCAAGAGAGAGTAGAATCCAAGGCAGCAACTTCAGCAGAAAGTTTTTGGGGAATGACTTTAGAGCAAATATATCTGCTTCTCATTGTATTACTAATTTACTAGAGCATCCGTCTGAAGAGAACAAACCTTTATAAAATTTGAAGAATGCATCTCTTATCTTAGCAACAATGTCTGACACATTGCCTTCGAATCCTGATATCAATAGCTTGAATTCTCTCCCTACCATACTTAGCTTTGAGTAGTCTAAAAAACTACTTGGTCCACTTATCCCCATATTTGAGCCAAGTTAATCTTGATCTGATCCTGGCACCTTCTGCAATATAAGTCTGTGCAGACCTATAGTGATGTTTAATGGAGGGCAATGCTTCCTATAGTCTATACTCATGTGGTGACATCTGAGCCCTTGCTTCAATACTGATGAGATCTTCCTGCAATTGTGTCTTTTTTCCTCCTAATGCTAGCTTTAGGTTGCCCAAAAGTCCCTTTTCTTTGGAAACATTCATACAGTTACCATCTTAAAATCAGGTTGAGGGAATGTTTTAGCAATTTGCCAAGCAGCTTGCACCCCATCCAAACAATCATGGTCCTCTAGGTTGGTGACAGTGAGCTTATACAATCCTTTCCATTCACAGGGATTCTGTAAGGCAAGTGATGTCAATTGCAATGACATTTCAATAGGGTTTGGTCTGAGAGTGTATATGGGAGAACTTCTACCAGATTGCCATCAACAGAGGGGAAAATAATAAAATATTCTTTATTCAGATAGAATCTATTAAGTCTCAAGCACATTCTCTTTCTGCCTTGTTGATTATTGCACCAAGTAAAACAAATGCCCTTACTGTTGCCTTTATCTCTGAATAGTGGATCTACTAGCCTTAACCACCTCTTCATCTTGGACCAGAAGAAAAACTCATTGCCTTTTCAGGCAAAGGCCAACTTGTTATCCTTGTCTTCAATCACGTAAAATTCCCTACCAAAGATCCAAGAACACATCTTGAATTGGCGTCCATCCAAGTCCATAATACAGATATCTCTCTGTATTCATTTGGGGCAAATTCCTGATCAAGGTGCTTGAGAATGGCCCAGACAACTCGATTAAAATGGGAACAACCAGAGTCCACAATATATTCAGCCCATTGTTAATTAAGAATAATAGCAGCCCCTCCCCTGCCCTTATCATGGTTGGTATAGATATATCTAGCACCAGGCCATATGAATTTAAGTGCAAACTCAAGGGCCACCCGTCTCTTTTACTTCATGCAGTGGAAGAAAATCAATGTTCTTTCTAGAGTTTCTGAACTCTCTGACAATAGGTTTTCTATCTTGGGCAAGCCCTCTCACATTCGAACTGACAACCTTCATTGTACCAATGGGGGTCAAGTAGCTCCCCGAGAGGGCGTCTTCAGTACCCCCTTGTTCTGGCATAGTCTATCAAAGCAAGGGTGATCTTAGTAAGCTAATATCCTTAATTTTTTTTGTCTTATGACACCTATTTTTGGCTTACATGGTGCACTGGGTTTATCCTCTTTCAAGAAAGCTGGCTTCATACTATTTTCTGTTATGGTGGGGGGTATAGGAATGGCAACACATTTTGGCGAATTAACCCCAGTTTCCAATGGGAACAAAACATTTTCAGCATCCTTTCCAATTCTGTTTTCCAGTAACATCTGTTTTGGTAATCCTGGTCCTGTAGCAACACCTATGGTTGAGTTTTCTTGAGAGGGGAGGGCATTAGGAAGATCAAGAGGTGCAGCAAGGATAACTTCATACTCATCACAGATCCGGCCACTATTAAAGGTGGAAGCAGAGGGCGCCTCATGGGATTGACAGACTTCCATGGGAGTGGGAGAATTATATCTACTGATATCACACCTGGGAGGACTTATGACAGGGGACTCACAACATGGGCTTGAAAAGGAGAGAATCTCTACTACCATAAATCCAGGGTTCTCATTGTTAGGACAAGAGCATGCACAACAGGTGATTGAGGTGTCTTAGTAGAGTCTTCATTAATAATTTTCTTAGCAACTAGTATGGGACAGTCCTTCTTAACATGTCCATCTCTCTCACAGAAGAAACAAGAATTCAGACCTCCAAGCCCAAGAATAGGTCAAGTGAAGGTGGATTGCTGCAACTTGAAGACCAGGGTCTCACAGAATTCTGTAAGTGGTTTTAAAGAGATGAGAATTCTTGCTTTCATATGACCAAGTGTAGTCCTGATGTCCTCCACTCTCAATACTTCACCTAATGGCTTCAAAGGATTTGCGCAAGAAATACCAAACTTGGAGAGGAACATTTTGCACGTCAATCCACCTAGGGGCCGTTTTGATCACAAAGTCATCCCTATTCACCTGTGGGTTGCAGGGGGGAGGGCTCTGAACATGGAGTGACCTGCATTCCAAAAAGAGTCGCCAATGGCCCTCCTTTACATATTGGAGCTCTTAAAAAGCACAAGAAACACTCCCTTGCAGAAACTAACATACAAACCGTTTTTCATTCCCCAATTTAACCATTCGTCAAAGTACTTCCTTAATGGTAGGCGTTTTCATCGAGACAAACAAAAAAACCTCTAAATTTCTTCACCTGATTTCTTCATTATCTAAATCTTTCTGCAAAACATCATCAGGACACAATGTATGAGCAGGCAGCGGGAGACTTACCAATTCCTTTGTGACCTCTTTCCCCTTCCCTCTCCCAGTTGGCTCCATGGTCTGCAAGCACAACACCTTTCCTTCCGTTCTGATAACTGCTTTGTTCTGCTGTAGGACTTCCCTTAATGATTTTTTTGGGTTTTCCAGCTGTTAATTGATGGAGAAGGACCTTTAAAAACATCTTTATGGCTTGTTGTTTGGCCTTTTGCTTAACTGTGATTAATGCACACGGATTTACCTCAATCCCTTCTCTACCGCTCTCTTCATTTGGCCGACTTCCATCTCTCACTACCATACAACCTTAGCATAAGGTTGCCCAATTCTACAAGCATCTATGGCAAGCTTACCTTAAACCCCAAAAATGGCCACAGCTACTCACAAACATGCAAACACCTAAGGAGAAAACAATACAAAGAAAAAATAAAGTAACGCACATCAATAAAAAACAAATACAAGGGGAATCACAAGTACTCAAAGACGACCAAGAAAGGACTAATAGGAGGCCAAGAGAAAGCTTGAAGGTGCCCTCATGGAGAACTACTCTTCGTCTTCCTACACAAGCCAGACCTCCAAGTCTTTTCTAACCAACAAGTTTGTTTTCTTAAATTTAATTTTAGGATTGTGTGTGCAAATTCTCAACATCGTTGGTAATTTCACTTTGCACTGTGTACAAAGGAAGAATTAATAATTCAGAATCTTCTTAATTGTTAAATTCTACCTTCTGTGCATTACTGCCAGTTACTTTGTTGGATTGGAAAAAGTTTATTCTCTCATGATTATGCTGGAAAAGATGCAAATAAAATGGCTTCTTTTTTTAGTGGCATTTAACCAGCTTTCCTTGTTGTATTATTCTCCAAAACTTGAAAGAAAGAAATCCCTATCCTAAAGAGCATATTCCTGTTTGTCCAATGTCAAGGATAAAAATGGGAATGGTTTGTAATGTATGGAATGGATGAATGCACATTTTTCTCTTGTGCTGCAATAATGTGCATGAAACAAAATTCTTAATGCATCAGGAAACCTTATCTTGTAATAATAATCTTCTCAAAAAGTACTAAAAACATTGCTGACTTGAGTCGGATTATTTAAAAAAGTCATTGTATATATTGGGGGTCAAGTATATTAGAGATTGCATTTTGTGTCAAAAGAGTTAATGAGCCTGATTTTAGATTTGACTATCATTTGGCTGTTTTCTGTGGTGTCAGGGCAAGAAAATGAAGTCTTTGAAGTTTTTAACTGTGGATAAGGTATCTAAAGAGTATGGATCTTTTCCAATAGACCATGAAGCGGACAACAATATTGCCTCACAACAGATTGAATTGGATGAATATGCAGCTTTGCAACAGGTTTACGGATATGGATAGTTTTAGTTAGTTGTAAGGGCATGTTTATCTGTGAAAGCATCTCCATTATGTTGTTGCATGTTGTTTGACTAACCTGAAAATGCTGTCCTGTACCAATATATAGGCTCTTGCACTCTCTATGGGGGTTTCGATGGAAGATGCTGCTTGTATAGCAGAAGCTTCCAGGCAAGATTCAGATGTGGGAAAAGCAGAATCTTCCAGGCAAGATTTAGTCATGGGAAAAGCAGAAGCTTCCAGGCAAGATTCAGAAGCGGGAAAATTTAAAGCAAAAATAGACAATTCTGATCTTAGAGGAAAGCGTAAGGCAATACCTGAGGTTGGCAAAACCTCTCATGGTAAAAGGCAAAGGAAGAAAACAAAGGTATGCTTTGTTCTGTAATGGTTTTTAAATGTATGCTCAAAAGTAGTGAAGCAGACTATTTTATGTTTCTCGAAGACCTTAGAGTTCGGTCTTTTTATAAAATAATACCCAATAATAACACAGTGGTATTTTTCTTTTGCTTCAGATCATTAATACAATACAGCTGACTGAAGACGAAGTTGTTGCATATTTCTTTTATTTTGATGGTGAGGCATTTGGATGCTATTTTTTCCCTTGCATTCTCTATGAACAATTCCTTTTTACCTCACAAAAATAGACGATCTTTGCTTATTGGAAGAAATGAAGGCCTTTCAGTTTCAAGTCAGATTCTGATTGCCAGTTGATCTTTTATCTTTGAGTTTCACATCTCTGCAGACCGTAGCCTGTTACATGCAAAGGACACATATACTTGCTATTTCTGGTGTGGATTTGCTTTGTTTATGTTATGTTGTTATCACCCAATTATTTAACAAGAATGGAGCAGCTCTTCATATATTTAAGAATTTGCAGCTGCAAAATGTGGTTGTTTGTTCCCTTAATTTTGCTACATTGTATCATATCCATTCCTTAGATTCCACAAGACATTAAAACACATAAATTCTACATATAGAAATTCCGTTTTCACAAATAACTGCTGTAAATAAAGAGATCATCAGAACATGGCATGCAATAAAACAGAATCGTGTTTTTTTCACAACAGGCACCTTATTTACTAAAATTGCATGGCAAACTTGAGAAATCCTCTGGTCCTCATAGTTTAGTTTCCTGGAACCACACTCCTCTGTGCCAGGACTATGACATGGTAAGCATAAGAGGATGGGGGAATATTTCTAGAAAAGAAGATAACTATATAGACTTTTAAGGAAACTGTTTGCTGCAAAGCCTAACAGAAACTGGCTTTCTCCTACGCAAACAGAGGTCAGAAACCCCTCTAGCTCTTATATCCAAGTTGTCTACTGACGACCAATCACTGGGAAAAAAATCACCCGCTTCCTGTATTTCACTCCTTAGTTTCTTACAATTTACAGCCACACTTAAGCAACTTAACTATTATAACCAAAGGGTGAGCAGCCATGGTCTTGGGATGATGTTAACATTCTTTATTTTAATTGAAGTACAAACATCCAGATCCTTCGGAGTCTTTTAGTATCCGTTGGTATTAGGTGTTCGAATAATATGACCTTCTTTGTCTTAGTGCCAAGGACTGAGGGGTATCCATTCTGCCAAATTCTTCTGGGATTCAAACCCAACCTCTACCCTTTTTTTAATATATCTTGGGATTTATACCTCGGTTGATTATGTGACAGCACACTTTTACCGTCATCCGCACCGTTGGACTACAACCCATCTGAAATGTTACTATCTTTGGGTTTAGAGGAATCAAATTACAAGTCTCTTTATAAAGCTCAACTCAGCCCATATTCTCTTGGTATGCCTGGCAAAAATTCCAGTAATGACTTTTAAAACTTTTATATGCATAATGAATGCAAGAAGATGGTTTGCAATGTGCATCATGGATAAGTGGATCACATGCAAGGGCTCATCTACAAGAAGAGCAATGGTTAGCATCTTATTCTTCAACTCACCACGTCATAGAGCTTTGTTGAACTCTCACTTATACATTTGGGCTTCCTTAAGTTTTCCATGTCTAGTTTTTATTGATTTTTCATAGTTGTTTACATCATGTACATCATGTTATTTCTACATTAGACCTTGGCCTTACAAAACCCAAAAACATATTATGTACATATATCATGGTGCAAAATCACCTTGTAGGCTTGTAAAATGGATATAAAATACACGACTCATGTACACAAACATGAAAATATCCAAGGGGTTAAAACAAGGTTATTCCATGTGTTGTGGGATTCTATTTCCCAGTGCTTTTCACTATAGGATAGGCAGTCCTTATTTAACAACATTAACTAATACATTAGCATTGTGTTTGTCACCTGTCCTTTAGGGTTGAATAGGGTATGTATAGGCAATCCTTTGTATATATCTGATCTGATATATACAGATATATATCACCTGTCACCTGTCACCCTCGCCCCCTTGCCATATATCTGATCTGATCTGATCAGTGTGGTCAAAGGCACATGATAACATTTTACATATACAGTCATAAATGTGTATGCATACAAACAGACATGCACATATGTTTGCACATCTATAAACTATGCATGGCCACATTATTGGTATTGTTCTTTGTAGCCAGCATCAATAGCTTGAGCTATTATTTTCATTGATTTGCCGCTGTTTTTTATTTTTTTTGGAAACATGCGAACTTTTGGATTTGCTAGAGTAAGGGTTCTTTAAAAAGATGTATCTGTATTTGACTTTAGAGTTTACAGCGTAGTAAATCTACTTGGCTTGTAGGCTAGTCAGTTGATTTTGTTAACCCACCTTTGACTTTTAGTGCACGGTCTTTGTCTTGTGGCATTGAATTAAATATAGGATATCATTTTCCAATCTGTGATCTTACTTTAGCACATATAGGTTTCCCTTACTGACATAGTATGTAATATTGTTGAGCATTTTCTTATGTTGGATACTGCTTCACGTTGCTGGAAATATTTCATCACCAAGAGTAAAAGAATATGCCATTCGTAATCTATTTTAAGTACTGGAGTAATATGTGTTCATTATGCAAAGGGAAATCAAGGAAGTTAGGAACTCATCGGTGGAGTGGAAGATTCTGTTCAAGTAAGGTTCTAGTGGAATGTCCTCTCTGATCCAGGGTGTAAATACCCTTCTTTTTTTGTTAAGCTTGGCAGCTTGATGATTTGTGTCAAGCGTCAAGATATATAAGTCTCTCTGTTAAGTTTGAGGTCAAGAGTCGCAGATCACCCTCTAGGGCCATTTTAAATAGATATCAAGATATAAAGACACAAGAAGACCCGGTTTTAGTATGGGTTGGAACTTACATTCAATAATTCCTGCATGCAAGCCGAGTTTGAGTATAGTTTTGTTCAAGGGGTTAGTGTTGTTGTAGCTATTTATGAGAGAGAGTTTATTTCCTCTAGAAAGGGGGTTTTAGAATTTATTTCAAGTAGTATCATGCCTTTTTTAATCAAGAATTGAGTTAGAGTAAATGTTGAATTAAGCTTTTTAATTAGATGACATTAAGAAAATGCACAAATGGAACAAGATGGCAATAAGTGAATGCAAAAACAACGACATGTGATCTTATTTGATCCGTAAACTACAATACACCCCTTACTATCAAATAGTCTTTAAAAATAGATACTTATTAAAATTCTCAATTTCTTGTTTTAAATGAATTGAGAACTGATTTAGAACTGATTAGGAGCTTTTAGAAACTCAAAATCAATTCCACACTTAACTCTTCCAATTTGTCACTTTACGATTTTTCGTTATTTGCCTTAGTTTATCATTAATCCATCCACAACTGAATTAAGACTGATAAAAACACAACAAAACTGAAAGAAATAATGACAAAGAGCTTGATAATGAAGTTCACCAATTTGGCTACATCTCTGGGTTTGCTTAAACGATGAACCGATCCATTTTTAAATATATTGCAAGTACAATATAAAAACTCACAACACTAAATGAATCTGAACCTGCAATGAATCCTGAAGGACCTAGAAATTTGAATCACGAACGTCCTCCACGAATAGATCCAACAACGCAAGATTTCCCCTGTTTGTCCGAGAACTCCTCTCCAATGAAAGTGACTCAAAAACTCTCAATCAGACTCAAAATGCCATAAGGAATGAATAAAAACTCCTCTCTGGTCTTTATACATATATTTGCATTTGACAATAACAATAGGTTTAAACAATCCCTTTGGAATGACCTCTTACACGCCAAAAATGGCTCAACATATACACAGTCAAAAGTCTACTTGTGTTCAAATAACAATTCACACCTTTTATATCAATAGTTGTAAAGGAATTGGCGGGTTGGTTAAGGCGCTTATCCTTTTGTTGCAGGTTTGGGGTTCAATTCCCGCCAAGGCAGCTTGTATTAGTGGGTTTATTCCACATTTAGTGGGCAACGACTGTTTTAAGGCTTGAAATAGCCTAAGGTGGGTACTTAAACTCGTGATTTCGGCCATGTCCACTGCTGTTGGGAATAACAACTTGTGAGCTCGGTGTGAGTGTTGGCGAGTTGGTGTTTAAAGCGGCTCGACCGCGCTGGTATTACCGAGTTGGGGTGGTTTGTTGAGACAACTTGCTATGTTGGTTAAACGACTCGGCAATGTTGCAATGTGTGGCAAGGTTGCTACGGGCAGAGGCCCCCACAAGCTTGGTCAATTTGGATAGCGAGTTAGGATGGTGGTAGGCCACTTGGTGGCTTGAGGACCCACCACATGGATCACTCTAAAATATCCACATCACAAAGGATCTTATACTGACACGTGTCTGCACCAGAATACACGACATAATATGGCATAAAACTATAGTGTAATTGGGAAAATTAAAATCACACTAATATACCACGGTGGCCGATTCCCCGTTCAAAACAAAATTTTTGCACACCCGTCGAAGACCAGAGAATCAAACTCGCGTCCATGATCATTTTTTTACCTCAATCAACTTTGGACTACGCAAATAGGCTCTGTGCATGAGCCAGGGTATTGTTTGACTTGCGCTTTCCTGTTGACCCACTTTGACCTTAAACTTTGACCGGCGATATTGGGAGCATACGATGTTTGATCCACGTGTTCTAATAGGTGTTGGAAAGCTATCAGAGTGCTCTTCCGTACTGTAATGGTTTAGGGAGAATTAGGGATCTTTTGACCACCCAAAATGTCCTCTGGATCACGCCTCCCCAATAAAAATCTTTTGTCCTCAAAAGTCAAATTACCCACTGAATCTGCTAAATGGCTCTCTGCATTACACCAACATACGGAAACTAGAATATAGCATAGTAGTTAAGATTGCAGAATATTGAAATGCTTATCACAAAAATGGATTAGTATGAAATGACAACAAAATGCCAAACTACGGGAGTGTCTAACTGAATCCCCGAGATTCTGCCAATTCTGCAAATGCCAAAATTAGATTAGTATAAAATGACAACCAAATGCCAATAATAGGTGGGTGTCCACTGACCCTGCAAAAACTGTCAACTCTGCAAAATATCACTGAAATTGATCAATATGAAATAGATGACTAAATGCCAAACATAGGCGAGTGTCCATTGACCTTGTGAAGCTGCAAAGTACCGTAATGTCAAGTAGATCAGTGCGAAATAGACAATTAAATGCCAATGATAGGCGGGTGTCCACTAACACTGTGAAACTGTCAATCACGACAATATATCATTGCAAAATATCATGGAAATGATTCATAAATTAAACTGCACAATGCCTATAAAGAGGCGAGAGTTAGATTGAATCCCTGAAACTGCCAGTGAAAATAAAATATCTATCCCCACATTTTGTGTTGCAAATAGGATAGAAACAAATGTCTGCCCAATGTTACATTTAAAATGGTGATTTTGGCCACCAATGCAACTGCAAACATTTTGGCATTTTGAAACTGTCAATCACGACAATATATCATTGCAAAATATCATGGAAATGTTCAACTGCAAATGCCATAAAGAGGCGAGAGTGTAAATAATGTACACCCTAAAATGTAATCACATTTTGTGACAAATAGGATAGAAATAAATATGTCTGCCCAATGTTACATTTAAAATGGTGATATTGGCTTAAAATGCATATTTGCAAACATTTTATTAGTGTGCATACAACATGCAATCTACGTTGTAAATTAATTAGTGTGGGTCCTCAATGCTAAACAAGTATGGTAACCAAATGGGTCTTATAAGCATTACCTAGTATGGGTCTTAAAAATGCTTCAAACATATATATGCCCAAAATAGATGCACCTCATAACAACAGTTATTCTGAATGCTAGTATGAAATAGGTACACTATAACATGCCCCAAAACCACCTGCGTGCACTGCTGTCTAAATCACAATGGAATTTGTCAACTATAAATGTGAGAAGAAAAATCCAAGTATGTTAACTTGTCATTTTACTCTTCTCGACAGGTGACTTTAAAAACCAAATGCAAACCTACAATCATATGGGAAAATCTCCTTTCTACATACAACAAGAATCCCACAAAAGCATGCTTTGAAAAAATGCAAGCTAATCAACAATATCAGCTATGTAAAAATCTATCCATCAGATAAAGTGTCCTCTAAATCAAAATTGAACAGACTTATTTGCAGAATATTGATCAATAGATCCTGAGTTGATTCAATAATTGTTGGTGAATTAATAACTTCATTGATTTTAACCTTATCAAGAGGTGTATGAACCATCAGTTTCTTACCACGTGATGGATGAAGTTTCCAACATGTTTCAACCTTGTGTCCACTCATATTGCAATGAGTGCCAAAATTCCTCTATTTGGGTGAGGTTACTTGTTTGCCATTTCTCATTTCAACATGACAAGATTGGTCTTTAGCACCTGCCTTATTATTCACAAAAGGTAACTTCTTTAGCAAAGATTTTCTCTTCCAACAATAAGCAACAAAATGATTACTTAACCCACAAAACGTGCAAGGGAAAGCATGCAACATCTTATGTATATCAAAGCCAAATTGTTCAAATGGAAAGAGTGAATTAGAAGTTTTAGGATCCAAATTCCCATCAGTGTTATTTTTAGTGTAAGGGGAGGCGGAATCTTAATACCTCTTCTTCCTATTTTCTTACACTGATCTGTATTCCTTTGTATGGAGGAATCTTGCAATGTTAGTGGCGTAGAAACTTGGTTGTTAGAAGCTTGTCTTCCTTCAACAATTTTGGAACTTTCTCCAATATCCACTTGCTCACTAGCATAACCCAATCCTGAATTATGAGGTTGATCCTCTACCTGTTGGGTTAGAAATACTAAGGCCATCCTTACCAAGGCCTCTTCCATCAAATCCCATTTTAAATAACAGTTTAGATCCAAGGCCCTTAGTGTATTATTCAAAATTACCAAAAGCAATATCTGAAACCAAAGGGAAGGAAGTATTATATGGTGAAAAACTTACAGTGCATTCATCTGTCATTATACCTGCATATAAAGTCGAAGGAAAATCCTTCATTTGTACACCATTTTGTATTCATTCCAAGATCTCATCCTTGGCCTGTCAATCAAATTTCAATATGAAAATATCCTCTTCCAAGGAGTAAACCTTTGCTCTTAGGAAATATTTATCTTCCTCAATTCGGTGGTTATATGCTTCAAGCTCATCAAGATTCACTTGTTTCAAAGCTTTACCCATGGTTTCATGTTCCCTACAAAGAACTTGTATACCCAAAAATTACACACGACAAATGGAATATTAAACAAGGCCAAATCTTCAAAAACTGAATGAAAACCAATTTCAAACTTATATCAAATCCACACAATCAGAAGCTAACCCGGCATACTAACTACTCTGATACCAAACTTGGTCTGTAAACTAACACTAACCCCTACTATCAATAGTTTATTAAAACGGATACTTATTAAAATTCTCAATTTCCTGTTTTAAATGAATTTAGAACTGATTAAAAACTGATTTAGAACTAATTAAGAGTGATTAGAAACTCAAAACATCAATTCTGCATAGTTAAATTCTTCCAAATTGTCATTTTACGATTTTTCATAATTTGCCTTAGTTTATCATTAATCCATCCACAACTGAATTGAAAATGATAAAAACACAACAAAACTGAAAGAAATAATGACAAACAACTTGATAACGGAGTTCACCAATTTGGCTACGTCTCCGGGTTGGCTTAAACGACGAACCAATCCATTTTTAAATATATTGCAAGTACAATATAAAAGCTCACAACACAAAATGAATTTGAACCTGTGATGAATCCTGAAGGTCTTGGAAATTTGAACCACGAACGTCCTCCACGAATAGATCCCACAACGCAAGTTTTCCCTTGTTTGTTCGAGAACTTCTCTCCAATGAAAGTGACTCAAAAACTCTCAATTGGACTCAAAATGCCATATGGAATGAATACAAACTCTTCTTTGGTTTTTTTACATATCTTTGCCTTCGACAATAATAGGAAGTTTAAAAACTCCCTTTGGAATGACCTCTTACATGCCAAAAATGGCTCAGCATATACACAGTCAAAAGCCGACCTGTGTTCAAATAGCAATTCACGCCTTATATTCACTTGCAACCCATAGGCAGGTTGGCTAAGGCGCTTATCCTTTTGTTGCAGGTTCAAGGTTCAGTCCCCACGAAGGCGACTTGTATTAGTGGGTTTATCCCACATTTAGCGGGTAACGACTGTTTTAAGGCTTGAAATAACTTTAAGGTGGGTATGTAAACTCGTGGCTTCGGCCATGTCCAATGTTGTTTTGCTGTTGTTGGGAATAACATCCCGCTAGCTCGGCATGATTGTTGGCGAGTTGGTGTTTGAAGAAGCTCGGCCGTGCTGGCATTACCGAGTTGGGGTGGTTTGTTGAGACAGCTCGCCGTGTTGGTTAAACGGCTCGGCAATGTGGCAATGTGTGGCAAGGTTGTTACGGGCATAGGCCCCCACGAGCTTGGTCAATTTGGATAATGAGTTAGGATGGTGGTAGGCCACGTGGTGGCCCAAGGACCCACCACATGGATCACTCCAAAATCTCCACATCACTGAGGCTCCTATCCTGCCACGTGTCAACACCAAAATACACGACATAATATGGCATAAAATTATAGTGTAATAGGGAAAATTAAAATCACACTAATATACCACGGCGACCGGGTCCCCTTCCGAAACAAGAGTGGACCTTATTGTTGAAACCAAATTTTTGCACGCTTGTAGAAGACCGGAGGATAAAATTCGCGTCCGCAATCATTTTTTTTTACCTCGATCAACTCCGAATTACGCAAATAGGCTCTATGCATGAGCTAGGGTACTGTTTGACTTGCACTTCCATGTTGACCCAATTTGACCTTAAACTTTGACCAATGATATCGGGAGTATACAGTGTCTGACTCATGTGTTCCAATAGGCGTTGGAAAGCTATTGGAGTGTTCTTCCGTAGTGTAATGGTTTACGGAGAATTAGGGATATTTTGACCACCCAAAATGTCCTCCAGATCATTATTAGTGTTTAATACCGATAGGCATGCACATGCTATTTCCATGTCATGTTGTTAGTGTTTTTCTTAGTCTTAGAAAGTTAATATCATAACTCAAAAGGAACTTTCAGATTCCTGGTCGCGAGATAGCATGGGATATTGACTATAATGACTGAATAATCACATGATTTTTCAACAAGGAATTGGAGATGTAGTAATTGACTTTAATGATTGAATATCATGTTTTTGTTAAAGGCAAGTTGATATGTTTTGAGGGCTTGCTTGTGCAGCCGCCATGGATTATAAATGTTCCTTTTACAAGGTTTCTTTTATCCATTTGGCTTGGAATGACATTACATCTAAGTGAATTTGATTCTGGAATTGTCACACAAAGCAGACAGCCTAAGAATTATTGCATCTTCTGCAGTCAGGACACAACATGCAAGCAGAAGGGCTAAAATTTAAAAATGGTGAAAAGTAAAACACTTTCTGCCTGCCTTAGTGTATATGTGTTTAGATTGGGCTGTTTTGTTTCGTTCATATTTGACTCCTGTGTATAACCCATTTATGAGAATCTTTCACCGATTCTAAGAGTATTTGGTGGAAAAGACGAGGATAACATGGTTATATAGGCATCCCATTGTACTGATAACCCAAATGCATACCAAGAAAAAGGAATGTGAAAACAATATGCTTTTGAGCCAGTCTCTTGTGAATCAGACATTTCAAAATATTGTCAGAAAATCTGATGTTTTGTCCTCGTCTGGGATAAATGTATGGTGTTTGAAAATGTTCCAAAAATAGGTTTATTTATAGGACAAAAAAGGATTTAGGGAATTTTATAAAAAGTATAATTGATTTTGAGTATTTCTGACAAATTAGTCCTTGCTGGAGAAATCTTAAGTGATAGAAGTCTTCCAAACTGCTGAAATTGTTTGTGAAATTCCCTTAGATATATTGTGGACTATGCTAAGTCACTGCATCCACGAACATTATGGAAAAAAATACTATTGTAAGAAGTTTGTTTTAGGGTGCATTGAGTTAACATTTTCCCATCTTCCAGCAAATTTCATGAGATATTACAGTATGAGAACATGCCACGCCTATATCTTCTGTACTGGTAGAATGAACTTTCAAAATATAATTGTTCTGCTGCAGCTAAGCATGTTTAAGAAAGAGGGTTTAGCAGAGGATCTGTACAGGTTTATTTTTATAATTCTTTTTCGTGTACTCTTTACAAATAGTGTAATACTGTTGTGTTTTTGAACCACAGAAGCAGGAAAGGGGAAAATTACAGTGCGAGACTTGGAGAGAGTTGCATTAGCCCATGATTTCATGTGGAGTAAGCAGGAACTAAGTGAGATGATTAACGCCTTTGACAAGGATTGGGATGGACAGGTTGAAAAGGAATCCAGTTTTGTTTCTCATGATAATGTTGAAAAGTTATCACACATTCTTCTTTCTTACGAACTTTCACATCTGTTGTAAAATATGCGTATTATTTTTTGAAGAGATAGGAGGCAGCATAATTCATTAATCTGATCTTTTTTTGGGTGTACTGCAGCTAAGTCTTGATGACTTCCAGGCAGTAGCTGCTCGATGCAATATGGTTGGTGGCACCTGATCAAGAAAATGCTCTATTTATCTTTCTTGGTTGCTGTTGCAGTGTTAGAATGCAAGCACGTGGAAGAAAGATGGGATGCAATGGATAAAACTTCATGTGACATCTCCAAGTTTACTGGACCAGAGTGAAATGACAATTCTCTTTGTATGGACATGGAATCTCTTATAATAAGGTATCGCATGATATTGAAATTGGGGACTCTTCAATCTCTGTACAGGATACTTGTGTCAAAATTCGATAAGCAAATATGGATTGACTTCTGTTATTATGTTTAATGCATTCCTGCTTGTTAATTTTAAGCTACATAATTATGAATTGTAAATGAATATATGATTTTAGGTCTGTTTCTTGGACATACCAAAATGTTTTGGGAGAGCATTTGCGAGATTGTTTCAGCATCCCTGGAGATATTTTCTTAGGAATTATTTGTACGAACCTGACATAATTTTTGAATGCTTTATAGAGTTGCCTTTTTTCTTGAGTGACATATATTTCCTGGCCATCTACACACCATTGTAGCTGTCTGCCACATTAATGTTCTCTCATGAATAAATGAAATGAAACAAGATTGTTGTGCGGATCTGAAGGATGCTCAATGATAGATGGTTCTCATTTACCCAAATGGCATCAGTATTGTTCCAGAGTATTTTCTTCGGTTAAATATATAGTTTCAGGCTTTCAGCATATGTTGCACTGAGTAATTGTTTGATATGTGCTCATCACACGTGACACAGATTTATGGTCGGGTGACTCAGTATGAAGACTGGCCAATGCATGTATTTCATATTCTAATGGTGTTGGTGTAATTAACATTGTACGGAATTGCAGGCTTCAAAACAGGTAAACGTCACTTACTAAATAATGATAAATTGAACTTTGGATCTTCATCCACAAATGCAATCGGATTGTTTTTTTTGCTAGATAAACAAGCCTGATAGTTATTGGGGAGCAGGCTGCCCTCCCACATTATAATTTTCTCTTTAGTTGTGAATCCAATCAACATGGGGGCATGCTAGTCAGCTTTAGATCCCACTGGTCTCATTGTGGTAAGTGCTCCATCTTGTGTATAGGCCACAACTCAACAGATTAACAAATATGATCAAATTGTCTCATTTATTTTGGTTTGATTTACGTTTGAAATAAGAATACTCTGTAATCAGGGCTAACGTTTTGGGATGGTAGACCACATTTAAGACCACTAGGCATCTCTTATTGTATAAATCATACCCTTTGGATATCATCCTAAGAAATGCAAGGATATTTTATGCGCACAAAAATGCCATTGTGCTGATTTAACCAGTTAGTGGCCGCCAACATAATGGCATGCATATAGGGGATGAAGCCTGTTGTCAGTTCATGATAAGAAATGCAAGGATGTTTTATGCGCACAAAAATGCCATTGTGATGATTTGTTAGTGGCCGCCAACATTATTGTATGCATATAGGGGATGAAGCCTGTTGTTAGTTCATCATAAGAAATGCAAGGATGTTTTATGCACACAAAAATGCCATTGTGATGGTTTGTTAGTGGCCACCAACATTATGGTATGCATATAGGGGATGAAGCATGTTGCTAGTTCATGATTCTACCTACGTGTGACTTTATCCTTTTGAAGCACGTTGTCTTGAGAATCATGAAGATGGGTGTCGTGTTGTAGAGTTGCATTTTGTCTAAGAATGTGGTGTTGTGTTTGTTGAAATAAGTTGCAATAGGGTTTGAAAGGTGGGGAAGAGGGTGTCTGGACATTGTGTTGTAGGGTTGCTTAATGTCCAAGCATGTGGTGTTACGTATGTTGCAATGAATTGTAGTGGGGGTTGGAAAGGTGGGGAAGAAGGTTTTTGGACGTGGTGTCGTAGAGTTGCATGTTTTCCAAGCACATAGTGCTAGGTTTGTTGCAATGAGTTGCAGTGGGGTTTGGAAAGGTGGGGAAGAGGGTGTTTGGCGGTGGTTTTGTAGAATTGCATGTTGTCCAAGCACGTAGTGCTGAGTTTGTTGCAATGAGTTACAGTGCAGTTTTGAAAGGTGGGGAAGATGTTGTTTGGATGCCGTGTTGTATAGTTGCATGTTTTCCAAGCACGTGGTGTTGGGTTTGTTGCATTGAGTTGGAGCGGGGTTCAGAAACGTGGGGAAGAGGGTATATGTATAATTGCACACAATTCTACACAATTTTGACCAAGATGGTCCTTGATTGAATTGCTCGTGTCCAAGGGACTGCCTCTTTGGATAATAATGAGATCGATAGTGTGTGCACATTTAGAGGCTGTTGGGGCTCAATGGTGGCACATGTTGTCATGTCAACAAGTCATTTCATGGGGTTTAAGGGTGTTTAGAAGTCATGTTGTAGAGTTGCATGTTTTCCAAGCATGAGTTTGTTGCACTGAGTTGGAGTGGGGCTCAAAAAGGCTGGAAGAGGGTGTATGTGGAATTGCACACAATTCTACACAATTTTGACCAAGTTGATCCAGGATTGAATTGCTCAAGTGTCCAAGGGAGTGCCTCTTTGGGTAATAATGAGATCGATAGTGTGTGCACATTTAGAGCTTGTCGGGGCTTAATGGTGGCACATGTCGTCATGTCAACAAGTCATTTCATGGGTTTTAAGCACGCGAATTCCAAAAGTTGCCTAGATTGGTGAGATGACAAACATTCATTGACATCTTTATGATTGGATTTCATTTTCCATTACTAATCTCCTTCATTGGGAATGTACGACAAAAATGTTTGCCAATCTAAAACTAGAGGCTCCAAGGCCTTGGGTTGATGTGTAAGCATCCTACTTCTTTAGTATTAACATCACTAATGGTTTTGCTATTGTCTTGCAGGCTCTTTATCTAGTGGTTGTTATTTATTGGATGTATGTTAATTCAAAAATTTAAATATAATATTATAGCTCTATAATATTTTATTATTTGCAGAAGGTCACATAGCATAACTAAGTGAGTCATAACGATTAAAACACCTGCTTTACTTGTTTATTTGTGTGGTGTAAGAGAATGGAGATGGATACAACATTTAATCCTCAAACAACATTAAAACATTTAAATTTTGAATGTTTCTTAATAGTCACTTGGATATAAAGCTAATTTTATAATAGATGTTCATAGTTATTATTCTCGTGTAAGGAAAATTATATAGCAATCATTTTTTAAATTAAAAGTATTTAAAAACATTCACCTCTATTATTTATGTTGAAAGTAGATTATATGGCAAACACTTTTTACATTTGAAAAGTATATAAATTGACCAATCAATTTTTTAATTTTTTTCAATATTTTATTTTAAATTATTTATAATTTCATATATAAGTAATTTATATTTTATAGGTGATAAATAAGAGTCAATGGGCATTTCATAGTAGGAAAATAATTGTAAATTTTAATTCATCATTTTGAACTTTTCATCTTCTAAAATATTTTCCAACCACAAAATTTAAAATAAATAATTCATTTCTTACAATTATTTAAGAGTATAAGATCTTTATACATTCACAATCATATATCATGTAATTTGTTAGGTTGAACAAAAATTTTCACAAACAATTTAATTAGTTTAAATCTAAAATATTAAGTTGTAATTTTGTGCTTGATTATAAGGTTAATGCTGCATTTCACACACTTTTGGAAGAGGATTTAAATATATCTAAAGTGTATGTGTATAATTTTTCACTTTTTGTTTTGACGATTTGTTCTTTGTTTCATACAAATATATCGAACACATGGCAAAGGTTTCCGACACCTACTTTAGTTATAATTATTTTGAGGTGTAGCTATTGTGGAAAGAAGGGGCTATAATAGTGTTTGTTGTTTAGAATAAAATATGTGTTGTTTTTGTAAATAATATAGTATTTAAATGTAAAATTAAAGTTTTAAATACAAGTTTTTATAAATAATGTAATCTATTTTTAATTAGTAAAACAATAAATTATGTGTTGTTTTATAAATAAGATAACCATAATTTATTTAGGGGAAATGGGTTAATTGTGGTTATGGGTCCAATAGTTGATATAATACATAATTTCACAACACTTCATATTTGTCATAGTATATCCTACATGTTCACAAAATATTTGATAATTATCCAACTTTTACGTAATAATGATGTAAAGTAACCAATCATATCACACCAAGCAAAAAATATGTATATTTAGAAATTCGCTGTTGGATATAATATCATGAAGAATTTTTAATCTATTTGCTTTTCAAATAAATAATTTGAATGCATAGTACATTTAATTTTTAATTCATTTTTGGATCACATCAAGACACATAAGATATATAATTCATTCTAGTTTGGATTACATCAAGTAATTCATCATCAAAATATACAACATAATCTAAAATATTGATAAATTAAAAAACATTCAAATAGATATTACTCAAACATCACATTATCCCCATATGATATATTTATTATTATACCAACTTTGGGTGTATAATTATTGGCACCTCTTAGGATGTACAATTATTGGCACCTTTTCCCTAATTATTGCCTTAATTCTAAATATAAGTGTGTAAGGGTCATTCTAAATTTAAGTTTTGTGAATTATAAAGTAATGTTTGAAAAACGAGGTTTGAACTTTAAATGTAATAAAGTGTTTGTTGTTTAATTAAACTATAAATCTATTAAAATGAGTATAATTATCTTAATATAGATATTTTAAATATATTTATCTAGAATATGTTTAATGATATCAATGCGGAATCTTTTGTATTAAATCTGTCAATTAAAATAAATAAACACCAAAAAAGTTATACCTTTCAACATCTTTTACATAATTATTTTTTAGATATTTATACTAATTATTAACCCAAATATAATCCATTTAAAATTATTGTGAGATTATATTTATGGGGTTGACGTAATGATAATGATGACCCATGTTTTAGTCACATGAGACAATTTAATGGTGTTTGGATTCACAACAATTTGCATGGGTCAATCCTTTTAATACATTCCAATTTATATTTGCTTTAACAGGGGAGACATTTTTTTGATACGTAAGCAAGGGTTGATGGGTTGCTCTCCGATTATATCAATATTTTAAAAAGATGTTACATTGGAGCTAATATAGTTCAAGATGTTGGCCATGAAACCAAGAATAGTTCATAGCAGCCAAAATTATACCTAAAGTATTCACCTTATCAGGAGGACTGATATACCCAATAGTGAGAATTGCTTTAATGACGTTTAAGGAAGGCTCAGAGTGTATGAAGAAGATTAGGTACACCCACTTGTCAGTCATTTCCATGTAGAAAGCCATCTCCCGCTTGGATCCCATTAAGTGGAAGTGAGGAATTTGGGGATCTTCCATTGTGGACCATCGACAAAGATAACATAGGAAATGCATAATATGGATTGAAAAAGTTGATGGAATAGGTGAGGTGGCAAGACATCCTTATGTAGTGGGAGACTCGTGTGAGGATTAATTACCAACATCCTTACAACGAGTGTAAATCATTGCGGGGCTATTGAAACTTAAGGCATGCCAAAGAATAATGGGATTAGACATGAAATTGACCATCATCGTCCACTTATAGGTTTGTATGTGTGCTTGGAAAATCATGCAATAAAATGTCCCATAAACCATGTCAAGGTTCAACTTGATTATCAATATCTTCCTCCATGGTTTGTGAGCCCCCATAATTTGCAAGGAATCCACCACCCTATTAGTCTCTCGATAACAATGTTAAATGTTCCATTTGTGGAAATTGGTGAGAATGTATCAGGATTGGCTAAGATTAATGGGATTAGACATGAAATGGACCATCATCGCCCACTTATAGGTTTTTATGTGTGCATGGAAAATCATGCAATAAAATGTCCCACAAACCATGCTAAGATTCAACTGGATTATCAATATCTTTCTCCATGGTTTGTAAGCCCCCATAATTTGCAAGGAAATCCACCACCCTAACAGTCTCCCGATAACACTGTTGAATGTTCCATTTGTGGAAATTGGCGAGAATGTATCAAGATTGGCTAAGAGTAATGGGATTAGACATGAAATGGACCATCATCGTCCACTTATAGGTTTGTATGTGTGCATGGAAAATCATGCAATACAATGTCCCATAAACCATGCCAAGGTTCAACTTGATTATCAATATCTTCCTCCATGGTTTGCGAGCCCCCATAATTTGCAAGGAAATCCACCACCCTATTAGTCTCCTGATAACAATGTTGAATGTTCCATTTGTGGAAATTGGCAAGAATGTATTAGGATTGGCTAAGAATAATGGGACTAGACATGAAATGGACCATCATTGTCCACTTATAGGTTTGTATGTGTGCATGGAAAATCATGCAATAAAATGTCCCATAAACCATGCCAATGTTCAACTTGATTATCAATATCTTCCTTATGGTTTGTGAGCCCCCATAATTTGCAAGGAAATCCACCACCCTATTAGTCTCCCAATAACAATTTTGAATGTTCCATTTGTGGAAATTGGCGAGAATGTATCAGGATTGACTATGAATGTTGTCAATCCTCCAAGTCTTAGATTTTCTAGATTTAATGGCATTAGTGATGAGCATTGAGTCCCCTTATATGCATATATGATTGATACCACAATTTAGGGCCATTTGTAGCCCATGAATTAATGTTGAAGCTGCCACTACGTTATAAGTCCCATATTGGAGGTGGAAATAATTGGCCCTAATGAAGGAACCAACAAAATTTCTTATGACACACTCAACTCCTGAGATTCCCAGTTTCCTTTTGATGTCATGTCATAATTTAGTTTGAAGAAACCAAAATTTGGGGGGTTCCATTTGGCTTTGTGTCCAGGCGATTATGTTTTGTGATCAAGTTACTATGCCATACCCATTAACAGGAGATCGAGACATTATTCTTACACTCAAGTGCTATTTATGCATGTCTTATATCATGCTAGTATAAATATTATTTCTGTAGGATTGTTAGTCATACAACTAGTTCTAAGATGTATTGAAGAGCTATATTTGATTTCAAGTAGTAAAGCATATAATTAACAATAATTAAATACAATTTTATTTTGAATCGTAGTTTTAAGAAAAGAAAAGACAACCAATCAATGTTCTATACACCATACACCCTACATCATAGACCTCAACAATACTCTTTCTTCCATCTCCTTCCTTGAGTTCCAACCTCATACACATTACAAAGGAATATGAAGTGTTGAGATCAACGTTTTCCTCTATCATAAAATATTGTAGGAAAAACAATCTAAACGAATTATAACCTTATTATAATTTTAATATATGTTTTTATTTTTACATAAATTTTACGTACAACATGAATAACCACCACGTAGCGGCTAGCTCCTATAAACCTTAAGTTTTAAGGGCCATCATTTCAATCTACACGGAAAAGAACAAATACCAAACTTAATTTAATCTAATAATTAAATATCATACATCTAATTTTTAAAACATAATCTACCCCTTATAGTGTCCAATACTAAGTGGAACTACTGCTTTAATATAATTTATTTATTGCACTTTCCTTCTAATTCGATCCCAAATATAGCCAAAATGTAAATATAAAAAAACACATGTGGTTAGCTATACAAATAGTTTAAATTTTGGACTAGGTTCTAGAATTGATATAATAACTTCAAGACAAACACCTACATGCATGTATATATGTGCGAAACATAAAAACACTATAAACACATAAATGTTAAGCAAAAATAACTACTATAATATTAAGCATAGATGTGAAGGAGGGCCAATGGCCCTCCTCACGAAAAAATCCAATGAACCTCTTTTCCACAATTGATTATCTCTAACACTAACTCTTTATGAGTTTATAAAAATAAATAGAGGCTATTATTAGGGTTCGATAGTATTTTCTTGCACAAGTCTCCCTATAGATAGATTTTAAAGTACTTTCTATTAATAGTCAAAGTCAATTACTTAGTTGATACTCCTCCCTATTAATATGACATGGATAAGTGTGCACATTCATGTGCCAAGCCATATTTACAATTAAATAATAATAACATATCTTAAACTATACAATAGTGTGCAAATGATTAGATACACTAACATCCCCCTTAAGATGTAGTATATAAAGCAGAGGATAAAGTAAGCTATAATAGAATAAATAAACATTAAAGAAGAACACTGATGTGTGCACCAACCCCCCCCACCAAACAATATTACATAATAATCGAAGCCATCAAAGAAAATGATTATGACATTAGCTCCAAAGGGGAGAACAACACCTAATGGGAAGTTGACTGTGTTGAAGATGATGCTAAAGGTTCCTCACTAAATGAGAATTCAATTCACAAAACTCCAATATGATGTCTAAGTGTATCATAATGGGTCATAACTCAATTTCCATTGACTATGTGTTAAAGAATACCAAATAATATGAAAGTTCATATGGACACCATCCCATTTTATTGGAATATATAGGTGTCGAGCCATTGTAACCGCCAAGTAGGAAATGATGTTGAATACTAGGATCTCTTTAAAACTATACGAGTCAATCATGAAATTAATTTCTAGTATGTTGAAAATATCCCCCATATAAATAACTACATGGAAAATCTAAATATGGGGATACACTTAAGCACTAAAGATTATAACTCACATATCAAGGCACATGTGGAATGAATCGACTATATGTCCAAATAACTTGGAATATATTGAGAGACGTAGAGAATCAAATATCCCATAAGAAGATAAAAATTCTTAAAAAGTCATAATATACATGCTTGCAAAAAATTAGCACAACCTAGAGATTTTCTAATTTTGGCACAAATTTTGATGATGGAAAAAGTATCATATGGTTGACGATTTAGAATATGAAATAGAACTAAAATTTTATATACAAACAAATATCCACCTTTTGGAAAAATTTTAAGTCAAATGAAGTACTTTGACTTTTGGAAAAATCCCACGGTGGCCAAAAAGTATTGTTTAGAGGTCAATTCAACATATGATGTTGAAGCACAATTTGTTTTTTATGATGATATCTACCTTCTTAAAATTCCAGCTCAATATGAGAATTATTTATTTTTATAATTCTCATAGTGACCCAACACTACCTAAAATACACATTATATGAGGTGAAGCTTAAGAAATTTTGATACCTATTTAAAGTATGATATAGTCTCTATAATCATTATAAACAACTAGAAGACAAACACCCAATGCATGTTTATACCTATGAAACACAAAAGTAATATAAACACATATATGTCAAGGTAGAATAACTATCGTAATATTAAGCACAAATCTAAAGGCAGGCCAATGGCCCTCCTTACAAAAATATCATAATGAACTCTCTTCAACAACTGATCACCTTTAACACTAGCTTTCTATGATTTTATAAAATAAAGTAGAGGATATTATTAGGGTTGGAGAGTAGTTGCTTGCAAGGAAAGTCTTTTTAAAGATAGACTTTAAAGTGAATTTCTATTAATAGTCGAAGTCAATTAAGTCAATTACTTAGTTGACACACCTCTCCATTAATAAGATATGGATAAGTGTGTAGATCCATGTGACAATCGGCATTTACAATTAAATAAAATGATGAATTTTAAACCATATAATAGTGTATGCATTATTAGATACACTAACACAAACGAAAGATTTAAATAATATCTACGAGATCAAGTAGTTCACGAAATCAATAACTATAACAAGAGGGTGTTGTATAAGAACATCCACTTGAAATAAAGACAACGCCACTAAATTTATGATGTATCCATTCCTTTTTTGATATGAGATCTTGTACTATGATTATTGACAAAATAATTTGTTTTATTTTTCGATGTTTTCTCTTTAAACAAAATGGTCAAATTTGTGTCGAATTGTCTACTTTTGAGTTGTCATCCTATTTGATTCGGATGTCATAATGATTCGTACACTCCAAGATGTAGTTTGATTCTATCTCCACCATCTCCAAGGTACAAAATAAACACATTCTCATTCCCCACTCTTTTTTTGGTGTTTCTCGTTTGTCAGTTTCATATTAAGATGATGCGAGATAACTTTTGTAGTTGATCTGTAAACATTTTTTTCCTTCTACTTGATTTATTCCACGATATAGGATTTTCAATCATGTTGGCATGTGAGATTAAATTCATTGATATAGTATTTTTTTTCCTTCCCAAGTTTCTTTCTCCACAAGGTTAATTACTTTGATCTATTCTCTTACATACTTTTTTATTTCTTCATTGGTGTTTGAGAATATTACATGCCAATGCCCCGTTTTCTCACCCACTTATTGCTTTGTTTCGATAATGTATTCTTTCTCATGTTTAATTCCTCCTCCTCTACTATTATAGGCCACTAATGGGCATCCATGATTTTTATCTTTTTAGGTAACTTAGCATTCAAATCTTTGTTGAATCCTCCAATGGGAAAGTACACATTTCAACTTGATAAATCTTGTAAGAAACAAACATTAGAGATTTTTAGGCTACTTATTTTAAGGTGTTCTATAATTTTCTCTATTTCTTTCCATTTCAAATCTTACATGTTGCAGCCCTGAAGTTCACTGTCCACTAGAATAAATAAAGCTTTCAAAAAAACCCTGCTAATGGAGGAATACCTACTAGAGATGGCAGACATAAAGCTAATGAGAAAGCCGAAAAAGGGTCCTTTGTATATAATCCTGCATAATCTTGAATGTTATCTGTTTCTGTATGTAGACTAAATAATACAATACAAGCGTCTTTGTACCCACAACTAAAAAGAAACTGTCCTCAATCTTTTGATATAGCCAAGTCACACAACTAATTGGACAAAAAGTATGATAATTACCTGTCTCACATTCGACAGTAAGAGTTTCATAAAATTTCACTGACATAAATATTAATAACTATGTTGATTAAATTGTCATAAATCCAAGTAAAATTTCCTTATTATTTTGATGTCTCCCCTCATCAATAGGATTCCGATAAAGGTCAGAGAGTAAACGGAATAATTCCTGATCTGGAATCTCCTTTGGTACAATTCCTTCTGGTTGGGACAATATTTGATCCGCTATGTTTAAATAATATTGTAGAACACCACTGACATGACAAACAACCCAAACAAGGTCCTCTTCGTTTTTTGCTCTACATTATTGCATCTCATTTGTTGCAAGTATAGAGCCTTCCATCTCACTTGAACTATTTTGTCCTATAAGTCTCCTAATTGAGCTTGTTATGAAAATCAAGAATGAGATATTTTCATTCTTCCACCACCTCCAAAGGGGCTCCTTTGAAAAGGAAGTTAGTATGCTTATTTTCCTCTGCAATGAAAAGACCATGAATTGGATTTTTCTAATATTAAATGTCATCCCAACCTCTTGACAAAATTGTTATAGGGATTTTAAGTATTTTCTCAACATATGTGTTATTTTTGCCATAAGAATAAAATCATCTACATATATGAGTAACTTTACTACCACATATCTCGCTAGTTGAACCCCCTCTCCACAATTTTTTTTATCCACCCCTCTATCTTGTTTATATATCACCAAAATAATGTAGGGGATAACAAATAATCTTCCTTTCAATGTCAATGTCACTTCTAAAGCATTCTAAATTTCCATTTCTTGTTCTTAGACACAAAATCACACACTTGAGAACATTTCTAGGTCCTAATCACATACTACTATTGATATTATTCCTAAGCGAGAAAACTAGTAATTGACATCTAGTTTTGGCCTCTTTTATGTCTTTCTAGTTTCTATTGGTCTTATACACCCCACAACCCAATCTGATCTTCATTGCGTTATCTTTATTGACTCTGGGCACCAACACCTAGCCAGGAGGCCAGTGCTCAGGCGCTCTCGTCCCCTCTGGGCGCCTCGACCTTTTTGTATCTTACTCGCCTCTTTTGGGCTTCTTTTATCTTTTGGATACCTTTTTTTCTTATGGGTTGGCCTTTTATTTGTCAATTACGAAATTCAACCAAGGGAATCATAAAAATATAAAGCTATGTGACCAAAATAAAGGACCAAGCTCTAAGCATATACTATCACCACCTAAGGTTGCATCCAAAGCCATTCTAAGAGCATCAAAGCATCCATCTAACACTCACTCAAGGGACAAGGGACTGCATTTTCTACATATACGCATAGTCCGAGGGGAAGTTCATTTTTTCATCCACACATCTACTCTACATTGCTATATCTAGTTATCGCTTGCTATCAAGTGCATCTTGCAAAAGAGCTTCCTAGGGTGCAATTTGACACACACTTCACAAGAACTACATGGATTCTGAAATATAGTACCATGCTCGGTTATAAGATCACTCAGTCAAGTGACCACCAGGGTCAGTATAAATCCCCATTTACATCTTTTTATTTTTAGGATTTGATTTTTTTTGGTGTTTTGCAAGTTATATATCTCTTTTTCAAGTTGCAGGTGAACTTGGGACAATCAACCAACGACACACAGGAGACAAACAACAAAGGTTAGAGACCATATTGCTACGCAAGAAGAACTGTTTTATGAACATTTTCACATTCACGAGTGCCCAGCTGATGTCTATAGCACCCAAGTGCCCCTAAGCCATTACAGGCACCCTAGTAGGCAATCAAATTCGATAGATTCAAAATTTATCAGGCACAGGTATGATAGTTTACTCCTCCTGTTTATCTATTTTTCCATTCCAGCATACTTCAGGAGTAATTGTTAAATCAGCTAAGTATTCTATCCTCTCTCTTACACCTAGGGTTTCATTTTTATCTAGCTTATTACTTGTGTCAGGACTTTACTTTAGTGTTTTATTTATCATCATGTAACTCTAAAATATCTAGGGTTTAGCATAATTCAATTTTTGTTAAATCATTTGGTGAACCCAACCTTTCAAGTACTATTGGATCTTTCTTTATTTTTTTGATTCAATATCATAAGTTTTTTCCATCATGGCTATTTCCATCTATGACTTTTAAAAAGCTCATCCTGAATGTATGGCTAAAATCAAATCTCTTTTGGCTAATGCTTGCATTCTTGTTAATACTTCTCTAGATCAGGTATATTAGTTATTTGTTGATGCATTTACTCAACACCTTACTTTCCTATCTAATGTAGTTGTCACTCTTTCTGTCTAAGAAAATGATCCTCCTCTTTATATCAACGCTTACATCTTTAACATAGGTATTATGCGGGTGCTAGTTGATAATGGATCTAGCTCAATTTGTGTAATATTACATTTCTTCAGCAGCTTGGCCTTTCCATCAGCTAATCTCAATCCAACATCCATTTCTATTCATAGCTATGATTCTTCTGCACGACCTGTGCATGGGCCATATCACCTTACCTATCACAGTTGGTCCAAAAACTCATCCCCATGGTATTATTTTTTAGTGATACCAAGCTCTAATACAATTTCTTACTTGGTAGACCATGGCTTCACACTATGTAGGAAGTACCTTCTACAATTCATCGATGTGTTAAGTTCATACATGACAGTTGTTCTTGATAACCGCAATCCATTCAAATATTGCACTCTAGACCCACTCACTACTCTCCCTACTCCATTTCTCTATCATAATGTCGGTCATCCCCATAATCCTCCTACATATCTCACTGATGATTATCAACTCACGAAACCTCCTACCCCTACCACTGACATGATTCGTCTCCAGGGATCCATTTGTGCATTGAACACCATGCCACTGCTTCATCTCCCCAAGAACACTCTTTATCGACCCCCTCCTTCTACTAATGCTATGGTACTTTTTTGGGGGTCTGTCCATACATTGGACGTCATACCACCTTCCTCATCTTCTCATGAGCAACCTGCATTTGTGCTTCCTCCTTTCACATGTACTCTTTTCATGAATAATTCTTATTGGCCACACATTCCATTTGATCCCACTTGCTCTGACACTGTTTGCACATATGATGGATTGGCTCAGCTTGGATTCACACTCAATGATATCCTCCCTCCACCTCATTTTCCTCATCTCTATCATGGATATGTTTTCATCACTACTGATTATGGCCTTCATGTCTTCCATTTATCAATATTTATTGCACGAACTTCTTACATTTCTCCACTTATTCTAGGGAATCTTGGCTTGACTACATTGGGGTACTTTGGATCCTAATCATATTGATTTCACATTTCCCATGCCCTTCGACCATGTTTTTATTTGTAATGATTCATTTCTCATCTATTCACAAAATCTTACTCGTTGGTATGCACATGGATGTCATCTACTACCTTTCACTGATTAAGAGTACACAATGGGCATGTACAATTTACGCCGCAATGGCTCCTTATATGATCAACCAATACTATTGCTTACTAGGTTCTCTGATGCATCTCCATTTGGCTTAAACCATGACAATGATGATCTCTTAGATGACATTACTTGATTATTATTCACATCATACACTTGGGGGGCATCATGCTTACTTCCCCCCTATTAGGATTAATAGTGTCTCACATTTCTACTTTCCCACTCTTTGTTTCGCATCTAGTATTTCACACACATATTACACATCTTGATACACTTGTATCATCCTTACCCTATGACAAACTCTTGTGCTAAGGTTCACACTTGACTGTTGAGGGTATACTACATCCATGAACCTCACACACTACACATTTCACACTTGGTGCATTCACGACACATCTCTCTGTCATCACATTCTCACACATCACACTACCCTATGACACACTCTAGTTCCATGGTTCATACTCGACTACTGAGGGTATATATAAATCTGAAATGAACCTCACCACATTTACTCTCTACACTCTATGCTTCATTGATCTATATTTCTAGCACACATAGTTCAAACCATTTCCTGATGACACACTCTTGTTCTATGGTTCATTCTTGACTATCAAGCGGTATTTTATAAATGAACTTCATCTCATACATCTCATACACATCTTCTCAGGGGCCATGTTTCTCCTATCACATTCACTTTGCATTCCATTCCATTCACATTCACAACATACTGCATATCTTGGTTGCACATACTCTTGATTTCTTATACTAGTTACATGTACACTTTGTTTTCATGTTAGACAAATACTTTGTATGTCATTATATTTATCATATAGACATGCATGTTCACTTGTTCTCTAGTTGTGAATGCATAATTCTTACAGATCCTTACGTGCAATATGGATGCTTGGCACTGTACCTCTTACCAGTCCCACCAAGGCTCCTAGGGGCATCTACTTTCATACACATTACAGGTGTTATTGTTTCATTTTATACTACTTCATATTCTTACTAGCACACTACTCTATCAATATATACACATCTTGACATACTTTTTATCTTTCTAACATGCTAATGGGTGCTTCATGTGCAACATTTTCTTTGTAGGAACTATTTGCTACCATGGTTGTCTGATACTTTACTTGCCTTTGTTTTCCATTGTTTGTGGGTTATGCCCTATGTCTTACTTGTTCATTGTTTGTATGCTTTTGGCTACTTTGGCCCTGATTGTCTTGTGACATTGTGAGTGATGTCCCATGTTTGAAACCCACTTTTCGTGGTCTACATTGTCTTCTTTCTTGCTAGATTACACATTATCTTCTATATGTGTATTTGTCTTGTTTGTACTAACACATTTTTTCTAGCCACTTTGTTTGCATGTGCCTTGGTTTCTACCATGCACATTCCCTTCCCCTTGTAGGTTATCAGTTTCAGATCAACGTTAGGTCCTCTCTTTGGGCCGCATCCTCCTAGTGATGTCACATGCACCCCAAATGAGGGGGGCATACATTGGGTGAATCAGTCACCCCATACAGTAACTCAGAGCTTCGGTACATGCCTGCACAATACAAGAACAAAACACAGTTACAGTCATGGAATGACCTATATTATGACTTGGGTTCTTAGTTTGGCAAAGACCCCAACACCCAGATAGAGACATGAGTACCTGGGTGCTCCTGACCTTTCTTGGGTGCCTATGAACAAGGGGCAGTTACAATTACTTTCTTATATTGACACAATTTTCAGTAGTTTACGAAGTAGTTTACTCAACACAGGCACGATCCTCTAGCAATTAGAATGCATTCTACCTTATTTTTCTAATTGGATCGAACATGAACAAATAAAGTTTGAACCAATATGCAGTGGCGTATAAACTTTGGGAACTAGTCAAGGATGGAGAATAACACTAGACCTTTCTCCCCAACACTCTTTTGTCGTGGCATGAGATCACCCAAAAAACTCATACTTGGCGTGAGATCACCCAAAAAACTTTCTTGGCATGAGTTTTCACCAAAAATCCTTCTTCTACAGCATTTCAGGACACTTTCTATCCTTTTTACTCGTCATGGATTAGGTGCACATTTTTTACACTACTTTTTACAATTTTTCACATATACATGACTTTGACTACTCTTTCACTCTTATTTTACTGGTCCGTTGTTAATACACAACAAGAAACAATCCCACATCATCAAGCAAAAGCAACAATGACAACATGTACAACACAACACAACACATACGCTTCACCCCTTGGGTCACTTCCTCTTCCTTAGCTTCCACACTTCATTTTTATCACTCCACATTTTTTCTTGTCTCCTCGGCACGCTTTCGCCATCAATCTACATGGTTATCAGGTACGCATCTCTTATCTACTTTATGTTATTGAGTATTCACTCAACAACATAAAGTGGGGGAAAATGTAGACATAAAATCATGCACTTGGGTACATTTATAGGTCCTAATCACATACTACTATTCATATGATTCCTAAGCGAGAAAACTAGTAATTGACATCTATCTTTGGCCTCTTTTCTATCTTTCTTAGTTTCCTCTTTGGTCTTACACACCCCACAAACCCAGTCTGATCTTAATTTATTTATCTTTATTGACTCTGGACACCAGCGCCCAGCCAGGACACTTAGCGCCTTAGGTGCACCTTCGTCCCCTCTGGGTGCCCCCGACCTCTTTGTATCTTACTCACCTCTTTTGGGCCTCTTTTATCTTTTAGGCATCTTTTTTTCTTATGGGTCAACCTTTTAGTTTTCAATTACAAAATTCAAACAAGGGAATCATATAAATATAAATCTATGTGACCATAATAAAGGACCAAGCTCTAAGCATCTACTATCACCACCTAAGGTTGCATCCAAAGGCATTCTAAAAGCATCAAAGCATCCATCTAGCACTCACTCAAGGGACAAGGGACTGCATTTTCTACATACACGCATAGGAGGGGAAGTTCATTTTGACATCCACACATCTACTACATTGCTACATCTAGCTATTGCTCACTATCAAGTGCATCTTGCACAAGAGCTTCCTAGGGCTAGTCTTACTCCCCATTTGAATCTTTTTCTTTTTAGGATTTGATTTGTTTTGGGGTTTTGTAGGTTATCTCTCTCTTTGTAGGTTGACTACTGGGTTGTGGGCACCCAAAAGCAATCTCCAGTGCCTAGGCGCCCTTGACCCCATCGAGGTACCTTGGTCCAGGATCATTCGAATGTTACAAAATTTATTAGGTACGGTTGCGATAGTTTCCTCTTCCTATTCATTAGTTCTCCATTTCAGAACACTTCATGATTAATTGTGAAATCAAATAAGCATTCTATTCCCTCTCCTACACCTAGGGTTTTAATTTTCATTAGTTTATTGCTTGTGTTAATTTTGTATTTTATCATTTATTTAGCATACACGACTCTACAATAACTAGGGTTTAACATAAATTCTATTTTTTAAAAATCAATCACTAAAATAATGTAGGGGATAACAAATAATCTTTCTTGATGCCAATGTCACTCTTAAAGCATTCTAAATTTCCATTGCATGTTTTAATTTTGCCTTAGACTTGATCATAAATTATGTGTACCATTTCTCTACATCCTTTCAATACTCCAAGTTCCTTCATTTTACACCAAATTTTTCTTCTAGGCATAGTGTCAAATGTTTTTTTGAAATCAACAAATTAAAACTTATTCTCATTGATTCTCCCACATTTTTTTTATCAAGTGTATGAGAGTAAGACATTAGTCGATTGTGGAGGACTTTGGTCTGAAACTTATCCACCCTTTCACTCTGTCCTATGTAACTATTTATTCTACATTATACCATGATCACAAATAAAATTTTAAGAAGTGAATTAATCATGATAGTATGTTATTTTGGTGGTTTATTGACATCCCCATTTTTATAAATATGGATAACAACATTGCTTGTCTAGTCTACCGAGAAGCATTCCTGAATTACACCATCAAATATGCTTTTGATGTGTGACATGAGAAATTTCAAACCCCCATTTTAAATATTATTTTTGCAACCCATTTACATCTTGCGCCTTACCCTTTACTTGTATCTTTAACCTTGTCTAATGCTCCTTATATAGAAGAGCTCAATTATTGTGTTAATTATGAGGAGAATGTTTTTATCTTGATCTTACTTATAAAGTGATTTTACATATTCCAAATATTGGGTATATGAGATACCACTATTTGTTTACTTTTTCTATCTTGTTGTGGTTCTCTCCAAAATCCTTTTAGGGTTGTGTTTCCAAATAGAAAACATCTCTTTCCTCATTGTGCTCTTATAACCTTCTTTTTTAGACCGTATTAGTTTTTCATAAGCCTTTTTAATTTCTTTATCTATTTCATGTTCCCTCAAATTTATCTTTGATTCTTTGCACTCTTTATGGCACCATATAATTTCCTTGTTGTAAATCTACTTTTATTTCCTTTTCTAGGCCTATATCTATTGTATGTGTTGGGAATCAACATACTATTATTTATTGGAAAACTAGACATGCATGGCAATCTATTTTATTCTTTTGACATGCATTTTTCAAGCGTTTCTTTAAATAGTCATTGATTCTCATGTGCCATAATAATATGAATATGACCTTGAAGAGTAATCTTATTTTGATTAAAATGGAATGGTTTTCCTTGTTGACTATTTATTTACATGTCAATATTTATATATAATGGTGTAATGATTGAACTTAAACTCTTAGGAAACTTTCATCTCTATCAATATTATCCTAAAGCTCTACAAAAAATGACATATTCCACCACACTTTTACCATTGCCTATTCTAAGAGTGTTATTGAATTCTGCAATGATCTCATGGTATTACAAATAACTATATCATATATACTACAAAACCCTACTAATTCTTCTCTAATTTGTGTAACACCTCCAACCATCTTGTGAGGCCCTTTTCAACTATTGATATTATCCTTCTTCTAACCATAACATATTGATTTTCACCCCATATTTCCTTCTCAAATTGAGGGTCTGGTTGTTTCTTATTATTGCATTGAATTTCCCTATTAGTATGACCTACCATAAATTTCTATATAATGAGATGTGTCTTTCTAGCGACACATATGGGTCATCATAATTTAAGCTCATTTTCTTATAAATTTTTGAGCATCTTGATGCACAGTAGCATATGCAACACGATTAATTGTTAAATCATTTTTAGTTATCTTTAGCCATATGTATTGTTTATTTAGGTCTTATTTCTCCATGTTTACAATTCTATCCCATGTTTCTCTAAGTAGAACTGTTACTTCCTCGTGTCCTTTTTTGATTTCAACCATTTTTCTCTAAACTAATATTTTTTAATACCATTCAAAATCGGGACTTTGCAATTATCATGCTCATGAGTTTTAACAAGAATGATTATGATTATTCCTTGTGTTATTTTACCCAACCTGAGACATCTACTCCTAGGATAACTTGTACATTTCCAACTTACCATGGTTAAAAGCTCCTAAGGGCTCCAAATCCCTATTTATTAAGTATTATTAAATTTATGGTTTAGGATTTTCCATTATGTAGCCATGCCCATTTTTCCACATTTGTCATTGGCTTCACTTTTTACCATTCTTTCCCTCTCTCTTCCCTTGTTGTGCAGGTGTTAGGTATTTAGTTAGGTAAAACTATGTGTCCTTAAGAAACCTTATGTTACTTAGTATCATGTTATCGTCTTCCATGTTTTTCATAACAACTCCTACATTTTTGTCCCTCCATCCTATTTTTTTCCAATTTTGTTTATATGATGAAAATTCCTTGTCTATTATAACTTTTTCTCAAGAAATTCTCTTGCTAACTTTTTGGCATTCTCATCTTCACCATAGTCTTTCAGTCCTTTAATAATAATGCTTGCAACCCTATCGTTCTTATCTATTTTTATTCTTATCATAGATTGACATATTTATTTATGTGTTATCTTTTCTTGTGAACTATGGTCCTCTTATTACTTACACCCAAGATTTGGCCTCCTCAATTTAGTCTCTTAAGTTATTTTCTTTTACTTCCATGGTTACTTTTGCAGATTGAATTTCTTTGATTTGTGGAATATCCCATCCTACGACCATTATGGCCCATCTCTCTCTGCCACTTTTTCTTGGTCTAAATATTTTTTTAATTGTGAGAAGCACTTGTTTCCTTTTTTCTATTTGTTTACTTTCTCTCCAAGTAATTTAATTTAATTTATTAGTTTCCAATTGGTTTATGTGATTTCTTTCATCTTTATTACCTCAAACTATTCATTTCACTATAATACTTTGAGGTTTTAACGCCAAAAATGAAGGAGGGGAGGAGGGGAAATAATAAAAGAACATCGATGCATGAAAATAAAATATGAATGAACCTCAATATACTAAAAAATTCTAATACTTTAATAAAAAATACCCACTTCAAGTTTTTGGAAGTAAATCATGGGCCTTGCTCTTGATGACAAACAAAAATCCATGGAGAACAAGAGCAATGAGATTTTGATCATTGGAAATTGTGAACATGTAAAGGCACACTGCCTTCTTTATCATGTTACCCATGATGTTTTCTATTAGATATATGTTTTTGTTGATGAATATAACACTCTTATAGATTATGATGTTCCATCTTCTCCTCTTCCTTCTCCCACACCTAGCTTGGAGGTCATGTTTTCTGATTCTAATGTTGATTTTGATGTGGAGCCTTCTTTTTCATATCCACCTCCACCACCACCTCCTTCCCAAATGGATTCAATCGGGTCTAAAGTATGTTCGTGATTCGGATGTGATCTAAGTGATTTGTATTGTACAAGAGCTCAAATTTTTGGTAATGTTGATTTTCATTTCACTTACTTTATGACTTTTGGTACGATTCTTACGAGTCATGTTATTTCATCTGATCTAGTTTCTCTTTTTGAGGCTAGTGATAAACTTAAATGGGATGAAGTTATGTAGGATGATGATTATTTTCCGTTTAAGAATAATACTTGGGAGTTAGTTCCTCTTCCTAAGGGAAGATAACTCGCAAGATGTAAATGGGTCTATAAGACTAAATATACATTTGACTATTTTGTTGATAAGTACAATGATTTCCTTTTCATTAAGTGGATCTCTCCATTTGAATGAGTAAATTTCTCTAAGACCTTTTCTCCTGTGAAAAAATGGATTTTATACGTCTTTTTCTTTCCCTCGTTGCATGTCACATATGGCTAGTGTATCAAATGGACGTGAAGAGTTCCTTCCTGTATGGTGATCTTCATGATGATATTTATATATAACAACCTCCAGGTTTTATGCAAGATAAGTCCTTGGTTTGCAAGTTTCATTAGCCTCTTTATAGTCTCAAACAAGCTCCTTGCGATTAGTATGAGAAAATGGATGATTTATTTTCTAATATTGACTTTCATCATTGTGAGATAGATCACAATGTTTATATTTTTAAAACAACTGAAGATTTATCGAGCTTGGTATTGTACTTTGATGATATAATCCTTGTTGGCAGTTCTAATTCTCTAGTTTAGGACATACAACAAAAGTTGAAGGAAAATTTTGATATGATAGCTTTGGGTATGTTGCATTACTTCCTTGGTCTCCAAGTTCATCAATCTTCAAAATTTCAACACGACCACTTATAGGCCATCAACTACTCCATATTTGTCAAGTATTAAACTAAATATTGATTGTAAAACTAAATTGGTTGATAGTACATTATTTTGATAGTCAATATGCAGTTGGTTATATCTGACACACACTCATCTTGATATAACCTTTATTGTTGACCTTGTCTCTCATTTTTCACATGAACCTCATAAGAGTCATTGTAATGTAGTAAAGCATAATTTATGCTACATATGGGGGACTTTGAATTTTGGCATTCACTATTCAACAAAAGGATCTTCTATTATTGAGGGGTTCATAGATTTAGTTTGGGGTGGATGTCATGAAACACATCGATCTAATTCTGGATTCTTATTTCGCGTTGGTTCAGGCCCCTTTTCTTGGGCATGTAAGAAACAACCAATTGTTGCTTTATCTTCTACTATGGTAGAATATTGAATTGCACCATAAGATTGTCATTAAGCTTTTTAAATTCAACAAATAATTGATAAATTTGACTTCTCATAAGATTCTCCTATTCTAATATGGTGTGATAATCATAGTACCATTAATTTTTTTGAAAACCCAATTGAGCATCAGAGGACCAAACATATTGAGATTCACATGTACTTTATTCACAAGCTGATTTAGGATGGTGTTGTTCATCTAGAGTTTGTTCCCATTGCTACTCAAATTGCTGATATTTTTACAAAACCTCTACCCTCTCCTTGTTTTATTTTGTTATGAGGGTTGTTGGGGGTTAAATAAGTTGTATTTGGTGGGATATAGTATAATTACTTCCTTCTCTTTTTCTATATTGGGTACCTTATTGGCATAGTAGACGAGACCAATACTTGTTGGTTTTCACTCCCTGACATTCATATAAGGGATGACATTGTTGTAAGTGTGAACACATCGTAACTAGTTTATGGCATTTATTAACTAATTATCTTTTCTGTTCACACATAATAAGCTTCATTTGGGAGTTTGTTACATTAATTGTTATTTAATATATTTTAAAGTTAGTTATTTACACTAACATACATAGTTGAGGAGTCGTTGAGGATGTGCCTCATCTCCTTGATTTGTGGAGACATCCTTATCTCCAAACATAGATCGTCTCAACTATTTCTAATGTGAGTATAATATTACTTGCAACCTATTTATTCACTTGTCTTGCATGTGGGAATATGGGTTTTTGTTGAATAATATTGGTGTGTTTTGGGTTTATATAATTGCTGGTTTATCCATAAATTTTAGGGTTTAGTGTGTAAATCCTTTGCTATGTTCTCTGTATGATCTTGTATGTTGCTCCTATAATATTTCTAACCATCTATTTTCCTTATATTTTAATACCAATATAAGACATGTGAACATAATGAAAATGAAGACGATGTACAATTCATTAAACAAATCAGATTTCAAAAATATATTAGGATGATTTATGTAAATATATATTCCCAATTTTCTATTAGGATTTTATGGTATATTTTTAAATATTTGTTATATGATGTTTTTCTTCTATCCAACACCTTTTTTACCAAAATCAAGCCACCAATTGATCACATACATATGACATTGAATGAAGGTTGGGCATCAATAATAGAAAGCATTAACATGGAAAAAAAATCTTGATAAGAAATTAGTAGTTACTATTTACACCCTAATTAAATCTATGTTATGGAAAGTACACCACAATAAGAAGGATGCAATGGTTTGTAACATGGGACAATTATGATCACTTAGCTTCCAAAATTAATTAGTCACAATAAGGATAATGATTTTACACTTATAAAAATTGATAAAGGATAAGTAATTTCTCAAATACACTAGAGGAGAGATACAATTAGCTTTATAGGTCCTAAAAAGGAGGATTTATATGTGTAGAATAGTGAAATAGGTAGATTAGAGATTGGAAATTCTTCAGTGCTGATTTTAGAATTAGAAATTGAGTAGGGGTAGGAACATACAATAGTTGTATAGTCTAGGATTTGAAACTTCTTGTGTGCTTCATTTTCCTGGAAATGACATTCATTGTATATCACTCTTGCTCATACAACTTCAAGAAGAATTGTAATCACCTGCAACAAATTGGAAACCCTATAAACTTGATGAAACCTTCATCAGAGCATTAAAATACCAAAAAGATAAAACATGTGTGTGTTGTGAGGCTAGACTACCCTTAGTCTTCAAGTTTTTATAGATTCTACATTCCCTTGTTGCGGAATCAAGCCTCTTGTAGTTATTTTAGGTGGTTGTGCAAGTGTTAACAACTAACCACCCCTATGGTGTCATTGTATCTCTTGAAACCAAGATAACAAGCTATATGTATAGTATATGATGTACATAATGTGATATTAGTGTGAAGTGGTGTGTCTCAGCTATATGACCTAACCCTTTGTTCCTTAAAACCCTTCAACAATTTTTGGAGTGACTTTGATCTTGCCAAGACATGGCTCTTTGACATTTGCATACTTGAAAACGAAGGAACATAGACTCTTTGACTTAGTTGAGTGCTTCAGAACTATTGTAGGAACTTCTCTAATTGATGTGTAACTGATTTGGGAATATTTAGGGAACCCTTGAGTGCGTTTGGAATGGAATTTACAATATGATCTTAGAAGAGTGTTATGTGAGTTATAAAGTGACGTTGAATTGCTTATATAGAATTCTGTAGGTGAAATATTTAACTAAGGATGACCCTAGGAATATGAAATGACTCAAACAAGATATTCAAATTAAAAATATAATCAAAGAACTTAAAGAGCCAAGATTGTATAGGTCATCTAAGAATGGACCTCACATCCTAACCCATTTGTATAGTTTTGGACATATAAGGAGAAAAGTAAAAAAATAAATAGACATGAAACAAATAGGTTGTTTATTGCTTTGATAAGATAACATTTTTAGAATTGACAACAGAGAAGATTGTAGAGATAAGAAAGTCACAAAATAGATAAACAGATGAACTGATTGGGTTCTAAATGTGAGCACTTATCTTAGCAAGGGAGCATAGTCAAACTTAGCATTACAAACATATAAGTTACCAATTTTTAGTGTTTATATTTCCCCCCTTTAAATGTGTAATTGAAAATTTCATGTTTAAAGGAAAAACACACATGATTGCACACACACACACACACACACACACACACTTTATCTTCACTTGACATTGGTTCTCTAATGTCTTGGTGTTGACATGATCCATGATGAAACATGCAACACAAAGTGTAGTCAATTTCTATGATAGAAATTGAATTATAACTCAAAATGTGGGCAGTGTTTACAACTTTGAACTTTTCAAAAAAGTAAGCAAAGAGATGCAAAACATGAAAGGAATACACTTGTTCATTTTGCGGAGGAAGGAGTTTACGTTCTTGACGTATTTTTGAGACTTGGAATTTTTACAGAGATATTAGAAGATTAGGGGTGATCAATCCCCAATTTATGCCAAATGAGAGACTAGAGTTTCGAGTACACCCCAACACCTAAGAGAGTGAGAAGAGGACCTAAAGTGCTCCCTTTTGGAGCTTTGTAGAGAGGAAGGTCTAGCATATAAATATATTAGACACTTCAATACCTTTTATTATTTGGAAATTTGGTGAGAGAAGAGAGAGTAAAACCTACAAAGAACTTAGTTTCTTTGTCACCTTTCACTAAACCCAGAAACTACACTGCTACAGATGGATCTAGATCCAATTTATATTGTTGTAATTGCTTAGTAACATCAAACCAATAAGGAAATATACATTTTCATGCCCCCATAAGGTGTTATTGTTGCTAATATTGAAACTATAGATTTTGAGAAATCATAGGGGAGAAGGAGGCCCATACCCCCAAATCTTGTTCTTGTAAATTTGAATAGTGTAGTGGAGAAACAATGAAGTAATCATGCCCCCTGTATCATGCTTTGAATTGAGTGCTTTGTATCTAAAATTGTATGAATATCTTGTAATAATATTGTGTAATTTGAGCAACCTAACCATTCTTGAGAAAATGCTCCATGTCCATGAATATCCATGATGGTTAAGACCATATCATTATCCTAATTATACTACATAGTTTTGACCTTCTTTGAATTCTACCAAATTTTAGTATATGTGACCCTTTATGAGGATATAAACCCTTAAAAAATATGTTCTTGTATTCTGCAACTTATTTGTAGATGTAAAAATATCCCAATGAATTCCACCTCTTTTGAGGAGCATGTAATAAAAAATTTGAGCGTGCAGTTCAAAATAATAGATGTGTACCCATGTGTAGTGAGTTTGATAATTTGCATTAGATCACATAGAAGGCTCGAATGATGGCCATCGTTGAGAATCGATACCTGTAAAGGGGTTAAACGTGGTAGAGACCATGACAAGGAGAAAACAACATGCAATATGTAACAAGAAATAATATATGTGTATACTAGAAAAAACAACAGAGAAAAGTATCATCCATGTCATAATCTAGAGTAGTGCAAGTATATAAACATCATAGCAAATAAAAAACAAGTCAAAAGCTAAAATAAAGTTTTTATATTTGCAACAATTAATAAACCATATGTAATTACTCAAATATACAAGAGGAGAGAGAAACTTAGCTAAATAGGTCAGAACAACAAGGATGTGTGTGTGTGTGTGTGCAGAATAGTGAAACAAGAGAATCAGATATTGGAAATGATTTGGTATTAATTTTGGAGCTAGAAACCAAGTAGGGGCAGCACCGTATAAATACTATACAATCTGGGTTGAAACTATATGATCTTGACCTAAATTTGTATGGTCTTGGAGCCTTTGAAATTTTGGATCTAAAACTTCTTATGCGAGTCACTTTCCTAGCAAAGATATTTGTTGTATGTTGCTCTTGCTCGCATAACTTCGAGATGACTTGTAATCACCTGCAACAAGGTGGAAACCATAAAAACATGTAGAACCCTTCATCAGAGCATTAACAAACCCAAAGAAGAAAATATGTGTGTGTGAGGCTGGACTACCCTTGACAGTCAGACTCCTAGTTGTTGAACCAATCCATGTGTTACACTACATGCCCTCATTACGGGATTAAACCTCGTGTAGTTATCTAAAGTGCTTATATAAGTGTGAGCAACTAACCAACCACTAGGGGTTCCCTCCTGTCTCCTGACATTAAGATAACATGCTAATTATATAGTATTGGATGTACCCGAAATGTTATTAGTGTGATGTAATGTGGCTCAACTATTTGACCTAACCATTTGTTCCTTAAAACCCTTGAAAAATGCTTAGATTGACTTTTCTCTTGCTAAGACATGGATTTACGACCTTTACATGCTTGAAAATGGAGGAAGTTATATTCTTTGACCTCGTCGAGTACTTGAAACATATAGTAGGGACTACTCTAATCGATGTGCAATTAATTTGGGTAGATTTAAGAAACCCTTGAGTGCTTTTGGAATGATATTTGTAGTTGGAACTTATAAGAGTGTCTGATGAGTTATAAAGTGAAATTGAATTTCTTATATAGCCTTCTGTAGGTGAAATATTCTATTAAGGCCAACCCTAGGAATATGAAACAACATAAAGAAGGTATTTAAATTGAAAACATAGTCAAACAAATTGAAGAGTCGTGACCATATAGGTCAACCAAAACCAGACCCCACATTTGAACTCATTTATGTAGTCTTGGATAAAGAAGGAGAAAAGTAAAAAAGATTTTGGGACATGAATCACAAAGGTTATTTACTACATTTGATCAAATAATATTTCTAGAATTGGCGAAAGAGCAAAGTTTAGAGATAAACAAGTCATGGTAAAGCTAGAGAGATGAACTAATTAGATTTCGAAAGTGAACATTTTTCTTAACAAGAGAGCATAGTCAAATTTGGCATTGCAAAAGGAAAATTTACCAAAATTTAATGTCTACAGTTACTAGTCATGTTATTATATTACTATAATCTTAAATTAATATATGCATAGTTTTAGAGTATTTTCTTCTTCACTTCTAAAGGGTTGTGGTTGATCTATACTATATATATGGAGATGATGACGATGAATGACGATGGAGCTCCAATGGAATCAATATGTATATATGCCTCGATGTTCAGTGTTCTTCGCTTTAGCTCTAGACAGATATGCGCCCAACGCTCGACCCATACATACATACATACATACATACATATATGTATATGTGTGTATATATATATATATATATATGTATATATGTATATATATATGTATGTATATATGTATTAGGTATATATGTAGTATATGTATGTATATGTGTGTGTGTGTATAATATATCTATATACATACACTACATACCTTTCTCCTATATGTATGTCTGTCTCTCTACGCGCTCTGTCTGTGTTCCTGTCTATCTCTACCCTCTGGTCTATGCTCTGTCTTCTCCCTCTCTCTCTATACTCCTACTTCTCTCTCTGTTCCCTGTGGCTCTGTCTGTCTCTTGTCTCTGTTCTGCTCTCTTCTCTGTCTTTGTCCTCTCTCTCTCTTCTCCCTCTCCCTATCCCTCTCCCTCTCCCTCTCCTCTCCCTCTCCCTCTCCCTATCCATCTCCCTCTCTATCTCTTCATCTCTATAAGATCATCTATCTATCTCTATCTATCATATCTCTCTCTGTTTCTGTTCTGTCTCTGTCTCGTCCTCTCTCCGCTCCCCCCCACTATCCCTCTCCCTACTCCCTCCCCTCCCCCCCCCCACCCACACACATTATAAATGGTGTGTGTATGTATGGTATGTATGTATGTATTAATTTCTATAAATATATTAAATGGTATAAATATGTATATGTTCTGTACAATGTGTGTGTGTGTGTCTATATACCCCCACCCACACCCACACCCATATCCATATACATATTATATATATTATCTATAGTATATGTATATACTGTCTCTCCTCTATATATATAATCCTCTCCTATACACCTAGATTCTTCATTGTATATGTATATGTGTGTGTGTGTGGAGTTTAATGTCTCTCTTTCTCTGTCTTTCTATTTTTTCTATTTTCTGTAATTTAGTCTATATTTGTTCTATTCTCTTTATTTTGTCTCTGCCTTGTTGTTCTTCTCTCCTTCTGTGTACTGTGTCTCTGTGTGTGTGTGTGTGGGTTGTCTCTGTTTTGTCTGTCTCTGTGTGTCTCTGTCTCTGTCTGTCTCTCTCTGTGTCTATGTCCTCTCTTTGTCTTCTGCCTACTGTCTTTCTCTCTCTGTGTCCTCTCTCTGTGTCCTCTGTGTCTCTGTCTCTATCTGTGTCTATGTCTCTGTTGTCTCGTTCTATCTCTACGCTAGTGTGCTATCTGTGTCTCTGTCTCCTAATCTCTGTGTTGTTCTCTCTCTCTGTTGTGTGTGTGTCTGTCTCTCTCTCTCTCGGTCTCTCTGTGCGGTCTCTGTCCTCTCTCATGTGTGGGTGTGTGTGTTCCTCTCTCCCCCTCTCCCTCACCCCTCTCTCTCTCCATCCCCCTCCACCCCCCCCCCCCCCCCCCCCCCCCCCCCCCCCCCTCTCTACCTCTCCCTCCATACTACCTATATCTACTACACAACACACAACACTATACGTATGTATATTGTATCTATACGTATGTATATATTCGTATACTGCGTCTGTCTGGCTGTGTGTGTCTATGCATCTCTCCATATATCATAGAATCTATATACATCTAACATACCTCTCTATATATCTCTTATATCTATATCTATCGATCTCTATATATCCCTCTCTATCTATGTCTGGTACATCCCCACTATACATATATATATATGTCCATATATGGTATACATATGTATACATATGTATGACATACACAACCTATATGTATACATATGTAGCATATGTACGTATCAATGTATATATATTCTCTATCTCTCCTAATATATCTATAATATATCTCTCTCTCTCTCGTCTCTCTCTCTCTCTCTCTCTATCCTCTCTCTCTCCTCTGTCTCTCTCTCTCCTCTCCTATATATAGTACATGTAAATATCTATACCTATATCTGTATCTCTATATACACTATGTCTACATATTTCTATAGTACCTATGTCTACATATTATAATATACATATGTCATCCTAATCTATCTTATTACATACCATAGTATATATATATATTATCCCTCTCCCTACCCTCTCTCTATACCTCTCTACCTTCATATACCTATCATCTATATCTATATCTCTCTCATCTTCTCCCTCTCTTATCCTTTCTCTCTCTCTCCCTCTTCTCTCTCTCTCTCACCTCTTCCCTCCTCTGTACATCTCTCCCTATGTCCATCTATATACGCTCTCATTTCTCTCTTCTCTCTCGTCTTCTCTCTCTTTCTTTCTGTCTGTCTCCTTTTCTATTTCCCTATATTACATATTACGGGGCTTATCTAGAACTACCCTCGTCCACATCTCAATTACACGGCCTCCTCTCCTCCTCTCTTTCAGATGAGCCCCCCTTCCTAATTATCTAAAATATGGAAGGGAGAAGAAAAGCCCTATAATTTGAAGGGCCCCATAATTTGAAGGGCCCCATATAGATATAACTCTGAGAGAAAGAAAGTCCCTTAATCCTTCCTGTCCTAATAGAGCTTCCTATTGTTATTTATTTATTTTGAAACTAGTCCTAATATTTGACGTTGAATGTAGGTAATGCGTTGTGACAAGGATGATAACGACGAAAATGAAAGTGAACAATTTAGATATCAACAATGTCAACAACATCAATGAAGAATTATTATAATGATGATTAAAATACTGACGTGATAAACTATATTCAATATTTTAATGTGAACTCTTTTATGGAAATGATGTTCGCTCCATAGACATTGTTACACAATTGTATTCAATTTAAAATTTTCTAGTTCATATCATTTCAACTATTTTTTCATTTTTTATGAATACAGACATAATGTTGATTATTTCAAAGTTATTATTACAATTTAGTTTGTACCAATTAAATAAAAAAATAAGTTTATAATTTTTGAACAATATGAAAATTTAATCGTAATTAAAAAACTAAAATTTTCAATATCACTATTTGGCCAAATCTTAACACTTTAATTTTTTAATAAATAATTACATAATACCAATTTAGATTGTATAATTAGATAGAAAAAAATTGCATCATAGGAAATTCTAATTTTCCAAATAATCATAAAATTGAATTATATTTAAAATACTAAAATCTTGAAATTTACTAACCACCTTATTCTTGATGCTGAAATTAGTAGTCACCATGTTTTTTACACCAATAACTCTTTTTCAAAATTGATTTTTCTAACACAAAAATTAACGCTAAGCACATATGCAAATAAACGTCAATATGAAAACACCTAATTTCAAAAATATCCCACCGAAGTGAAAGTTGAATTTGCTGATATTAATATTCTTGATGTAAATAACATTATTAAAACCTCTGCTAAGTGCCATCACTAAACGTTTGACACATGAACGTCATAATCGAAAAAGTGTCATTTTGTGACATGGTTTTGATGCAAATTAGTGTAAAAGAAATTCTTGTGTTATGACTTGAAAACAATTCTAAGCTAAAATATGTGCAATTCTGATACTAAAACCTCAAAATCTTATAGTGTTTGCTTCTAAGGTGTTTAGTCTCATTTTCATGTTCATTAGCTCATTGACATATAGTTTTGGTGATCATATTAGTGGCATTGATCTAGGGCTATATAATTCTTTTCTTTCTTGGTTATCTTCATCCCCTTCTCCTTTGCTTTCTAAGTATGCATTACCCATACTTTCTTCTTTGCCCCTTCTCTTGTCCTTTGACCCTTCTCTTATCCTTTAAAGCTTAACCATGTTTTTTGTATGCATTATCTCGTCTTTTCTTGATACAATGATATGAGTTGAGGATTTTGTTTCGATACTAAAGTACCTTCTTCCATTTTCCTCCCCCCTCTATGTGCCCTTATTTTGTTTACACTATTTGCATGTTTATTACATATCAACAATAGATGTTGTAGTTTGTGGGATGGCCTTTGTAGGATCACTGAGAGTTTTCAACTTTTGTTTGCTTCAATTTTGTTATTGATAATTCCCATTTTTTGATGTGCCTTAAAATCCTTTTATATTGCTTTGTATTTACGTATACCAACTTTCCCTTGTGGCTGAAACATTGCCTGTGGGTACCCTAACATATACTAGTGCATGTATAATCCCAAAGTATCAACCATTGCACTTATGTAAGGATTCTAGTTAGTGCATCGGTAGGTAAGTAACTACCATATATAGCGATGCATTGCATAGTCCAAGGGGATTATCACGCCTTTATGCGACATCACTCTATTAGTGGTCCCTAAAAGTGTTTTCTACTTGAGATTTTGCGATTGCACCAAAGCTAATGATCATTTGCTCCTCCAACCCTTTAATGTTTGCAACATGTGTATTTTCTAATATTTCCTTTTGTGGGCCCTTGATATTTTCTTCTTGATAAACTTTTTTGTGTGTATCTTTTTGACATATTACCTCCCTCTTTTTTGTTGGGTCTATGTCAACCTTGTTCCCCTCTAATTGTTTTTTATTTTGGACATGATTTATTTTACAATAAAAAAGTACCCATTTGAAGGGTGGATGATGTTTTTGTGAGCGTTTACCATAAATAAATATTTATAAACAACATATAGATAAACAATATTTGGGAGTAAATATCGGACTCCCCTGTAGGCCCTTGGCTAACTTTTTTGTAGTTGTTTTTTCTCAGCCCTAAGGATCTAAGATACTTTTCATATCAAACAGTTTGCTTGTTTTACCCTAAAAGTTTGGTTGTTTCATGTCGTTTATTGTCTATCCCTTGTTGTCTATCAGATGAAACAAATGCTCTCGTGACTCGACCAAGTGCCCTATTGCTACTTTGCAATGCCTCAATTTAAATTTAATGAGTTGAGTTACATTTAGGAATAATTACCATAATCAAAATCCAAGTTATGTTTACATTTTAATTTTTCTAAGGTCCCAAACATGCCCCCAATTTTAAAATAATGGTTAGAAACACACCTCCATGGTTGATAACACTTCAACATTTTCTTCTCTCTTACTTAAGAATATTTGGTTGACTTGGCCTATAATAACATATAAACCCAAATATATCATGATCCTATGACAATGTATGTTTGCCCTATGACAATGTATGTTTGCTCTTGTTTCTATGTCTTCCTCTATAACTTCAAAAAATTAAAAAAAACTCCTATAAATTACCTCTTAATACATGCCAAGAACCTCACTTAACAAAATCCTCTACTTCTTAAAAGCCAAATGCAGGTGTCACATTATCTAAAAAGTACCCAATGGGGTTATCTTCCTATCTCCAGATGTTAACGTTTGATAGGCCGAATCAAATCAGCGGTTTTTCAGCGCACAAACCATCTAGAGATTTTCCCAACATAAGTAATGACCCCCCCACATATAAATTATAATGAATACAACTATTCTGTTTTCCGAGGAAGTTATCTTCAGCAATAATTTCCGAGTCCATTTCATATTGGGTATGTCTGTTTTTACTTTTAGTTCTAATGAATTCAAATTAACAGAAAAATATTGCTTACAGTTAGGTTTTTCAAATAATATGCTGCATTCTTGAGCATAATTTGGTCTACTAAATGTCCGAAAAACTCTTCCCAGCAAATCTTGAAAGTGAGGCATTTTTGATATGTTAGAGCACTTTTTTTCCTTTTATATTTATAAAGGAAGCCATTAACAGAGGAGACAGTGTAATTCGGTCTGATACCAGTGACCACTATAGAAATTAGTGGAAGTAGATAACTGTATTGTATACCCACTTTAAAAATTAGTTGCAATAGATAATTGCATTGAATTGAGCCACAAAACTATTAGGATCAGATAGGGATTGCATTGAAGAAAGTGGAATCTAGTCCAACACACCAATAGGATATAGCTGCAGGGTTTGTGCAAAGTGGAGTCTGAAGGCAAAAAGAGGAAGAAGAAATTTGTGGACTAGACTTCACCAGCTAGCTAAGTTTTGAAAATCTACAAAAAATTAGATTGACCCATTTGCTATAGGTCAGCTAATTTTTAATAGAAAATATACTGTTATGGTTTTGTTAAAAACTAGTATTGATAGAGAGTTTGCATTTCCACCATTTTTTAAAATTTTGAATGAAGAATAAATATCTTCGTGTGGGTGCATGAAAAATAGAACTTCTTCAGCTTAGTGCCTTTTAATTGAAAGATAAACATTCCGGTTCTGGTTTGGATGCACAAATAAGTGCCCTTCTTTGACTTAGTGCCTAGTGCCTTTTGCTTGAAGGATAAACACATCTTGGTCCCGGTTTGGGTGCACAAATAATTGACCTTCTTTGACTCAGTTCCTTTTGACTGAAGGATAAACATAAACATATAAGTCCAAGTGTGGGTGCAAAACTAATCAACTTTATTCGGCTTGTTACTTTTTGATTGAAGGATAAACATCCCGGTTCAGTTGCACAAATAGTTATCCTTCTTTGGCTTAGTGCCTTTTGATTGAATAATGATGGTGCAGACAAATCTCTGTTCTTGCAATTTTCAAAACATACCTTTCTACATACAAGAATTTAAGCCCAGCAGTAAGTGGGAAGACAACAGTACATAAGATTCTTCAGTAAAACTGCATACAAAAGCTCTTATTAATTCAATAAAAACAGATTACATCCGCCTCCATTCCAATCTTCTCCCCCCTCTACCAAACATGTATTGGTCTTAAATTTGAAAGAAATAGACTCCTATTTGGACTTACTAATTCCAAAATTAGCAAATACAACTCCAACTGTTTCTTTGACTACGGATAGGTTGGTCAAAGAAGTTGCTATTATTAGGAAACAAACTCCTAAAAAGACTCTTAAACAACCACTCATAATAAGACTTCTAATTAGCACACTACAACAATTAATAGTCACTTACATAATCCTTCGCACCTCTTAAAAATTCTGAATCTCTTGGTTCAGAGTCATATAATGGAGTTGTTTTGCCCTACTTAAGCAAGTTAGCTTCCGTGATCCAGGAATTATATGAATCCGATAGGCCTTTCCTCTTAACAAAATACAGCTTAATCAATCCAGTATCCAACACTCGTTCTGTCTGTTCTCTTTTCTTTTTTAGCAAGTGCTTGGTCCAGTCGTTTTCCTTGCCAAGCATTCATCATTCATCTGATCTTTATTTGTCCCAGCGGAGTGTGAGTAAAGGTCGGCGACATTAAAATTAGGACTGATGTCCAAGTCCTCAGGAAGATCAATCACATAAGCATTGTCATTTATCCTCTTCTGAATTTGGCACGGACCAATTTTCTTGGGCCTTGTTGTAGACACCTTGTGTAAATGTACCATAACCATTTCCCTTTCTTGAAAGATTTTTTTTCTCCTATGCATATCAACATTTTTTTTATAATGTTCATTCATTGTCTGCAATTTGTGCCTAACATGTTGATGTATCTCTTGAATGCTTTCTACAAATCAGTAGTATCTTGACTGCTTTGTGGGTTTATAAACAAATCGATTAAATCCACAATTCCTTTAGGATTGGTGCCATAAACAATTTGAAATGCAGACTTACCACTAGATCTGTTTATGCTGGAGTCATAGGAAAATTCAGCTTGGGATAGTACCAAATCCTATTTTCTAGGGATGTCACCAAGTAAACACCTCAATAGATTTCCTAGGCTTGTATTCACCACCTCTGTTTGACCATCGGTTTGGGGGTGGTACACAAAAGTGTATTTGTTCAGAAATTAATATTCATTGTTATAATTTCTTATAAGCGTTAATGTGTGCTAAATAAATAGTTGTAAATGAGTTGTAATAAAAAACTCATTGTTAGTAGTTAGTTGTGAGAATAATTCAAGTAGCTAAGTGTGTTGAGATATGTGAGAGTTTCCAGGAGACTTGTTAGGGGTTAGAGATTGGTGTTGACTGCTTTGTAGGAGAGCATCACACTATTTAAATGTAATCCCGTAAGAGGATAAAAATTGAAGAACATTATCATTAATGTGTGTATTCATTTGTTTTGCAATCACATTTTTTTAGACTTTAGCTTAGATAAACTCTGACCAGATTTACATCTGGTATCAGAGCACTATCTGATCCTATGCATTATGGCAGTCTAAAATATTTGTGAGAGGCAGTGTCTCTTTGTTATTGCCTCTGTAAATGCAAGTCTATTTTCTGCAGCAATTAATCCGTGTATCAAATAGCATTAGTTAGGGTGATGTGGGAATTTTTTTTAGGCTTCATCTATGCTAACCCAACAGTTTTTCACACGGCTGAATAAGGTCTGAACACTAAATCACGCCAGCATGACTCCCTTAGCCAACTCGATGAACTGGGTTGAGTCCTTTTGCTCCACTCCTCGCAACTCGCCTACCATCCAACAAACGTTTCTCAACTGGTGCATGTCTAATCTCCTTGGCCGGTATTTGATCTTGGCCCATCTAGGCGTTCCTAAGAGATAAGGTCTGAACACTAAATCACGCCAGCATGACTCCCTTAGCCAACTCGATGAACTGGGTTGAGTCCTTTTGCTCCAAAACTATGTGGGTAAAAGTACAAGTACAAGTTTTAACTTTTATGCTAATGCAAGATTGTGTAGCAGAGTTGCCACACTAAATTTTGTTGAAACTTGCAACTAAATACTTATTTTTTTTGAAAAGCAAACTTGCAACTCAAGAGGTCAAGGGCTTAAGACCCTCCACCAAAAGTTTTTAGTGGGATGCCTTCTTATCAAGTAGTGCAAAATCTATTATTTGAAGTTTTTTTAATTTATCGTTTCAAAAACAAAAATTGTAAAGCATTGTAATGCTATATAAAGACATTAACGAAAAGAGGGATTTTAAAAAAGTGGGGAGGGGGGGGGGCGCATGTAGGGTATTAAATCCAATATTTAATTGGATTTAGTTAAGATTGTAAACTCTGTCAGAAGTCTACAATCTCTAAGTCTTGTTTTTGCTTTTATGGACGCATTTTTGGCAGAAACTGATGTCCTATGTCACCATTGTCTTGTTCATTGCTTAAGATGGACATTCCATTAGAAAAATTCACTGGTCTCAATTTTCACACTTGGAAAGTTAAAACTCAGACGCAACTAATGAACAAAAACTTATGGAGAATAGTCAGTGGGAAAGAAACAAAGCCTACAAATGCAAATAAATTGCTATAATGGCAAAGCAGAGATGATAAGGCCAAAACCATCATGGGCCTTGCGCTTGCAGATTCTGAACTACACTATGTAGATTTGGAAAAATCATCCACAAAAATTTGGGACAATTTGAATAAACTATTTGGTGCTAAAGCAATTAATGCAAAAATCTCTCTAGAGTTACGCTTATTCAAATTAAAAATGAGTGGTGGAGCTACTATGTCTTGTCATATAATTGATTTGCGATCTCTCATGAGGCGACTAGAAAAAGTCAAAGCTCCAGTTGATGACGAAGATGCAAAAACTATTTTGTTAAATAGCTTGTCTTCCAAATACAACAATGTTGTTTTCACTCTTGGTCAGATGCCATCTCAATCTCTAGAAGATATGATCTCGGCTCTCCTAGCAGAAGAAAAAAGGAAAATGTCAGAAGATGTAGAAGAACGAAGTGTGATGTACTCAAGGAACAATCATAAACACTCAAATAAGAAGTAGGAAGTTGAATGCTTTTACTGCAAGTAAAGAGGGCATACGTCATGGAATTGTAAAATTGATAGGGATGATATGCACAAAGGAAAAACAAGTGAAACTAACATTGTTATTGAAGAAGAACCAAATAATGAAGATGAACTAATGAATGAAGATAACGGGTATAATTACGAAGATTTTATGTATTGAGCATCCATTTGGAGGATGGAGGCAATGAAGGAAGGAGGCTGAACAATGACCTCTCATGAGTCACTAGTAACGGGGCTGCATTCAACTTTAGTACATTTCAGTGTGTTTTTAGTTTGCTTTCACTTCGGTGTGTTTGTTTTCCGTTATGTAATGATTTCAGCATTCCTGTTTTGCATAATTTTTTGTGTTCAATAAAACAGTGAATTTTGGGAAAGAAATGAATGTTCAAAGAATCATACTCTTGGGAGGCAAGAGAAGATTTCAAAGTAAGCTTCTATTGTATATTTAGTTTGGGGAGCTCTAGGAATCTTGGGGAGATTTGGAATTCGAGGCTCGACGACTTCATGGAATTCAAATCAATTTGGGAGCTCTAGTAATCTAAAGGATTAAAAATTTGGGGCCGGGGAACCTCAATTGAATTCGGTTCACAACTACAACAGGATGAAGTGTTACTTGGTCTAAGCAACGTCTTCAAGGAGCGGCATTTCAGGATATCTATCTCTTCATCCACATTCACACTAAGGGAGGGACTGTTAAGAAATCAATATTCTAGTTATAATATCTTATTGGTGTTAATGTACGCTAAATAAATAGTTGTAAATGAGTTGTGATCAGCAACTCATTGTTAGTAGTTAGTTGTGAGGATAACTCACGTAGCTAAGTGTGTTGAGATAAATGAGAGTTTCTAAAAGACTTGTTAGGGGTTTAGAGATTGGTGTCGACTCCTTTGTAGGAGAATAACACACTTTTTAAATGTAATCCTGTAAGTGAAAAAAAATTGAAGAACATTTTTATTAATGTGTGTATTCATTTGTTTTGCAGTCGCATTTTTTTAGAGTTTAGCTTATATAAACTCTGACCAGATTCACACTATTGCAGCCTATTGTCCAATTTCTTCCACAAGGTTCGTCAAAAGTGGCTTAAAAACTTTGTGTCCCTATCACTGGTCATGGTTTTTGGAATACCATGTAACCACACTACTTCCCTAAAGAACAAATGTGCCACCTGACTTGCATAATTTGTCTTCTTGCAGGGTATGAAGTGGTCCATTTTAGAAAAGCAGTCCACCACTACAAACATCGAATCAAATCCTCTCTGGATTCGTGGCAGCCCTAAGATAAAATCCATGGAAATATCAGTCCATGGTTCCTTGGCACAGGTAGAGGCATATACAGGCCAATATTTTGTTGTCCTCCTTTTGCAATTTGGCACATCCTACAATAAGAAACAAATTTATTCACATCTCTTCTAATATTTGGCCAAAAGAATTCTTCATTCATCAATCCAAAGGTCTGATCTCTTCCAAAGTGTCTGCCCAATCCATTTGAGTGCGTTTATCTTTCTAGATTTTCTCTCCTCAATCCAAGGGGAATACAGAGTTGAAACCCATTAAACAGAAGTCCATCTACGAATAAATAGTCTTCACATGAATGCATACTTGTATGGTCTAGACTACTTTGAACTGCATAATTTTTTCTAAAATATGGATCATCTGCATATTCACATTTCATTTCATCAAATCCAACCAATTCGTTGCTCATTATAACCAGCAAATGATGGCTTCTACTTAAAGCATCAATCACCACATTAGTTGTACCACTCCTATGTTGCACTACAAAGGTATATGCCTGCGAAAATGAAGCCCATTTGGCATGTTTGTGGAACAGTCTGCCTTGGGAAATAATGTATTTCAAGGCCTCATTATCACTCATCAAAATTGATTCCCTATGTAGAAGATAATGCCTCCAATATTTTAATGCTTGTACTGCCGCATAGAATTTCTTATAATAAGTAGTATACTTCTTTTTAGCTTCATTTTTCTCGCTGAAAAAGGCCACAGGTTTACCTTCGTGGCTTGACACTCCTCTAATAGCTACCCTTGAAGCATCACACTCCATCGTAAAAAGTTTCTCAAAATCTGGTATAACAAGAATAGGAGCTTCAGTTATCCTTTTGAGCTGTTCAACACTAGTGTCAGCTGCCTTGGTCCAAGTAGAGACCTTCCCTCATGTGCAATCAGTCATAGGTGCACTTATCCCGCTGAAATTCTTAATGAATCTCTTATAAAAATTCACCATCCCATGAAAGCTGCTCACTTCCGTGATACTTCGAGGAGTAGGCCTCTCAAGAATGGCCTTAACTTTCTTAGTATCCATATTTAATCCATCAGCTGAAATAACACTACCCAAGAAGACCAACTCATTCTTGCAAACATCACTCTTTTCAAGGTTGATAAACAACCTTTCTGCTCTAATTGTGTCAAGCATCATTCTCAAATGTTCTACATGCTCCTCCATATTTCTACTAAAAATCAAGGTATCATCAATATAGAATATGATAAATTTTCCTGTGGGGTCAAAATACCCGATTCATTGTTCACATGAAGGTAGTTGGCGCATTTGACAAGCCAAATGTCATCACCACTCACTCATACAAACCATCCTTGGTTTTGAAGGCGGTCTTCCACTCTCCACCTTCACGAATCCAAATTTGATGGTATTCTCTTTTGAGGTCAATCTTGGAGAAGATCTTGGCGTCTGATAATCAATCTAACAAGCCATCCATTCTTGGTAGCAGATATCGATACTTCATATTGATTTTGTTAATGGCTCTAGAATCCATACATAATAGCCATTTCCCCCTTTCTTGGGAGAGAGTAGAGCAGGTGTGGCACATGGGCTCATGCTTTCCCTCAAAGATCCCTTTTCCAATAATTCAGCAATCTGTCTTCTCATTTCCTCATTTTTAAGAGGATTCAACTTTCAAACAGCTTGATTTAGAAGTCCATTACCAGGAATAAGATCAATTTGATGTGTGATGCCTCTAGAAGGAGGCAAGCAAGCTGGTAGATAAGATGGTATCAAGTCTAAATATTGGCTTAGCATTTCTTGAACCTCCAATGGGACAATTTGCTGATCAGATTTCTCTCTTTCTATAGGGTATATTAGATAGCAAATCTAACCCTTGGACTCCTTGAAAAAGTCTTTCCGACCCACTATAAACAATGATAGAGCTGCTATTTCAGTTGATCCTTCTTCTTTAAAGGCTTCAAAACATGGAGTTTTCCCTTATGTAGTATCTCATAAGTATTTTCCCTACCACGGTGAACTACATTCCTGTCATATATTGCCGGGGTCTTCCTAATAATACATGGCAAGCATCGATAGGTACAACATCACACAATGCCTTATCTTCATAGGGACCAATATTAAAGGCAACAAAACAATATTTATCCACGAGCACACTTTGATATTTCTTTAGCCAGGAAATGTTATACGGTTCATATTTGGGAATGCATGAAAGATTTAATCTTTGCACTATTTCAGAACTTAATAGGTTGTCTGTTGAACCGCCATCTACAATCACCTTGCATACCTTTCCTTGACACTTGCATCTGGTTCAAAAAACATTTTTCCTCCTTCAATCCTTATCTGCAGATTGTTTGTCCCCTGCCACCAAAATCTTTCACATCATTAAGTTCTCTCCAGTTTCAACTTCTAGTTCCATTGCTTGAATCTCTTCCTCTGTCAGCATAGCCCGATTTACCGCTTTAGGATATAGTGAGCAGTCTTGAGCTTTATGAGCATTGTTGCTTATGAAACATCTTAAGGGCACCCAATCTCCAAATAATTGCTGTCCTCATCCCCTTCCTCTGAACCTTCCATTTCCTCAAAATTTGGGCTTCACATTTCCTTCTGGTTCTTATCCTTTGGTAGGTTTGGAGGAACTCCCTTTTCCTCTATCCAGGTTACTATCACTCCTTTTACTTGTCATCTTGCTCTTCTAATGCAGTTTCTCCTCTGCTTTTAAGACATATTCATATGCCTCATCCACAGTAGGTACCTTGACTAAGACTAGCTCATTTTGAAGCTGAATCTGAAACCTTAATCCCGTAAAATACCTAGCTACTGCTTTTCCTTCATCCTCTTGAATATCAGTCTGAATTTGGAGCCTCATAAATTGCTTGGTATAAGCTTGAACCGATTGATCTCTTGGTCTTAAGTTTTGAAATTCTCTAAACATTTTTTGTTGATAACCAGAAGGCGAGAATTGAGCTCAAAGATGTTTCAACATCTTGGGCCACAACCTGATTTGGTCCTTTCCTTGTCTTCTTCGGGAGCTCTGCAAATTTTCCCACCATAGAGCAGCATGAGACTTCAATTTGGGCGCTTCAGTTTTCACCCTTTTATAATCATTTTCCTCGGTGCTTTCCATCTCAAAATAACACTCCAATTCTTGGATTCAATCTGGGAACTAATCTGGGTTGAGTTCACCTTTAAATTCTGAAATAACAACTTTCACCTTGGAGCCTTGTTTGGATATGGCTTTAATGAGCCTTTCCATAGGGTCTTCTGCCCTAGTTGCATTTTCTAGGTGCTCTTGTTCGTCTTTAGAATCATCCAAACACACTTTGTCTTCAATGGCTTCTAATCTTCTGAGCCACTCATCAACATTATTCCTCCGAAGACCAACATTCTTCCTGCCTTGTCCTCCCCAGTGTTAATGGATTTGCTTTGATACCAACACGATGCAGACAAGTCACAAACCTATGTTCCTACAATTTTCAAACCACACCCTTCTACATACAAGAATTTAAGCACAAGAGTAAGTGGGAAGACAACAATAAATAAGATTCCTCAGTAAAACTACATACACAAACTCTTATTTATTCGATAATAATAGATAACATCCACCTCTGTTCCAATCTTCTTCCCCGTCTACCAAACCTGCATTGGTCTTAAATCTGAAAGAAATAGACTCCTATTTGGACTTACAAATTCTAAAAAAGCATATGCAACTCCAACAGTTTCTTTGACTCCACAAGAACAGGGTAGTCAAAGAAGTTTCTATTATTAGGAAACAAACTGATGCCAAATCACTTTAAACACAATATGCACTTAATTCTCACATCACGTATGTGGCAATGTTCTTGATCTTGAGGAAGTACTCGTCCAAATGAAGGCTAATATGCATCAAAACACTTAAACTTCTAGTTGCAGGTCAGATACACCTCCAAATTGATCTTCAAGCATCTACCATACCCTTGAGATGAGAAACAATTGATAATCTGATCACTCATGCAAGATTATTGATTAAATGCACAACTCTGCCTTGTGGCTCTACTAGCCCTGTCCAGAAGGAAAAATGTAGATAACTTTTGTTACAGGGGGTTTCACGCAGAGATATGATACTTTTTAGACGCCCATTTGGAAGTTATAATTGATGACAAAAGCATATAGGGGGTTCTTTTGGAAAACAGGCCCAATTTACAAGATGTTGCCTTCCAATTCGGTCTTTTAAAGCCTCTTAACTGTAACAGTCAACTCTGCTAGCTATAAATTTTTGTACACTTGATGAAATTGCTTCAAACCATTTTGCATCCTTTGAAGAATTCCCATCAATCTCTACAAATCAAATTTGGGCTCCAAACTCAAGGATTCATGCAAAATATGGAGATTTTTCTCTTAACCCCAGTTAAGGGTTTCTGACTACCCGAGAGAGAGAAAATTGGATATCTCGGGCTAATGAAGGTTTTAAAACCTAAACTTGAACTTTGTAGCTCTGTACAGACATCCTGCATTTTTCTTCTTTTTTGATCACATGCTAAAAATGAGCCAATCGTTCTAGAGTCTAGACTATAAGCTTTGCACCAAAACAGAGTACAGTATCAGGGCACATGCAGAGTATATAGGAAAACTTACTAGATCAGTGATTAACTCATTGAAAACTTAACATTAGGCATTGATGATCATCAAGGAACATGAAACGAATTTTAAATGGAGGAATACTCTGTGACTCTTTATTATCTTCTTATAAAACAGTCTTACTTGGAGAGCTTACAATTACATTCAGTCACACACCAACCCTGCAATGGATGATCTCTTGGTCTTTTATGCTAAAGACAAGTTCATCTTCGTCCTCCTTGAGTTCAGTTGATGTTGATCAAGTTGTCTCAAATCTCCTCGAAGCATAGAAAGTCAATCCACTTGTTGAGATTTTCTATCAACCACACACTAAACATAAGAAACTGTTTTTCCAATTTTAGATGCAAGTTATAACAATGTACTTGTCTCCAACAATATCTCTTAATTGAAACCACCTAATGCTACGTTGCAACCCCTCTAGCATATGACAACTCACCATGACTCACAATTGAATATGTTTTATTCTTATGGATTTACATAGTAAATATTCAAATTCAAATTTAGTGTTTTGGAGGGAAAACATCCCATTGTCTTAGATCAAATATTAAACATCTCAAATGCCTATATAAGGCTTAATATGGACCTGAAATACATCCTAAGACTCTTTAATCACAAACAAAACCTTCTTGATTTTGCAAAGATGATGCACCTGCATCACAAACTCCTAAAAAGACTCTTAAACAACCACTCATAATAAGACTCCTAATTAGCACACTACAACAATTAATAGCCAGTTACATCAAATAAACATCCCGACCTTCTTCGGCTTACTGCCTTTTGATTGAAGGATAAACATCCTGGTAGAGATTGAAGTATAAACAACACGGTTAGGGTGCATGAGTAATCAACCTTTTTTGACGTAGTGCATTTTGATCAAGGATAAGCACATCCTGCTGCATAAATAATTGACCTTCTTCAGCTAGTGCCTTTTGATTGAAGGATACACATCCCAGTTTGGGTGCACAAATAATTATCCTTCTTCAGCTTAGTGCCTTTTGATTGCAGGATAAACTCTCCTTCAGCTTAGCGACTCTTGATTGAAGGATAAACAACCGATCTTCTTCGGCTTAGTGTCTTTTGCTTGAAGGATAGACATCCCATTCACTTGGGACTTGAACCCAGCCTCATCCCTTTTATTTTAGGTATCTCCAAGGATTTGCACCGTGGTGGATGGCATAATGATTGTGAATGCCATCGTCCTCACCAATAGGACTGCAACCCCTTTCCTAATTTCCAACAAATTTACTTAGATAAATCTAGACAACTTTGATTGCTTATTACACTCCAAAGAAACCAAGCTTAAAACAAAAAATTGCAATCCTAGCATAATTATTTTTAAATTAAAGTCAAAGTCCTTCACCTTAGACCACTTTAGCATCCGCTCCATGGAAAAAAGCTTGCGGACTTAGGCCATACAAGTCTTCCAGCCATCCAAAATAACATCAGGAAACTCCAGGCCAAGAATGAAACTCATATATGGATTGAGGGATGTGTCATACTAGCTGTGCTAAATACAAGGGATGGCTATTTACAGTTGATAGGGTGCAATGTAATAATTAAAAAAATCATAGCATAGCCTAGAGTTCAGCCAACTGGTTTGGAAGAGGTGGCACATTCCTTGGATTGTGTAGATATTGGCCTGGAATAACTATAACTAGAATTGGCATGCTACAAGTAATTGACTCAATTCGATAGGTCAGCCGGCAAAGCACAAATTACATGATTATATTGGTAAAGGACCATATGAAAGGCGAGATACTGAAACTCACTATAATATCAATGTAAGATGCTACAGATGTAAGTTATCCAGAGTTTAGAAAACTTGCATTTATTCGATAACGTTGATCTAGAGCACATGCCAGTGGGGTTTGAAATCATCACCATAAAAATCACTCCGTCTTACTACTGCAGCATTGATTTCTTCAACGGAAACCATCGAGCACCTGCTTCCAGTGACATAAAGAGTGTCAAGTATTTTTGCCATAAACTGAATGGATATTTACGAATAACTTACTCTTTTAATTATTTGCAGAAGTTGCCTAAGCATACAGAAATCCATAATGCCATTTTATGCTACACTTAAGCAAGGACCATCTTGCTGCCTTTGTTTTAAAATTGCAAGAAAAGGTTTATAACACAGTATCCTGATTGTGCCGATTCTGCATAGTCTAACACTGCACTTTCTAACAGCATCAATTCTTGTCAGACTGCAGATTAATCTAGAGCGTTGTTTTTCCAGTGCTTTTTAGAGGCAGATTGGTGAAGTATTCTCAAGGTCCTCAAAAGTTTTTGTCAATTGTATGCGATTCAAACCTCGAAGCAGACACATGTTTCAATAGTCATAGGCTTTAGCATTTGAAATGGACTTCAATCAAAATATTGGGGGATGTGTTCAATTACCCAGAATGAATTTCAGGAATACTTGCAATTTTTTCTTTGTTGATCCTATTAAAAATATTTCACAGAAATCTAGGTGGAAGTACTAATTACATTTCAGTATCTTAGCGTTTTTACTTATAGCATCATGCTTATTAGTCCGAAGGAGGTATACAAAACTTTGTTAGCCTTTGTGGCCTTAGTATGCTCAAACTTGTGCTGATGGGGTTTTTTAGGTGGATTTCCTTGAAATTATATAAAATGATGAATCCCTTCCCTATTAATTCATGTGTGCATACTTAAAGATTTAACCCTGATTTAAAAAATAGGTCTGATTAGAGTTTACTTTCCAATTAGGATTCGAATCTAGAAACTATTTACATTCAGGCTACAAACTACACATTTATACATAGATATGAAAGTACAGTAAATGATTTATGGCATCCAATTAATTATTGCACATGTTAAATATAAAAAATAACAAGAGGATAAGTGCACTTAGCTTTCTGCAAGTTTTTGATGCTGATCTGGGTGTGGAAATGGAGGAAAAGGCTGGAAATGATATGTACTCACTTCATCTTTGAAATTTGCACTATATTTTGCTCTTGCGCATAATCGACCGGGAGGATAAAATCCCCTCAAAAACCCTGTTCGGAGTTGGATGGAGTTGTCCAATTGATTTCTGCACTTCTGTTTCAGTTTGTGTGCTTTCGTCTCTACTTGCTCTGCCGTTTTTCGCTTTCAATCACTCTAGATGTGAATGAATGTTCCTGTAATCAATATTCTTCTCTTGAAACCATAACTTCTTTGAAAGACCTGTAAAAAGGAATCAATGGTTTGGGTGGAGGCACCCTTGCACTGCCTACTTTGCACTTCACCTATTGAAAGAACTGCAAAGAAGCTTTGAACTTTCTTTGACACATAGTGCTTCACCTATTTGAAAGAACAATTGTGATGATGCAACTAGAATTTATAAATGCCCTTGACACTTGATAATGCTTTCTTTGACTTGTCTTGAGATGCTATTGACTTGACTTTGTTTGCTCAACAAAACAAGAGATTAACTGGTTTATTTTAGCTTTGTTTGTGCAAGGGCTTCAGACTTGCATAGGGGTTTAAAGCTCCTAATGTCTGTATTCAATCTTGAAATAAGGAAGATAAGGGTAACTTTGCTTGATCTTTGATTCTTGTCAGATATTTCTAGAGGAGCTCCCAATTGATTTTTAGAGTAATGCACTACTCAATGCCATGTGTTAGTCAGGTGAGTAAATGAGTGTGTTTGATTTGCATTTATATTACTTCAAGATCAATATTTCACACTAAAGCTCGCCTAGGAAGGGTAATAAAGATATACATTTGAAAAACTGACCGTTAGAGGCCCCTGGACAAGATCGACCAGTTGATCGTGTCCCTATGCAGACAATTCTATTCAGCAAAGGTAGAAAAGCTCAGCTATTAATGCCTGGGGAAGTTTGCACATGAGATATAAGAGGTTTTTTAATTGCTATAAAGTGTTCTTGTAGGTGTATTAGCAACAAAACAAGAGATTGCAAGCCTTAGGATAGCTTAGGATAGTGCATTTTAGCTTTGTTTGTGCACACAAGTCATGTGTAAGGGATGCAAGCCAAAACTTCATACATCATCAAGTGTCGAAATGCCAAATTTGGGTGTCTACATTTGCCCCCCTTAATCTAGTAAATGAAAATATGTAGTTAAAGGAAATGTGCATTTGAATTGTACAAACACACTATGTATGCGCCCAAAGTGAAATCTACAAAATCATATTGTATTCAATGTTCATATTATGAAAACTGAAACTTTAACTTTGAAACTTTGAAAAATTGAACTATTGACAAAATAGAGAGAGCAAGGAAGGAGTACACCTGTATGTGTAAGAACTGTATCCTGTGCTATGTAAAGCTTGAGGCTTCTTGTTGAAACTTTCAAAGTAGATTGTGTACCTTCGGTTAGGGTGCTAGAAGGAAGAGATTCTTGTCAAACAAGATGGAGAATCGGGTGGTGATCACGTCCCCAATTTATAGAAACCACTGCTAGCCAATGAGGTCGGGTGTGCAGTAATCCCAATAGTCAGGATTTTTAGAGTAATGCACTACTCAATGGTGGGGCCACAAACGGTCTGCTAGGAATGATGCTAAGGTTGATGGGTGTCAATAGATTCAATGTACATCACCTATTCCAATTGAACCACACAACTGTAGACAGACCTACTTCCCAAGTTGGCATGATCAAAAGGGAACGAAATACATTCATGCCCTCATCGCATTTGTAGTAATTAATAATTCTTGAAAAGGGAACCAAATATATTAATGCCCCCATACCTGGAAAATTTTAAAATTGTGAAATAGAAATGTGCCATAGAATATTTGCAAAATGTATCTATAAATCAAAATTGAATTATTAACTTCATATCATGCCTCCTACATTTGTAACAAAATGCAATGTACTGCATTAAAATTTGTACTACTGTGTTTGATTCACTGTCTAGACTTTGAACCATTCTGAAATTTGTAGTTTTTGAGAAATTTTAAAATTGATTGTCCAAATTACACACACAGAATTGGCCAATTGACGACCGAATCGACTAGTCGTTCCTATCCAAATTGATGGTTTTGTTTGCTATTGAATTTTTTTCTGTAACATGTTCCCTATTTGAATTCAACCCGTATCTTGTATTATGTAAATTGTATCCTATATTATGTAGCCTGTATCCTGTAATAAGCCCATTGAATGGCCCCTCTTTTGAGGCGAGGGAGAAAACTGTAGATAATGGGCTAGAGATTACACTGGTCCTCTCAAATAGGAAAGAAATATGATGGAAACATTCAGAAATCAAATAGAAGCCTTCCAGTCCTACTCATTTCCCAATTCAGGGTGAAAATATAAAATTAAAAAAAAAAACAGAATTTGTCTAAGGTAAAAAGGATTGTCATACTTGAAATCAACAAATATGGGAAACCAGTATTGCATTAAATTAAACTTTTACATAAGAATTCTGAAATTGTGGGCTTAAACCCCTTTTAATATTAGCATTAGGTTAAAATCCCAATTTGGACCATAAATAGAAACAGGCCACCTTTGTCAACTTATGAAACAGGTTGCTCTCCACTTTATACCAAACACCCCAAAAAAAATCACACAAGCAGTTTAAAGCTGCAAAATAGGGGTTAGTCCACTTAAACAGCCAAGAATAAAAGTTAATGCCTCATTAGAGAAATTTGTTCCTCTTCTTCATCCTTCGGAACAAAAAGCAATGTACTAATAGCTAGTAAATTCTCTATGACTACAGGAGTGATGAATTAGGTCAAATGTATTTGATCATTTCTCAGGCATGGGGTATCTAATAGCCTAATATGTACTTGGCCTACCATCCACTCCTATCAATGGCCAATCAAAAATGGTTACCTTACTAATGTCATCAACATGGAGTTGTATGGCAGTTAAATTCAATGAGGTTTCCCTTACTAATGTCATCAACATAGAGTTTCTGTTATTTTTCCATAGACTTGAACCTAGGACTTCCCAACTTTACATGTTGGGTGCTCTACCACTGAGCTACCAGCCCTTTCATGACAGGAGTTTTTTGGTAGGCTCCTTGTTATGGTTTGGGTGTGGCTCATTCTCTACAACACCCCCATTTGGCCACAATTTTGTACATGGGGTTCCTAGCTTGGCTCTGATATCATGTTAATTTTCCATAGACCAGCAAGGACTTGAACCCAGGACCTCACATTTCTGCATGTTGGGAGCAAAAACGGTGGGGGACTTTGTCTTCGTGCATTCTAACTTGTGCCTTCTATCACATAAGAAGGATGGGTACAAGCAAGGGCCAACAAAGTGTTGGGATATAGACCCAGAGACTCCAGACTTGGATGCTTCCATTGCCCAACTTTCATTGCTAGACCAGGACCTAGAGCATACTTTGCATGACCCGCATAGTGGAGCTAGTGGGAATGGCACTGCTGATGGTTGTGGTTCTACTCCTGATGCACTGGTGATGATGCACTCGTTGAATACATTGGACAAGAGGCAGAGCCATTTGATTATGATTATATTAGACTATTAGTATGTTGATTTATCTTCATTTTTGTGTATAGTAGTATACATTGTAACATTTGAACAATGTACTTGTTCTAAGTTTGACCATTGAATATCATGACAAAATGCATTGAATTATCAATATGTTTTGTGGCTAGTTCACTTATGTTTTGTGGATATTTCACATATTTAATAATTTTATTACTCTATGCATGTGTAAGGCTGGAATTTTGCTTATCTGGCTATATTTTTTTAATATATATATATATATATATATTGTACGGTTGTACCCAAGTGCCGTACCCGGCCCCCCCAAAAAATTGTCACACCAACATACCTGATACCCATACCGGCTACCTAGGCTATACTATCCTCACACCTTTTTATGAAGAGGCATCCACACATGTCAGCATCCAATTTTGTTTGTAGTTCACACACACACATCTAGCACTTTTCAAACAAGAAGAGTTACCCTTCAATATCTTGACATGGTCACGCCTCCTAGCTCTCCCCATCCCCTTGACCTAATCATTGGTTGGCAACTCTATCATAATATTAAAAAAAAAGAGCTCAAAATATCTTAAAAAATCCAAAACCATTAAAATATCAAAAAAATCAAAAACCAAGACCTAAGCATGGTTTGAGTTACTCATTATTACTTCACATATGTTGTTTAATACATGATTTGATGGCTAGCATATTCTATTTTTCTATACACACATGTTTCATGTGGTATGTGAGCATGATGCAAAGCATACAAGGTCAGCTTTCATGACCCATTGGCGTTGAGGATACAAGGTCATTTCTATAAATGAGGTCATTTCCTATTACCCATTGGCCTTGTCTTAATAGGGGCATCTTTCTATACAGAGCACACTATACAAGGTTGTATCTTTTTATGCTACCTTACAAAGCTTTCTATTTCTAACACGTCTTGCTCCTGTTTATGGATTACATTGTGTTAAGTTACCATCAAATTTGATACTAACACATATGGCTTGTGTAGACTAGTTTCTCTTGACCTATGCACCTACTATTTACTTGCTTGTGCAAAGGATGTGTTATTACTTGTCTGTTGTGAGTGGTCCTTGGCCCTTGCTTGTGTGTATGGAACATTAGTGTCCCTTGTTTGCATCCTCAATAGCCTTTCTTGTGTGTGGCCTTTGGCCCTTGCTTGCGTGTGTGACACATTAGTGTCCCTTGTTTGCTGCCTCAATAGCCTTTCGCGTGCAGCCTTTGGCCCTTGCTTGCTTATGTGACACCCTTGTGTCCCTTGTGTGTGGCTTCTTGGCCTTCTGTATGACATTGTATGTGACTTCTATATGATTGAGCTTGCGTGTTAGTTGTGTTTGTTACACTCGGTCCCATGATTCATATCATGCATCTCCTATACCTTAGTGCCATGATTTATATCTTTCACTCCTTCAATATGGCATGGTATATATGGTATATGATATATGATATTTATGTTTTTGTTCACGTTTAAATATATGGTGACGGCACATGCGACCATTTTTTGGATCGAAATATCCATGTGGTGATTTCATCATTGCACTCATATTTCACCAATAAGGTGTAGAAAGTATACCACAAGGAGATGAATTGAGTTGGATACAATTAGCACATGAAATGATTATAGCCATATAGAAATATTAAGATAGGTCACATCCAATGAAAGAAGAAGTAGCTATCTTCTTCTGTGAAAGTTATAGATGTGAAGTCTAAACCTTCGGAAAATTTCAGTTGGGAATGATATTTTCTAGGGGCTTTATTAGCATAAACAACAATAGAAGGGTATCTCATTATTTGACTTGGTTTTTGGAATTTTTAGGTATAGGTTTGTGGGTATCTTCTCTACCAATCATTGTGGAATTAATTACATGTAAAATGTATAGTTTATTTCTTCTGAATAATAAGTTATATTCATTTTTTTGGGTTCCAGTTCTCAGATAAAATAAATGGCTGTGTATCTTTAGAATTGAAAGAAAAAAGTCGTGGAAATACCATTTGGTTGTTATAGGATGTGTCTTGGACCTCAAGGGAAGAGCTATTGTTAGGCATCAGCTGCAGATTTTCGACACCGTTTATTCTATGATTAAAAGAGCTTTGGGTACAATGCTTCTGAGAGTTGAATAACCTTTGGCTCTTGGCACCAGAAATTGCAAGACGCGTATCTAGAATGATAATTGGTTTATGTCTTTGTTGAATCAATTACTGACCTGTTCTCTTGCCACTGTTTTAAGTTCGGATGTTTCAGTACCCCCCGTTTTAATTGAGTGTATTGATTACTGGTGCTATAGATTTATAGAAAATTGGTTACCATATGTTGAACCTGAGACAACCTCTTTTCAAGTGCCTTTTTCTTGTCCTCTAGATTTATAGAGAATTAGCTACCCTATGATGAACCCAAAAAAACTTATTTTAAGGGCATTTCTAGGGGAACAAACTACCTTCAGCTGTTGTCTTAGAAAACCCTGCCTTTATTATTGTTTTTTGCAAAGTTTGTGGTATCCCCGAATCTCCAACATGTGTTCTTTTCTTGTAGAAATTTAATTTCGTGTGGATTTTCTTTTTTATATGTCGGCAGAAATATATCAACCACATTTCATGGCTGTCTGTCTTTAGAATTGAGAGAAAAAAGGTGTTGAAACACCATTTGGTTATTATAGGATGAATCTTGGACCTCGTTGGAAGAACTATTGTTAGGCATCAGCTGCAGATTTTTGACAGCATTTACTCTATCATTAAAAGAGCTTTGGGTACAGTGCTTCTGAGAGTTGAATAACCTTTGGCTCTTGGCACCGGAAATTGCAAGACATTTATCTGGAAGGATAATTTGTTTATGTTTTTGTTGAATCTATTATTGTCATGTTCTCTTGCCACTGTTTTAAGTTTGGGTGTTTTAGTACCATCTGTTTTAATTGAGTATATTGATTACTGGTGCTATAGATTTACAGAAAATTGGGTAACATATGTTGAACCTAAGATAACCTCTTTTAAGTGACTTTTCTTGTCCTATAGATTTATATAGATTTAGCTACCCTATGTTGAACCAAAAAAACCTATTTTAAGGATATTTCTTGTGGAAGAAACTGCCTACAGGAGCTATCTTAGAAAACCCTTCCTTTATTATGGTTTTTGCAAAGTTTGTGGTATCCCCAAATCTCCAAGGCACGTGTTCTTTTCTTGTAGAAATTTAACCTCTTTTGGATTTTTTTATATATGTTGGGAGAAATATATCAACAACCTTTCTTGTTGGGAAGATATTTTCTAATTTGTGAAACACTGATGTTTAGGGAAGATATTTGTTTCGATGCTGTTTATTGAGAAGCTTTGAAACACTGATGTCTTTTACTCTTTATCAAAGATGATGGCTTACTTTTACTGTTGATATTTGTGGCATTGGTGGCAGAGGAAAAATGAGAAGTTACTTAAAAAGTTAAAGGTGACATTAGAGGGCTTACTGACACCAAAATCGAACTCATTTTTTTAGTTTTATCTATTGTATCTCATGTTTCTATTCAGTTGAAGCTTGATGAAGATGATCAAATATCTTTTTTGTTTAAAACAGACCTGAATGATTTATCAATATACAAGCTTGTTATTGGTCTTCCAGTCATTTCAAGGCCTAAAGTGTGCTCAGACCATCCCAGATGATTAGCTTTATCAGGAATTCTTGTGGTCAGCCTCAAGAAGGCTCTATGGAGCTTAAGACTGTTTAATTTGTTAACGAATCTACTGAATGTGGTGGGGTGGCTCTTAAAACAATTGATCCTAATAATGATGGAAAGGAATGTGAAAAACACAACTCTAATATACATGAGCATAATGTTTCTTAGCTATCTTTGACATCTCTTAGTTCTTCTATAATGGTTTACTATATTCTCAGTTGATTTTTTATTTGTAGAGCTACATTTATTACTCGGATTATTCATGCACCTTTTCTTCCTATTCCAGTATAGAAAATATACATCCACCTTTTAGAATCCTCCGGCCAAATCCTCTGCTCTAGGCCGAATGGCATCTCCTTTGGTTTTTGTTGTTGGGGAACAAAACTGGGCTCTTTCTTAAGATTGTGTGGATCCATATACATAAGTCCAAACTTCCACTTATATGACCTTGTATATAAATTGATAGTTCAAATGGAGTTTTTCCCTTAAAATTTGTGAGGCTAGAAGAACATTCCTAAATATTGAATGGAATGTGGATAAACAAAATCCAAATGTATTGTTTTGCAAGATGAATATACTTAAATTTTGTTTGTTTCTTGTAGGTTGGTAATGCAATGGCCCAAAGTACAAAGTTAGTGTCATCAGTAACTTCAATACATGTTGCAACTCCACTATCAGGGACTCTTGGGCTATCTAGTAGGAAAAGTACATCTTCTTGCCGGCCCTTAAATCTTTCTGTTTGTAAACAAATTCTAGCATGTCAAATGACGAGTGAAAATAATCAAGACTCGACCACTATTCTGGATCGAAGGTATGCATTTCCCTAACACATTTCTCTATATTGGGCCTTGGTCAACCTGTTCACAATTTTGTATGCATAATACATACTTCAGATAGATGGAGATGTAATTTTTTGTAAAATATTGCAGCTCCATATGAGAAAGAAACTCTTCCATTCCCTAGAAAGTACGAAGCAAATATAGAAAACAAAATCCATCCAAGCAACGTTAGAAATATGTCGCATTACACTTTTCCAACTGAATTGAACCTGCTTGGCCAATTAAAAGTTTCTGTTAATGTTCATTCCCTCAATGGGCCTGAGTGGGCCTAATGGTGGTGGCCTGTGTATTCCATGGAGGTGCCAGGGTATGTACACCCAGTATAAACATCATATATGTTAAATGGAAAAACAAAATAATCCCCTTGTGAGCTTCCACTATGGTGGTCTCATACACCAATTTGGTGTCTCTATTGGAGGCGACATAAAAAAAACCTAATATCCTCACTTTCCGCAATACGTGCCCTTCAAGCGGCTGAGGGATTTGAAGCCTTATAGGATTCCCTCATGTCCCCCCACTATTTGTTTCGATTGCATCATACTCAGCACATTTTTTCTATATACCTCCTCCAAGTTGTTGTTTCTGCATTTCCATGGAGGTAATGATAAATAATAACATCATAACCAAATACATTTTCTGTCTAGAAATCCCATACCTCTTGTTTATTTTCTGTCTCAATTTCATAGGTGTCTACAATTCTCGATACCTGTCTTATTTGATGTAGTCACGGTGGGGGCTAAGCAAACAATTGCCTTAACCTTGCAGCTAACAATCACCAGGATCTCTTGTACTTTGATTCAAATCAACACAATGTTCATATGTGCCGTTGCAACATGGTAATGAGGAACTCCTTTTCTGATTTCAGCTGATTCTATGAAAAAGGGAGTTTTTAACAAACATTTACAGCTGTTACAGAACAGAGTATGGGATAGTATAGAAGACACTCTTTTATGATTCTCTCCAGATACCAGTGTTATGCGGGGATGCATCCCCTAAATTTTGGTGACGTCCAAACGTTTTGGGGACTTGGGGACTTGGAGGGGACGTCCCCTATTTTTAAAAAATCTTTCAAAGGTTTTCTTATGTTTTTTTACTTTAAAGCAGATGTTATTTTTATCAAATATATTAAATTATAATCTTGAAAGTACCTAAAATACAATTTAAATCCGTAAATTCATTGGATAAAAGTTAAAATATTTAAATATTTATTTTTATATGCACCCCAAAATATGGGATTTTTTTTACCACCCTGGAAACCCCATCCCCCTATCCTTGAGACTTAGGAAACTATGCCATATACTGAATTGTACACTCGCAAACTATGAATTTGTAACCACGATGCTGACTTCTGATGATGATCAAAACACTACTCAATGAGAGTTTACAACAAAATATTCTTATAGAGGATGCGGATGACTGTTTACAAATGATCTCTAAACCAACACAACACAGCTCTACAACAAAGCTTGGTAGTTGTGGTACAGTGGTAGTGACCATACTGTCATACACATGCACCAAACATTAAATGAAAGGGACTTGATTCATCAATCAATTGGCCTGTTATTTGTGTAATGTGATATTGAGAAATTTCAGATCAAAATAAAATAAAATAAATCTTTACAGTAAGGAATTGCCTCGAGAACACACAATCGGATTGCTGGGAAAAACTCAGACCCAAAAAATATGTGTTCAGATTTTTCAAAAGAACCCATGGTTTTGTCAAATTAACCTTGCCATAAATGCCTTGTAACTGCTAAGATCCCCTTGTTTCAGCAGCAAAATGGATCCATTTCTGTTCTGCGATGACGATCCTCCATATAAGGATAAAACCCCTGCTAAATCGTCTTTCAGATTCCTCACAAATGCTCCAAATCGTCTAAACCCTCAACTTACTACCAAAATGTTTTTTACCTCTTTTCTCCTCTGAAAACTTGTTCACAAAATGAAAAAATAAAAGAAGCGATCTTCCTCTTCTGTGATTATTGAACCTTGCATAAAATAAAAAACCCATCATGAAAGTCCGCCAAGAATTTGTGGAGGTCTAGCCATGACTTGGTCTTTATCAATTTGTGATGAATGAAAAATAGTTGTTTTTATCAATGAACTTTCCCCCTGACTCAGTTGAATCAACGTTGTTAGGAATGTTTAGTGTTACTGATAGTAAGCTGTTGTAAATGCTTAACTGAATCACATGATGACAGATTGTGATCTGTTTAGCATCCAAAGTATATATGCTTTATGATAAATAAACATTCACATATCACGACCTTATTCCCAACATCTTGCTTGGGCAATGACTTGTTCAAAACAAAATGAGAGACGTATGAGCTTCATTGACCAAAGGGAACTTACAGTGACAACCTTATGAGAGGCAGATCATTTATTACCATTGTTTTTGGCCATGAAATATTGCCTATATTACCAAGGATGCTCCTGCATAAGATACCCCAAGTAGATGAAAAGGTGAGCTCCTGTTCACAGGGTGCATTGAACTCTTCTAAGGTGTGACCATAACAGAAAAGCTCAATTGGATTTAACCATATTGAATCTTCAGCAGTCCTGTTCTGCCACTTGATGAGATATTCAACATATTCCTTGCCTCTTGTTGTTTTGACCACTTTGGAAACAAGAATGCCATCTATTTCTTCCCTCTCCTTCTTAGGGACTCTGCTGTCTCCAATCCGTAATCTGAGAACCTGGGCCACCATTGTCATCAACTGGTTGTCCTTCATGGAAAGTATATAGGTCTTCCACAATAATGGTCAGTGAGATATCCATGTCTTCAGGGAACTCAATCTCACGTGTTTTCTGAAAAACGTTTCAGAATCATGCATGGTCCAACCTTCCATTTGAGCTTTTATGGGTCCTTTTCAGAAACATTTCTTTCCTCATAGTTGTTTTTATCAATGAACTTTCCCCCTGACTCAGTTGAATCAATGTTAGGAATGTTTAGTGTTACTGATAGTAAGCTGTTGTAAATGTTTAACTGAATCATGATGAATCACAAGATGACAGATTGTGCTCTGTTTAGCATCCAAAATATATATGCTTTATGATAAATAAACATTCACATATCATGACCTTATTCCCAATATCTTGCTTGGCCAAGGACTTGTTCAAAACAAAATGAGAGACGTATGAGCTTCATTGACCAAAGGGAACTTACAGTGACAACCTTATGAGAGGCAGATCATTTATTACCATTGTTTTTGGCCATGAAATATTGCCTATATTACCAAGGATGCTCCTGCATAAGATACCCCAGGTAGATGAAAAGGTGAGCTCCTGTTCACAGGGTGGATTAAACTCTTCTAAGGTGTGGCCATAACAGCCAACCTCAATTGGATTTAACCATGTTTAATCTTCAGCAGTCCTGTTCTTCCACTTGATGAGATATTCAACATATTCCTTGCCTCTTGTTGTTGTGACCACTTTGGAAACAAGAATGCCATCTATTTCTTTCCCCTCCTTCTTAGGGACTCCGCTGTCTCCAATCTGTAATCTGAGAACCTGGTCCACCATCGTCATCAACTGGTTGTCCTTCATGGAAAGTATACAGGTCTTCCACAATAAAGGTTGGTGAGATATCCATGCCTTAAGGGAACTCAATCTCATGTGTTTTCTGAAAAACGTTTCAGAATCATGCATGGTCCAACCTTCCATTTGAGCTTTTATGGGTCCCTTTCAGAAACATTTCTTTCCTCAAATATACTAGTACTATGTCACCCACTTGAAAATACTTTCATTACTTTCACCTATGATCAGTATGCCCCTTGTACTTTTCATTACTTTGCATCAGCTGTGCCTTAACCTGTTTATGCACCTCTTGCATGGAGTCTGCAAAATCTTCAGCTTTCACACTCATGCTTAATTCTGCCATATCGCTCAACTCCATGACACCTCTTGGACTGCGTCCATAATCTATTTAAAAAGGTGTCTTTGTTGTACTAACATTCACTGAATTGTTATGTGCAAATTCTGCCCATGATAAGACCAAATCCCATTGGTCTGACTTACTCCCACTATGCATCATAGAAAAATTCCAAGACGGTGGTTCACAACTTCAGTTTGACCATCCATTTGCGGATGATTTGTTGAAATGAATTGCAATTTAGTAGCCAAATTTCACCACAATGTCCTCCAAAGGTGGTCAACAAACTTTGTATATCTATCGGATATGATCTTCTTTGGCAATCCATGCAATCTCACCACTTCCCTGAAAAACAAGTTTGCTATATTGGTAACATCATTAGTCCTCTTGCGTGCAGTGAAATGCGCCATCTTTGAGAATCTGTCTGCAATGACAAAAATTAAGTTACTGCCCCCTTTGAGTTTGTGGTAATCCCATTACAAAGTTTATGCTTATGTCTTCCCAAGTTCTCTCCTTAAACACAATGGTTTATATAATCCCACATTTTGACTCGTACCCTTCACATACTGATATATCCTTCAACCTTGCACAAAGTTTCTTGCATTCATAGCCATCTTTGGCACTAGGACCTTTCATGCAGTTGTGCCAATGTCTTATCAATGCCAAAGTGTCCAACTAAACCTCCATTATGAATTTATTTCATCAATTCTCTCTCATTGACCCTCGGGGTACACAACTATTGTCTTCTAAATAACAAATCACTCTGCAAAAATATTCCAGCCGCGAAGTTCTACCCATGTTGCCCAAACTTCTCTAAATTTTGGACCCTCTTTATACAATACCTTCATGGAATCAAAGCGCACAACTTCTACTAGCATCTTCATCAACAAAAGACACCTATTCAACACATCTGCAACCCTATTTAATATCCTGCTCTGATGCTTTAGTACAAATTAGTAACTTCAAAGAAATTCTACCCACTTCATGTGTTTCTTATTTGATTTCCCTTGGTTGTTGATACATTGCAGCACTTGACGATCCATGTAAAAGACATATTCCTTGGCTAGCAAGCAATGTCTTCGATTCTTCAGAGTTTGAATAATAGCATAGAACTGTTGATCATACACAAAATACTTTCTAGGTCACTCCAATACAGATTTCATCTTCTCAGGGTCCACCCTTAATTCATTATGGGACTAGGGACACCACAAGTCTTAAGTACATCAACTCAGGTTGCTTAGAATTCCACTTTTTAAAGTTTACAAGCATCTTTTCCTCCTTCACACTTTCTAACACCTGCCTCAAATGCAACATATGTTCTTGTTTTTCTGAATATGAGAATACCATCAAGATAAACAATTACAAACTCTCCCAAACAAGGTTTTAGCACTTCATTCAGAGCCTCATGAAAGTGCTTGGTGCATTGGATAGCCCAAATGGCATTACAAACCACTCATGCAATTCTTCTTTTGTTTAAAAAGAAGTTTTTAATTCATCTCTTTCATACCCTTTTTTGGTGATATCCACTTTTCAGGTCCATCTTAGAAAAGTACTTGGTTCCTATTAAACAATCCATGAGGCCATCCATTCATCTAAAGGGAACCTATACTTGGTTGTAATCTTGTTTATAGCTTGGGTGTCGATACACAATCTCCACTCACCACCCTTCTTAGGTACTCACACTGCTGACAAATCACAATGACTTATACTCTCTCTTATCATCCCTCTCTCTAGTAGCTCCTTAACATGTTTGCTAACCGTTTTGTTCTCCATAGGTGCCAACTTGTATGCTGCCTTGTTTGGAAGGCTTGATTCCAGTATCAAATCAATGTGGCGACTGATACTTCTCATTGGCTGTATGCCTTCTAGAAGATCAGGAGAGATGATTTCCTTAAATATTTTCTTCGCCTCTCTCGTTATTTCACTTGTTTTCTCAGCTGTTCCAATTTTGAGTGGTTTGGGAATAAAAGCGTAATATTATGAAATATCCCTTGTGGGATACCACTTAACAATGCACCAAAAAATATAAAATTGCAGCAAACACAAATTCTGATTTTTGCATATTTTTAATAGCTAGGGCAGCGAACTGAAGAAAATTGATATATCTCAAAATACTTGCTCAAATCACTTGAAATTTTTAGGAGAGCTTCCTAATATTATAAAGAACATAAGAAAATTATTTTTGGAATAATATAATGCAACTAGAAAATTACAAAAAGCCCTAAACAGTGGTAAAACTTCAAAATTCGTAACTTCTCCAATAAGCAAGATAAAATTATGAAAGGAAATTACAAATACTAATATGGAGAATGAAACCCCAACCTTCAAATCTGAAAATGGCAACCCAAAAACCCTCCAAATAAGGGCTGCAATCTTCAAAACAAGGCGCCCCCTTGGAAAGTGATCAAAACCCTTTGAAAAGTCTCTAGAAATGATGCCAAACCCTGCTCTTATCGCTGCCGTAAATCTGATATGAAAACCCTTTGATTTTCTCCACAAAATGTCTCCAAAACCCTCAAAACCCTTCCTCCGAAACATCCGAAAATCTCTGTAAAACAGCCCTGAAAACAACTCCAAATAACAAGCTAGCGTAGATCTCTCACTATCAAAGAATGCCCTGCTAGCTAGGGATGGATCTCTCACCACCGAAGCTAGGGTCCCTATGGGATTTCACTCCACAAGCTATAAATTTGCAAGCAGCAGTTGCACATGAAGGAAAATAATTATGTATGCAAGAATGACCTTCACTTTTTCCTCCCAACTTCTTATATAATTTTTACCAAGGCAAAAGAGTCCCAAATAGCCCAAGTCACATTTTTCTTTAGGAAGGACCAATAAAATAAAAGTAACTTAAGTTACTTTTCCCCTTTTAAGTCGCCATGGTCCATAAGTGACCCCCAACGCAAAATTAAAACATTAAGTGTCATGTGGCCCCTTCCTAACGACAAAACATAATATCTAGTCCCTCCAAAACACTTTACGCTCATGTCAACGAAGAATTAAAACAAAATGGACTAAATATTCATACCCAATAACTCCCAGCGTCCATAGCCCCTTGGGTATGACCAAGGCTTGGACTCGAATTGACCCTTAGGCCTTAGGTGTAGGAAAGGGGACATTACAATCCTCCCTTCCTGATAAATGCTTGACTCCAAGCATTATCCTATCATGTTGCAGAAGCTGAATACCACAAAGTAAGTTTCTCCACCGCACCCTACAGTCAACCAAATATTGGTGTAATCCGAAGTAACCAAGAAACCCCATGTAGTCATCATGACCTCCATGTTGTATAGAGAACAATGTTGTCTGTGAAGTAGAATGATACCCAAATCGACTCTCCACCGATACCCACATCGGGATTGCCAATTTGTCCAATCCATGCCAATCTGATGCCATCATCATGGGACCCGTCACTATCTCTCCGATCAACTCCTGGGTATGAAAGTCCACTCTAAATCCTGTAGAATCCCTTGGATCAACCTGTGAAATAACCTGTATACGCACAAAGCGTGCTAACTCTCCCACATGACCCACATTAGTGTGAGAGTACAACTCCTCATAATGTATCTCAATGTGTCCCGTGGGGGAAAAATCCCAAGACTCCAGTAAATGGTCAATCGACAATGTCAACTCTACATAGTTCACCTCCTGTGATGAGTGTGAACCTACTGAATAACCAGGTAATTAAGTCAACTCCATCCCTCCACTAACTAGCACATGGGTGAAATGCTAACCATGCCTAGAAGTAGTAAAATACATAGGAGTGTTATCCCATGTCAACTCAAAACATGATGAACCTGTAAGCTCCGATTTGTTAGAACGACAAACCGTACATCCCTGTATGAAGTTGAGGATATCCTCCCTCAACCCATGCCATCTGAACCTCTCTGATATGAACCTGTAGGTCTCGTTGAAGCTCAAGTGTCCAGTAACGAAAGAACAATGCACATGTCGCAATATCTCCATCCTTAACCATGAATCTGACACAAGGTATAATCTGCCCTGGTAGAATATCATCTCATCCTCCAATCTGTAGGTGTCATCCTGTATGTGACCATCCAGAATCTCACAAGTGTGTCGATTCTTGGAGTACTCAACAAGCAAATGAGATCTCTAGTCTACCGAAACCTCAGATAACTAACATAATGATAAACTTAGATGATCTGAACTTGTAACCCCAATCTCTGTAACTATCTCATGTGCAACACTATTGGTCACACCCACAACCATTATACTCCACATCGATCCACAATAATAAAACCCCTCATCATGCCAGAAAGTCCTCTCCATCCCCTCAGCTACAACCACCCTAGGTGCTCCTGTAGATAATCCCCTCAAAATCACATTCCTGCCCTCGGACTTAAACTTCAGCTCCATCGTCTGAAAGTTAGTCCGAAACTCACCAAGAGAGTGAAGCCACTGCACTCCCAGTACTATGTTGGTCACTCCCATACCAACAATGTGGAAATCATGGGTAACTGTATAGTTACCCATCGCGATGCTCAATTTGGGGAACCTGCCGTGTGCACCTCATACACTCTCGATTGGCTACAACCACGTTGAAAACCCTCAAAATCCTCTGTCTGTAATCCTCGCCTCTCAACCAATGAGGCATCAATAAAGTTGTGGGTTGCCCCACTATCAATGAGTACCACAACTCGCTGACCCTGCATAACTCCTCTAATCCTAAATGCCTTGTACATCAGAGTACTAGACAATGTGGCTATAATCTCCTGAGGAAAAGTCTCCTCCTCCTGCTCCGCATCAACACTATCCAACGTAACTCCATCTCCATCATCCATCTTGCGAGTCTCTAACTCCTCACCTCTGTCACCCTCACTCTCCTCGAAGACCTCAATGAATTGGGCCTTCCCTCTACCTCTGTAATCATGTCCTGGAACCCAAGGTGTGTGGCAATCGAAACATAGTTTCTTTCGCCTCAACTCATCTCTATCCTCTCGGGAAATGACTGGCTTCTTAGCCACCTCCTGCCTCGGTGTTGGCTCCCTCTGCTGAAGTTCGTTTGATCTAGATGGAGGTTCCCTTTGCTCAACTCGAGGTGGAAGCCTCGACTTTGGAGTGGATAACTCCAAGTCTCGTGCTCTCCTAATAGCCTCATGTAAAGAAGAAGGCTCAAATGCCTTCACAAATCCAGCTAGAGTATCTGTCAAACCTGCTATGAAAAGTGAAGTCAACCTCATCTCCGTAACATCAGGTAACATGACTGATAATCTCTGAAAATCTGCGATATACTGATCCAGGGAACCGGTCTGTCTCCAATGAGTCAACTCCCTAAAATACCTGTTAGGGTCCCTCCTATCAAATTTGCTCACTAGCCTCTACGTGAACTCTGCATAAGTAGTAATGTGTATGTGTCACTGTGTAATCAATCCATGATGCCACCAATCATGAGCGTCTCCCTCAAGATGTAAGATTCCAAACTTAATTGCATCTTCCTCCTGCATAAGATTTAAGTCAAAGTATGTGTTCAACTTCTGAACCTAAGACTGTGCAGTACACTTCTTAGAACCATCGAAGTGTGGAATGGAAATCTGTCCCAATCTCCTTCGTAACTCTAGTACTTGTATTTGAAGATCTCTCTTGGGCCTGCTGCCAATCTTCATTTTGCAATATTCTTGGAATGACATGTTGTCACGAAAACCGTCATTCAAGGTCTGGTACCTCTCCCAACAAGACTCCTCATCCAAAATATCTACTGGTTGCCGTACCTGTGAAACTTCTGGATCCTTCAGGAAAGAAGGTTTGTGAAGCCCCAAAGGCCTGGTAGAAGAATGGGAAATTGCTGCCCTAAATGTCCGCTCTCACCTCTTTGACCCTGTTGTCCCATATTACTATTTTCTCCTCTCTCCGTATGAGTATCCATGCTGTCCTGTGCTAATCTCTCAGTGAGCTGGCTCAAATAGAGATTGGTAGTTTCTTGCTGCTTAACCATGTTGGTGAACAATTGTTTTATCAGATCCACACCCATGTCCTCACTATCTTTGTCTCCCATCTTTCAATCCCAACAGGCTGGAAAAACAACTGTTCTGATACCATTGAAATATCCCTTGTGGGATACCACTTAAAAATGCACCAAAAAAATATAAAATTGCAGCAAACACAAATTCTGATTTTTGCAGATTTTTAACAGCTAGGGCAACGAACTGAAAAAAATTGATATCTCTCAAAATACTCACTCAAATCACTTGAAATTTTTAGGAGAGCTTGCTAATATTATAAAGAACATAAGAAAATTATTTTTGGAATAATATAATGCAGCTCGAAAATTACAGAAAACCCTAAACAATGATAAAACTTCAAAAATTTGTAACTTCTCCAATAAGCAAGATAAAATTATGAAATTCTGGAAATTACAAATACTAATATGGAGAATGAAACCCCAACCTTCAGATCTGAAAATGGCAACCCGGAAACCCTCCAAATAAGGGCTGCAATCTCCAAAACAAGTTGCCCCCTTTGGAAAGTGATCAAAACCCTTTGAAAAGTCTCTAGAAATGATGCCAAACCATGCTCTTATCGCTGCCGTAAATTTGATCTGAAAACCCTTTGATTTTCTCCACAAAATGTCTCCAAAACCCTTCTTCTGAAACCTCTGAAAAATATCTGTGTAAAAAAGCCTTGAAAACAGCTCCAAATGACAAACTAGGGTAGATCTCTCACTACCGAAGAATGTCTTACTAGCTAGGTATGGATCTCTCACCATCGAAGCATTTCACTCCACAAGCTGTAAATTTGCAAGTAGCAGTTGCACATGAAGGAAAATAATTATGTATGCAAGAATGACCTTCACTTTTTCCTCCCAACTCCTTATATAATTTTCCCCAAGGCAAAAGAGCCCCAAATAGCCCAAGTCGCATTTTTTCTTATGAAGGACCAATAAAATAAAAGTAACTTAAGTTACTTTTCCCCTTTTAAGTTGCCATGGTCCATAAGTGATTCCCAACGCAAAATTAAAACATTAAGTATTATGTGGCCCCTTCCTAACGACAAAACATAATATCTAGTCCCTCTAAAACACTTTACACTCATGTCAACGAAGAATTAAAACAAAATGGACTAGATATTCATACCTAATAGCTCCTAGCGTCCATAGCCCCTTGGGTATGACCAAGGCTTGGACTCGAATTGGCCCGTAGACCTTAGGCGTAGGAAAGGGGACATTATTTCACGTCTCTCGTTATTTCACTTGTTTTCTCAGCTTTCCCATTTTTGATTGGTTTGGGAATAAAGGCGTAATATTATTTTTCGTCTTTTTTGTCTTCAAGAACTTCTTTCCTGAAACTAACATCTTTTTTCTATTGCCCACACTTTCATCTCTTGCCGTTAATGGGAATAAGATAAATCTTCTCCCATTCTTCTCAAGGGTTATGGTTTTGACTCTACCATCATGTGTTCTCTCGTCATATTGCCACGGTCTTCACAATAAAACACGAAAAACGTCCGTAGGCATAATATCACACCAAATTTTATCTTTATGAGATCCTTTTTGAAAATTAACTAAATTGCTTATTCTCCATTAGTTGATGACCTTTCTGAAGCCATGACACTTCATAAGGATTAGAGTGTACTATCTACTTCAAGCCAAGCTTGTTTACCATTTCACCAGACATTAAATTGTCTGTGCTACAAGTATCAACGATAACTTTACAGCACATACCTCCTGATCTGCAGATGATTTTGAAGAGTTTCTTTCTTTGCAATGGTTCATTGTCCTTTTCTGGTTTCAGCAATATCCTTTTTATTATGAGGGTTTCTTCTCATTCAGGTTCTGCAGCATGGTCTGAGAGTGCAACAACTTTCTCATCAGCTTTCACAACATGATTGCTAGCTTCATTTTGTCTTCTGCCACCATTTTGTGCTCGTGGGAACTCAAAAGACCTATAATCAACGTTTCCACATCTGAAACATGATCCACCATATGTCCTTCCTTTTCCTCTACCATAATATCCTCTAATTTTTAAAGGATAGTATCCACCTCTTGATGGCCAATTCTGGTATTGAAAATTTCTAGCTTTTCCTTCATGCCCATTTTTGACCTATTCTAGGATTTGGCTGAATCCTTCCTCTAGTGAATCTACTTCTACATGTAGCTGTGCTTTGTTTCTTTCTTGACAACTTCTCAGTTTTTAAGGCATACTGATAAGCTTCATCCAAAATATGTACTTTGACTAGGGTTAATCTTGGAACTGAAATATTAGTCCGTTGAGATATCTAGTGGCTGCTTGCTCCTTTCCTTCCTGTATATCTGTTCTAATGTGCAAGCATTATAAATATTTATGTACTCTTGCACATGAAACTCCTTTTGTCTCAAGTTTTGAAATTGTATGAACAAGTTCTGTTGATGGTCTGAGAGCATGAACTTTGCTTTAAGATGCTTTAGCATTTCAGACCATAACCTTATTTTCTCCTTGCCCGGTCTTCTTTAGGATTGTTGAAGTCCATCCCACCATAGGGTAGCATGTGACTTCATTTTCAGGACAACAAACTCCACTCTTCAAGGATAATCTTCCTCCAAGTTTTTCATATCAAAATCTCTCTCGAGTTCCTTCATCCAATCTATTTGTGGAAATTCGAAAAATCTTTAGACAGAAATAGGATATCCAAGTAAATGAAGTCATAGTAGCTGAATACATTTTGAGCCTATTGAGGACGAGTGTCTAGAATGAAGAGCCCTTTTTACAGTAATAGTTCCATGAGCATGATAAAGTATCGATGCCATACTTTCTTTCAATTGTATTGAATTAAAAAGATCATCATTAAGAACTGGGGAAAAATGATCCTGATATTAAGTATTTTTTAGGGTTTCTAACACGATCAGTGATTTAATAGCACTGTAATGACAAAAATAGATATTTTGATTCAAATTCATATCTATTACCTCCTTTCTAACTGTTTTCCACTTTCTTCAAAGATCATTTGCAATCACCACAGGTGCTGTAGTGATAACGAGTGGTATGAACACAAAGGAAGCACTTGCTGCAAAAAGGAAGGCAGTCGCAGAAGGAGAAAATAAGCCAAAGGATGATCCGAATATAAGTGGGGTACAAAAAAAGGTTCTTGCTAGCATTAAAAGGAAGGAAGCAATGAGAGCATCACTAGAAAAATTAAAAGAAAAAGGTAAGATAGATGAAGAGTCCGACTGAACAGACAAATCAAGTCCCATGAAATTGGTCATAGGATCTTGTGCATCTTCATAAGTTATAGAAGCACAGTGCTGCCACTTAACTCAGCAGAAACAGTGACTTTTAAACTCAGAAATTTTTATCGTTGCTGAAATCAAAATTCTTTCCACCCTCATGCATTTCCTTCACCTCATTTTTGGACCATGTTTTGCATCTGAAAGACGATATTGAAGTACAATTGGTTACTTCAATTTTAGATTGTAAAGCCTTCTTCTATCTATTTTATTTTCCATTATTGTAATCTTGAGAATATTCTTAACAAGTAATAAAAATTGAAGTGCAATATTATCAGCATTGCAGTTTGAAATTATCATCTCTGTGCGTATTCCATATTTTATTTATTTGCAATTAAAATATTTAATCTCTGCATTTCTAAAATGTTGGGTAGTTGAGATAAAAAAGAGTAAACTTGGAGAATTTAAAGTTAGACGCATATAAGCACCTTATTTGACATGACACCTTTCTTTGCAAAGTGACATCATCCTTCTCTTGCTACCTTAAAGCACAGAAATTACAAAAGTAGTTGATAAACATCTGAGATATAATTCAACTTACCGAGTGTTATATACCCAAGATTACTTGCTTATCAACCAAACTACTCCATTCAAAATTATCTTGTCGACCAAAGGGAATTCAATATGTAGGCGAGTACTAGCATCGTATCAATAATCCCTCTGTTCCAAAGATTACTTATCCCTTGAGGACTCATATAGTTTTTATGATGGGAATCACAAATAGTTTTGTACAAATGAGTACCCTTGGGAGTTAATTTTTATAGGAGTTAATGATTTGAATTACAAAGTTTTTAAAATGTGATGTGGTTATGGTTAGCTTGAGAAGCTTTCTGCCCTATATATTTAGGTTCATCTTGTTGATCGGTGAAGTTGCTTGGCTCATAAAAAGTGCTACACACCTAAGAGAGATCGAGGTTGGTAGCTATATTCCTATGAAGAAAAGAGAGAGCAAGAGGGAGAAGTTGCAGGTAAATATTGCTGTATATCAACCAACCTGTCTCAATGCATGATATTTAATGTCAATAGTGTCATAGAGGGAGGATGAAAACACACGGTAGTGTTGGAGTGATGCCTCATAAAGCACTCCTTTTCCACAAGTTATATTCATGTGGGATCATTTGCAACGCACACCAAACACTGATACAATGACAAAAAACTTACCTATGTAAATACCAAATTATATTTTCTACCATATAAATAGCTTGTAAATTAAAAGATATTACATAGATAACACCCACAAACTAGAAAAGGATATTGCTATATCAGTTTGATACCAATAAAATAAGGCTTTTCTTTGCAAAACATACATTGTATAATAAATTTTTATGCCAGATTTCTTTTTCCTCACATTCGATGTGCAAGTAACCATCCTGGGCTTCTTCTGTCCTTGATGGCTAAAAACTGAAATTGAAATCCCTGTTGCAAGAAATGTGACGGCTGACAGCTATCACAAGTTTCAATGTTGCAAAACGGGGAAGCAAGAGAAACACAGATTTCTTTACATTTTTGAATTTTAATAGATTATATGTAATAGATCTTTAATTAAAATATTAAAACTAATATATTAATCACATTTTATTTAACAAATAAAAAAATATATTAAACATTTAAAAAATGCTAAATTTATGGTTGAAAAAAAATGATAATTAATTGGATATACAGAAACCTCATTTCTTATCTGCAACTTTTAGCAATGGTATTTCTTGTCATGCTGTCATTGTAGTCATGTTTCTCTGTTTCTCGTTTCTTGCACAATAGATTCAAATTGAAAATATTACTAATATCCACAAATAACCCCAAAGCTTAATGGGATTGAAGATGAATTCTGGTACAGTAAGTCAAGAGAGAGTGCGTATTGCACCTCTAAACAAAAATGTGTACAGTACAAAATGCTGAACAACCAATGCCGAATTAAAAATCAAATCTATTGTGGAAGAAAAATTTAATATGTGTGTTTTTATTAACCAAAAGATATTTTAATGAGACCAAATTAAAAGGACATATAGAGGATTTTTGTTGGATTACTCGAAGAGGACAGAAATATTTCTGCTATTCATGATCCACACACCTAGCCTCGCTCCCATTTTAAATTTCAGATGCACCTCAGATCTTCATTGCTATAGTGAAAACTGATTGCTCTTTATCTTTTCAAAGGAGACAATGTCCTCCTCTGGGTCCATACCCAAAAACTCTCCTTCCTTTAAATCAGCTGCTACAGCAGATCCTATGGTCTTAGGGAAGGCAGATTTGCAGCAGTTAGAGACATATCATGCCAAAAGAATCATCCAACCACCTGCCTTTCCAGCCAAAAAAGCCAATGGATGCTACCTCAAAAGGTTAGTACATCCCAAGGTCTCGATCTCCATCTATGTCACAGGATTCGCCGAATTTCATTGATGAAATTTGAAATTCAGCGAATACCATCACGAAATATGAAATTCGTCAAAATTCGCGTATTAAATTCGTTTGGGTTTGCAAGAAAACTGTTAAATCGTAGGGTTGCAAGACTGTCAGATCGCAAGCGTTTGAAGAAAATTGTTAAATCGTAGGGTTTCGACTTGAAGAATGGTAGTGTTTGTAAAAGCGCAGGAAAACTGTTGCAGAATCGCGGGGCTTTAAATGCAAAATTGCAGGGCACCAGTTGATTGAAATCATGGCATGAATGGACTGCTTACAGCGACTCCTGGTCCATTAATTTCCAGATCCAGCGACAATTCCTAAATTTCATCCTTCAAAGTTCACGCAACTCATTCTCTATAAAATCCGTGAAACTATTTTATGACATATTTAAGTTTTGCGACTTCAATAGTTTTATTAATGACTATTAATTTATTTAGTTTAAAGATTTAGTAAGGATTAATTAATTAATTGTTATTAACTTTGATGCTATGCTACGATATCAATGTTTTAATCATTTTTTAACTAGCAATTGCAAATGAGTTGCAAATTACACCGGAGATAGTAGCAATATTTAGTTTATTTGAGTTGTATTTTGGGTTGATATTGCATGGATGTCTATACGCTGTTGCAAAGCTCTTATTTTGTTATTGTCCATTTTTTTGTAAGACACAATTATGATAGTTGCCAAACTAAATCACATTTCATCATTTGGTCAAACACCGGACATTTATCTATTAAATCTTTTAAATCTCAAAAACTTTGAACAAGATATATGACCAATATTATTTTCCTAAAAGTAAACTATAGAATTTACTTTATGAAGAATAAAATCAAAATCATAAGACTTTTGAATCTCAAAAACTTTGAACAAGATATATGACCAATATTATTTTCCAAATAGTAAACTATAGAATTTATTTTATGAAGAATAAAATCAAAATCAAATATCTAGGATAGTAAATATCTAGGACTGTAGAAAAATATCTAAAATCCGGCAACCTTTAAAATATCTAAAATCCGGCAAGACAGTAAATATTGGAGCCACCGGAATTTGACACTTTCCAGCAAGGGCATCTTCAAAGTAGACGCCTACCGGCGAATTAATATAATATTTATTAATAATTAATATTTATATTTTTGTACATAAATACCTAGATAAGAAATGAGATTTTAAAATATAAATACTAAAAACAAAATTACTAAGTATAAGGTTTTAAACTTAATTATATATTAATTAATAGGTATTTATCTCTTTATTTTTTAATTTTAAAATTAAAAATAAATTTAAAATGTAGATTTATATTCGTCGAATTTAATTACGAACTTTTTCTCGATTTTATAGATTGGTGAATTTGTTCCGAATTTTATCTTCGTCGAACACGAACACGAACCTTGTGACTTAGATCTCCATCGATGGGATGGAAAACCACCTATGGAATTCAAGGAAAAAGCCCTTACTTGCAGATTTATGGGCATGTTTCCAGGTCCCAAAATTCGTAAGGCATGGGTACAAACAAACTGGAAACCAGTAAGATTAGTGGATCTCTTTATGATGCCTAAGGGCTATTTCATGGCAATTTTCAGCACCTCTTGAGAATGGGATAGAGCTTTCCAAGGGGGACCATGGTTGTATAATAAATCAGGCCTATTCAAGAAGATCTACCTAATGTGCTTCTGGTTTGGGTTCATTTACCCTTGCTTCTGAGTGAATACTGGCATGAATCTAGTTTGAATAAAATAAGAGCTTCCCTAGGATAATATATTACAGCTTCAGAGTACATAAAGAATCCGGGTGTCCTCAATTATACCTGGATTTGCATCAACCTAGATCCTGACCAACCTCTTCTGAATCAAATCATCCTGGATTTAGAGGGAATTGAATGGGAGTAACCACTTGACTATGAAAATATACCTTTCCGATGTTGCCTCTGCCATGAACATGGCCACCTAGCCACAGAGTGTCACAACCACTCAGATTCCTATCCTCATCCCTCCACTGAAACCCCAGATACCACAACTCCCACAACAATTAGCATCCAAAACCCCTCCTCTTCGTCTCAACCGATGCAAGATCCTACAACCCAATCAACCCCACCCTGATTTGAATTTAAGATTTTTTACGCATAGAAAGACAACCTCCAATCCCCTTAGATTTTGTCAGAACATGCCTCCACATAACACTTTTCTGTCAGAACATGCCTCTCCAAGAAACTCTGCACACCCTACCACAACTACCACTACGAAATATTCCATCCCCAAATCCAAAGATCCCCACAAACTAGTTTTTCCTGTAGTCCTGTCACAAATTATCACTCTTAATTGTGGACAACAAACAACACTAGCATTCTTTCGACATATCATCATCTAACAACCCTCAAGGGGAAACCAAGCAATCACCAAGTAAAATTGGTGCAAGCACATATGGGGTGTTCAATTAAGGACAATCTCTAATTCTGTGATGCAAGGGTTATCATTGTTCCATGGACACACATGAGCACTTCCATAATCCTGGCACAACTCAATAAACTATTCTCATTAAAGAATTCATTACACAATTGATGCACACACTCTTGAGCACACTCTACCACTCACACACATGCCTTTATAGGCTTATTTCATTATAAACATGGAGGAAAAACAGCTACAATACAGAACCTGACTGGTGCATAGACATGTTCTGGTATTTTTGTCTGGAGAGTCTTTTGTTTTTATTTCTCTCCTCTCCCCTCATGAGACTCCTTTCTTCTCCTATCAATTGATGTCTACCATGTCTCATCAGCTCCCCAAGGACCCAAGAAACACTTCCCATAAGAATGATTATTTCAAAAATCTGATACTTTACCGTTGCTGATGATTATAGGCATTCGCGTCACGTGTCTTCAGCAAACATCAATGTTTCTGCCACGTGTCAACAGTTCTGCGTTGCTTAGCAAAACTCCAAAACTGAAAGTTCTAAAATAGGATTTCTTGACAAGCTTGCTTCTCAAGGCTGCTTTGTAAGATCAATTACACCATGTCAAGCCAAAACCCAAAAAGAACAAAACAAAACGAACATCACTCTATTTTTGCCATGGATGTTCCTGCATTAGAAATACCAAAAAAAGGAAAACTTCTACGCCCCCCAATGAAGTTAGCATCAAATCCAAGTTGCCTCGCGCTCCCTCCTTTAATCTCAATCAAGTTGAATATACATAGTACATCTACCAACAACCTTACGCTCTCCAAACCCATCCCTCCTAAAACATTTTATGTGACAGAGTGCAAACCCCTATAACCGATTCTTAATTGAAGATTCTCTCACGGAACAAGAAAGTCTTCGGGGGCTCCCAATAAATGCAACTTATCGAAAGATCTAGTTTAGAAAGAACAAGTTGACGTGGCTTTTCAGGAATGTGCTAGAATAATCTCAAGCAATAGCTTACTTTTTATACATCATGGGCCACCAAACAAACTTGCTTCAACTTCTCTACTCACACACATTTCCATTGGGATCTTTCTAGTATGGGTATCTCTTAAATTTCCCTTCCACTTAGGTAGTTTGCTGATTTCCACTCATATGATCAGTTCCCATTCTCAATACTTATATATTCCCTCATGGCAATAATCAAATTGACATGCCGGAAATATTGACCACTTGGGTCTTCAATTTCATTGTCTAATTCTTAATCATGATGGGAGATTTCAACACCATCTGAGGTTCTCATGAAAAAAGGAGGCATTGCATTCGATCTTAGAACAACATTGTCTCTGACAAGCTAGAGAGTGATACTAATCTCCAAGAATAACAATATCCTTGGGAAGCTTACACATGGGCCAATAGAAGTTAAGGTAGAGGTTATATAACAGAGACATTGGGCATAATTTTTTGCTCTAAGATAATTGGAATGGGCCATCACAAAGGATTGACACACATTGAGGAAACCACCATGTAGGACCACAAATATTTCAACGGGTCTACCCTCACAAACAACCACGATCCTAACATGAGTCTAGATGGATGGCTTCAATCTCATTCGACTAACATATTCACAATTGGTGGAATCGAGCTCCTCATCTCAACGTCGACCATGTATAAATTCGTGAAAAAACTACATGAGTTTCAACTCAAAAATGGCAAAGAGAGGAATACCAGTCTCATGTAGTTCGTAAATCCATCAACACCAAGCATCTTGTAGATTTTTAAATATAAATCGGGGAACATGGATGCACACGATCCATGAAGCGAAAGTAACAAAAAACCATTTGTGTCCTTGTTGAGCTGCAAAAACAAGAAGAAACCCATTGGTTTCAACAATCTAGAAACACATGGATCAAAGCTGGAGAAGCGAACACAATTCTTTCGTGTTGCTGCAGATTTTTAAATCCGAATTGGGGAATATGGATGCACACCATCCATGCGGTGAGAGGCACAAACAACCATTCTTGTCCTTGTTGAGCTAAAAAAACAAGAAGAAATCCATTGGTTTCAACAATCTAGAAACACACATGGATCAAAGCTGGAGAAGTGAACACAAAATTCTTTCATGTTGTTGCTGAAAATTGCAAACAACAAAACACCGTGCATAGAATGTCATGACCAAATAGCCACTATATCACATCTCAAACAACAATGCTGTCACATGCCACATCATTTTTTCAAGAGCTTTCACAACATACCTAATAAAAAGGATACAAATGCAGCCCAAAAATATCTTCCACAACACAAACCACATATACTAAATAAGTTGGATAACAACAATTTGTTGTAACCTATAATAAAAAAGGAACTTCATGCAATCGTCTTATCATTCAATCCGGGCAAAGCCTTTTTAATGAAATATATTGGGACATGCTCAAAGATGATCCAACTCTGGATGTGGTGGAAGAATCAAAGACAAAATAAACAAATGCTAAAACAAATAAAATGCTCGCATCTTGTACTCATTCTTAGGGTTAGTGCACCCCATCAGATTAAATAATATCGACCTATTGCTTTATTCAAAATGATATACAAAATCTTGTCTAAGTTAATTGCCAATTGAATCAAGTCTATGTTTTCTTGATTGATTTCAACTTCACAATCAACATTTGTTCCAGGATGTCAAATCACATATAGTATCATATAGCTAATTAAGAGCTAATTCATTCTCTGAATACTAAAAAGATTGGTTGTCATAATCTAATCAGACATCTCCAAAGCTTTTGATCGATGCAACTGGTAGTTCCTCTTTCACACTCTAAATTATGTTTTGATTATGAGCTCATTCACTAGATAGAAAGAGGCATCAACACATCTAAATAGAAAGAGGCATCAACACATTGACATTCACAACGATGCTCAATTGTCAAACCGATGGGACCTTCCCCTCCACTAGAGGATTAAGATAAGGAGATCCACTCAATCTGAGTCTATTTATCTTCATGAGTGAAATTTTCATACGAGGGACACACCATAATTATGAGGATTATCAAATTCGTTGACTTACAACCACTTCAACTAATTTCTATTTGTTGTTGACACTTTGTTGTCCTCCACCATTATTACTAGCAAACTACATCTTTAACCAATGCTTTGACGATTTGTATAAACTTAAGCTAGGTGATCAACACAACAAAGTCCAACATCATCTTCCTCAACATCTCTCCATCAAAGAAATGGAAATTTGACATCATTTCCCCATCACATGTTTGGGATCCCACCTCCACCTCAAACATAATAATAGGCCGTGGGACCACAATCTCATCAACCTTTGGTCCAAAATATCCAAGTGGACCGATGGTTGGCTCAGTTTTGCAGGCAGAATTCAAATGATAATGTTACAAGATGTTTCCATTTACCTGATGACTTTACTCTGTCTCCCAACCTCTATTGCACATCAGATAATCAACATTTTTCGCAATTTTCTTTGGCAGGGACAAGAAGTTAAATTCGAATACCCTTTGCTGTTATGGATCAGAGCACCATCGAAAAGAAGAAAGAGGGGCTAAACATAAAAAAACTTGCTCCTCTACAATAAGGCTTTATTAATGAAATTAGCTTGGAGACGACCAAAGTTGGGTATGGCATGGCATCTCATTATTCTCGAAAAATAGCAACTCTCCTCTCACACAAGAAGTACATCACCCTCCCCTGCATGTAAATCAGTCACCTACATGAATCTTCTTGATGGTACTTGAAGCTTCCACCATCTCCACAACTGGCATATTGAGATTGGACACCCGACCCCATTCTAGAAATCTCATTTTATAGAACGACCCTTCAACCTCCAAACAACACTCTCTCACAGGCCCTTGTTCCTCACATGTAACTTTGTAATCATGATTCCCTGGTATGGCCATACACTCCAGTGGGAGGTGATTGTTGCTTCAACCCATTTGCAAGTAAATACTACTCCTCCACCTTCCAACAGTTGTTCTCATATACAGACAACAAATAATTGGCCAAATATCGATGCTTTTCTATGGCTGAGGGTCACAAAATTCTCACAACAGATAATCTTCAACGTCAGTGTTTTATATGCTCCTCAATCTGCTCAAACTGCAATAGTGCTGAGCAAACTATCCGAAATCTCATTCTTCAATGTCCTTTGGCAATGGCAATCTGGGAAAAAGAAATTTAAATTCAAGACAACGCCACAATCTTTATCAATTTTTGCACAAACAGGACATAATTTCCACTGATTTGCCTATGATACGGCAATTGGTCTACATTACTCCCTGACATATTCTATGACAACTATGGAAGGAAAAATAATTTAGGCATATTCAATAATGAAATTCGTCCCCTGCATTCACTAAAAGCCAACATACGAAATACAATCCTTAGCCATTTCAGGAACCGATATAGAAGTTTGCAATCTTCAACCATGAATGATCTTTGGATATCTCAACAGTGGAATGCTCCATTCCATTTCAACGTACAATGGATCGGAATGATCCACATACCCCATTGGAAGCCCCCTCCACCAGATTGGCATAAACATAATTTTGACGAGGCATCAAAGAACAAGCAGGGCAAAGCTAGTGCAGGCGACATTATCACCCATTCCAACAATTTTGCCGAGCTAACAACCTGCCACTGTGGACTTGCAATGGCCAAAAGAATGAACATTGACGACCTCGTCATTGAAGGAGATTCCAACATCATCAGTGTAATGATTAATAACAGTCTTCACAGGGAGAAACCACCCGATATGAATTGGAAAGTGTCCTATGTTTTTTCCTAAATTGTGCTACACATATCCAAATTTGGTCATTTGGCATTTGATAATGTGAGTTTCCTCTTATATCCTTTATATGCGCGCGTGAATAGAGCTCAAACACACTATTCTATGCCATCCCAAAACTTGAAATCCCTCATTCCATTACTAAGACACCAACAAGAACACCCCTGTCAGTCAAAAACCACATATATCGCATGTGCATACCATTCCAAATCATCATTTGAGGTTTCTATCCTATTGGACTGAACCGCCTTGTAGAGACATGATCAATCGGTCAATTGTCCCTGTTGGTTGATCCTAGGCTTGGTCTTCCAACGGTCATATTTTCAAATGGGCATCTTCTTATGAGTCGGTATTTTCCCTCTAGCTTGGTCGTAATGTGAAATATTACCTTTGGAGTTGTATACATACGAATTAAATCCACTCATTTACTCACTTGGTCACCACTAGGAAATCATTGAGCACCACTTAAGTCTTCACCATCAAACATCAAGCAAAACTGCCCTATTCTTCCTTATTGTAGGATCTTACACTAAGTGTAACCCCTAAGAAGGTCTGAAGCATTCAAAGCCAAGTCAAAACAAACATTATCAAGTGCTCAATGACCAAGTTCTAGTCACATACATGTAGTCAAAAGGAGCACAATTACACTTCCACTAGGTAGGAGAAATACATTTGAGTTTGCATTCCACATGGGGCTATGTAGGTCGCACACTAGTGCTTCAACTCAAATGCCCTAAAATCTATCCCCCCATTTCATCCTAATTTGAGTGTTTGCACAAGAGATTTAGGGTTTGCTACTATAAGAACATTCACGTGCATATGGAGTGATCATAAGCGAAAAAGGGAAAAGTAGATTGAGACATAGATGCTTAAACTGAAATAGAAGTACAAAAAGCACATGGACAAGTTCGTGCAGAAGGAGACAAGTTATATCTGGTCAATTATGTCTAGAAACAGATAAAGATCCAATTTCCGAGACAATAAATACAAAAAAATTTCAGCTTGTCCCCCCTAGTGTCATATCCATATCACTTCCCAGAACATTGAAAAGCTAAGTGCATTATCCTCTTGTCAATTTACTATATTTAGCATGTGCCATAATTAATAAAATCTCTCAATTTTTCACCATATGTCTAAATCTATGTGTTTGAATGTGTAATTTACAAAGTTAGTAGCTTACAATCCTAATTAGGGTTTCAACACCCCTCTCTAAGATTTTTAGGGTGTAATCATTGAATGAACCCAAACATAAGAGAATTATTTCGTTCAACGTAGTCACCACTACATATTCTTGATCTTATCCCCCTTCTCTAACACACCACTCTACGACTCTGTGGAGGCTGAGACATCCTATGATGTTCCCTTAGGGGAACCACTGCTTGATTAGCCTTCTAGGAGTGATGCTCCTTGAAGGAGATCCTATTCTACAAGGCCTAATGTAATCAATGCTCAGAATGTTGAATTTTCAAAACAAATATGAGTGCAAAAAACTAAGCAATCAAACCTCCAAGGAAATACAAAAGTAGTAAACCATGCAAGAACCATGACATATAATTGTGTAAACAAACAAGCTACAAAAGGACAAATTAAAATAAGAGAGGTTGCAAAATAATATCAAGAGTAGTTATTGAAAGAACAATTACTAAAAGAGAAGTTCCCAGACAAACATTTAACAACATTGTCAAGAAAGGTTTTCTCACAAAGGAAGCACACAATAAAGACATACCTACAACAAATACTACTTCAATAGAAGCAAAACTCATTTCCAAACACATGACCAATAAATATCGAGTTCCAAAAAATCAACACATGGCATCCAAACAATTAATAATCACACTCTAACATGAGTCACTATGCATTGTCTTGATAGTTTGTTTGTAACTTATTATTATAGTGAAAATTAATTTATGAATATCAAGATGCAATGTCAACTATACATTTATTTAAATGAAATATCAATCATTCGAATCTACATATCTCAATCTATTTCTCAAATACACAAGACAATTCTTAAATCAAAATGCTCATCATATAATATACAAATAGTCACTACAATATATACAATGTCAATCAAAATATAAGAAAGGACGCACCCCTTGGCTTCAAAAGTTCCATGCTGTCCCCTCTATTGTGCACCAATGCCTCAACTACATCTATTATAGTCAATTTATTAAGGTTTTGGATGTCTCTTACGAATTCCCTTTACAACCTATGGTATCTACCACACAATCTATCAACAAACATTGTGCCAACATGGTCATAGAACCTATGGCAAATTTATCTTTTCGAATAGTACTTAGTTAAGTGGTAAACATTCCTACGGTATCAAATCTACAAGTATGCCACACTGCACCTAATTATGTTTCAAAGAATCATATGACAATTTTTCAAGAAAATCATCATGTCTTATAACATAAGATCATAGTGTTGTAATCCCCATCGAGGCACAAACCCCATACAGTTATAACATCTTCACACCCTCCTATGACAAGACTCCTAGCAATGTAGCACTTGATTATATTTCTAATTTTGACATGCTTACATCCAACACTACTCAACCAAAAAGAGTTAACCTTCAACATTATAACATGGACATGCCTCCTGCCTCTCCCCACCCTTTTGATATGATCATTGGATAACAATTCTTCAATATATTTTAAAATAAAAAAAACATCAAAAATTTCAAAAAATAAATAGAATATTCAAAAAATAAAAAAACTAGGACCTACACTTAATTTGAGCTACTAATTTCTACTTTAAATATGGTATTTATCACTTGATTTGTTGGATAACATACTCTATTTTTCTATGCACACATGTTTCGTGTGGCATGCAAGCATGATGTAGGGCACACATAATTATACATAACTTTTAGATCTTGCTCTTTCTCTTTGCCAAGTGACCTTGCCTTAATAGGGGCATCTTTCTATATAGAGCACACTATACAAGGTTATATATTGCTATGCTACTTTATAGATCTTTCTATTTCTAACATTTCTTACTCATAATTATGACATGCATTGTGTTATGTTTCTACCAAATTTAATACAAACACATATGAATTGTATCGACATGTTTATCTTACTCTATGAAACTACTATATACTTGCTTGCACAATAGATTTTTTATACTTGTATCTTGTGTGTGGCCTTCAGCCATTGTTTGCGTGTGTGACACTTGTATATCCCTTGTTTGTGGCCTTAATAGCTCTTTCTTACATGGTCCTTAGGCCCTTATTTGTTTGTGTGACACTCTTAATGTCCGTTATATGTGGTTTCTTGGCATTTTATGTGACATTGTATGTGACTTTTGCATATTGAGCTTGTGTGTTGATTGTGCTAGTTACACTTAGTGCCATGATTCACTTCATGCATCCCTTCACTCTTGTGCCATGATTAATATCATGCACTCCTTTGACGTGGCTGGTTGTATATCAAATTGGCAGACATATGACTACTCTCCACATGCATGTATGATACCACATGTTGTTATCTTCCTTTACATGACATGATATTGATGTTTTCTTTTGAGATGTTTTATCTACATTTTATCTCCCTTGCCTCAAAATAGGGCATTCAATGAGCTTATTAAAGAATACAAACTTATTTTAAAAAAGAATACAATGAACACAATACAAACTTATTTTCTTTTCTTTAACTTCATTTTCCATGTGCTTGGCATTTACAAGCTCCAAATTACCACATGGACCAAACATAATAGAACCCGACATGTTCTTAAAATTATAATAATTAAAATTATGGAAACCAATTTTTTTTATGAATAGATATCACATTTAAGCAACTAACTCTACTAAATTTTAATTGCTTTCTTTTTTAGTGTAACTATATATGATATGCATTGTTTGTGGGAAACATAATATACAATTATAAATGAAATATGTGTCAATTTTGTTTGGGCTATTAGATGTAACACCAATAGAACCTTACAATTGAATAATACATTACTTCCTACAAATTTCAGCTTATGAAAATTGCTCCCTAAAGAAATATGGATGTGCATAATATTGGAGTGTGTGAGGATCCTATCTCAACAATTTCGCCATGTAGTTGCAAGAATCAAGAAATGACAAAGAGGAAGATGCAAATGAAAGAATTCCAATACTCAACCTACTAAAATAACTCACAAAAAGGTGTATATATATGAGAGTGAATATGTAACTCCTAGAATAGTGGAAAACACTTCATGAATAGGAATGGGAGTTACAATCCTATAATAGCTAAGAAAATGAACAACCAACCTAATGTAGTTCCTATGACACACTAATCCAATAATGAAATTTAAGTAACTCATGTGACATATGACACCTTGATATGACACATGCCACTCAAGTATGACTTATGAAACCTAAGAAAGCTTACACATGAGAGTAGGGATACTCGATGTGTGTAGGAAACATTCCAACTATATAAAAAGTACAAGGAAAATAATATCTTGCACCAAACCCCACCTTAAGAGTAGATTAGGTGTGTAAAAAAGGTGGGTCATAGAAAAAAAGGATCGATGAGGTACCTAAGTACAAAAAAATCTCACAAATGGAGAAAAAGAGAAAACCTGTAGAAAAAACTGTCCCCCAAAAGAGAGAAAAGAGAAGTATAGATAAAGTATCCCTAAAAATAAGCCCTCCTAGAAGTACATAGAGAAACTCCCAGAAAGCATAGAGAGAAGGAAAAGGAGAGAACTATCTAGCCTCCCTATAAGACGATGCTTGATGGACTCCCAAGGAATTTAGTGGAGGCAGAAGTCTATACTCAATATTTGAAGAAGGGGCAATGAGTTATGTCTCAAGTTTTTTCTCAAAAAGAGGTGGAGAGGATATATTAAGAGACACAGAGACAATCCGATCAAGATTTGCAATATGAGATTCCACAAACATAGTTGCATTGTTAGGTAAGAGGAGCTCCTAAGGAAGTGGATCCTAAAGAAATGAATAATCCTGCTATAGATAATCTTTGGAATCCCATGACAAAGCAAAACTGAACTTTGGAATAGAACCAAGAGCAGGAAGAACTTCTAGCCAAATGGAATCTATGTCCCCAAATATTTCATCTAGATAAGAGTCCATAAGACCAATATCCTATTGTGGAGAATCATTGGAAGCTCTTGATTAAGTGACACCGAATTTTGATGAAGCAACAAATGATGGAGGAGTCCCTACAATATAATCCTGATGCAAAAAATATGTGGATTCTCTCGAAGGAGAAATTATGAACTTTGATGCAACATGTATAGTAGGCAAACACTCAACTGTCGATTCCTGCTATAAAGAATTTACAGGAGCTCTCAAAGGAACAATACTAAACTCAGGTGGGTAAACATGTGATAGTGCAACCATGATAGAAGGAATACAAGAAGGGGAACAATCAATGGTGATCTCATCATCATCCATGAATGAGAGGATACCCAAGGAAGCATCACTCCCATACGAAGAATTAATGGCTATGTACAATTGTTGGATGAAGGTCCATGCAGTGACATGGCACTTAGTGTGCTCAAGATGATGTTGAAGGTCATAAAATATTGTCAAACATATTAGTCTGTAGACCATGTCATTTTTATTCCATGACTCACTCCATTGTAAAGAATCACTGGGTTCAGGAATGAGTCTAAGGAGATTGGGCATCAAATCATGCATGATGCAATGATTCATCATCCCTTGTTTCTAAGATAAATAGTTCTCTAAATGTAGGCGAACAACAAAATGATGAAAATTAATAGCCATGATATAAAAAAACCCCAAGGATCCAAGAGGCGGCACTTTACAGGTTAGTGCGAGAATTTACAAACCCCATTTGAATTTTACGTTTTTACCCAGTTTTGGAACTTTAAACTTTCAGTGCTATCACAAATTGGATAGACCCAACAGATAGATCACGAAAAAATACACACTTTTAAAAAGAAAGTGGCACTCAATTACGAGTTTCCAATCAAAATATAAAGTTTCCATTTTCCACTATTTAACCCAATTAAAACATATACACTTGAAAATTTAAATTCATTACTAAAGTCTTTTTTAGCAAAAATATGGTAAAGATCAGATTTGAACACAATACCTCTTATGTGCAATGCAAAGTTATTATCCAGCTAGCCTATAAGCTCACCCTTGTATTAAAAAAAAAATGAGTCCCAATTTAATCCTTATACAAAAAATAAGCTTCTCAAATAATAAATTTGAACTTTGCCTTTGTAAAGCTAGGTGGGAATTTGTTTTTAAAATTGGTTATGGTCAAATTTCTGATCAAGTGATTTGGTGCGTGAGTGTTAGGAAAAATGGGTGCGAAGACCAAGTCACCAGGGCGAGCTGGAGGACCACTAAGTTAGCAGTGCGAATTGCACCTAAGATGTGTTGGAGTCAGCCATGATTAGGATACGACTGAGGTAGATGGTCGGATCGAGTTAGGTGGGTCTGAGTTTAACCACGTTGGAGAGATCCAAGGTCAAAACAATATATAGGATGAACTAGGGTTTGCATGAGCTCCAATTCAGGTAGCAAGTTTAAGTCCTCATGCGAGTTTAAGTCCCTAGATGAGTCAATGTGTGTCGATCTAGAGCTATAAGAGTTCAGTCGAGCCAAGATGGGGTCAACATAGTGGAATGGCTCAGAAAAAAATAGTGTCAAGTGGGATAGAGCTAGGGAAAAACTTGGGTAAGCCAAGACATTTTCTTGCAAGTGGGCCAAACCACCACATAAAGAGAGTCGAGTTGAATTCATTCACACTGAGATGGATGAGATACTAGCTAAGATGATCATGAGGTGGGACGAGTTGATAGACACATGCCAAGCAAGCTGGGTGCCGAGTTAGCTCAATGCGAGCCTAGGTGAGTCCAAAGTGAGATGAGTTGTCCAAAGGATCTACAAGACCATAAACTTGAAGCATTCCTATTTTCACAAAAAATTCCTCCTAAAATTTTATTTCAGTCGCCCCTTTTTTTGTAAACCCCCATAATTTTTTTAACCCTCAACCATGAAATTAACAAACTTGCAAATAACCTCTATAATGATTAATGAAAAATGATGTTTTAAAATAAAACTTGCAATATGTAAACTAGACAAGTGTATACTAGATCTAACTCTGATACCATGTTGGAGTGTGTGAGGATCCTGGCTCAAAGAATGCACTATGTAGTTGTAAGAATCGATAAATCAGAAAGAGGAAGATGCAAATGAATTAATTCCAATACTTGACCGACTAAATCAGCTCATAAAAGAGGTGTACATATAAGAGAGTGAATGTGTAACTCCTCCTAGAATAATGAACATCACTCCATAGAAAGGAATGAGAGTTACAATCCCAGAATAACTAATCAATTGATCAACCAACTTAATGTAACTCCTATGATACAATAATCTAATAATGAAAGTTAAGTAACTCTTATGCCATATGACACCTAGATATGACACATGCCATTCAAGTATGATATATGACACCTAATAAAGCTTACATATGAGAGTAGGGGTACTCCATGTGTGTAGGAAACATTTAAGTATATAAACAAATAAAAGAAAATAATATCCTACACCAACAATACAAAATAGAAACTATTACAAAAATTATTTAAATGAATCTACCTTTATATCTTCAAATGAAATTACACTTTATTTTATAATTTCTACCATATTACCGTCTTGCATACATTAATATTTTGAACACTCCTAGGCACTCTTGAACAACATGGAAGAGGTTATTGGCAATTTAAAAGACAATTTCTTAGATTACTAACGTGAAATCCATATTTTGAAATATGAATGAGATGTTCTCAATATTTATTTGGTTGATAAAAAGGGAAAATGGAGAAAGATATAGATGATTTAAAATATGTTTTCCACCACCATGAACAAGAAAATCTAAATCTTAAATACGAAGTCAATAACATAAAACCTAGCTTGACAAGACACACAATAGTTACATATAAACATCTTTTACAATTACTTTTATTTCTAGTTTATTTCAAAAAAACATATTACTAGCATTGCATTTGGAAAATATTTTAAAAAATAATTATAATACATATTGTAATGCAAGAAATGAGGACTGTGAACTACAATCACTATTACAATGCAGACCTATGAAAAAATATAGTTTACTTATATGATTTACAAGTAAAAAGAACAAACACCATAAGAGTCAACAACATGATACAAACTTGCATCAATTTGGGAAGTACAAACAAAAACTATAATATATGTATAAAATTATGTCTTTTGGTTATTTGATTTCAATATAATATTAACAAATATAATATATCAACAAAGAACACCATACTAAGTTGTACAATAATTTGGGACTCCCAATTGTACTTGCTACATTGTAATTACAAAAATATAACACTATCAAATATATTACACACTCAAATATTATATTTAAAAAAAAACTAAAAAAGAAAATTCTACAAAAAATAACTTTTATAATTTCTATATAAACTTACAACATTTATCGTTAAATAAATAAATAAATTATTATATAGACTAGTTACTTACAATAAATTTCAGTTACCAAAACTCTTACTAAATCCCACCCCTAAACGTAATACCCACCTGAATAACACTGAATTTCATATGACATAAACTTGCATCCTTGAGAACAATTACTAGTTTAATTAAATCTGTGTTCTTCTTGTTTATAAGCACATAAACATGAATGTTATGATATTTGGTTTTGTTAAAGTTGTAAATGGGTTTTATCTAGCATTAAAATTCAGATAGGTATTTTTGTTATTGATATCAATTAATTTTAATTAGTTAGAAAACAATCTAATTATATAGGTGTTTTTGTTATTAATATTAATTAGCTTAATTTAGTTAGAAAACAATCCAGCTTAATTTAATAACAAAATTATAGTTAAATTTTGGAATGGACAAAAGCATTTATAAGTATTTAAGTATTGGAATATGCTTTCTTTAGTTTCATATTGATCCAGGATAGAGCTTAAAAATGCAGTGTCCTTCATGTGTGCCATCCATTTAAGATTCGGGACATTATTTTTGAAGAAGGCTGGAATTAATTTTTTAATTTTTTTGGTAAGTATTTGAACTAAATATACTTAATTTACTACTTAAAATTCTAATTATCATTTTTAATCTATAATTAGAATTAAAGTTAGGACATTCATTTCTTCTTATAAGGAAAATGTTATTGATTTTTTAAATGGAAAAATATTTTAAATAAAATTAATATGTTTGAATAAGAACAAAATTTAAAGTTGATATTTTTAATTTTTATACATTTGGTCATTATTAAGATATAATTTTAAGTATTTCACCAAATTCTTAAAGATATATTATGGTTAATAGATAAAAATAATTAAATTAATTTTTAAAAATGTAAAAAATAATTGAAAGACTAGTAGTTTAATGGTGAGGATGATAGGTTATTAAGCCATTCATTACAATACAAATCTTTCTAGATATTCCATATAAGTCAAATGAATAAGGTTATGATTGCTGCATGTATATGCACACTTAATGAATATAATCAACTACATAAGTATATTAGTTTATACTTTTCAATCATAATAATTCAAAATAGTTAAATTTATCCAATGGGTTGTGGTCCAACAATGTGTATGATAGTGTAAAAGGTGCTGCCTAGCCATCCTCCACGGTTCCACTCCCAAGAGATACCAAATAATAATGAATAAGGCTGGGTGCCCAGCCAATCCATTCAATTTTAGATTCAAACAAAAAAAGAAAATTAAACTTGCAAAAGTAATACAAAATATTTGATTGTAAATAAATAAAAAAATATCATCAATATTTTTCCAAAACATTTATAAGTACTTTGGGAAACATTCATAAGATATATAAAAAGAACAAACATTTAGGATATATTAAAAGAACAATATATAGTACATGAAAATGTTGTGTAATAAAATAATAATAATTTTTTATTTTTATAGAAATTTACAAGTTTAATGAGAGAATAATTTCATTTCGAGAAAAAATAATTATTATATAATTAATATATTTATGTGTCTATCAATTATTAGTCAAAGTTAAATTTTTTTGTGATGTATTTTTTGTATTTTTCAACTTTTGATTTATCTCCTTGTGTTAAAGATATATATATGACATCTTTGACCTTTTTTATCCCTCTCAACATCATCTTTTATCTCTATTTTCTTCCCCATTTTCTCTCTTCTTGATTTTTTCTCCTCTATTGTATTCCCTATGGTTTTCTTTGGTTTCCAATTTTATAGTTGTAAGGAATCCGCTTTAAGCCTTATTAGTCATTTTTTCTATGTTCTTGAATTTTTAATGTGAATCCCTTAGGGTTTGCCTATTTCTTGCTTATAGTTTTATGGGCCCTTTTTCCTATGCTCTTGAATTTCTAATTCAAATTTTATAGGGTTTGTGTGGTTTTGGTTATTTCATCTAGTGTGTGAGATTGTGTGTTAATAATGTCCTATTTTAAATTGAAGAAGTCTTCATAAACATATTTCAAGTATTAAGAGAGTATTCTAACATTTGGAAGTTGTTTTGTATTTATTTAAAGATAAGGATTGTGACACTTATCTACTTTAGATTGTTTATTAGTTATTTTAATATGGATTATTAATTATTAAATTGTTGAGAGGTGTGATAATAAAAAGATAAAACCGTGACCCTATCAACACTCTCCATTTTTTACACCGAAGGCGTTCCCCCTATGGTAAAGGACATCCAAACGTTTCTGTAGCGATGTTAAATTTGACGGTTATATGACCATCTGGCCGTCTGGACGTTTTTCGCTTATAAAACCCGAGTTTCCATTTACAAGAGATTAAATTGTAAATATTGGCTAGGATTTTCGTAAATACTGGTTAGGCTTTTCGTAGTGTACAGACTTTTGTATAACAAGTTGCTGTAGATCGGAGTTCCGTCGGTAAAAAGCATTGAAGAGCGTAGCCTATAATCCAAATGCGAAGGGGTGAAGACGGCCGCTCCTTTGCACTGCATGCCAAAACCGCAACGGAAACGGCCACAAAAGCAAGGTTCCAGAGAAGGTTCAATATGACCACGGGCTTAGAATGCACCCAGTCAATCTGCCTTTCCTCCAATTGTTGAGTGGCCACTTCACGCACCACAAGTGATGGTTCTCTCATTATTCTCCTGCTGCCCTCCCTCCGTATGAACCGCGCCGCTCCTTGTAATGCTGCCATCCTTCGCATCGTATTACCACCATTATTATTATTACTAAGTCTAATGAATGAGTAAAATCTACCAGGCATGTGAAATCTCGGGAGTCGAGCATATATATATGTCTCTGCACTTTTTTGGGCCCTTTACACAAACCACGTTTGATAATAAAAGGCTGCCTTGTATTTTGCAACCCTTTCCATTTCTCAATAAAACCCTTTACAAACAAGCAATGTATATAACAATAACATATCAAACTAGAGTTGCATACACTTGCATTTATGGAAAAGGGATTTTTAAATACTAAAGAATTTAACCAACACTCATTGTAAATTGATTGAACAGTATTCAAGCTCTCAAGGATCAGAATACCTCTAAATGATAAATAATGTGGTATGGTAATTTGAAATTCAATACCCATCTTACTCTAAAGATATCAAGTAACCACATGATGTGCACTATGTAGATTGGCATCTAACTTACGTTGGTTGATATTGATTTCAGATGAAATAATATTATTTCACACTTAAAATATATAAGGAAAAAGTTGCAAACAAGTCACTGTAAGAAATAATTTATAGGTAGGATGTAATAAGTAAGAAATAATATCACATGTTATCATTCTTCTTGAGAATTGCATCCTTATTTATAAATTACTATTTATTGTGTTTTCTTGCACTCATGGTTCTTTCTTTCTAAATATCTAACTACTAAAATGAACAAAAGTTTATCTTGCATATGTTTCACTATTTTTGTCAAATTTTCACCATTTGTGTTCCTCTTGTAAATAATCCCACCACCACCACCGCCACCCTTACTCTTATTGGATAATGCATTGATATTCCTTGCATAACAAAGTATTTATGGCTGAAATTTCCATTGATACCATGGAAATAAACCAAATCACTAGGTCTTGTATCTCTATAAGAGATATTCTATTGCTCTCTTTCAACATTATGGTGTTTTGTGTTCGATTATTGAACTGTGTCATTTGAAAAATAATTATTGATCAACGAGATGGATCTACTTAAATCCATATACTTTTCTTTATTTAAACTTGTGTACAATAGTATCATCTATTTTGTTGGAATCAACTATTAAAATGTTTAAAGTAGAAGGAAAGGGGAAAACTTCACTAATAATTAGTGTTCACTCAACGTTGAATCTAAACAAAGGGAAATGAATTTATGTTACATATAATACTCTCGAAAATTAAGTTTACTGTCTACTTTTTCCTTCTATGTATTCCTTAGATGATGATCGAGGTATTGATGGCATCTGTCTTGAATCTCCATGTTTTGCATTGTCGTGCTTCTCTACTCTACGTTTTGTACTTGTCTTGTGACTTTTCAACTTAGAAATTTGTGTAGAAAGAGAATTCATATATAGTTGACTGTCAACATCACTAAATGAATGCATTTTCATCAGCCTTTTATTGGGTCCCGGATTTTTGTTGTATGTCCTGGAAGGAGGAGGAGAATGCATTGGGAGAGGAGGAAAACGCATGAGCAGGGTGGGAGAACACAACATAGTTTTTATGGGAACTGAACAATTCGAGTAGGCCTCTAAATCCTTATGTGCTACTATAGGGTTGCATCTGTCTGAAGATCTTGTTCTTCCATTTTCTAATTCATGTTGTTTTATAAGCCCATATTCCTTATCCCTTGCCTATTCATGTTGTATTGCATGGTCTTTAGAAATTTTCACATTACTCTTGCCAACTGTTCATATTCATTTTATAGTTATGAAAATTTACTCCATCAATGACTTTGTTCCTACTTAGGGATAATCTAAGAGATTTCTTGTTTTTCCATCTATTTAAAAATGTTAAAAACTCGGGATTTTCTAGCATATGATGAGTCTGTGAAGAAATCCCACCTCCCTACTACAAATTTCCATGAGATTTTATATGGGCAAGCTTCAATTGGTAGTAGGAGATTTGAGTCCCTTACAAATCAACACTCAAGTAAAATGAAAGTGGCTACTTTGAAGGTAGGCATAGAGAGAAAGGATTATGTGAAAGCTACCCTGAAGAGAAAGTACGTGTCTGTTGACGAGAAGATAGAGGTAGAGGAAATTATGTCATATATGCATTGTGCATCCAAGAAGAAATTACCAACAGTATCCTTGGAGAAAAATGGTGTTGTTCTGTTGTCATCACACCACATAATTGTAAGAGTCTCAGGATTTGGAGATTCAAGTAAGAAACTCTTGATTTCCAGGAATCTAAGACGGAGTACTCATAGTGGAGAATTTGATGACGATGCACATTCTAATGGATTTCATATCACTTCAAAGGCTAGGTAAGAGCTTGCATATCCATTCACAATTTAATTTTGATTCTGAAATTCTTTTAATTACCAGAGGTCACAAGAGTGAGTCTAATGATTGGCCAAAGAAGCCTACTCAACCCCGCTTGTCAATTGAAAGATTTGAAACAAGTCCGGTTCTACAGAAAAAAAGGATCAAGAATCAAGTTTTGAAGGAAAAATATGATAGTATTGCTCAACATGAATCTCATAGTCTAAGATCTGATGGGCTGAATGATTTTATCTATGAAGAGCGTCAAGATGGTGTTATTAGAGATGAGTTGGCGGGGATCATTTTCATGTGTAATGACAGACATAGAATTAACTGTTTTCGATATAAAGTGTTTGGTATGCCCAAAGCAAAGTTGAGACTTTTAGACCATGTAAAACAAGGTACTAAATTGTTTCTTTTTGAGTATGAATCTAGAAAGATTCGTTGCATATTTGAAGTTGCTTCTTATCTTGGAATTGAGCTTGATAATGATGCCTTCAGAGGATTTGAAGTTGACTTCCCCTTACAGTTATGCTAATATTCAATATCTAAGTGATAAATATGTAGATGGTTTTTCTGTTCTACACTTGTAACATTATCAGAGACATGATCAGTGTTGAGTGTCCTTGTAAGATGTTCAACAATTTTTTACAGTTTGATATTATAAACTGTTTCCCCTTATTTACGAAACAAGCTATTTTGCCAAATTATGTTAATGAAAACCTCATATTAAATTTGATGTCCATTCGACTGTCGTAAGGAAATTTCAACCTTAAATTTGTGTACATTTGACCTTCACTTCAAAGGTTTTGTTTCCTTTTGCTTGAAGAATCGCAAAACACTAATATCTTGGCCATATGGTAGAGTTGGGCCCTATTTTTTTGAAATTTTTTCTTGAGACTGACATAACCGTGCAACTAAATTAATGCCATTTTCACACATCAGTGGGAAATTTTCAGAGCATGTAATAGAGTTATTAATCAATATGGTATGTGAAAAATTTAAGATAAGAACCTTGGAATTGATATCTCAAAGTGGATTTCAGATAGATGTATTGAAGATATATGAAAATGGCATGAGGTTAAAGTTGTTTCCAAACAGTTACTGCCGAGACAAGAGAATTATAAGCTTGTCTTTTGAAGTATGTATATGAACTGCCAATGTCGAATATTATTCCTCCTTGGCTTTCTTCATCTCCTCTCTTTGCAAGAAGTTTTTTCCCAATGATCATCTGTGCAGTTCCCGCATAATAGTATTTTATGATAAATAAGGGAGCAAACAGCGACTATGCTCGTAGACTGGTATAGATGAAAAAAGAGTTCAAACAATTACAAAATTACAAGTTTCAACATACATGTTCAATTTTTCCTTTTTATTGTTGCATGTTTCTTTATGTTAACCAACAACACATTTTTAATGTCTTCATCTGCACACAAATACCTAAAAATTTAAAATGCCGAGAAAGTACAACGCAAATTATAGTTATTTCCATCCAAAGATTTGTACATTATATGAATTTTTTGCATTTTGAATAGTTTAAAGGGTTGGACCTCATGTTTGTGCTTTTTAAATGAAGTGACTCATCTATATTTCTACACATACAAAATCAATCACCCATAGTTTAAACAAACACAACTACAAAAGTAAAAACTATCCCTATAACACATAACATATACCCTTTTTTGTTTGCAAAATGCCTCAAAGAAATGTGGTCTCATGGAATGCTATGATTGTAATATATGCAAAAACTAGCTCTAACAATGATGCACTCAAACTCGTTGACGTAATAAAGAAAATTGGAATGTACCATAGCCATTTCATATTTTTTAATATATAATTGCATATTCTGTCTCATTTTAGTTTCATGGGGAGATAATATGTTAAAGCACTTAGTCATTCTTTCAAACTACTTTGACATCAACACTTCACATTCACTACATTCTTGAGAGTGAGTATTAGCAAACTTACATGTCTCACTTGAATTTGTATTCAAATATTACACAACTAAGTGTTATCTAACATCCCTTTTAATGTATTTCGCAACATTTGTTCCGGCTTTAATAGAAAATCAGTATTGTCAATCACACCCCTCATCAACATCAACTAATATTCTGTCTCATTTTAGTTTCATGGGGAGATAATATGTTAAAGCACTTAGTCATTCTTTCAAACTACTTTGACAGCAACACTTCACATTCACTACATTCTTGAGAGTGAGTATTAGCAAACTTACATGTCTCACTTGAATTTGTATTCAAATATTACACAACTAAGTGTTATCTAACATCCCTTTTAATGTATTTCGCAACATTTGTTCCGGCTTTAATAGAAAATCAGTATTGTCAATCACACCCCTCATCAACATCAACTACAAAAGTAATAACTGAATTTATAAATCTAATAACATATACCTTTCGGCGTTCACATTGCATTGTACACATGCGATTGCTAGTTTATAGATCTTATAAAGTGTTGTGTCGAATTATTTTTATTTAAGGTTTGGAAACGAGAAGAACAATTTCCTAATACTCCCTAATAAAACTTGCATTGAGAAGACCAATTTAACAGTTAGTCATGATCTAGGGCACCCTTTCTATACTTCAGAATTCTTTATATATTTTTGAACATGAAATAAGTTTGAGAGTTATTAAATTGTTGTGATTCCATATTTGATATGCCTGTTTAATGGATTTTAGAATTGTATTTGACTAGCAACATGATAGTTTGCAATTGCATGTGCACAACTTACCTCATCTGCAGCTTTACATGTTATGAAACTAGCTTGGTAAAGCTGAACTTAACAGGCATTATACTTATTGGGGGCATCCCTGCAATTATTTCCTTATCAGCTTCTTACAATTACTGCTTGAGCTTCTTACAATTATTTTTAGAAGGATATATATTTGGAACCAGACGTGAGATTCAGAGATCTCTTCGAAATCGAAGCTATTAAGCTATTAATAAATATACACTACAATTTTAATGAAATAATAGTTTCCGAGATGAAACAGAGTCTCAACTCATCATAAATAAGTTCAAACAATAAAAAATTCTGACATATCTCTAACAATGTATTTTTCTATGCAGCTCTGTAGGGTGGAGAGAAATTGTTCCACAAAAGAAAAACAAACATGCAGAGTATTTTGCTATCCAGCTCTGTTGGGTGGAGGGAAATTTCTCATCTCCTCCATGGCATAATGCAACCTCCACCGCAAGGCAATGTACAGTTGCTCCAGTTCACAAACTGTGCAACAATTTCTAACAATTAATGCCCGCAGTCTAAACTGAACTGTTTCAGACCATGAATCTGCAGCCAACAAATCTTTGAGAAACGGTTTGAGAGGCTTCACCAGATCACAGTTCGGAGAAGAAAAAGTTCCTCTGAGAATGGCGGTCTCCACATCAACTACAACCTTCCTGCTAACACTGTGTTTGCGATCAAGTCTCTGTAGCAGACCTTCAATTATCACAATTTCCAGGCGCGAGGCGACTAAATGTCTATGAATTTTATGTTTTTCTGATTCAGCAACGAGATCCTTCTCTGATGGCACTTCTTGTTTACTCATTGTGCTTCTCTGAGTGCTTCCTTAGCAGTATATCTATTGAGTGTACCAGATCTGTGAAAAGTACAGCAGATCCTGCATGGAAATAAATGGAGACATTATTACAGTGTTTATAAAACAGCATAGTTGTTGCATAGTTTTCACTGCCGCCTTGTAAATGGTAAACATAGTTTTCCTATTTTACAAAAATAGTTTATTTTAAAATTATTTTTTATATACCTTATCTTCATCTTCTCGTAAATATAATGTAAATGATAACAATAGTTTTTTTTCATTATGGTTACGAGCCATTATTTTTTATTCTAGTGAGTTAATTTTAACATTCATTATATTAATTTTAAATTTTGAAGAAAAATTGTTAGAATTTTATAACTGTAATAAGATGCACAATAATATATTTCATATTTTTAAAACAATAAGCTAATTTGTATTTTAAAGAGTATTTGTGAATTTATATAAAAACACAGGGTATATAATTTGACTATTTTACTAGCAATCGCATGTGTACAATGTAATGTGAACGCCGAACGGTATATGTTATTTGATTTAGAAGCATTGTTATTACTTTTGTAGTTGATGTTGATAAGGGGTGTGATTGATTTTGTAAGTGTAAGAATAAAGATGAAGCATTACATTTAAAGATTCTATCTCTACATCTCAAATTTGTTACCAATTCATACATATACATTTGCAAATCTTATATTACGGGTGGTAGTGTTTTGCAGACTATTTTATTTGAACTAAACATGAATACATTACACAGAATCCTGATCAAAGTTGAAACTGTATAATTTTATCCAAAGATTGTTTAACTATAAGGAAGAGATTCTCATTTTCTCAATCTGGGCTGTGAGAGTCTTGAGTTTAAATTTGATGAATAATGTAATGACTTACTACACTACAACTAGGATTATCAGCGAATGTCGGATATACAGACAATAAGATGATCTCAAAGGTAAACAAATTCTCTACTAAATTTTGTCACGGTGAAATTGCATTTGTGGGAGATGCCCTGAACACCTAAAGAATTACTTTTTGTAATTGTTTTATTACATGGACTTATTTAAGTTTTAAGCATTCAAAACAATTTAATCTATAATTATGTTATGCTCTTATAAAACAAAAATACTTGGTGAGTGTTTAATAAGAAATAAAATTTGAGTATTATCCACACCCACTTGTGGCAAAAATCAAATTATTATGTTATTGTGAAATACAATGACCTAAAATACCATGTAAGAATTATGTTATGCTAGGGTGGCTTCTTGTAGATTCTTGTTTATCCAATTGTGGGTCTTCCAACAGAAATAAAATATTATATCATACACAAATGGGCGAAGAATGTGGGTATTCTGGAAGCTAAAATACAATTAATAGGCTAACATTTCCTTGTGGCATAAAAAAGAGGAAATAATTCGTACTCCAGCTATTTCTCAAATAGCGCAGAACATATTCTAGAAACTAATATACAGACAATAAGATGATCTCAAAGGTAAACAAATTCTCTACTAAATTTTGTCACTGTTAAATTGTATTTGTGGAATTTGCCTTGTAGTTTGTAGACCTGAAAAATTACTTTTTGTAATTATTTGTATTACATGGACTTATATAAGTTTTAAACAATCAAAACATTAATCTATAAACATGTTATGCTCTTGTAAAACAAAAATACTTGGTGAGTGTTTAATAAGAAATAAAATTTGAGTATTATCGGCATCCACTTGTGGTAAAAAAAGAGGAAATCATTCAGTAATCATTAAAATTATTATGTTATTGTGAAATAAAAATACCTAAAATACCAGGTAAGAATCATGCTATGTTAGGGTGGCTTCTTGTCTTCTTGCTTATCCAATTGTGGGTCTTCCAGCAAAAATACAAGATACGATCATACACAAATGGGCGAAGAATGTGGGTATTCTAGAAGCTGAAATACAATTAATAAGCTAACACTGCCTTGTGTGCATTGTACATTAAATGTACAGTCTAAACGCCGAAAGGGATACAATCATAACATCTATAAGGTCTTCTAACCTTTCTAACAAATACAATCAGGAGTAGATGGTAGTGAGAAGTTGTTTACATAGTTTTGAAGCCATATAGTTGAATATGGTTCAAGTTGCATATGGAAGTTATGGGTGTTGTCTACTATGATTGTTGTTACATCTATTTAGAGGATTATTAATGCAGTCTAGAGTTGATGGAAATGTAAGGGAGAATTTTAAAAGGTTTTTGTAGAAAATTGCAAGCCTTTTGAGCCAATGCATATGAAAAATAAGTCTCTATAGTTTATAAAATGCATCTTTAGAGTACTATGATTTATGAAAACATTTAAAACAGTTACAAGGAAAACGACACAAATTTCAAAATTTATGATATTCCTGGGAACATTCTTTGAGAATTTACAGGTTAGTGCGAGAATTTACAAACCCCATTTAAATTTTACTTTTTAACCCAGTTTTGGAACTTTAAAATTTCAGTGCTATCACAAATTGGATAGACCTAATTGATAGATCACGAAAAAATACACACTTTTAAAAGGAAAGTGACACTCAATTATGAGTTTCCAATCAAAATATAAATTTTCCATTTTCCACTATTTAACCCAATTAAGACATATACACTTGAAAATTTAAATTCATTACTAAAGTCTTTTTTAGCAAAAATATGGTAAATCTATCAGATTTGAACACAATACCTCTTATGTGCAACACAAAATTATTATCCAACCAGCCTATAAGCTCACCCTTGTATTATAAAAAAAAATGATTCCCACTTTAATCCTTATACAAAAAATAAGCTTTTTAAATAATTAATTTGAAATTTTCCTTTGTAAAGTTAGGTGGGAATTTGTTTTGAAAATTGGTTATGGTCAAGTTTTTGATCGAGTGATTTGGTGCGTGAGTGTTAGACAAAATGGGTGTGAAGACCAAGTCACCACGACAAATTGGAGGACCACTAAGTTAGCAGGGCGAGATGCATCTGAGATGTGTTGGAGTTAGCCATGATTAGGATACGACTGATGTGGATGGTCGGATCGAGTTAGATGGGTCTGAGTTTAACCACGTTGGATAGATCCAAGGTCAAAATAATATGTAGGATGAGCTAGGGTTTGCATGAGTTCCAATTTAGGTAGCAAGTTTGAGTTCTCATGTGAGTTTAAGTCCCTAGATGAGTCAATGTGTGTCGATTTAGAGCTATGAGAGTTTAGTCAAGCCAAAATGGCGCCAACATAGTGGAATGGCTCAGGAAAAAAATAGTGTCAAGTGGGATAGAGCTAGGGACAAACTCGGGTAAGCCAAGACATTTTCTTGCAAGCGTACCAAACCACCACATAAAGAGCGTCGAGTTGAATTCATTCACACTGAGATGTACGAGATACTAGCTAAGATGATCAAGAGGTGGGACACGTTGAGAGACACATGCCAAGCGAGCTGGGTGCCGAGTTAGCTCAATGCAAGCCTAGGTGAGTCCAAAATGAGATGAGTTGGCCAAAGATCTACAAGACCATAAACTTGAAGCATTCCTATTTTCACAAAAATTCCTCCTAAAATTTTATTTCAGTCACCCCTTTTTTTGTAAACCCCCATAATTTTTTTAACCCTCAACCATTAAATTAACAAACTAGAAAATAACCTCTATAATGATTAATGAAAAATGATATTTTAAAATAAAACTTGCAATATGTAAACTAGACAAGTGTATACTAGATCCAACTCTGATACCATGTTGGAGTGTGCGAGGATCCTGGCACAACGAATGCACTATGTAGTTGTAAGAATCGATAAATTAGAAAGAGGAAGATGCAAATGAATTAAAAAAATGTAGTGTCCTTCATGTGTGCCATCCAATTAAGATTCAGGACATTATTTTTGAAGAATGCTAGAATTAATTTTTTAATTTTTTAAAAAGTATTTGAACATCTAAATATACTTAATTTCCTACTTAAAATTCTAATTATCATTTTTAATCTATAATTAGAATTAAAGTTAGGACATTCATTTCTTCTTATAAGGAAAATGTTATTGAATTTTTAAATGGAAAAATAATTTAAATAATATTAATATGTTTAAATAAGAATAAAGTTTTAAGTCGATATTTTTAATTTTTAGACATTTGGTCATCATTAAGATACATTTTTAAGTATTTCACCAAATTCTTACAGATATATTATGGTTAATAAATAAAAATAATTAAATTAATTTTTAAAAATGTAAATAATAATTGAAAGACTTGTAGTTTAATGGTGAGGATGGTGGGTTATTAAGCCATTCATTACAATACAAATCTTTCTAGATATTCCATATAAGTCAAATGAATAAGGTTATGATTAACACATATAATCAACTACATAAGTATATTAGTTTATACTTTTCAACCATAATAATTCAAAAATAGTTAAGAATGGGTTGTGGTCCAACAATGTGTATGATAGTGTAAAAGGTGCTGCCTAGCCATCCTCCACGGTTCCACTCCCAAGAGATATCAAATAATAAGGAATAAGGCCGGGTGCCCAGCTAATCCATTCAATTTTAGATTCAAACAAAAAAAGAAAATTAAACTTACAAAAGTAATACAAAATATTTGATTGTAAATAAAAAATAAAATATCATCAATATTTTTCCAAAACATTTATAAGTACTTCGGGAAACATTCATAAGATATATAAAAATAGCAAACATTTAAAATATATTAAAAGAACAATATATAGTACATGAAAATGTTGTGTAATAAAATAATAATAATTTTTTATTTTTATAGAAATTTACAAGTTTAATGAGAGAATAATTTCATTTGGAGAAAAAATTAATTATTATGTAATTAATGTATTTATCTGTCTATCAATTATTAGTCAAAGTTAAATTTTTTTGTGATGTATTTTTTGTATTTTTCAACTTTTGATTTATCTCCTTGTGTCAAAGGTATATTTGACATCTTTGACCTTTTTTAACCCCATTTTCTCTCTTCTTGATTTTTTCTCCTGTATTGTATTCCATATGGTTTTCTTTGGTTTCCATTTTTATAGTTGTATGGAAACCGCTTTAAGCCTTATTAACCATTTTTTCTATGTTCTTGAATTTTTAATGTGAATCCCCTAGGGTTTGCGTATTTATTGCTTATAGTTTTATGGGCCCTTTTTCCTATGTTCTTGAATTTCTAATTCAAATTTTATAGGGTTTGTGTGGTTTTGTCAGGTTATTTCATCTAGTGTGTGAGATTGTGTGTTAATAATGTCCCATTTTAAATTGAAGAAGTCTTTATAAACATATTTCAAGTATTAAGAGAGCATTCTAACATTTGGAAGTTGTTTTGTATTTATTTAAAGATAAGGATTGTGACACTTATCTACTTTGGATTGTTTATTACTTATTTTAATATAGATTATTAATCATCAAATTGTTGAGGGGCGTAATAATAAAAATATAAAATAGTGACCCTATTAACACCCTCCATTTTTATAGATCTTATAAAGTGTTGTGTCAAATTATTTTTATTTAAGGTTTGGAAACTTGAGGAACACTTTCCTAATACTCCCTAATAAAACTTGGAAAATGTTTGAGACTTTCAAAATTCAATACATCTTAATTACATTGAGAAGACCAATTTAACAGTTGGTCATGATCTAGGACACCCTTTCTATACAAGCACCCTTTCTATACTTCAGTATTCTTTATATATTTTTGAACATGAAATAAGTTTGAGAGTTATTAAATTGCTGTGATTCCATATTTGATATGCATGTTTAATGGATTTTAGAATTGTATTTGACTTGCAACATGATAGTTTGCAATTGCACGTGCACAACTTACATCAACTGCAGCTTTAGAAAACATATAACACATTGATGAAACTAGCTTGGTAAAGCTGAACTTAATAGGCATTATACTTATTATGGGCATCCTTGCAATTATTTCCTTATCATCTTCTTAGAATTACTGCTTGAGCTTCTTACAACTATTTTTAGAAGGATATATATTTGGAACCAGACGTGAGATTCAGAGATCTCTTCGAAATCGAAGCTATTAAGCTATTAATAAATATACACTCCAATTTTAATGAAATAATAGTTTCTGAGATGAATCATAGTTCTCAACTCATCATAAAGAAGTTCAAACAATAAAACATTCTGACATATCTCTAACAATGTATTTTTCTATGCAGCTCTGTAGGGTGGAGAAAAAATGTTCCACAAAAGAAAAATAAACATGCAGAGTATTTTGCTATGCAGCTCTGTTGGGTGGAGGGAAATTTCCATGGCATAATGCAACCTCCATTGCAATGTAATGTAGAGTTGCTCCAGTTCACCAACTGTGGTACAATTTCTAACAATTAATACCCGCAGTCTAAATTGAATAATAGATCTCCTTCTTTGTTACTGAATAATGAATTACAATGTTTCCTAAATAGGAAAACAACTCCCAACTCGAGTTGCCAAGTAAACTCTAACTAACTCTGACTAAATCTACTCTAGGTGGTGGAAATTACTATTTTTAGCAGTTTACTAGAACCTGCTATTCTTAGTAAGTTTGCATGCTTATTCGTATGGGCACAAAAATTTCCACGCATCTTCTACATCCCTAAATTAGAGGAATTGCCAACTTTCTAACTCATAATGCAACTAATAGACTAAAATTAACTAATGCCCAAAAATAGGAAAAAAACTGAACTATAACTTAAATCCTAATTTTCAGCCTCAAGATGGGATTTAGGGCCCGTGTCAAAACTTGCCCCAACTATGTAGTCCAATGCATTCGTCTCATTGAAACACATGGTTTCTAAAAAAAAAGGACTCAAACGGACACCCGGAGCTCAAGTTATGACCTCGTCAAGTTCCTACTAATTCTAGTGCATAATTTTCCCCTGCTTGAAAATAATCGCAGCTCCTGCAAGTTGTCTTCTTCAAACTGCTTCCATTTATCTGCATCCAACTTCTTAATCTCCCACTTTGTGACCCAAGTATTGTCCTCTTGTTCCAGTCCTTTCCAATGTACCAAATATTTGTTGTATTTCCCATGTCGCGTGTCCATTGTTTTCTTATCTAGAATCTGATCCACTTCTTCTTTCTTCTTCACCAGAACCTGCTGCCTCCAATCTACTACTTCATCAATAACATCCCCTTCTACACCATCCCCATGAAAAGAATACAAATCTGAAACATTAAACACTGTAGAAATATCAAAATTCCTTGGCAATTCTACCTCATAAGCATTATCATTTATTTTTTTCATGATTTTGCAGGGACCAATCTTCTTGTACTTCAGCTTGTTATAGGTTCCTTTTGGAAACCTTTCCTTCCATAGATATACCATAACCAACTCACCAACTGTAAATACCTTTCTCCGTCTGTGCACATCTGCTATTTCCTTATACTTATCATTACTATTTTGCAGCTTCTTCCACTTCTTCCTGCAATTGTTGTATATGTTCGGCAAATGCTTCTGCATCATCACTGACTCTGCCATCAACTGGTAGCTGTACCAAATCTAACACCCCATTTAGATTACTCCCATACACAATTGAAAATGGAGACTTTCTTGTGGATCTATTTATGGAACTGTTATATGCAAACTCAGCTTGTGGTAATGCTAAGTCCCATTGTTTCGGCTTTTCCCCAACGATGCACCTTAACAGGTTTCCCAAACTCTGATTTACCACCTCTGTTTGCCCATCAGTCTGAGGATGATAGGCACTATTGAACTGTAGTTGAGTTCCCAATTTCTTCCATAAAGTCCGCCAGAAGTGACTTAAGAACCTTGTGTCCCTATCTGAAGTAATGGTTTTTGGAACACCATGCAAATGAACAACTTCTCTGAAAAACAAATCTGCTACGCCTGTCGCATCACTTGTTTTCTTGCAGGCAATAAAATGAACCATCTTAGAAAACCTATCAACAACCACAAAAATTGAGTCATTACCTCGTTGTGTTTTTGGTAATCCCAAAACAAAATCCATACTCAGATCTGTCCACGACCCTTTAGGAATAGGCAACGACATATACAACCCTGTATTCTGTGCATGGCCTTTCGAGACTTGGAAAATTCGACACCTCTCCACATATCTTACCACATCTCTTTTCAGCTTTGGCCAATAGTATTTCTCTGCTACCAAGGCTATCGTCTTATCTTTACCAAAATGCCCAGCCAATCCTCCGCTATGCAACTCTTTCACTATATTCTCTCTCATAGACCCAACTGGAATACATAGTTGGCATCCCTTGAATAGGTAGCCATCCTATAAAATGTACTCATCCTGGACATCTCCTTCATTGTTTGACAATGGAATAATTAAAATTTTAACAATATTCTTGAAATCATAATAAGAAGAATACAAACCCTTTATTGCTTAAAAACCCACCACCTCATTTTCAATAATGGTAAACAAAGTCACATGCCTACTCAATGCATCTGCAACTTGATTCTTGTTTTCCTGATTTATGTTTTAGAGAAAAAGTATAACCCTGCAAAAATGATACCCACTTTTCATGCCTACTATTCAACTTCTTTTGGGTATTCACATACTTCAGGGCTATGTGGTCTGTAAATAACACAAACTCCTTAGGCACTAAGTAATGCCTCCAATGCCTTAATGCTTGTACAATTGCATAAAATTCCACATCATAAGTAGAGTAGTTCTTTCTTACCTCATTCAGTTTCTCACTAAAGAAAGCTACTGGCTTTCCACCTTGACTTAGAACAACACCAATACCCACATGTGAGGCATCACAATCAACCTCAAACACTTTATCAAAATCTGGTAGTGCCAAAATGGGTGCCTCTGTCACCTTCTTCTTCAAGAACTGAAAACTATCCTCAGCTGCCTTTGTCCACAAAAACTCCCTTCCTTTTGTGCAATCTGTTATAGGTGCTACAATACTGCTGAAATTTTTAATAAACTTTCTATAAAATGTTGCTAGACCATGAAAGCTTCTTACCTCTGTTATACTCCATGGAGTAGGCCATTCAATAATTTCCTTTATCTTTTCTGAGTCCATCTGTACCCCATCTGCTGAAATAATAAAGCCCAAGAATACCAAACTCTCTTGCATAAATGTGCACTTCTTCATATTTGCATAGAGTTTCTCTTTCCTTAACACTTCAAATATCACCCTTAGATGCCTCAAATGTTCTTCTTTAGTTTTACTAAAGATCAAGATATCATCAAAATAAACCACAACAAACTTACCATTATACTCCCGTAGCACGGTGTTCATCAGTCTCATAAAAGTACTAGGTGCATTGGATAACCCGAATGGCATCACCAACCACTCATATAATCCATTTCCTATCTTGAATGTTGTTTTCCACTCATCTCCTTCTCTGATCCGAATCTGATGGTAACCACTTCGAAGATCAATCTTGGTGAAATACCTAGATCCAGCAAGCACATCCATCATATCATCAAGGCGAGGTATTGGGAACCTATACTTGATTGTAATTTTATTGATTGCTCTGCTATCCATGCACATTCTCCATGTTCCATCCTTCTTTGGTGTTAATAAAGCTGGGGTTGCACACAGACTCATGCTCTCCCTTACGACCCCCTTTCTCATGAGCTCTGCCACTTGCCTATTCAACTCTGCATGCAATGTCGGGCTCATCCTATAAGCCGCTTGATTTGGGAGTGAAGACCCTGGAATCAAATCAATATGGTGTTGAATATCTCTTTTGGGTGGTAATCCATCTGGTAGCTCATCAGGAATAACATCAGAAAATTCTTCTATTAATTCTGTTGTTTCTACTGGTATTTGTGCACTTGCAGGTTCATCCTTATTTGTGACTAGTGCATAACAAAAACCAGTTGCCTTTGCCTCCTTCACAAATTCCTTTGCAGAAAGCATATTTTCAGCCTTCCCCTCTTCCTTAAGAGGTAGCAAAACTATTTTTGTGCCATCCTTCCAGAAAGTATAAGTATTCTTTCCCCCATCATGAATAACTTTTCTATCAAATTGCCATGGTCTTCCTAGCAGCATATGACATGCATCCATAGGAATAACATCACACCAAATCTCATCCTTGTAACTGTTCCCAATAGAAAAACTTATTAAACATCTCTTATCAACAGTAACTTCATTACCCTTCTTAAACCATGCAATACGGTAAGGGTTAGGATTCTTCTCACAATGCAGACCCAATTTCTCGACCATCTCATTTGAAACCATGTTCTCACAACTACCACCATCAATAATAACATTACATACCTTTCCTCCTGAAGTGCATCTTGTTCTGAAAATATTTGTACGCAGCCATGCATCCCCCTTGATATCCTTTCTTGGAGCAATCATCATCCTCTTGATCATCATATTTTCTCCAACATCTGGTGGAATTTCTAGGTCATGTTCATCTTCTACTTGTTCAGCTTCAACAAGATTTACTCTTGGAGCATCTCCTTGCCTCTTGTCATGTGTATAAGAATGTGGGCATTCAAAAGCCCGATGCCCTATTCACCACACCTGTAACAAACAAATGGTCTTTGTGGAGCCTCCCATCCTCTATCGCCAGCATATCCTCTACCCCTAGAAAATTCTCTACTCCTTTGTTAATTTTGGAAATCTTGTCTCGTATCTTCTTGCTTTTCCAATCCATGAGATGATTCTCCCCTACCTTGGCTGAAACCAGCTTGTCCCCGAAAGGAAGATGAGGCCCCCCTATTCATTCCAGGTGATCTCCTAAAACTTTGATGATTTTTTTTTTTCCTCGGCCTTTAAGGCTAATTGATAGGCATCCTCCATGCTCTTAATCCTATGCATACTTATCTCATCTTGAATAGAAAATTTTAATCCATTTACATACCTTGCAGCCATTTGTTCCTCAGTTTCTTCATGCTCTACATGAATGGACAACTTGTAGAACTCATCTGTGTATTCTTGCACTGTTTGTAAGTTCTGTCTGAGATTCTGAAACCTCCTGTAAAGGGTTTGTGCATAATCCACAGGGAGAAATTTATCTTTCAGCTTCTTCTCCATCTTACTCCACGTCCTAATTCTTTCTTTCCCCTTTCTTGACCACTCTTTCTGTAGGTGATCCCACCATAACATAGCATGACCTTTCAATTTCATGCATGCAAATTTTACCTTCTTTTCTTCTGACATAGCCTTCCACTCAAAAAATTTCCCCATGCTAGTCAACCAGTCTATCAGCTCCTCTGGTTTTAGACTACCACCATACTCTGAAACATCAACTCTTATCCCATCATTCTTTCCTTCTAATGCTCAAAGCATCCTTTCTTCAAAAGCTAATGGTGGCACTTGCATTTCCTCCTCTTCACAAACTTCTTCTTCATCTGTGTCATCTCCACCTTGATTTCCTCTCTGGGTTATCATTGCAGCAAGCGCAACAACTTGCCTCTGCAGATCTTGCATATTTCTATTCATCTGGGAAATACCACCTCCTCTTCCTCTTCCTCTTCCTGCCATTTTTTTAAAGACTCGAACCAACTCTGATACCAGATAATGTAGCCAAATTCTAAACAAACTTGATATACTGCAAATAATATGAACTCCAAAAGAAAATAGATCTCCTTCTTCATTATTGAATAATGAATTACAATGTTTCCTAAATAGGAAAACAACTCCCAACTCGAGTTTCCAAGCAAACTCTAACTAACTTTGACTAAATCTACTCTAGGTGGCGGAAATTACTATTTTTAGCAGTTTACTAGAACCTGCTATTCTTAGTAAGTTCACATGCTTATTCGTATGGGCACAAAAATTTCCACACATCTTCTACATTCCTAAATTAGAGGAATTTCCAAATTTCTAACTCATAATGCAACTAATAGACTAAAATTAACTAATGCCCAAAAATAGGAAAAAAACTGAACTACAACTTAAATCCTAATTTTTGGCCTCAAGATGGCAGATTTAGGGCCCAAAAATGTGCCAAAACTTTCCCAACTAGTAGAAGCTGATTGGTTTTCAGTGCATTCATCTCATTTTTCTCATCGAAACATGTGGTTTAAAAAAAGAAAAAGACTCAAACAGACACCCAGAGCTCAAGTTATGACCTTGTCAAGTTCCTGCTAATTTTGGCACATCATTCTCCCCTGCTTGAAAAAAATGCAGCTCCTGCAAGTTGTCTTCTTCAAACTGCTTCCATTTATCTACATCCAACTTCTTAATCTCCCACTCTGTGACCCAAGTATTGTCCTCTTGTTCCAGTCCTTTCCAATGTACCAAATATTTTTTGTATTTCCCATGTCGCGTGTCCATTGTTTTCTTATCTAGAATCTGATCCACTTCTTCTTTCTTCTTCACCGGAACCTGCTGCCTCCAATCTACTACTTCATCAATAACATCCCCTTCTGCACCATCCCCATGAAAAGAATACAAATCTGAAACATTAAACACTGGAGAAATATCAAAATTCCCTGGCAATTCTACCTCATAAGCATTATCATTTATTTTTTTCACGATTTTGCAGGGACCAATCTTCTTGTACTTCAGCTTGTTATAGGTTCCTTTTGGAAACCTTTCCTTCCGCAGATATACCATAACCAACTCACCAACTGTAAATACCTTTCTCCATCTGTGCACATCTGCTATTTCCTTATACTTATCATTACTATTCTGCAGCTTCTTCCACACTTCTTCCTGCAATTGTTGTATATGTTCGGCAAATGCTTCTGCATCATCACTGACTCTGCCATCAACTGGTAGTTGTACCAAATCTAACACCCCATTTGGATTACTCCCATACACAATTGAAAATGGAGACTTTCCTGTGGATCTATTTATGGAACTTGTTATATACAAACTCATCTTTTGGTAATGCTAAGTCCCATTGTTTCAGATTTTCCCCAACGATGCACCTTAACAAGTTTCCTAAACTCTAATTACCACCTCTGTTTTCCCATCAGTCTGAGGATGATAGGCACTGCTGAACTGTAGTTGAGTTCCCAATTTCTTCCATAAAGTCCTCCAGAAGTGACTTAAGAACCTTGTGTCCCTATCTGAAGTAATGGTTTTTGGAACACCATGCAAATGAACAACTTCTCTGAAAAACAAATCTGCTACGCCTGTCACATCACTTGTTTTCTTGCAGGAATAAAATGAACCATCTTAGAAAACCTATCAACAACCACAAAAATTGAGTCATTACCTCATTGTGTTTTTGGTAATCCCAAAACAAAATCCATACTCAGATTTGTCCACGACCCTTTAGGAACAGGCAACGGCATATACAACCCTGTATTTTGTGCATGGCCTTTCGAGACTTGGAAAATTTGACACCTCTCCACATATCTTACCACATCTCTTTTCAAATTTGGCCAATAGTATTTCTCTCTACCAAGGCTATCATCTTATCTTTACCAAAATGCCCAGCCAATCCTCCGCTATGCAACTCTTTCACTATATTCTCTCTCATAGACCCAACTGGAATACATAGTTGGCATCCCTTGAATAGGTAGCCATCCTGTAAAATGTACTCATCCTGGACATCTCCTGCATTGTCTGACAATGGATGAATTAACCTTTCAACAATATCCTTGAAATCAGAATCAGAAGAATACAAACCCTTTATTGCTTCAAAACCCACCACCTCATTTTCCATAGTGGTAAACAAAGTCACACACCTACTCAATGCATCTGCAACTTGATTCTGTTTTCCTGATTTATGTTTTAGAGAAAAATTATAACCCTGCAAAAATGATACCCACTTTGCATGCCTACTATTCAACTTCTTTTGTGTATTCACATACTTCAGGGCTATGTGGTCTGTAAATAACACAAACTCCTTAGGCACTAAGTAATGCCTCCAATGCCTTAATGCTTGTACAATTGCATAAAATTCCACATCATAAGTAGAGTAGTTCTTTCTTACCTCATTCAGTTTCTCACTAAAGAAAGCTACTGGCTTTCCTCCTTGACTTAGAACAACACCAATACCCACATGTGAGGCATCACAATCAACCTCAAACACTTTATCAAAATCTGGTAGTGCCAAAATGGGTGCCTCTGTCACCTTCTTCTTCAAGAACTGAAAACTATCCTCAGCTTCCTTTGTCCACAAAAACTCCCTTCCTTTTGTGCAATCTATTATAGGTGCTACAATACTGCTGAAATTTTTAATAAACTTTCTGTAAAATGTTGCTAGACCATGAAAGCTTCTTACCTCTGTTATACTCCATGGAGTAGGCCATTCAATAATTGCCTTTATCTTTTCTGAGTCCATCTGTACCCCATCTTGCTGAAATAATAAATCCCAAGAATACCAAACTCTCTTGCATAAATGTGCACTTCTTCATATTTGCATAGAGTTTCTCTTTCCTTAACACTTCAAATATCACCCTTAGATGCCTCAAATGTTCTTCTTTAGTTTTACTAAAGATCAAGATATCATCAAAATAAACCACAACAAACTTACCATTATACTCCTGCAACACGGTGTTCATCAGTCTCATAAAAGTACTAGGTGCATTGGATAACCCGAATGGCATCACCAACCACTCATATAATCCATTTCCTGTCTTGAATGTTGTTTTCCACTCATCTCCTTCTCTGATCCAAATCTGATGGTAACCACTTCAAAGATCAATCTTGGTGAAATACCTAGATCTAGCAAGCACATCCATCATATCATCAAGGTGAGGTATTGGGAACCTATACTTGATTGTAATTTTATTGATTTCTCTACTATCTGTGCACATTCTCCATGTTCCATCCTTCTTTGGTGTTAATAAAGCCGGGGTTGCACACAGACTCATGCTCTCCCTTACGACCCCCTTTCTCACGAGCTCTGCCACTTGCCTATTCAACTCTACATGCAATGTCGGGCTCATCCTATAAGCCACTTGATTTGGGAGTGAAGACCCTGGAATCAAATCAATATGGTGTTGAATATCTCTTTTGGGTGGTAATCCATCTGGTAGCTCATCAGGAATAACATCAGAAAATTCTTCTATTAATTCTGTTGTTTCTACTGGTATTTGTGCACTTGCAGGTTCATCCTTATTTGCGACTAGTGCATAACAAAAACCATTTTCCTTTGCCTCCTTCAAAAATTCCTTTGCAGAAAGCATATTTTCAGCCTTCCCCTCTTCCTTAAGAGGTAGCAAAACTATTTTTGTGTCATCCTTCCAGGAAAGTATAAGTATTCTTTCCCCCATCATGAATAACTTTTCTATCAAATTGCCATGGTCTTCCTAGTAGCATATGACATGCATCCATAGGAATAACATCACACCAAATCTCATCCTTGTAACTGTTCCCAATAGAAAAAATTATTAAACATCTCTTATCAATAGTAACTTCATTACCCTTCTTAAACCATGCAATACGGTAAGGGTTAGGATTCTTCTCACAATGCAGACCCAATTTCTCAACCATCTCATTTGAAACCATGTTCTCACAACTACCACCATCAATAATAACATTACATACCTTTCCTCCTGAAGTGCATCTTGTTCTGAAAATATTTGTACGCAGCCATGCATCCCCCTTGATATCCTTTCTTGGAGCAATCATCATCCTCTTGATCATCAAATTTTCTCCAACATCTGGTGGAATTTCTAGGTCATGTTCATCTTCTACTTGTTCAGCTTCAACAAGATTTACTCTTGGAGCATCTCCTTGCCTCTTGTCATGTGTATAAGAATGTGGGCATTCAAAATCCTGATGCCCCTCTTCACCACATCTGTAACAAACAAATGGTCTTCGTGGAGCCTCCCATCCTCTATCGCCAGCATATCCTCTGCCCCTAGAAAATCCTCTGCCTCTTTGTTGATTCTAGGAAATCTTGTCTCGTATCTTCTTGATTTTCCAATCCATGAGATGATTCTCCCCTACCTTGGCTGAAACCATCTCATCCCCGAAAGGAAGATGAGGCCCCTTATTCATTCCAGGTGATCTCCTAAAACTTTGATGATTTTGTTTTTCCTCGGCCTTTAAGGCTAATTGATAGGCATCCTCCATGCTCTTAATCCTATGCATACTTATCTCATCTTGAATAGAAAATTTTAATCCATTTACATACCTTGCAACCATTTGTTCCTCAGTTTCTTCATGCTCTACATGAATGGACAACTTGTAGAACTCATCTGTGTATTCTTGCACTGTTTGTAAGTTCTGTCTGAGATTTTGAAACCTCCTGTAAAGGGTTTGTGCATAATCCATAGGGAGAAATTTATCTTTCAGCTTCTTCTCCATCTTACTCCACATCCTAATTCTTTCTTTCCCCTTTCTTGACCACTCTTTCTGTAGGTGATCCCACCATAACATAGCATGACCTTTCAATTTTTTGCATGTAAATTTTACCTTCTTTTCTTCTGACATAGCCTTCCACTCAAAAAATTTCCCCATGCTAGTCAACCAGTCTATTAGCTCCTCTGGTTTTAGACTACCACCATACTCTGAAACATCAACTCTTATCCCATCATTCTTTCCTTCTAATGCTCGAAGCATCCTTTCTTCAAAAGCTAATGGTGGTGCTTGCGTTTCCTCCTCTTCACAAACTTCTTCTTCATCTGTGTCATCTCCACCTTGATTTCCTCTCTAGGTTATCATTGCAGCAAGCACAACAACTTGCCTCTACATATCTTGCATATTTCTATTCATCTGGGAAATACCGCCTCCTCTTCCTCTTCCTCTTCCTGCCATTTTTTAAAGACTCGAACCAACTCTGATACCAGATAATGTAGCCAAATTCTAAACAAACTTGATATACTGCAAATAATATGAACTCCAAAAGAAAATAGATCTCCTTCTTTGTTATTGAATAATGAATTACAATGTTTCCTAAATAGGAAAACAACTCCCAACTCGAGTTTCCAAGTAAACTCTAACTAACTTTGACTAAATCTACTCTAGGTGGCGGAAATTACTATTTTTAGCAGTTTACTAGAACCTGCTATTCTTAGTAAGTTTGCATGCTTATTCGTACGGGCACAAGAAATTTCCACGCATCTTCTACATTCTAAATTAGAGGAATTGCCAACTTTCTAACTCATAATACAACTAATAGACTAAAATTAACTAATGCCCAAAAATAGGAAAAAACTGAACTACAACTTAAATCCTAATTTTCGGCCTCAAGATGGTGGATTTAGGGCCCAAAAATGTGTAAAACTTGCTCCAACTGGTAGAGTGGGTTGACTTTCGTGCGTTCATCTCATCGAAACATGTGGTTTCAAAAAAAAAGGACTCAAATGGACACCCGGAGCTCAAGTTATGACCTTGTCAAGTTCCTGCTAATTTTGGCACATCATTCTCCCCTGCTTGAAAAAAATGCAGCTCCTGCAAGTTGTCTTCTTCAAACTGCTTCCATTTATCTGCATCCAACTTCTTAATCTCCCACTCTATGACCCAAGTATTGTCCTCTTGTTCCAGTCCTTTCCAATGTACCAAATATTTGTTGTATTTCCCATGTCGCGTGTCCATTGTTTTTCTTATCTAGAATCTGATCCACTTCTTCTTTCTTCTTCACTGGAACCTGCTGCCTCCAATCTACTACTTCATCAATAACATCCCCTTCTACACCATCCCCATGAAAAGAATACAAATCTGAAACATTAAACACTGGAGAAATATCAAAATTCCCTGGCAATTCTACCTCATAAGCATTATCATTTATTTTTTTCACGATTTTGCAGGGACCAATCTTCTTGTACTTCAACTTGTTATAGGTTCCTTTTGGAAACCTTTCCTTCCACAGATATACCATAACCAACTCACCAACTGTAAATACCTTTCTCCATCTGTGCACATCTGCTATTTCCTTATACTTATCATTACTATTCTGCAGCTTCTTCCACACTTCTTCCTATAATTGTTGTATATGTTTGGTAAAATGCTTCTGCATCATCACTAACTCTGCCATCAACTGGTAGTTGTACCAAATCTAACACCCCATTTGGATTACTCCCATACACAATTGAAAATGGATACTTTCTTGTGGATCTATTTATGGAACTGTTATATGCAAACTCAGCTTGTGGTAATGCTAAGTCCCATTGTTTCGGCTTTTCCCCAACGATGCACCTTAACAGGTTTCCCAAACTCTGATTTACCACCTCTATTTTCCCATCAGTCTGAGGATGATAGGCACTGCTGAACTGTAGTTGAGTTCCCAATTTCTTCCATAAAGTCCTCCAGAAGTGACTTAAGAACCTTGTGTCCCTATCTGAAGTAATGGTTTTTGGAACACCATGCAAATGAACAACTTCTCTGAAAAACAAATCTGCTATGCCTGTCACATCACTTGTTTTCTTGTAGGCAATAAAATGAACCATCTTAGAAAACCTATCAACAACCACAAAAATTGAGTCATTACCTCATTGTGTTTTTGGTAATCCCAAAACAAAATCCATACTCAGATCTGTCCATGACCCTTTAGGAATAGGCAACGACATATACAACCCTGTATTCTTGTGCATGGCCTTTCGAGACTTGGAAAATTCAACACCTCTCCACATATCTTACCACATCTCTCTTAAGCTTTGGCCAATAGTATTTCTCTGCTACCAAGGCTATCATCTTATCTTTACCAAAATGCCCAGCCAATCCTCCACTATGCAACTCTTTCACTATATTCTCTCTCATAGACCTAAATGGAATACATAGTTAGCATCCCTTGAATAGGTAGCCATCCTGTAAAATGTACTCATCCTAGGACATCTCCTGCATTTCTAACAATGGATGAATTAACCTTTCAACAATATCCTTGAAATCAAAATCAGAAGAATACAAACCCTTTATTGCTTCAAAACCCACCACCTCATTTTCCATAGTGGTAAAAAAAGTCACATGCCTACTCAATGCATCTGCAACTTGATTCTGTTTTCCTGATTTATGTTTTAGAGAAAAAGTATAACCCTGCAAAAATGATACCCACTTTGCATGCCTACTATTCAACTTCTTTTGTGTATTCACATACTTTAGGGCTATGTGGTCTGTAAATAACACAAACTCCTTAGGCACTAAGTAATGCCTCCAATGCCTTAATGCTTGTACAATTGCATAAAATTCCACATCATAAGTAGAGTAGTTCTTTCTTACCTCATTCAGTTTCTCACTAAAGAAAGCTACTGGATTTCCACCTTGACTTAGAACAACACCAATACCCACATGTGAGGCATCACAATCAACCTCAAACACTTTATCAAAATCATGGTAGTGCCAAAATGGGTGCCTCTGTCACCTTCTTCTTCAAGAATTGAAAACTATCCTCAGCTGCCTTTGTCCACAAAAACTCCCTTCCTTTTGTGCAATCTATTATAGGTGCTACAATACTACTGAAAATTTTTAATAAACTTTCTGTAAAATGTTGCTAGACCATGAAATCTTCTTACCTTTGTTATACTCCATGGAGTAGGCCATTCAATAATTTCCTTTATCTTCTCTAAGTCCATCTATACCCCATCTGCTGAAATAATAAAGCCCAAGAATACCAAACTCTCTTGCATAAACGTGCACTTCTTCATATTTGCATAGAGTTTCTCTTTCCTTAACACTTCAAATATCACCCTTAGATGCCTCAAATGTTCTTCTTTAGTTTTACTAAAGATCAAGATATCATCAAAATAAACCACAACAAACTTACCATTATACTCCCGCAGCACAATGTTCATCAGTCTCATAAAAGTACTAGGTGCATTGGATAACCCGAATGGCATCACCAACCACTCATATAATCCATTTCCTATCTTGAATGTTGTTTTCCACTCATCTCCTTCTCTGATCTGAATCTGATGATAACCACTTCAAAGATCAATCTTGGTGAAATACTTAGATCCAGCAAGCACATCCATCATATCATCAAGGCGAGGTATTGGGAACCTATACTTGATTGTAATTTTATTGATTACTCTGATATCCTGTGCACATTCTCCATGTTCCATTCTTCTTTGGTATTAATAAAGCTGGGGTTGCACACAAACTCATGATCTCCCTTATGAACCCCTTTCTCATAAGCTCTGTCACTTGCCTATTCAACTCTGCATGTAATGTCGGGCTCATCCTATAAGCCGCTTGATTTGGGAGTGAAGACCCTGGAATCAAATCAATATGGTGTTGAATATCTCTTTTGGGTGGTAATCCATCTGGTAGCTCATCAGGAATAACATCAAAAAATTCTTCTATTAATTTTGGGGCTATTTCTACTGGTATTTGTGCACTTGTTGGTTCATCCTTATTTGTGACTAGTGCATAACAAAAACTAGTTGTATTTTCCTCCTTCACAAATTCCTTTGCAGAAAGAATATTTTCAGCCTTCCCCTCTTCCTTAAGAGGTAAAAAACTATTTTTGTGCCATCCTTCTAGAAAGTATAAGTATTCTTTCCCCCATCATGAATAACTTTTCTATCAAATTGCCATGGTCTTCCTAGCAGCATATGACATGCATCCATAGGAATAAAATCACACCAAATCTCATCCTTGTAACTATTCCCAATAGAAAAACTTATTAAACATCTCTTATCAACAGTAACTTCATTACCCTTCTTAAACCATGCAATACGGTAAGGGTTAGGATTCTTCTCACAATGCAGACCCAATTTCTCGACCATCTCATTTGAAACCATGTTTTCCATAAGGTTGTAATTGTTGCTAGATTCTTTTGGAATGGAGAATCAAACATCCCAGCTCTTATTATGCAAGTGCGAGACATGACTCTTTTCCTACCCCCCACATTTGGGACTCTTCATTGTCTCATTCAATGTTGTGACTTTTTACCTTCCTAATGAAGTGAGAAACTAATTCCCCTTTTTATAACCATTAAAGCTGACTTTTACAATGTTTCTTTATAATATTCACTTAAGTGAATGAGACAAAATACTCCAATGATTACGGTCAACGATATGAATTAGACTCAGGGAGAGAACGGAATGTCCTTGAGAAAGAGAGCAATTGGCAAGAAAAGATGCCACATCTGATGAATGATAGACCCCCTACTATGATGAACCTAACTGAATGTCATGCCTCCTAATGGTGGAAATCGTCATGGAGTTGGTAGTCTGATCATAGTCCGAAATTTTGGCCACAAGAAAGAATTTTAGATTCACTTGCATAATTTATTTAACATGCTTTAACAATTCCTTAAAATATGGGTGAAAATAGAAAACATCTGGAGGTTTGGAGTTCACCCCCTTTCTTTTCTACATAGAGGCTTCCATGTATGGTCGAAGAAGAAATCTTGAAGGAGTTAGTGAAACATTTGCTAAGGCATAATTTAGAGAAATGGGGAAATGGCCTATGTAAACTTATGTCCTATCACATGGGTTCTTAGGAGCTATGGGTGGAACAACTATCCCTATTTCAAATCTAGGGTTCCTCAATCCTCGACTATTAATACCCGCTCCCAATGATAAGATTTTCAATGATCTCATGGATACCCCTTATCGGGTCATGATGGTCCAGGCGGCACCCAGTTCCATCGAGCTATACAGTTTTAATAACACATGTTTTATTTACACTGATCTTGTAAAGGAATTGAAGCGGATTCAATGTATTATGTTTTCAAAATTTATTTAATTATATTTCCACTTAAAACCTTGAACAAATTCATTTTGGACTTCAAAAGTACAAACCCTCAGTATGTGTAATTTGATATCTCTCTTCCCTTCTTTACTATCTACATTTTCCACACACTAATCATACTTTGTATAGTAATGTGAAGGGTCATATGTGGTTGTATTCTTGTTATTTAAATTTATTGATCTTCATGACATCCATTCTCCTTAAATATTGAATCAAATGACAAAAAACATACCTGGGAAATGATATTATGAAGGATGTCCCACCTATTGAGAGTTATGTAGTACCATTACTATGGAAATAAATGTTGTTTCTCTAAAAAATAGTCAGTACTTTGAAAAATACACAATGAAAATGATATGAATATCGAGCTCCTTAATCTTCCCCATAAATACTCACCCTCCATCCTTCCTATATCTTCACATATCCTACCCCCATTATATATTTAATATCCTTTATACTTTAATCCCTTATACTAATTTATATGAAGCAATATATTGGGTCCATTTTGAATCATATTTAAAATCCTTATATGAACTGACATGATAGGTAATGATTTGGATAGTGAATCCCCCGTGAAACAATAGTAGACAAAAACCATCAACCTTATCTATAGAAAAGAGTGTTGAAATGATAATATTTATGAGATATGATTTACCCGTTGCCACAATACCTTGAATTATTAAGTGATGAGGAATAGTATCATTTATGTAAGTTTTCTCTCAAGTTATAAAGGAGAATAAGGTGCTGTGCAAGAGGATGGATTATGTATTCCATTTCTAATGGATATATTGGCCTCTATGAAACATGGTTAAATATCTTTTAGAGGAGGTGGAACATTGTGCTCTTCTCAATTGTGGTGGATGCCAAATTCCTTGTAGTCCATCATATCTAAGCTATCACTCCCCATGTTGTTTATAGGATGGAGGTACAATTACATATCCCATTCATCAAAGTGAGTGGGGAAACATATGACATATTATTCATCAGTGTAATCCTCTCTTAATGGTTGTTCCATGGTATAGGGGCTTCAAATGATGTGCCAGAGTTAATAATTCTTCTCTATGAGATCACAATTTAAAATGATTTTTTCACTCATGGAGCATATGCCAAAATAAATGTTTTGAAATGGATTGTAGAGAAAGAGTTTACTCCAGTAGAAAATTTCAAATGAATAATAATTTATAGAATAAAATAATAATAATAATAGTAATAATAGGTTTTTATAGTCCACGATGCTGTGGGGCAGCCTGTTTTTGGGTCTACAAGTGGCTTATAGCATATGGGACTACCTTGTACTCACATGTGGGAGGCAACTAACTTTGCTACAAACGAGGTGTACATACCCTACCCCCTGCAGGATTTGAACTTGTGACCTCTATTTCAAGAGCACATGTTCTTCACCATTAGGCCAACTCAGGCGTACCTGAAATAATTTTGGAATACCTAAAAAATTGCTAGTACAAACCATAGCTTCCATTTATTCTCTGTATGTAGTATTTTTGTAATTCCAAGACATAAATGTTTTAATAAGTGAATTAGATTCTATGGTTAAAGGTTGTTCCCTATAGGTGTTAAGGAAGATATATGGTTGAAGTCTCACAATTTTTTTGACGACCCCCCTTAAGACCTAAGACCTTCTCTTGAACATTTAACAAAAAAAGACCAGTTGTAAAGCACAATAGATAACTTCTAGAATATGTTGAAAGTTTCTTGTACAATAATGTCATGCTCAAACACATTTTCAAATAGCATTGTATGAATGAAAATATATATCAATTGGTGTGGCATCACCCCTCTAGAAATCCTTAGAGGCTTTTGATGGTATGTTTTAGATATTTTCTTCACACGATGGGAAATCTTAAGATGATAGTCAATGTCGGCTCTCCATATGGATAACATGGCTTGGTTGTGGATGTTAACCCTATCATTATTTCATGAAGGGAGGGGTTTTATTTTCCCATAATCCTTGATGAAGAGTGTTGACTATGGACACATGATGAAACATTTTAATGACACTAGAACCCATTATTTATCAATGCTTCCATATCTATGAGTGGAATGATTTCTAAAAATTTTTGTGTCTAGAAAGCACAGATCATCTTGGATGGAGCATTGAACATGAATTGTACTTTGAAGGATGCTTTAGGGGTTCCAGGTGGACACATATTTTTTAAATTATTTTTTTGTCACCTTTACAAAATTTAGGTCTCCCTAGTCCAAATCCTCGAGATTAGGAGTATTCTTAAGCTACAATAACAAGTGAAAATATGTGGAACCTATACGTTTCCATTTGTATATGTTTTCCAGAGAATAAATTATATTAGAGGATATAATTAAAAAAACAATAGAAAAGAAGGAAAGTATGTCACTTTTACCAATAGTCATGGGCCCTAGGTGTTTCTCTAGTACTTCTTCACAAAATATTGTGAATATATCACGAAAGTAGGTAGAAACACAATAAGGATGGGAAATAATGTTAAGGTTCCTACATAAATGAGCATCTCAAGAATCTGAAGGGGGGTGGATATGTATAATAATATGTAGGCCCATCCATATATTGTTGGTTTTTGTTAGTGTAAACATGTTCATACCAAACTAGTTTGGGTTATTTCCTAACTAGATTGTTTGGGTGTTCACACTTTATAAGCTTCATTAGGGAGCTTATTTTATTGTTAAATAATCTATTTTGGGTGAGTTTATTTCAACTCATGTAACTTTTGGAGCTTGTTGAGAGATTCTCTCCACTCCTTGATTTGTGGATATAATCTCATCTCCAATTTTATTTTTTCCTTCCTATTATTTGGGTAAGGATTAGCATTGTGAAACTCTATATATTGTGTGTTCCCAGATGTGAAATATACAAACAGTTTAAATACTATTTCCTTTGTATTCTCTCTGCAAAACTACCGGTTTTTTGTTGATTTATTAATCTTCTTTTCATGCTAAGATTTGGTTATCAAATTCAATTTGGTATCAGAGCTGATTGGTTGTCCAGGGGGCAAGATTATAAATTTTTGAGTTGTCTTTTCTTTTGTAGATTGCTTGTTGATGTGCATTTGGAGCTTCCCAACTCAACCTCAATTTTTACCTACTCAGCTCATCATATTTCTCCTGATCTGCACATTTTTTCCCTACATGTTATTGGTGGATTGGCCTTGGAGACCTGTGGTGTTATTTTGTGGCTCATGATAGCTTCCGAAACATGTTTTGGTTGCCTAATTGATTATTTCCTAGTAGTTCCATTTTTTCTTATAAATCAACCTTTATTGATTTTTCCTGCTATATGTGTTGACTGTAATTGAGGAAAATTCGTTGCAGCTCGTGACATGTAGCAGTTTGTGGCATACCTACTTTGTTTGCATGTGGCTGCTCTTGGTTAAACTCCTGTGCTTCACTGTATATAATTACTCATGAATCTTGTTGGATGGGTTTTGAAATCTGGGCAGGCGTTTTGTATTGGTCTGCATGGGTAACTTATATTTTGTGCTATTTGGAATGTTTTGCTTTACTGTTTGACCTTATCATTGAGGATCTACATGTTTTTTCTATTATTTTTCAGGCTTCTGAAAAATATAAATGCCTGATACCAAATGGCTTCTTGAATGTGGCGGATAATTTGCAATTCCACATTTCTTCTGCAAAGGCACCAAAAGAGGTATGGGAAAATTTGAGACTTTATTTGGCAAGATTAATGAGTTCAAGTTGATTCAACTGGATCTTGAGTTAAAATCTTTATCACCTTCAAATTTTGCTTCCATAGAAGAATTTCTCACAAAATTTAAGGATATTCGTAGTCAGTTGTTAGCTGGTGGTAAAACTAAAAAGGATGAAGAATACATTTACATGGTTTTGACCAAGTTAAAGGGACCTTTTTTAGTTTTCACCTCTGTGTTTTTTTTATACCATGGATGCCTTGGGTTATCAGTTTAGTATGCCCTCACTTGAAGAGTTTTGTGAACATTTGTCTCAAGAAGAGACTAAGCTAATCTCTCTTGATTCCATACAAACTTCAAACCATGCTCTAGTAGCTAATTTTCCTAAGAAAAAATGGAAAAATAAATCCAAGCAAGGCTCCTCTAATCAACATTTTTCATCTCCAAATGTGGCTTCTAATCCTTCACCTCCCTCTGTTGATTCCTCCAAACAGTAGAATAGTGGAAAATATAAGAAGTTGTCCCAAAAAAGAGTGTTTGATCCATGCTCCTTTTGTGGAAAAACAAATCATCAAGAATCCATATGTTTTTTAGAATTGGAAGCTTTGGAAAAGGCTCTAAAATAACACAAGCTCACTGTTTCATCACCTTCTTCCTCTTCCAATACTGGCAAGGGTACAACTCTTTCTGCATGAGCTTCTTCCCCTTTGTGAGACAAGTTAATTTTTGACTCAGGAGCTTCACATCATATCACACATTCTAGAGATTTGTTGACTTCTGTTTCTGATTGCAACACTTCACAAATTTTGGTGGGCAATTGTTCTTTTGTTGATGTTGTGGGTTTTGGCATTGTTAATATGCATAATGGACGTGTACAGGATGTTATCTATGTTCCTAATATTTCTAAAAAAATTCTTTCCATATATCAAATATGTAATTCTGGTGATGGTAGAATTGTTGAATTTTCACCAGATAAGGTTGTAATCAGGGAACTACATGATCATGATGATATCGTTGCCACAGGAGTGGTGGAACCATGTTCACATTTGTATGTGTTTGAGAAATTTGACAATACTGTATGATATTCACTTATTGCTCATGCTGATTATTTGAGCAAAATTATGGCATGAGAGGTTTGGACACCTAAATTATAGGTATCTGCAGCAACTCTCTTCACAAAATATTGTCACAGGTCTTATGAAGGTGAACTATAATGATGGTGTTTTCCGAGGTTGTATGTTGGGTAAGCAACATCAATATCCCTTTCCAAAGGGACAAGAAAAAGGAGCTAAGGATCATCTTGAATTGGTACATAGTGATATTATGTCATTTCCTTCTAGATCATTTTTTGGTGCTAAGTATGTGCTGACATTTATTGATGATCTCACAAGAAGGACTTGGGTGTATTTTCTGCAATATAAATATGATGTCCTTGATAGATTTAGAGTTTTTAAATATATTGTTGAAAAACAATCAGGGCATTGTATTAAAATACTCCACACTGACAATGGGGGGGGAATATGTAAGTAATGAATTTGCTACTTTTTGTGCTAATCATTGAATTGTGCACCAGTATATTGTTCCTTACACCCCTTACCAAAATGGAGTTACTGAATGAAAAAATATAACACTAAAGGAAACAGTGAATTGCATTGTTTAGTCCAAGAACTTAACACCAGAGTTTTGGGTGGAAGCTATGAACTGCGTACACCACATTCAGAACAGGATGCCAGGATAAAGAATTGCACGTGGTTACTCTTGAAGAGGCTTGGTTAGGTGAGAAACTTGAGGTTTCATATTTTTAGATCTTTGGTTGTAAAGCTTGGGATTTTGTACCTGATGATACACATAAATCCACGGAGAAGAAAAGTAAATAACTCATATTTGTTGGCCATTGTGAGCATGTGAAGGCATATCACCTTTTCGATCCCACTACCAAAGATGTATTGTTTCGACATGATGTTCATGTTGCTGAGACCAAGGCTCCTTTGGACCATATTCTTCTTCCTTCTCCATCCTTACCTCCTGTACTTGTCATAAATGATGATAATGATGCTAATGGCCCACCTATTGTTGATCTTGTTCTTGATCCTGCTCCTCCTCCTCAACCAAGGCGTAAATGGTTGCAGACTACTTTGGATGCTACTAGGGATTTGGCGGGTGATCCAAGTGATCAATGACGTACTAGAGAAAAGACTTTTGGTGTTGCAGATCATCAACCTTACTCTGGTATGGCTTTTATGAGCTAATATATTCTTCTGATTCTATTCTTTTTTCACAGGCTTCTAGTCAAATGGAGTTGGATGCTGCTATGGAGGATGAGTATTCTTATTTGATGAAGAATTAGACATGGGAGTTTGTGCCACTTCCTAAGGGAAGAAAATTGGTGAGGTGTAAATGGGTCTATAAGACAAAATATATTGTTGACGGTACCATTGATAAGTATAAGGCTCATCTTATTGCTAAGGGATTCTCCCAAGTTGAAGGAGTGGATTACTCTAAAACCTTTTCTTGTGTAGCCAAGATGGATTATGTTCACCTTGTGCTTTCCCTCGCTAGTTATCATTGATGGTCAGTTTATCAAATGGACGTGAAAAATGCCTTTTTGCAAGGCGATCTTCATGAGGAGATTTACATGGAGAAACCACAAGGCTTCATGTAGGACTCTTCTTTGGTTTGTAGACTCCGTTGTTCTCTCTATGGTTGCAAACAAGCCCCTAGCGATTGGTACGAGAGAATGGATTATTTTTTGTTGTCTGTTGGATTCCATCGTTGTGAGGTGCATAATGTATAGTTTTGGTTATTTCCTAACTAGATTTTTTGGGTGTTCACACTTTATAGTTTGTTTCAACTTACGTAACTTTTGGAGTTTGTTGAGAGATTTTCTCCACTTGATTTGTAGAGATAATCTCATCTCCAACTTTAGTGTTTCCTTCCTATTATTTAGGTAAGGATTAACATTATAAAACACTATATATTGTGTGTTCTCGGATGTGAAATATGCAAGCAGTTTGAATAATATTTCCTTTTGTATTATCTTTGCAACACTGCTATTTTTTTGTTGATTTATTGATTTTATTTTCATGCTAAAATCTGGTTATCAGATTCAATTGTTGCACTGACAATGAAGAAAAAATTTGGAGGACCAATTTTCATGTCCATTTCAAAAAATTTACTTCTACTTATTGACTAGAAGGAGCATGCTCCTACCAAGTTGGTCTCAAAGCACATCAAATTTTCTGAGAGGTCATCCTTTGGGAAGTCATGAAGTCTTTGGAAAATGTCACCAATAGTTATAGAGAATCTATGCTTGATGTTTTTCCTCATGAAAATGACTGTCATTACTTGGATCTAATGGAACATAGTGAGGCTAAGAAAAAAATATGTGAATTGTGGATGGGATCCAAAGTGACCATCATGGTAAGACATCAAATATATATCGTATTCATATAGGTTGACCTCCTTTATACATGGTTTTTAAAACATGGCTTGCATTGTAGGAAAAATAATAAGAAACACCATAGAGTAAAGTTCCTTATTGTTGTACTCATTTATAGAGGAAAGGCCAAATTTTGGACAAGCCAAAGAGAAGGGGGATTCACATTCAAATGAAACCAAGAAACATTGAATTTCCTTTTGATTTGTGTTTTTTTAGGAATTGGATGCATGTAAAAGAGAAACACAGATTGACGATATTAGGAGTGGTGTAATCATTTATGCCTATAAATAGTGAATAACCTTTTGAAGGTTAAAATATATCTAGTGTAATAGTGTTCAACAAGGAGGAAACATTTGTTAAGTTAGATGTAAAATCTAAAAGATCATTGTTATAAAAAAAAAACATATTTGTAGTATGGATCATAGGTGATTTTAATTGCAAGGATTTTAGAACTGTGACCAACAAACATAGAAATCATACTTTGTTTGACGTAGTCTTTTTCTTTTTTAGCATAATGTATAAATATTCGAGACTGTGTGGACGATATTTGGAGATGGAAAATATACTTTTTGGGAAGTTGATGGTGTGTCTAGTGTTTTTGTATTGTCTCCCCACATGCATGGCTTACTTGTAAGATTGGATTCACTCTCGCAATCATAATTTCTTCATCTTTTGTAAGGATATATTAAAATAGAGGTTGATGATTGAGATCCATTTGTTCCACAAAGAAAATTGACTCTTTTTTCTTAAATTTTTCATTATATAATATTCTTTAAAATAACAAAAAAGTGTGTGGATTTTTAAAAAAAATGATATATCCTTATCCATAACCTATGTTGTTATTTTTATGAGGATGGTCCCAGGGCTTGATTTGTGGCCTCATAAAATAGAGGGAAAGGCATTGATATGATTGCATGAAGTTGAGAGGTTTGTGGAACCGTACAAAAAGAGGAGCATAACATTATGCACCTCTTGTAAAAGATAAGTGCTTGGGGTTAGATTCAAGGATGATACCATACATGGAATTGCAAGTCAAACTGGAATAGGTAGAGGTTTTTAATAGAATCCACCAGAAAGTAATGTGTACCATGTAAGTTACATTCTAAATAGCCTAGTTGATGGGTGTCAAAAACCAAAAAATTTCGAAGGAAAAATATATCACAAGGTTTTTTGGGCTTTGAAAAATGTGCTCTAAAGTGTGAATTTGATTCCTACAAAGGTTGAAAGTTTGTTGGTGTGCATGGTACCACCAGTGTTGTTCATTTATGTGGATCTCATTTTGATCATATTGTTCATTCCTTCGAACTCTTCGAGTGTGATACTTTCCATAGAAACGCACTTTTCAGTTAAAAAAAATGCCTACTCATAAATTAAGAGTGAACGGCAATATCTTTAATGTACTATAAATTCATATTTAATTAGAAATTAGAAACGGGGAAAAAGTTTCAGAGAAAACGTTTTAGAATTAGGTTCCCCCCCATTCTGAGACTCCATGGAACTACTGTCAAAAGTATCATATATTATAAAATTTAAACAAATATAAATATGAAATCATATCGACCACAATGATGTTTGGGATGGATTGAATTATATAGCTTTGTTACTTTTTTCAAATACCCTAATGGAGTTTAGTCCAGCGAATAATTTTCTAGTAGGAAAACTTTCTGCCCTCGCGGGCAATGCAACAATCTGTCAGGGAGATTATCAGTGTTCTCTCTCAATGGTAATCTACTGGAAGTTGAGATTCCTTGGGAGATTATCAAGACTCGATTTGGGAAACAATCGTTTCAGTGGATCGATTCTGAAAAAATATGGATAGTTTTCTATGCGGGTTTGTTGGGTGGAGGGAAATTGTTCATCTCCCCCGCGGCATAATGCAACCTCCACCGCAGGGCAATGTAGAGTTGCTCCAGTTCACCAACCGTGGTACAATTTCTAACAGTTAATGCCCGCAGTCTAAACTGAACTGTCTCAGACCACGAATCTGCAACCAACAAATCTTTGAGAAACAGTTTGAGAGGCTTCACCAGATCACAGTTCGGAGAAGAAAAAGTTTCTCTGCGAATGGCGGTCTCCATATTAACAACAAGTTTCCTGCTAACACTATGTCTGCGATCAAGTTTTTGTAGCAGGTCTTCAATTATCACAATTTCGAGGCGCGAGGCGACTAAATGCCTATGAATTTTATGTTTCTCTGATTCGGCAAGGAGATCCTTCTCTGATGGTACTTCTTGTTTACTCATTGTGCTTCTCTGAGTGCTTCCAAGCAATATGTCTATTGAGTACAACAGATCCCGCATGGAAATAAATGGAGACATTAGTACAGTGTTTATAAAACAAAAGAGTCGATGCATAGTTTTCACTGCTGCCTTGTAAATGGTAAAAATAGTTTTCCTATTTTCCAAAAATAGTTTATTTTTAATATAATTTATCTTTATCTTCTTGTATATATAAAAGCATGTGCTTGTCGTTCTACGGCCGTTTTGGGCTCTAAAAGAAATTTATTTCATCAGTTTTTTTTAGGGTTTCTCGCCCTTTGGACGCCCCTATATAATGAGTTCTCCCTCTTCATGCCCGGTTGTTGGAACTGCGGTTGGAGATAGTGGAGCTTTTAACAATGACACTGCCACTGAAATGTCCACGGAAGTTCGTCTCGAAGGTTTTTCATGAGGTAATGAATCTCCTCGTCATGTTGTTTTACCAATTCCTGAGTTTAACGCTACATGTAAATGGCTAGAGCAGTTCTATCTTATTGAGTATTTTGTGGGTCATATCCCCTCTTACAGTATGCTTAAATCCTGGGTTCATTCAGCCTGAGCCTCTCATGGCATCCAACTTGAATCTGTCCAGAACATGACTGAAGGATTTTTCCTTTTTTGGTTATCTGACCCGGCTAATGCCTCCACCATTTTGACCCGTTCGGCCTCTTGGTATGTGTGGAATTCCTTACTGGTTCTCTCGCCATGGCACAAGGACTTTGTGGTTTCTGACTATGCCGCCCTCAAAGTGCAAGTCTGGGTGGAATTCCCTGGCCTTCCCCTGCCATGCTTTGGTAAACACAGATAGAAGCCTGAAGATTTTATTAATCAGAATCAACCATTTACACAGGAAGGAGCTGCAATACTTATAGGTATTGTACAGCTGAATACAAACAAGAAACTAAGTTACACAGGTGCAACCACATTCCAAATTACATAAGCTTCCAATAACATCTGGGAAGCACAAATGAATAATTACAATTATATTGTTAAAACAATATAACCACACCTGTATGCAGACATAAATACAATTAGATGGTTATGAAGGAATATAACCATATAACAACATTATTTAATTAATAACATTAATTAAATAATTTATTATATAATGCATAATTAATTAGGATATTAGGTAATATAATTAACCTAACATTCCCCCCCTTAATTGTGCATTGTCTCAAGGGATGAGGAGAGGAACTCTCTGAACAACTCAAACTTGTCACGTGCAAGTGAATTTGTGAAGATATCTGCTCTGTTGTTCAGCTGTTGGAAAAAATTGAAGCTGGATGTTGTGCTTCAACACATACTCATGTATGAAATGAACCTGTACCTCAATGTGCTTTGTTCTCTCATGAAACACTGGATTGCGAACAAGTTTGAGAACACCTTCATTGTCAACATACATGGTGGTCGGTTTGTCCTGTGGTATTCCAAGTCCTTCTAGTATGCGACGTAGCCAAATCGCTTCACAGACAGCTTCTCCTGTAGAACGATACTCGGCTTCTGTGGAAGAGTGAGAAATGAAGTGTTGTTTCTTACTTCCCCATGATATTGGTCCAGATCCCATAAAGAATACAAATCCAGAAGTGGATTTTCTATCATCAATGTTACCTGCATGATCTGAATCTGAATATCCAGTCAAGAAGAAGTTGTCATTCTTCTTGTATTCTAGACCAAGATCCACTGATCCTTTGAGATATCTCAAAATGCACCTTGCTGCTTTCCAATGACAAACTTTGGGTTCTTGCATGAACCTGGATAGATAGCTCACTGCAAAGCTGATATCTGGTCTAGTGTAGGTCAGGTAAATGAGACTCCCAATCAGCTGCCGATAGAGAGTGGCACTTACCTCAGGAGATGGATCTGAATGAGATAACTGCAATCTGTTCTCCATGGGTGTAGCAATTGGTGTGCAATCCATCATCCTAAACTTCTCGAGTGTAGTCTTGGTATATTTCATCTGAGAAACAAAAATGTGATTCTCTTTCTGCCATACTTCCAATCCAAGACAATAATGCATCAGCCCGAGATCAGTCATGTCGAACGATCGATTAAGATCTTTCTTCATTGCATCGATCATCCTCACTGAACTGCCAGTGATGACTAGATCGTCGACATAGACAACGACAATCACAATCTCCCCCCCTTGCTTTTTGAGGTAAAGATTGGGATCGTATGGATTTCTAACAAATCCATGTTGTACGAGATGCTCATCAATCTTGATGTACCATGCCCGGGGTGCCTGTTTTAGGCCATACAGAGATTTCCTGAGTCTACATACCTTTGCTTCTTGACCAGGTACTACATATCCCTCAGGTTGAGTCATGTAGACTTCTTCTTGTAAATCTCCATTTAGGAAGGCACTTTTTACATCCATTTGGTGGACTTTCCATCCAAACTGTGCAGCTAGAGCAAAGATCATCCTGATCGTTTTGATCTTAGCTGTGGGAGCAAATGTCTCCTCATAGTCAATGCCTTCTTTTTGTGCATACCCCTTTGCTACAAGTCTTGCTTTATACTTGTCCACTGTCCCATCTGCTTTGTACTTTGTTTTAAATATCCATCTGCATCCAATGGGTTTCTTCCCTGGTGGAAGATCGACAAGTTGCCAAGTGTTATTCTTCATCACTGATTGATATTCAGAATCCATGGCATCTTTCCAAGATTTTGACTGTAGGGCTTCCTGGACTGTAGAGGGCTCATCTGATTCAATAACTCTACTCATCAAGGAAAAGTTAACTTCTTCTCTTGCTTTACTGTGAGTCCGTGGTCCAGGGGTGGATGTATCCGGTGGAGCATCCATTCTTGCATCTCGTAATGTACTTGTACACCATTTAGGCATACGCTGAACTGTTCCCATGGGTCGTGGTTCTATCTGATCAACACCATCATCCCCATCATCACTTTCATCTTCTGAGGGAACATCAGCTTCAATTTTTACAACAGGTGAAAAATCTACATCTTGTGAGTCCAGAGGAGGAGTCTCTGCTTCCTTCTTCTTGAAAAACTCAACATCTCTGTTGGTGTAGACTTTTCTGGTCTTAGGATCCATCAATCTATACCCAAGAGTCTCTTCACTGTACCCAATGAAGATGAGTTTCTGTGACTTCATGTCCAATTTATTTCTGTTCTGTTTGGGTATGTGCATGCTTGCTTTGCACCCGAATACTCTGAGGTGTGCAATAGATGGTTTCTGTTTTGACCATGCTTCTTGTGGTGTTATTCCATCAAGAGCAGTTGTGGGCACTCTGTTCAACAAATACACTGTTGTCTTTACTGCTTCTACCCAGAATGTCTTTGCAAGTATGGAATCATCGATCATGCATCACACCATTTCCATGATAGTACAATTTCTTCTCTCAACAACACCATTTTGCTGCGGTGTGTGTGGAGGAGGCATTTGTCGATGAATCCTGTGAGTTTGTAGGTAGTCTCTGAACTCATCACTGGTGAATTCCCCCCCTCGATCTGAGTGGAGAGTTCTGATGTGATGACCAGTTTCTTTCTCAACTGCTACTTTGAACTTTTTGAAGGTTTCAAACGCTTCACTTTTCTTGCGAAGACAGAAAATCCACATTTTTCTCGAATAGTCATCAACACAAAGCATGAAGTACTGGAACCCAGAATGACTTGGCTGCATCAGACCGCAAAGATCGGTATGAACCAGGTCAAGTTTACCATGAGCTTGAAATGTACTCCTCTGGAATGAAGCTCTGTGTTGTTTTCCTGCTAGGTAGTGAGGACACTTGTCTGTATCCTTCTGAAGAGATGGTAGCCCATGTACCATATTACACCAGTGAAGTGTTTCGAGATATTTGAAACTTACATGACCAAATCTCTGATGCCACAACTGTGCTGAGGTGGAGTTCTTAGCCACAAGTGCTTGATCGTCTCTGTGAACAAAATCAAGTTGGAACATGCATCCCACATTGGAGGCTTTTGCAATTATTTTTGAGCCTCTTGATTTGTCTCGAATCAAACATGTTTTCTTGCTGGATTGACTATCAAAGTCAATTTTTAGGTTGTGATCTAGGAGTTGACTGACTGAAAGAAGATTCTTTGTCAACCCAGGGACATATAGGACATCTGATAGTCTGCATTTGCATGAACCAAGGGGTAGAGAAATGTTCCCAATCCCCTGAATTGTATATGAAGAATCATCTCCCAACGAAACATGATTTTTCGATGGCATGTCCCTCATTGAAATAAACCAGTCTCTGTGGCTGGTCATGTGTCGAGTGGCCCCCGAATCAACATACCAAACATCACTAGATGACGTGGATGGTTCACTTGATCGAGCAGTGAACAAGAAGTCTTCATTGTCTGACTGTTCTTGTTGCTCAACAATATTACCTTGCTGGTGGGGTCTTCTTTTCTAGTTCCCCTTTTTCTGCCCTTGATTGTAGTTAGAATGTCCCTTGTTAGATTGTTGTGGAGGTCCAGAGTTGCTTGATGAACCTTTCTTGTAAGTATTATACCAACAATCTTGTAGGTTATGTCCTCTTTTGTAGATTGGACATTGCTTCTTCTGTTGTCTATCCCCTTGATACTGATTTTGATTTTGGGATTTTTGATAGGAATTAGGTTTTCCTTTACCTTTTCCTTTCCATTTTTGATGTGAAGACAATGCCTGCTCCTCTTCATCATCCTTATTGTGCATTGCTTCCTCTTGTTGCAGTAGGTTTACCAGTTTGTCAAAACCAACTGTCGTATCTGACACGTTTAGTGTTGTGACAAAAATGCGGTAAGAAGAGGGGAGTGCTCTCAGAACAATGGGAATGAGAGCATCATCTGTGACCGGTTCTCCTAGGGCTAGAAGTGAAGCCCTCAATTCTACAACTCTTCTTAGGAAAGCTTCTATTTTTTCATTCTGCTTGAACTTTAATGTGTGTAACTGACTCTGCAAATTCAGTATAACATTCTTGTTCTTGGCCTCGTATACTGTGCTCAATTTATCCCACGCTTCTTTGGTTGTTTTGGCATCTCAAATGTGGGGTTGCACATCGTCAGACACTCCAAACAAGATGATGAGTTTGGCCTTCTGATCTGCTTTATCAAACTGCCGTTGTTGTGTTGTATCAGTAGTTGATCTGGTCAGAGTACCATTCACAGCAGGCCAGATTTCTTCAAACTTAAGCTGTGTCTGATTTTTGTCTTCCATGCAGCATAGTTGTTTCCTCTGAGTAGTTGTGAATCTGGAAGAAAAAATTTGGGGGCATTGGTGCCCATTTTGCAGAGATCACTGACAGGGTTTGGCTCTTATCACTCCAGGTATAAGGTCTCCCAATCTATATACCATCAGTCTGATATACCAAACCTTTCTATATACATGCCCTTCCGATATACCTGGCGGTACGTGGAAGAAGCTCACCCTTTCTATATACCCGACGGTACGTGAAAGAGGCATTAACGTACGTGAAAGAATTCAATACGTGGTACCAAGACAGTACTGATGGGGTCTGTGTGATTATTGACACCAGCTCAAAGAAATATCCTCATACACATGCGTAACTTTGCTATATACTTGGATAATTTCTCAGTCTGGATTTATGTCGTGCAATCGTTCACAGACGGATGGGATGGTTCATAGTGTGTGCAATGTGACCTTATTACTCCCCATCGATTTAAAGGGACGATGCCCAGATGACGTTGTTGCAACTATATTAGGCATTAAGTGCAGTAGTAGTCATGACGGCTTTACCTGTAAGTGCTTCCCAGAGGCACCATATATACCGAATGCTGCGAATGAGATCTAGGATCTCGTGAGTGTTACAGAACCAATTTTTAGCTGTTTTTTATTACAATTCTGCCAGTTTCTGAGTAGTTACAAAGTTTGCAGTTGACTATGGCAACCTGAAAATTAGTACAATATAATGAAGTATACAAATTACATTCAAAAATATGGAAAAATTGAATGGTAGGCAAAAAAAAATTGTTTTGTGGGCCCTGGTGGCCTCCGGAGCCCAAAATGACCCAAAATGCCAAAAAATTGCAAAAATATAGTTGCCCAAGATGAATTTTTGGATGGCCTCCTTTTCCAAAAAATGCCCAAAATGAAAAAACAGGCCTGAATGGGGGAAAAAAAATTACCCTAAATTAGGGATTTCTCGCTAAATTTAGTTAGTTATAACTAAATTTTAGTGAGGGTTTTTCCACTAAAGTTAGCGTTCTGCCAAATTTTTCCCAAATTCAAAATTTTGTAAGTTGGGGGTGGGATTTGAACCCCAAACCTCCCACTTCTAACTTTTTCCTCTAACCACTTGGCTCTATGAGCGCTTGATTTATAAAAGAAGCAAATTGTAATTATGTAAACAAAATGACTCACCTTTGAAAAAAATGACCTGGAGAAGTACGTGGAGCCACGTGCTGGAGCATGGATTAGGGTTTCTTTTGCAAAAAATGAGGATCTGAAGCCTTTATTCATGATTTTTCCACTTTGTTTCTCCATTTGGATTTTATTTGTTCTCCATTTTTGATTTGTTGGTTGATCCGCCCCCCTTTTTTTTGATTTGCTGCCACTTTTATTGATTGTTTTTTGCATTGGTTCGCATGTTGATTTCTGAACATTTTGACATTCATCCATTGTTTTGCAGGTTGTTGGAGGTTGCGTTTACACACCAAAGTGTAGGATTTTTCTTTCTGGCTAGGTTGCATGCAGATTGCATTGTTATTGTAATTGCTAGCATGTTCTTGAGTGCAGGCCATGCAATGTGTGGAGCTGAATTGTTCGTGTAAGAGGGGACGGCTTTTGAATCCGCTTGTATGCTAGCAAATGGCACAATGTGCCCTCAGATCTATACCTTGCTAATGATAAGGCTCAGCCAATGAAGGGGCTCGTGGAGAATGTTTGTAGGCAACTTGTTTGGCTAGGAAAAAAATGTAACACGGCTTGCAAAGCAAGGTAAGTTTGCTCAATTCTCAAGATGTAATTAATGGCAGGAAAAAAATAGGCCTTCAGCTTGGATCGAGCTGGGTCTATGACACCAAATTGTAGAGAAACCAAATTTAGTGCAAAACCTGCCTAAAACTAGCAGAGACCAAAAATTCTCTAATTTAGAGGTAAAACCCTTGATGGGGATTTTTTTTTATTTTCCATACCTGCAACAAATTTTGCCTAGTGCTGGGTGCACCAGTGCAAAAATAATTTACATTCCAAACACCTGGAATGAACAGGAGGATGTGGGGAGGCAGGGATGGGGCTGGGAGGTTACAGGAGGCTACACAGGCTCTCAATTTCTACAAACTTTCTTCTCCAATCTCCTCTATCTCCTTTTCTCTCTTTTTCCACACCTTCACCGGTCCATTCTCACTCTGGTACCAAATGTAAACAGGGATGGAATCATGAAGATTTTATTAATCAAAATCAACCATTTACACAGGAAGGAGCTGCAATACTTATAGGTATTGTACAGCTGAATACAAACAAGAAACTAAGTTGCACAGGTGCAACCACATTCCAAATTACATAAGCTTCCAATAACATCTGGGAAGCATAAATGAATAATTACAATTATATTGTTAAAACAATATAACCACACCCGTATGCAGACATAAATACAATTAGATGGTTATGAAGGAATATAACCATATAACAACATTATTTAATTAATAACATTAATTAAATAATTTATTATATAATGCATAATTAATACTCACGAACCACAATGTTTCTATAACGCTCATCCACAAAGACATGTCTGTGTTGAAGTCGACATCTCCCAAGAATCGAAGGAGTTTGTGGAGATTCAAATGGGCGATAAACATTACTCCTAGTTTGTTTTGTATATCAATCTTTCTAACACTTACTTCCATTGTCAGGCCTTTGATCACAAGATCAAGGACTATCCTGTTTATGTTCCTCGCAATCATCCTACAGCCAAGGTGGCCCCTAATGGGGCCAAACCCTAGCAAGAAGAGGGATCACAAATGGTTGGATGATGAAAAAAAAGAATAAACAAGTGACAGCCTTGGCCCCTGGATCTAGTGGCACTCGTAAGCCACATGTTAAGGAACAACTCTGCAGCCCACAGGTCAAAACCAACTACTGCTACGAACCCATCTCTCTAGTTACCAAAATTCTCTAGGATGGATAAGGTGGCCTCGATTATTATGGACTAGTTTAACTCTGTGAGCAATTCTACCATTTCTTCGTAGCCGTAACTGCTTCTGACCAACGGTTCACATGGCCATCCCAAAAGGGCTTGAAGTCTTGTCGCATCCCCCAGGATCATAGCGTGGCATGTAGCGTAGAATCCATGAAGGAGGAGTACAACATTGAGTATGTTGGGTGACAAAAAATTGAGTTGCAGGACTTTTTGCAGCACAACAGTGCTCAATTCCTACAAAACTAGTTTGGCGCCTTAGAAGGCCCGAATATGGAGGATATGACCCTTGACCACCGTTTCCCATGATTTGAATCTATTGGAATGTAAGGGGTCTCACAAACTCCAATCAAAAGTATATTGTTCTTGTTGTTCAGAATTTTTTTTCCAATTTAGATGCTTTCTTTTTGTAGGAAGTGAAAATTACAAGTTTTCAGTTACATATGGCTTGTAAGTCCATCTGGCCCGACAACCTGGATTTCTGCAATAATCATGACAGAGGGCCTGGGGTATTAATTTCTCTTTTTTCCCCTAAATGATAGCCCCTTTTGGAAAATCATGGCGTTGACCCTACCAACCATGCCATATGGGTCCTATTTAATATTGATGGCCGCCCTTTTGGCCTCATTAACATTTATACCTCCAATGATGTGGCCGAAAGGGTCAGTTTGTGGAGATGGATAACTTGCTCAATTACCGATGCATATTTGGTAATAATTGGAGATTTCAATATTGGAGCTGTCATTAGATAAGCATGAGCTCCTACCAACTCATTGGACAAATGGCAAGAGGGAAGCTTGGTTTTTCATGCGCAATAAATTCGGGTTTTATGACCCTAATGCTTCTCACTCTCCCACATCCGAAACGTGCTTCACTTGGTCCAATATCCAAATTGGATCAGATCGGGTCCTCAAATGGCTTGAAAAAGATATGCTATTAACTCAAGATTTTTTTGAGTTTGACAAAATTTATTCCTTACCTTTGCAGGTCATGCTTGATGTTGTTCTTTTAGACCACTCTCCAATAGGATTCTGTATCAATTGGAAAGATTGGCACCCCTTTTGTCACAAAGGCTAGTTTTTTCTCAATATAATCTTAATGGAACATGGGACTACTCTCAATAATATTAGGTGTGTTTGGAACCTGTCCCCTCGCCCAAGTCATCTTCAACGCTTTCATCCACCTATGCATGCCAGCTAGACTAGATGGTGGCAGGATGCTCTTACTCAAACCACTAGATTCCTCAAAATCTATGGCTGACCGTTGACTAAAATTCTTCGCCACTCATATTATTCTACCACCTCCACTCTTAGCCAAGTGGTGGTGGTGCTCCAAGAAAATCCTTTGTCCGAAATGTTGCAACTTCAAGTTGTAGAGCTTCGTTAGAAGATTTAAATCGCGGAAAATTACAATGACAAAGGAGCTCAAATTCACACTCGCATGCATTAGATTAAGGTAGGGGTCAGGTTTCCAAAGAATTATTGCATTCCATCAAACCCAATAATTCCTCCTGAAAAATTTGTGCCATATCTGATGGCATAATTCAGGTTGCGGATACGTTACTTGTTCTTTGGGATTTTTTCAAGCATTATAAACAGGTGTTTCAAACACAAGCACCCTCAGATTAGTGACATGAAACTCTGGATCAACTCTTTGTTGCCATGTCATGTAAGCTCTCATCCATGTAGAGGATTGTTTGCGACCGCATGCTCACCTTGGATGACTTGCATGAAGCAGTTCAACAAATGGCTAATGATAAAGCTCCAGGTTGTGACAGTTTTCCATGTGAGTTTTATAAATCGTTGCGGGACACCATCGGTTTGGATCTTCATCAAGTCCAAATGGAAGGTTTCCAGAATCAATCATCTATCACAAGGGTCAACAAGGGAAATATAAAATTCATTCCCAAACTAGGGGATCTTGAGAAAATTACTAGCTGGTAGCCCATGTTACGCCCTTAATTAGATATCTTACATTAGATGGATATAGCTGACTTATGGCTATCATAACTTCTTATCATGATGTATCTCTTTCTTATATGATATATTATCATTAATAGGTTGGCCTTGCTAATGGCCATAGCATATGAATAGTATAAATATGGGTTAGTAGGTAGTGGGTGATCATCATTCGAGGATTTGAGTCTTATTGTATGGTTTGGAGGTTGCCCCCTCGAAGTGGCGAAGATATTCTAATTACGTATTCAGATCATTCATCTAAAATATTATGTTCTTTGGTGTTATATTTTTGCTCATAATCATATTTATACAAGTAGTTTCATTACAAGTGGTATCAGAGCCAGATCTCGGCCAACGCGTCATCAAACCCTAATTGTGAAGGTTCGGCTATATATCAAGATTGGTATTGAATTTTTCTGCAAATGTTTTTATGGTGTGGCGAAATCAGTCAAGTAAGGTCCATTCAAAATTTCAAGAATTTTTGAATTTTTTTTCTGAAAGTTATTGCGGTTCTATATTTTTTTATAATTTGGCTCCCTAGGGCACAATTTTTGGAAAATTTCCAAGTTTCTTATATTTTTGAAAACCTTTCCAAAAAATAGCTAGGGTTTATTTTTTATGAATTCCTATATTCAGAAATTTTTTTTTGAAACCCTAAACCCTAAAAGTTTTCCCTATTAAGTCTACCCCAAGGCCCAAACCCTACATCATGGCTAGTAGATCTACGTGAGGCCAAGGGAAAGGAAAATAAACTCCAGGAATGACCCCAAATAAAGAAGAGATTAATTCAGAGTTTATTGGTTCAGGAGTATCTGAGGTGCTCATCTAACTTAAGGAGAGGGTAAATAATACGAGTAAAGATGACCTTAATAATGAGCTTCTTCAACTAAAAGGTATCCTGAGGAGTGAACTTCAGAAGGATTTTCACGCAATGCATCAGGAGTTATTGCGAGCTATTTCAAACAAAACTCCCAATTCTAGTCATATTGGTTCCTCTAGTAATGGTCAGACATATCAAAATCAATCCAATCATGGAGGCTCCTTTAATCATTCAGGGGCTCTCCTCACCAATGGCGGGGCATTATTCCAAAATTAGAAATGAGTAAATTTGATGGAAAGGATCCGCTTAATTAGATTACCCAAATGGAAATTTTTTTTGATCTCCATCAGATCCCAGCAAGACAAAAGGTAACTGTGGCATCCTTATACCTAGAACTTGATCAATTTGTTTGGTATCGTTGGTTATGTGCTCAAAGGTAGAAAAATGGCCTAAATGTCACCTGGACAGTTTTCACTGAAGAGCTTAAATTACACTATAGTTCTAGTGTTTCTAAGAATTAATTCAACCAATTAGCAAAATTACGCTAAATGGGTTTAGTTAAGGAGTATTTCCATCATTTCCAAAATATGTCCTTGCATGTGGAGGATATTACAAAAAAATATTTGAATGACATATTTCTTGGGGGTCTTAGAGACCACATTGAGCTTGAGGTACACATGTTTAAGCCACTCAAGTTTTTTGATTCTATTATCATGGCACGTAGAGCAGAGGAAAAATTTCTTTCCAGTAGAAGGCAATCCTTCTCTAGCATAAAAGATCATAGCACCTTGCCTCCTTCGTACCCTCTGCCAGCTCAATTGACACCTCAACAAATTGAAGAAAAAAGAGCCAAAGGGTTATGTTTTAACTGTGATAGAAAATATGGACCAAATCATAAATGTTCTGAGAAAAAATTGTTCTACATTGAAGGGTCTGGTGATGAGGAAGAATATGAGGAAACATCAACAGAGGAAGTGGAAAAATTAGAGGAAAAATATGGAGATCCTTACTCCACTATTTCATTCCATGCTCTATCAGGTATTAGTACTCCATAAAACCTTCAGGTCGTGGGTTATCTTAAGAAGTAGAAGGTAATAGTATTGATTGATTCAGGGAGCACACATAATTTCATCAATCATAAGCTGGTAGAAAGACTGAATTATTTCATCTACCCAACAGCTGGATTTCAAGTAATGATTGTAGATGGTGACACAGTCCAATGTTTAGGTAAATTCCATAAAGTCAAACTCATGATGGGTGACTACACATTAGAATCTATGATGTTTTCTATTCCCATGGGCGGAGTTGATATTTTCTTAGGTGTTTAGTGGCTCAAAAATTTGGGCACCATAGAGATAAATTTCCAATAATTATTCATGCAATTTCATTCTGAGGGTAAAAATTTTGAACTTTGAGGTCTACAAGATAAAGATCCTCAAGTGGTAAGTTCTCAAAAAATGCAAAAGATTCTTAAAAAGGGGTCTGAAGTTTTTGTAGCACGATTATTCTCTATCGAAGTCCAACCACAAATGAAGGTGTTACATCATGATCTTTAGAAGGTTATTGATCAAAATGTAGTTGTATTCAAGGAACCAAGAGGATTGCCTCCTGAAAGAGATCATGATCATGTCATTCAGTTGATTCTAGGATGCCAACTTTCCAACATTAGGCCTTATAGATATCCATATGTGAAAAAGAGTGAGATCGAGAATATGGTGGAGGAAATGTTGGAAATGGGTATTATTCCTCACAGTCAGAGTGCCTATTTTTCTCCAGTGGTGATGGTGCGTCGCAAGGATGGAAGATGGTGCATGTGTCTAGACTACAGAGAGCTCAACAAGTTCACTATCAAAGATAAGTTTCCTATTCTTGTCATTGATGATTTATTAGATGAGTTGCATGGTGGCATTTATTTTACAAAACTAGATATGGGTTCTTGGTATTACCAAATTGGAGTGAAGAAAGAAGATATTCATAAGACAACTTTCAAAGCTCATCAAGGCCATTATGAATTCCTAGTGATGCCATTTGGTCTTACCAATGCTCCCTCTACATTCCAGAGTTGATGAATTTAGTATTTAGACCATTCCTAAGAAAGTTTGTCTTAGTATTTTTTGATGATATACTCATCTACAAAAAATCATGGGAGAAACACGTAAAACACGTCAATATAGTCTTATAAGTCTTAGTGAAACATCAAATTTATGACAAGCCTTCGAAGTGTTCTTTTGGGGTACAAGAAGTGGAATACTTGGGCCATATTGTTTCTCACAAAGGTTTTAAGGTGGAACCTCACAAGATCTAGGCCATGGTGGGATGGGAAATCCCAAGAACCCTCAAGCAATTACGAGGCTTCTTAGGTCTCACAGGGTATTATCATAGATTTGTAAAAAAATATGGTAGTATAGGAGCACCACTCACAAAATTATTTAAGAAGGACTCATTTCAGTGGAATGAGGAAGAATCTAGGGCATTTGAAAATTTGAAGGTGACTATGTGCACCACTACAATATTGGTAACTCCATATTTCTCCAAAAAATTCATAGTTGAATGTGATGCTTCAAGAAATGGAATCATAGCAGTACTTATGCAAGAAGGAAATACCACTACATTTGAGAGCTCGAAGCTAAAAGGAAAGAATTTTTTAAAGCCTACTTATGAGAAGGAAATGATGGCAATACTACATGCAGTAAAACAATGGAGACCATACTTGATGGGTAGACATTTTAAACTAAAAACTGATCATGATAGTTTGAAATATTTCTTATAGCAACATCTATCTTCAGAAGAACAACAAAAATGGGTCACAAAGATGCTGGGATATGACTTTGAAATTGTTTATAAGAAAGGGAAGGGAAATTTGGTCGTTGATGCTCTATCTAAGAGGGATGAGTCCGCAAAAGCATTGTTAAGTGTCATATCTATATTAAAGGAATATTGGATAGATAAATCACAAGAAGAATGGAAGAAAGATGCAACAACACATACTCTCATTCAAAATATCTAGAAAGATCCATCCATATCAGATCAATTTATATGGAAGGAGGATACATTGTGGTATAAAGATAGGTTATATCTAAATAAGAACTCTACACTTAAATACCATGTTCTTTTAGAGCTACATTCTTCTCCAATAGGTGGCAATGTTAGGTTCCTGAAAAATTATCATAGACTTAAGCAAGATTTCTTTTGGGAGGGGTTGAAAGGAGACGCTCATAAATTTGTGGCAGAATGTTTGGTTTGCCAATAAAAGAAGGGTGAGACCATTAAGACACCTAGTCTTCTCTAACCTCTGTGTATTCCTAGTGAGAGATGGGAAGATGTATCAATGGAGTTCATCACATGATTACCTAAATCAGAAGGGAAAGTGTCATCATGGTCGTGGTGGATAGAATTACCAAATATTCTCATTTTTGTGCCATGGTTCATCCTTTCACAGCTAGTATAGTTGCCATCTCTTTTATGGATACAATTCAAAATCTCCATGGCACGCCAAAAATTATAGTAAGTGATCGTGATCTAATATTTACAAGTAACTTTTGGACTGATTTGTTCTCTTGTTTCAGTACCCAACTAGACCAAAGTTCCTCTTATCATCCCCAATCAGATGGGAAAATAGAGGTGGAAAATAAATATTTAGAGGGATATCTTCGATGTTTTACTTCAGATAAACAAGAACGTTGGGTGTAATGGTTGCCACTGACGGAATGGTGGTACAATACTTCATTTCATACCTCCTCCAAAATGTCTCCATTTCTAGCACTTTATGGGTATCATCCTCCATCATTCATATCTAGATTGAAGGTCAAACTGAAGGTGAGAGCAGTCAAAGATCACATTCAATACCAACACGAGGTACTCTCTAGTCCTATAGAAAATTTGGCAAGGGCACAAAACCACATGAAGCAACATATTGATGAACATTGGAGTGAGCGAAACTTTGAAAAGGGAGACTTTATTTTTGTAAGGTTATAGCCATATAAACAATAATTTTTAAAATAACATAAGAAGGATAATAAGCTTGCTCCTAAATACTATGGTCCTTACCAAGTTTTACAGAAAATTGGTAGTGTGGCATATAAGCTAGAGCTCCCTCTCGGAAGTAAAATACATCCAGTCTTCCATGTTTCTTACTTGAAGAAAGTTATTCGGAAACACATTTCCTCCCAGTCATTGCTTCCAGAACTGGACAAGGAAGGAAGGATCATATTAGAACCTGAAGGTATTCTTCAGACATGTACCAAAAGACTGAGGACCAGATTCATTACCGAGTACCTGATCAAGTGGAAGAATATGAATATTGAGGATGCATCATGGGAAGATGAAGAATTCATACAACAACATCCATGGCTTTGTTAGGTTTTGGAGCTAGATTGCTTCATAGTTAGCATGCAATGGAAAGTGACTGGAAATACAACAACCCTTCATCGGTTAAGGGGGAACCGGCATGGTCACCCAGAACCGTCATCGGTTAGACAGGACCAGCGTCAGTCAGAGCAAGTGGGAACCACAACCTGTAATTGGTTAGACAGGACAAACATCAATCATAGCAAGTGGGAATCAAATGTGGTTAGGTCTAACCGGCGTCGGTTACCTGTGTGATGTGTTTTATTTTTAAGTCACGGGATTTAAATATAGATTTTGTTTTAAAGAAAATCTATTGGATGTAATTACATAGCTAAGGTGCCCTAAGTTTATATATTTATATATAAGCATGAAAGCTAGGGTTTAGACGTAATAATGAGAAGGATTGTATTAGATCCTCGATTCTCCTAGATTGAGAGAATGAAGACGAAGAAGAAGAAGAAAAAGAAAGAATAGGTTACATGAAGACAGAGTCTCCATGGAGAGGAGATGGACAGAAGGAAATAGTAGGTACATCTGAATGGTGAGAAGAGGGTAACGTCTTCTACTGTATTTCCTTTGTATTGTTTAGTCTCATGTAATGGCTTGCATAGTATGCAAAGCACATAGGGTTTCTTCTTGTAGATCCACATGTTGGTGAGATATTGTATTATAGATCTATGTAGATCTAGTCTTGCATTGTAGATCCATGAGATCATATTGTATTGTTGATCCATGTAGATCTAGATATTGTAGAGGTCTCGTTTGCAGATTCACAATACAGTGAGAGCTTGGCTGCACAGTGGCAGATGTAGGGTAGCTTCAGGTATGTGAGATCTGGTTATGTTTGAGAGGCACAGTTGTAGTGCACTCAGGTAGATCTGGTTAGAGATCTGGAGGAGACACAAGTGGTGGTATGGAGGCATGGTTTAGTGTACTCAGGCAGATCCATTTAGAGATCAGGGAGGAAGAGATGCTATTGTAGAGATACATTTACTCTTGTGTAGAAGAGTTGGTTTGTAATCTCTTGTTATATATATATGAGAACTCTATCTTTGGTGGACGTAGCCCACATTGGGTGAACCACGGTACATGCTTGTTATGTGTGTGTACTTTTGTGTGATTTGGATTATTCTAGTTTATACTTCCACTGCTGTAGATTTTGTGGGGAATTGTTTGGATCCTGTGTGCATGATTTTGTTTGTTATTAAATCATAGCACTATTCTGCTGTCCCGTATTCCCAACAACTGGTATCAGAGCAACATTTGTTTTTCCTGATGAGAAGATCACAGGAAGAGATTTAATCTCAAGTGGGAGCTGGAAGAGTAAGGTTGCTGGAAATTACAGTGACCGACGTCGGTTAAGTGGCAACCGGCGTTGGCAGAGGTGACCGTGGTCAGTTACAGGGTAACCATGGTCGGTTACAGGGTGACCATGGTCGGTTACTGAGCAGCCTGGTTATAAACAGAAAATCACAGATCTGAAGAAATGGAAAGATGCATAGAATGTATCTTGTTTGCTGAGGTGTCCCCAGTTCTTAGAGGCACAAGCATGTTGGTCAGATTGCAGATCCAGTTATTGAGGTATGGTTTTATCTCGGTATTGCAGTGCTTATATTATTTTGGTTGCACATGCATGTTTGGGACTACAGATCTAGATCTGAGAATGAGAAAAGGAGCAGTTATGCATCCTTTGGTGCAGTTAGATGCACGGGCTTTGGTAGAGAGGTAGTAGCACATAACGAAGATGGGGCTTCCATCAGAGAAGCATGTTCTTCAAGTTGAAGATGTGGTTGAGTGTTTTGGTGCTGGTAAGGTGATGTGTTTCATCTTGATGCAATTTATTGCATGGATTTGCTGTTAAGTTTTTGTACGAGATTTGAATGCTTCTTGAAATGACTGGCTCATCTCAACTATCAGCTTCAGTCGAAGTAGGCACCTGGTGTGGTGTGCTATGCCAAATTGTGTGGCATTGGGTTCGTTCTAGCAGCATTGACATCAGTCTGAGAACCGAGGTCGGTCACAGAGGAACCGATACTGGTCAGCTAACCATGGTTGGTTAGGGGATGACCATGGTTGGTCTTTGTGGCAACTTATCTGTACAGGGTTTTTTTGCAGCAAGAGAGGGTAGTTGGTTCAGTGTCCTGTTTTGGAGGATCTGGTTTCTGGCACAGTGTGTACAGGCAGAAACAATGTTGATCACTTCAATGTTTGGATCAGAAAGAGGACGGAGTTGGCTCGGTTAGTCCATTGAGACTTTGAGTCAGGTATCTCTATATGGTTCATGTTTTATTTCTTTCGTTTGGAGCAACTGATATTATGTTTGGATTGTGTGCACAAATTTACACCATGGTTTCTTGGTGTTGTTTGAATTTTATTTCCCGGTTGTGTGGAATCTTGAGGACAAGGGTTTCTAGTCTAAGGATGAGATCCTCAATGAAAAGTCATGGTTAGACACAGTTGCAGGTAACGAGAGATGTTGAGTACATACATATGAAAAGAAGTTGATTCACCTACTTCACAAGAAGTCCAAACTTCTGTGATGTAGAAGTATTCTTTGACAAGAAGGGAATCATTTTATATTCTCTTTCATCTGGTTTTATTTCTCACTGACATATTAGCTTCTGAGCTTGGTGTTAGAGGCGGTGCAGGGGATTTCATGTTCAGTGGGAGAAAGCCATGGTTGTTGGCATTGTAGGATTGGATACATGATGCACATGCAGAGTGAGAGGAGATTGCTACTATTCAGAGTGGCAGAGGCACTAGTTGGTTTTGGAGGACAGTCACGGATTTGCAGGTATATTGAGTTTATTGCTTTGTGATGTCACTTCTGGTTTATTTTGTGGTGCCTGGATATCCCTATGGGATTACAGTTGATGGTTAGATTCAGTTGGGTGAAGATGATAGAGCAATTTTTTAAATAGTTTTAAGGGTTAAAAGAGAAAATATGACTAGTTACAGAGACCGGTAGGATTAACCGTGGTCGGTCATCTGGTAACCGTGGTCGGTCAGGCAGTGACCGGGGTCGGTTAGGAAACCGTGGTCGGTTTGGTTACAGGTTTGACAACAGTGTTTATTTACCATTTTTAGATGGTGCCCTTGTTTTTTCTTTCATCTTGGTTAGTTTGTGCAGTATGTTGATGATATGTATGCTGATATTTGCACTTGGTATTAGTGGCATGGTTTAGCATGGATGTTTGTTATTGACATTGATGAGCACAGGATTCATATTCGACTTTGGAGTTAGTCGGTGGCAAACTTGGAGCTTCTGGAGAGCTGGTGATATGGATGGATGTACATGGTGAGTTTGTACATGTGGATAGATTCAGTTTTATGAGTCTATGATGATGCAGATGTTTGATTTGCACATGGATGCCTTGAGCATGAGTAGGGGATGTTTGTATTTCCTCTTGTTACTATGTTACTCCTTGAGAGATGTTATCTACAAATGATTGTCTTGGACATGCTAGTTGTTTATGCAGGGTTGGATTTGTAGATTGCAGTGTTTGGATTCTTTGAGTTATGCAGGTTTGTGGATTGATCACCCACTGTTGCAGGTAGAACTCATTTGGGTTGTCTTTACCCAGGATCTTGTTTTGCTTTCGCATATTCCAGTTTGACTTGTCTTGGTCAGTTGCATTGGTGGTTACATGGAGACATGGATAGATGGATGGAGAACATGGTTGGTTTTACAGGTATGGCTACGGATGCGATTGAGGCTCAGAACTTCAGTTTGAGTGGGAGCTCTTGCAGGTGTGTTAGTCATGATGGCTTGCTACATGAGGAGATAGTTTGGCTTGTTTTTCTGATACCAATAATTGGTATGGTGTTATGATTCAGTAGGAGCTTGAGGCTTGGTGTCACGGATCAGTTATAGCTTCATGCAGGTTTGGTAAGTCATGGTTTTATCTTCTTGGTTTGAGAAGATGGTTTGATCTTCCTGGTTTTATTTTTTGAGAGAATTGTTGAAGGAAAGAATAGACAGTCTTCATGGTGTGTAGAGGACGGTGATGTACAGGTACAGGTACAACAATTCAGCAATTTATCTCTAAGTGGGAGATTGTTAGGTTATGGAGCTAGATTGCTTCACAGTTAGCATGTAATGGAAAGTGGCTGGAAATACAGCAACCCGTCATCGTGGGGGAACCGACACCCAGAACCATCATCAGTCAGACATGACTGATGTCAAGATCAGAGCAAGAACCAGACATCATCGTCAGAGCAAGTGGGAATCGGCCGCAGTTAGGTCTAACCGGAGCCGGTTACCTGTGTGATGTGTTTTATTTTTAGTCACGGGATTTAAATATAGATTTTGTTTAAATAAAGTCTATTGGATGTAATTGCATAGCTAAGGTGCCCTAAGTTTATATATTTATATATAAGCATGAAAGTTATGGTTTAGAAGAGTTAAAAAGAGGGATCGCATTAGATCCTCGATTCTCTCCTAGATTGAGAGGATGAAGACGAAGAAGAAGAAGAAAAAGAAAGAACAGGTTACATGAAGACAAAGTCTCCATGGAGAGGAGATGGATAGAAGGAAATAGTAGGTACATCTAAATGGTGAGAAGAGGGTAACGTCTTCTTCTGTATTTCCTTTGTATTGTTTAGTCTCATGTAATGGCTTGCATAATATGCAAAGCACTTAGGGTTTCTTCTCATAGATCCACATGTTGGTGAGATATTGTATTATAGATCTATGTAGATCTAGTCTTGCATTGTAGATCCATGAGATCATATTGTATTGTTGATCCATGTAGATCTAGATATTGTAGAGGTCTCGTTTACAGATTCACAATACAGTGAGAGCTTGGCTGCACAGTGGCAGATGCAGGGTAGCTTCAGGTATGTGAGATCTGGTTATGTTTGAGAGGCACGGTTGTAGTGCACTCAGGTAGATCCGGTTAGAGATCTGGAGGAGACACAAGTGGTGGTATGGAGGCACGGTTAGTGTACTCATGGAGATCCGTTTAGAGATTTGGGAGGAAGAGATACTCTTGTAGAGATACATGTACTCTTGTGCAGAAGAGTTGGTTTGTAATCTCTTGTTATATTATATATATATATATATATATATATATATATATATATGAGATCTCTATCTTTGGTGGACGTAGCCCACATTGGGTGAACCACGGTACATGCTTGTTATGTGTGTGTACTTTTGTGTGATTTGGATTATTCTAGTTTATACTTCCACTGCTGTAGATTTTGTGGGGAATTGTTTGGATCCTGTGTGCATGATTTTGTTTGTTGTTAATCATTAGTAGGCCGACCTTGTTGATGGCCATAGCATAAGAATAATATAAATAGGGGTTAGTAGGTAGTGGGTGATCATCATTCACGCATTTGAGTCTTATTATATGATTTAGAGGTTTCCCCCTCAAAGTGGCGAAGATATTCTAATTACATATTGAGATCATTCATATGAAATATTGTGTTATTTAGTGTTATATTGCTGCTCATAATCAGATTTATACAAATACTTTCATTACATCCCATTACGTTACTCAATGATTCTTACAAGATTAACGATAAATCCCTTCTCTATTTGGCTGCATCATATTATTCCTTCTATTATCCAACCCGAACAGACTGGATTCATCAAGGGGAGTTTCATTCTTGATAATATCATCGAGGTTTGGGAAGGCATGGAATGGGCCCGCTGATCCAATTACGTTTCCATGTTCATCAAAATTGACTTTGAGAATGCCTATAATCGTATTGAATGACCGTTTATTCTTGCCATACTTCAAGCTCTCGGTTTCGGCCCCATTTTCATTCAATATTTTTGAATGCTTTTTACCAATGTCTTTGCTCAAATCACCATTAACGGGAATAGTTTAGAGCGGTTTGGCTTATTTCACTCTATCTGGAAAGGTTTCCCACTAGCTCATGTGATTTATGTTCTTGTTGCTGAAGGCTTTGGATATCTGTTGGTTTAATCCAAAACCCAAGGGATTGTTAGAGGAATTGTGTTGCCATCTGCAGATAATTCTCAACTCCTTAACAAACATTTTATGAATGATTCATTTCTTACTCTCATTGAGGATGAAATAAATGTTCATAATGCAATGCACTACTTGGATATTTTATGCTTAGCCTCTTGTTATTCCATTCAATGGAGGAAAACCCAGTGTTATAGGAAATCCCTTCTCCTTGTGCTCGATTGGTTAGCCTCTTTTGATTGGAAAATGCTCGCACGTGGCAAAATGTTCAAAATTCTTGGCATTCCCTTTGCCTTCCACGCATCACCTTCAAATCTTTGTCAGTATGTGGTGCAATGAGTGGCCAAAAATCTTGAATATTAGATCACAAAACCCTTTTCTTTAGCTGGAAAATTCCAGATCTGCTCCAAAGTTCTTGTGGTCACCCATGTTTATTACTTCTCATGTTGGGTGCCTTCCGAAGCTTCCATTCAAAAATTGTAGAAAATTCTCAAGGATTTTCTCTAGTCTAATGCCTCTTTCAGCTGTGGATTACACAAAATTTCTTGGGAAACCTATTGTCTCCCTAGAAACTCTAGGGGCATGGGCCTTATTGACATACTACAACAAGGGAAAAAACTATGTGCTAAATGGATTATCATATGCATTGACAGTCAGGAAGCATGGAAAGTGCTTCTACGTCATGGCATTGAATAAGGTTCTCCTTACGATCATCCCACTTGGAAAGGTTTGGGGTTTGCCAACCTCTTCACTGCGTCTATTCTAGTCAAAGTGGTTGACACCTTTGTTCTTAAAATTATTTGGGAAACATGTGAACGTATCAAACCGTGAATTCTATGGAAAGGGAATGGATTTTGTAATGGCCTCACCATTAACCAACACTCCATATGGTGATCGATTTTCATCCAAGACCATGATTGGTGTCTTGTAGAAGTTCCTGGATTTCCTGCGCTCAAAATATTCAAGCATGGAATTTAGACCATTCAAGATTTGTTCAGCAATAACAATCGTTGCTGGTATTCATTGATTGAAATGAAATCCCATTTCTAGCTCACCAACCAGGATCATGAAAGTATTACTACAATCATTAGTTCTATCCCAGATCATATGTTACACAAAATATCTCTGTGTTCTTCCCGACCTTGGCGGACAGAATAGAAATGGTTCGTGGATACTCCATTCTAGAATTATTCTGCTAGTAAAGGTTATCGCTGGCTCTCCCCACACATACCCATGGTGGAGAAACTCAATGTCCATTGGGGTTTAAATTCCTCCTCCTCTTATTGGGGAAGGTGATTTGACCATGTTTTGTCTACATGTGCGGAGTCCAAAATTTGACATTTTCTTTGGTGCATCCCGCATCAAGGTCTCCCTGTTGGCTCCCGTCTGGTTCAAATTTGCATTTAGGCCCCCAAATTACCCTTTTGTGGTCATTTGGAAATGTTAATGCATTTATTCTGGTTCTTCCCCAAGGCTCAAGGGGATTGGAATTAGATTCATTCCTTTTTCAAACCTCTTAGACTTGAGCGCTTCACTTGGCACCATGTTCTCCTAGGAGATAATCCCATATTCCCAAAAATGTTCTCCCAGATTTGGCATGTTTTCAAAGGATAAATTTTATTCTTGTTATGGAAAGAAATGAATGATTTTATCTTTGCTAATTATGAAGTTGATCAACAATTCTTGATTTATAATAAATGGATGGTTCTCTCCAATGTGCTTATACAAATTCAAGTGCAGGCCAACAAAGTGGCCCTGGAAGTGGAGCACCTACCGACTTTGATGCGTCACTGGGGGATGCCCCTTGTAATTTTTCCTTGAGCCACTGTCACCTCCTTGGTGATCTCTGCCCCATGCAGGCCACCTCCATGGAGGACATAGAATCCACTCTCGGTGCTCTTTCAGCCACGCGCACCACTCCCCATGTAATCTTCCGCGTAGGAGTGTTTCTCCATCTTCTTGAGCTACTAGGGATGGGACTCCCCTCTACCTCGTCAACACAGTTGGGTCACGTCGGTCACTTTTGGGCCTTTCACGCAGGACAGGTGAAACTTTCCACCACCACCCCCGCCACCTTTTAATAAATTCCCCTGGGTTTTGCTTGCCATCTCCCCCACATGGGCGGAAACTGAAGTTGAAGAGGAGGTATCGTTAGCTTGGGTTGGGATATCCCTGATACGGGCAAGGATCTCCCTTGTAACGGTTGACCCGATGATCACAACCCTCCCACAACTTGAATGTTTGTGCCGACGGCTTGATCTTGACTCTTTCCATTTTTTTATGGTTGCTTATGCTTCGCCTAGTGTTTCGTTGTTCTCCTAGGCTTGGCCTAGTTTGTTTTTATTTTTGGAGTGTGCTCTCATACTGCCCACTTTTTGTTCAAATTTTTTTTGTATTGTGTTGCATTTAATATAATATAAGATCCTTTTTTATCAAAAAAATATTAAAGCATGTTTCTTATTTTCTTGTACTGACAAGATTAAAACAAAAAAAAAATCCTTTTTTAAATATGGATATGTGTCGTTATTTTTTATTCTAGTGAGTTAATTTTAGTCTTCATTATATTAATTTTAAAATTCGAAGAAGAATTGTTTACAATTTTGTAATTCTTATTAGATACACAATAATATATTTCATATTCTTAAAAGTTTGGATTAGTTTTTATTTTAAAGAATATTGGTGAGGTTTTTTTTTCCTTTTTTTGTCAGGTGAATGTTTACAAATAAAGACTATATCCCACATATTTTGAATATTCTATTCTAATATAATAATTCTACTATCAATTTACTATTGAATTAGACTTCGAGATATATATTAATATGAGAATATTTTACTTTATGCTAAGAACAAAATTTAGAGAAATTCTTTTTAAAAATATTTGAGAAGATCGTTGGGAAAATAATGATTAATGCTCACACGAGTGAGCCTATATGTTTATATAGGTGAATATTATAAATAGTATGCTGGCAAGATTATGTGAGTTGATTAACAACTCAAATTTATTAGTATGTTGGTTGAGTTACTCAAACTAATTCAACTATTTTTAGGGAGATTAGTTGTTGAGACTCTGTGAATATGTGAGCTCATACAATCTTATATATATATGGAAGTATACGTATGAGTAAAGTAAGGAAGCAAGTTTAATTTGTCCATTCTCTCACTAAATTCACAAAGATCAATTCATATAAATTAAGAGAAATAAAAAATGTGTAATTATTCACAAGTACTTGAACATTGAGATATAATTTCTTTACAACCAATGAAATATAGGGTTTGTTTTGATTTGGAGGACAATTTTGTTATTAATATTATTCAATCACCTTTAAAAATGATCAAGTTTAGTTTGAGCATGAATTTTTTTTATGTTTTCAAAGAAATATTTTGTGTTACGATTGATCATCATCAAGTTATCCTGAAATGCTTTCCTTTGTAATCTACACAATAGAACATACCACATAAATGTTCAATGATTTCAAAATATTTAAGTTATGATGGTCCACAATTATTTTTCGCAAACAAATAAGGGGAGGAGAAAAAACATCAAGCTATTGTTTTGAAAGGTGTGTGTTAGTGCAAGACATAAGGCTTTCCCAATCCTCAATTTGGGGATTAGTATCCCGAATGTTGGGATGGATTCAACAAAAGGAAACCTATTTGTCGTTGGATCCATGTTGACAGAAAACTTTCTATAATGTGATTGACGAAAGAAAGATCCTCCATATGAGTGACACACATACAATAGAATGTATTTGGCCATAGGAAACTGGTAAAGGTCACCAATGAGAATGATATATCTATTTTTGAAAAGATAAATGTCTTGAAATATTTGAAAGCCTCAAAAATTTTGTAGTCAACCACAGTAATAATTTTACGCTTGAAAAATCTCATGTCATCAATGAGAATATATTCAACATGCTTGAGGGAGTTATGAAAATATGATAACTCTTGAAATTCTAGAGGTTTGATTTCTGTATAGGTATTAAGAGGCATGCATGTATAGTGGAAGTATAAATTTTGAAGCTTGCAACATCGATAAGACCAAAAAATAAGAGAGGAAATCTATTGACATTATCTATAGAAGAACATATTTGCGTGATAGTATTTATGAGATATGATTTACTCGTGCTTGTAGTACCTTGTTCATTATTATTTTCAAAGATGGTAGGTGGTAGGTGGTTTTTGTGCATGTAATATGGCGAATATTCCATTTTTGAAAATTTTGAAAAGGCGAATTTTTTGGCACGGGCCAGTGACCTGTTCGCCTAAAAATTACACTTTAATTTTTTTTAGGGGTCGGCTTCGCCTACCCTTGAAAAATATCCCCTATATAAACCTAGATTATTCGCCAGGTAGAACACTTCTACTTCACATTTTTCAACAATATGATATATCCCGTATTATAGAGGTGCGACAAGGGGGTAAGTTATTGATGCGCGACAAGGAGGGTTTGCAGACAAGGAGATACTGTAGATATTGACGCATAGTAGACGCATGACAAAGATTTTGTTGACGAGCGACATGGAGTTTTTTTGATGAGCAAGAAGAGGGCAGAGGTTACAGACGCGCGACAAAATATTTGCTGTCGTGCGTCAATAGGCCTATTGACGCGCGTCACTAAGGCCTATTGACGCGCGTCACAGGCCTTAGTGACGCGCGTCAATAGGCCTTAGTGACGCGCGTCAACAGGCCTTAGTGACGCGCGTCACTAAGGCCTATTGACGCGCGTCACTAAGGCCTTGACGCGCGTCACTAAGGCCTGTGACGCGCGTCAATAGGCCTTAGTGACGCGCGTCAATAGGCCTTAGTGACGCGCGACAAGGAGTTACAACACATATTGACGCATAGCAGACGCACGAAAAAGAGTTTGTTGATGCGCGACACGGAGATTTTTTGATGAGAAAGCAGAGGTCGGAGGCTGCAGACGCGCGACCAGCATCCTCAGTGACGCGCGTCAATAGGTCTATTGACGCGCGTCACTAAGGTCTATTGACGCGCGTCACTGCATTTTTTGACGCGCGACAGCAAAATCTCCCGTCGCGCGTCTGCAGCCTTCTGTCGCAGTGCTTGATAATAAGGCGAAATTTTTGATATACAACCCCTAAAAAATTTGCCTTCCCGTGAAACCGGTTCCGGGGATATTCGCCAGGTATTCTCCACCTCCGATTTCTAGGAGGTCTCTTAAAATGAACCCTGAGAATAACATCAAATAGAATCATTTTACCAAGTAAAAAGGAGAAGAAGGTGTGTTAAGAGGAGTATTCTGTGTGCCATTTCCAGTGGTTTTGCTGGTCTCTATAAAACATGGTCCAATATTCTTGAGAGGAGGTACAACATTGTGTGCCCTTAATTTTAGTGGATGTCAAATTCCTTGATTCCCATCATATACAAGCAATCAAGCCCCATGAGATTTCTAGTATGGAGTTACAATAATAACTCTCATTCATCAAAGTGAGTGAGAACACCTATGAATTAATTGTCATTTAAGGAATCCTAGCTTGAAGGTTGTTTTGGGGTGGAGGGGATCTAAATGACATGTCAGAGTATGTAATTTTTCTTTAGTGGTCCCCAATTACGAATGATTTTTGGTCATGGATCTTATGCCATGAGAATTTTTGTGAAATGGCTTGTATATCAAGAGTCCAATCCATATTATTTTTTCAAATGAAACAAAATATAGAGAAGGAACTTAAAAGATACAGGGACTACATGACTAATGGCCAACATAGACTATAGATTCCATTTATCCTCTCTAGATATTTGATTATAAGTCGAATACCGAGTAGTTTCAATAATTGAAATATATTCTATGGTCTAAGATTGCTCCTTATAGGAATTAAGGAAGAGACATGGTTGATGAATCACAAAATCATTTTTAATGATCTGCTTGAAGACAATCTTTCCAATATTTAATAAAAAATCAAATAGTTGCCCCTGCTTTGCTTGAAGGGAGGGTGCAACCAAATTTTAGATTTTGAAAAGGACAGAGCCAACCACTGGCATTTATTGCAATATGGCACCCTCATCTTCAGATGGCCATAACTTTTGACAGGGAGCTCAGATTTACATAAAATCAGACTTTTTGGAAAGCTCTCACTGTTCTCTACACAACAACGACTAGTTTTCTTAATTTTGGTGAAAATTGAAAAATAAAGGGTAGGTGACTGTGCCCCCTAACTACTTAAAAAATAACAAAAATTATATTTTTTTGAATATGTATAGAATTAGTCCTAGTTTGGGATTCTATAATATTGATTAAATTTGAATAAGTGAAACAAATTATACATTACAAAATATAGGTATTTATAATCACTAGAAAAGAAGTATAAAAGACATAGTTTGAAATAAATATATATGGAAACATTATAATAGTAAAAATAATAAAAAGTATATATTTAGAAAGAGGATAGTTTTCTTTACGTTGTAGGCATATTTTAAAGAAATATTACAATCATTTATGTATGATTTATCATGGTGAAAGACGAGTTTATGCATTTTCATCCAAAAACACGCAGGTTGTTCTGTTGTAATAGGTTCAAAGCTCATGTTCGGGAAACCAAAGCTTTTCCAAGACTAGTAGAGCTTGGTTTGTGTGAATAATTCAAGGAACACATACACGTTATAACACATACGTGTTTCTTAATGTATGGTGTAACATATGTGTGTGAAAGATTTCTATTTACAAAAATAAATGTTGAAGTATAAGTTTTTCATTTATTATTTTTTATAATAATAATAATAAATGAAAAACTTATACTTCACATTTATTTTATTAAATATAACAAATTAGGGTCACTTTGCACCTTATGGAACTAGTCTCACAACTTCGTGAGTCATAATTTAGGAGATAATTTTTCATAATACATAATTTGGTCTGTACATAGGTATTTTTTAGGATTTCAACATTCAACTTAAATATTTTAGGGTTTAAATTCTACAATTGATGTCTATTTTGAGAAATAATATAGTCATTGTTTAGGTTTAGGGGCCTTTTTGATTGTTTACTGACACTTGTAGGAGTGTTTGATGTGTCAAAATTAGATTTTGCAAACCTCATAACTCTCACAAATAAAAATTACTCAAATATATGGACTCATGAAATGCCTTATAATACATAACATATCAAAACACATGTACATGTTCTTATTAATTTAAAAATCCTCGATGAAATATACACATACTACTCCCATTATTGGGACTATTACAAAAATTAAAAACATCCTAAAGCTATTACAATGGTGTTTCTTCATGGCCCTTTATAAGTGTCACTTGTTTCGTGCAACTCATCTCGTCTCTCTACTCTTTGTCACTCTAGCCCCTAAAACTCGTCTTAGCTCGTCTCTCTACATTGTGATCTTTCACTTGTGTTATCAATGCACATTATACAATTCAATTGTTGCACAAAGCATTCATGAAAGCCATGCGTAATCATCACCATCAACCAACTTTTGTATTGCACTTTCCTTTCTCCATTATCCTTCTCACCATCCTATATGTGCAAATATTTAAATAATATTGTAAAACATATGTAGGAAATTAAATTCCCCCGTGATAATCCTGCATCACATATTAAATCTTAAATTTCAATAGAATTTACTATTTGATTCATGCCTAGAGTTTTAATTAGCACTCGATGAAGTAAAAAATCAAATCATATAATTCTAATAAGTTTCGAATGGCTCAATTTAATTAATATTTATTATGTTATCAAACCAATCAACTATGTAATGCATGATATAATTAGGGGGCTCAATTGAGTCCAAATTCACATCACATAATAACAACTATATTAGGGTCTCAAATTTGCCTAAACTGTCTCTTTAGCTAAATGAATTGACTAATGATGACATGAAAGGTGGTGGCCACTTGAAAACGTTTGTAGGGTTAAAAAATGGAATGTGTAGACACAAAATCTATGCACTTGGGTACATTTATAGGTCTTAGAGCATACTAATATATACATGATTCCTAAGCAAGAAAACTAGTAATTGACAATGTATTTTTGGCCTTTTGCTTTGTCTCTTATACTTTTATTGACCCTACAACCATGTTGGTATTTGACTGTTTTATCATTTATGGCCTCAGACACTAGCGCCCATTTAAGAAAGAAGCTCCTAGACACTCATGTCCCTTTTAGGAGCTCTTGATCCTCTCTAGCCCCTTTTCACTCTTTTGGGTCTCTTTTAATTCTTGGGAATCTTTTACACTTGGTTTGGCCTTCCAACTATCAATTAAAAAATTTAAACAAGGGAATCATATATATATAGCTCTCAAATAAGGGACCAAACACTAGCATTATCTAATATCACCTAAGCTTGCATCCAAAGGCAAAAGAGTATTACAAAGTGACCATCTAACACATTCATACAAGGGATAATGGCTGCATCAATCTGCTTACACAAGATATGAGGGGAAGTGTATTCTATTCCATCCCACACATTTTATAAATTTTCTAAATTCCAGATCTAGTCCACTATCATTGTGCAACTTGCACAAGGGCATCATTACACACACTTACACAGAACTACATAGAGTCTGAAATGTAGCGTAGCGCTTAGTTCTAAGTTCACTCTTCGGGTGATCATCGAGGTCTATATGACTCAACATACCACATCTTTATTTGTAAGATTTGATGCGGTGTGTGGGTATGTGCAACTAGACATTTATTTTGTAGGTTACAAGTACAATCGACGTCATTGAAGAAAGACCATAGCAAAAATAGGGATAAACAGTAAATATCTTCCTACACAGAAAGGATCAAAACCTGAACATCTTGGTAGACACTAGCGCCCAGATCCAGTCACTAGCGTTTAGGTACTGCTATCCTCCCATGGGTGCTTATGTCGTAAAGAGTTCTGACTTCCTGAACCTCCAGTGAGACCTGACAACACTTTCCTCATTCTGTTTTAGTAGTTCCTCACTCCATAACACTTCCTGATCACTCGAAAATTAGCTAAGTCATCTATATCTCTCATTTTCTTAGGGTTTCATATTATTACTTTCTTGCTGCTTGTGTATTTTATCATTTATATTTCATTAGGAGTATTTGCCGATTCAATATGAAAGAGCAAGTCGGAAGACATGGACATGCATAATAGATCATAGGCTTCATCAATTTTGTTGTACCACTTTACCTTTTCTACATTTGGTGTTGGTTCTTCTACCATGCTCACGGTGATCCGGTGTAAGCCTTTACTACTCAAGAGGATTTTGATTTTGAATTTCCACTAGTGATAGTTGAGCAGTGTAGGAATTGGAACAAACGACAAATCCATTGTAGTAAGTGGTTATAGGTTGAACTGAGTGTGCTGAAAAGACTTAAGTGTGTAACCCCCTTGAAAATATATGAGTGACAATTTTTCAAAGAACAGTGATACCTCTAATACAAAGAGCACGAAAAATATGCACTTAAAAAAAATGGCACCTAAAATGGAGCAGCTTATGCCAAATCCGAGTTTTGACCCTATCAAACACCCCCAAAGGCCCAGAATGCAGTGTGTCAGGTTTTAGGTGATGTAAAGCATGAGTCGAAACCCGACAGGTGAAAAGCAGGTGTCGAAACATGACAAGTGCAAAGTAGGTTTTGGAACTTGACAAGTGCAAAACAGGGGTCAAAACCTGACAAGCGCAAAACAGGTGTCAGAACCCGACATGTGCAAAGCAGGGTAATAAACTCAACACACTGAGAGTGGAGATTTTGACTTGCTAAACACGCCTAGAAACCCGATTTACACTTGGGTGTATTTTTTGACTTGTTGAACACACTTTGAAACATGATTTGCACTTGGGTGGATTTTTTCACATGCAAAAACCCGAAAAGATTCAGACGCCTGCGAAGTGTGCATGTGAATGTTTAATTCTACCCTAATAGGACGCATCCAACACAGTCGACTGCAGACACTACAAATGAGGAAAAAATAACCTTCATATTTGAGAAAATCATAAGTTTTTCATACAGAGTAACAATTACCCACTAAGTTATTCAAAAAACTCAGAAAAACCCAGAAGGTTTTTTCTATTTGAGCCCAAACTTGCACGGATTTGCTAAATTTGATGAAAAATGCCTTCAAACCTTCAAAAAAGACAGAAATACTAGTCACATAGAACTAGGTCAAGCTTATAGTTGAACCTAAGGTTTTCAACCCTTCTAAAATCAATGATGCTATCTGTTTTTCATGTAGAGAATCTGGAGAAAATATTTACACGGACTTCCTTAAAATCCCACCAAACCCTTGAAAACCAAAATCTATGAAAAAATAAAAAAAACTGAATGAGCTAAAATGCTAGATCTTACAACAAAGGCAATGACATTCAATTACCAGATCAACTTCGATACCATGTTGGAGTGGGCCACAATCGAGGATTGATACTGGATATGATCGAATACAAAAATTAGAAATCTTTGTGGAGAAGCGAGATCCAAAAACACTCAAGAGAAGAAAAAAATCTTCATTCATTCATGCATAAGCCAATTATTCAAAAATATGCATAGAAGGTTACATTATATAGTGAGAAATTAGGTCACCCAAAAAGGTAACCAACTCAACTCATAATTAGAAAATGACTTAAAGTACATTCCCCTAATAACCTATGATTAACCTAAGCAAACTAATTAGACCGTGTAGATAAATCGATAAGGTGGGTAATATCCTACAGCTTCAATCCAACCATTAATCTAAACCAATATCAATTTTCAAAACTTGTGGAATCCTTTCATTTGTAGGCTTATTATTTTTTTGGAATTAGGGTAATCTTTTGAGGGTGTTGAAAGGACCCACATCCTTGTACAATTGAGGATTTTTGAGAGGATCCACAACCTAGGTTACAATGAAGGGGACCACCATTAGGAACCCAATTGAAGCAACCATGAAACCATAGTGAAGATACAATGACCAACGACAATGACCGCAGTGAGTGGAGCAACAACCAATGACAACAGCGAGAGGAGAAACAACCAGCGACGGTAGCAAGAGGAGCAACAACCAGCGACGGTAGTGAGAGGAGCAACAACCAACGACGGTAGTGAGAGGAGCAACAACCAGCGACGGTAGAAAGAGGAGCATCCACCTACGAAGAAAATGAGAGGAGCAACCACCAGCGACGATAATGAGAGGACCAGCCACTAGTGATGGCAATGAGAGGGAAAAAACCAGCAACGACGACAACGAGAGTAACAACCACCAGCGACAACAACGAGAGGAGCAGCATCCAGTGACGACAGTGAGAGGAGCAACCACTAGCGACAACATGAAGAGAAGCAACGACCAATGACTGCACAACGAGAGAAGCATCAACCAATGACGACATAGCGAGTAGAGATGCTGCATCTAGCGGCAGAACCACCTCTAAGGAGGTTCGTGCCTCAGGGGGATTTGAACACGGGTGGGCAAGTACATAGCCATGTGACTTGATTTCACCACTCCCACCCCATCAGTGTTTGTAGGCTTATTATTATTATAGCTACTATCTTGATTAGTATGACAGGGAAAATAAATTCATTAATCATTGATGAAAATTTCCCTTCTACATGCTCTTTCTATGTTGTTATGTTAGACTCACCATTGTATTTAGATTCAAAAGCCTCTTCTCAGGTATTCTCCATTTTTTTCATCTTATATGGCCCTTAGAGACTGACCAATATCAGGGAAAACATATAAAAGGTTACGAAAAATAGTTAAGAGATAATTTCTTTAGTCATTAGAGTTCTATTTTTTCTTGTTTCTGATGATGGTTTTTATTATAACTTAGAATTTTAAAATTTAAATCTGGGTTAAATTCCGCAAAATAGCACATCAATATATTTGGTTAGGGCCCATTTCCAGGGATGAAAGACACAGTTTTTGTTAGTGCATTCGACTTGTTAAGGTCCAATTCTAAATTTGGAGTTGCTTATGTGAGACTTGCAACCCCTTCCTTGGTCTATGCTTTAATTCCTAACTCCGTGTGCCATGAAACATTGAAATAAGGATCAGAACAATGCAGACCGTGGCAATAATGGGAATTCTCTATACCAAATAGAAAGTGTAAAATGAGTGTTTATGGCCAATTCTTTCTTGGTTTCCTGGATTACAAGATGAGAATCACCTTTTATTAAGACATTTTTGTGATTGCGATGAAGAACCAACTTTAGTCCTTTGAGCAATTTTTACTGGGTACACCCATTACATGTTTCCTATAGCAAACTTTAGTGAGCAGGCCCATAAGTTATTCTTATGGTTTGCATAAGAGCCTTCCTACTTTGGCATTGCCTAGATTGTTTTTTGAGGCATCAAAAGTTGAGCTTGATCATTTCCTTATTAGGGAGTGTTGTCTAGCAAAAGTTTTTTTGGGGCTGACAAGAACTAAGTCCTTTGGTGGGAGAAGGGTGGTGAGTTGACATGCTTTGAGTGTTTTGATGCATCAACAGGTGATGCTTTCTTCTTTCGTCCATTTAGGAAAGTTGTTTGTCCACATCTTCAATGATAACCTTAGTTGATTTTATTGCCGCTTTGTTGACTCTTAATGAAGAGCATAAGCTGCACAACAAAGATAAGCTAGAGGACATGGTGGGCAAAGACAAAAATATGTTAAACTCAAACAAATGCAAGCTTCCTCGTGAATGCAAACTTACGGAAACCGTGAGATTTCTCAAAAGATGTGAGAATATAAGAGACACATGGTCAAGTTTCCCAAACTACTGATTTTGGCAACATGCCCTAGACGAAGATCAGATTTTTAAATTAAAAGGGTGTTATCTGTCAGAACGCTCTAAGGCCTTCACCGCCTGCTTGGAATGAGCAGACAGGACGTTCATCGGGAGACAGTTGATGGGTTTAACACGATCAACAGTCTCAGTAATCGCGCTCAAGCCTCAGAGCCATTATTCTTCCTCCAGATTTATGTGCTTGTCTGTATATATTATGCAGATCAAGTTGTACCACCTTCAGAACAGATCCTGTTCAAGTAAGGTCGTATTTAAGCAAGTTCTTCTCTCTCCTTATAAAGGCGTCTTTTAAATCTTGCACTATCAATGTGGGATATCACGGCAACCTTTCCTTTGCCACCGCGTGCCTTGAAGCAGTACTTGTTAAACTTGATAAACTTACTCTATAGAGGGGAAATGGTTAGCACGGCTGGATTTTGATGTTTAATGTTGCATGCCGTAAGAAATTTACTAGACGGTCTAGAAAATTATATGGATGTTATTTTCGCGTTCAAAATTTCATATCCATGTCAAATTTTGTTTTTATAATAATTATTATAAAAATATATAAATTGATTTAAATTTTACGTTTATAAGATTGAAAATAAATTTATGTCTAAAATTATTCCCATCTGTATTTTATCTAAATTTCTATTGGTGTAGCTAACATTGAGTTAATTAATTTTTGGGTTGTTTAGGGTTATCTATGTGATCCAATTGTAACAGGGTAATCTTAGTTGCATACATTAAACATCATTGTTTTTTTGTTTCATTTATGTTGTTATATACATCAAATAATTTTGTTTTTTGTTGCATTTCATCACAACAATGCCCCTATTCCATTTTGATTATAATATGAGGAAGTATGTATTTTTCCCATGTTGCCTCTTTATGAAATTTAATCCCCCCCCCCCCCCCCCCCCCCCCCCACCTTTTTGTGTAGCAGAGGAATTCTATTAAGTTTTTATATAATTATTTGCATATTTATTTATTTATGATAAAACTGAAATGGTGTTATTATTTTGGAGGGGAGAATGGTTAACCTTAGGACAAGAAAAAAATCGATTACTTTTTCAAACTTTTACGCACAATAATGACTAATGACGGATAAAAAATCTTTAGATTACTAATAGATTAAAAATGGATCTCATTTGTGAAATAGCACATTGAAATAGGGGCACATGTTTTGATTCACAATGGAGAGTAATGTGTTTTACTTTATAAAATCAAGTTTTACAAATTTTAAAAAAAAATAATAGAAATGACTCACTTAAAATAACTAGTGCAGATTTGCAATTCTAGGGAAAATGAGTTCCAACTTCTAACTTCCAACTTTGAGGGTTACAAGTTCAATCTTCAAATTTCACCTTTCTTGCAAAATCTCAAATCCAATGCATTAGTCCACTATCCAATCTTTATTTGTAAGAAATCAAACTAATAAAAATAAAAATCAATTACAAATCAAAATCAAGAAAATAAAACTAAACAACAAATTAAATAAAGCTAAAAAATAAATCAAACAAAACTAATTATAAAGCAATATTTATTGATATTTCTATTTTATCAATGAAATGTGAAAATGTTTGTATTTCATTAATAAGATATTAAGATAATTCTATTATTTTGATTATATTTACATTCCAAAGTTTTGATTTTCATTTATGTTGTATTTGTCAAGAATCTCACAAATTTTAATGTCTACCTGATGTAATATTTAATTTATTAACTTTTTAAATTATTATAAATTTGATATATATTTGACGGTCAAATTTTAATTATACATGTTATTATGACGTTTAAAATGTATATTTCCCTGTCAATCATGACAATCATATTCCAAAAGTGGTTGTATTTTGACATCTAAAATGACTAAAAACGTCTAAACGCCTTGTAAAATCTAGCACTCGTTGGTTAATAGTAAATGGTACATGTGACATCCACCAAAGGATAATAGGGAAAGCACTAGGTCTCCAGTCTAACTAGTTCAAATATTTGCACACATTTATGCCTGAAATATCCCCATTAAATGCAAATGCTTAATCTCTACGTTACTAATGAGAAATTTAAGAGTTTGGAATGTTTATATCGTAGCATGTAAAAAGAGTGTAGAATTTGCTTCTCATCCACTTCCTTGGTTCTCCAGTGGCACAAAATCCTATATACATGATGATTAAAGGAGGTGAAGTCTCTGAGAAAATTTTATTTGAAGTAAGATGTAGAATATGGGATATTTAGCTAAATAGGTGTCAAACCTGAATTTTTTTTCTTGTGTATGCCACAAAGCAATAAAAATGAGAGCTTCTTTTGATTTAAGTGTAAAACAAAACATGAGGGCACATAGTTTGTTTTCCAAAATGCGTGGTAGTTTTGGGGCTCCTTTACTGTTGATAGTTGTAGGATTATCTCACTCAAATGGTTTGTCTTGAAAAGGTGTTGAATAACTCTATCATGGAACCAACTCTTAAAGTTTCCTTATACTTGACTTTGATGTCTGTGTACTTTGGACATAATCATTTATGAACACTCATCCAAGGCTGAATTTTAACTATAGTGTTGTGCAGATTGAGATTGGTCCTCTGGACATGTGCATGGCCATTAGGAGTAATCCTTCTCCTTGTCTGACAACATAAGCCTATGGGAGATAGTCCTTATGCTTAAGTGATGACGATCTTGGTCCACAACCTATAATGATTTCTTGTGGTTATAAATGGTAAGTTCACAAATGTGGCATGTGTCAAAGAATAAATCCATTCATAATATAGTGCTGACGCTACTTATTTGAAAGCATGCGCCACATCAAGATTCTAAAAAAGGATCATGTGGGAACCATAGTACTTTTAGGCACATGGTTAATGATTGGTCATGAATTCCTCTGAAAGAATGATGATCCTATGTGTTCACCCACTTGTGATTTTGTCTTAAAAGGACGATGCCTTCAGGGATGTAACTAACTTGACCTCTGCAGCCCTACGACACATGTGAGCCTTCATGTTTGATAAAATTATTAAACCAGAAGGTGGTTTTTGGGATAATCAGTGATTGTTGGATGGCAGCTTAGCAAAATGGATCTGATTAAAAGGCATTGGTAAATGTTATATGAATACATTTACCGCTCAAACTCACATGTTATAGGTACAGTAACATAATTATGTCATGATAATGGAGATACTTGGGAACTTTATAATGAAAGTGTATGTGAGGATGTGTAATGGATACACAAACTCCGATAAACCACATATGTCAACTATCCTCTCTACCAATGTCAAAATTGGTGAGCTTGTAAAATATGTTTGGATGCCCCATCAAAGCGCGGTACAGACAAGTGAGGTCAAGTCTATCTTAGTTGTGTAATGCTCTGGAAGCATAGTATGGAGGCCATATGTCTAAGACTTGAATTTTTGGAAAAATGGGCCAGAGACATGTGGGTACTTGGATGCCCTGAGAAAAATTTTAGTTGATACATTGTTCCTATCAGATAGATTAGTAAAAGCTCCCTATACAAGGATTGAGAGTTGTTAAAATCTTGCATATAGGATCATAATGAATAACTAATTTAGAGAAATTGGTATAACATAAGTTGAATACAATTATCTTATAAAATTATGATAGTTATGACAAGAAATAATCCATGGATGGAGCAAGTTAATCACAAGAGGTGTTGGCATAATGAGACAAATACAACTTTTCGTGAGTACATGGGTTTCGTGGGGTAGTGTGAAGAGTCTTTCCCCATATGCAACTAGGTTATGGAGGTCGAAATGTCACCTCCACCTCTTTTTTGCAAAGCAGTATTTAAACATGAGGTAGTTCCCATGGTTTTGTGGAAGAGGTCAAGGGAAAGTGCAGTAAACTAAAATAGAATATATTTAGTGTAATCTAATGTTATAGGAGCAGTAAAATAACTGAATAAATGAAGTAATAAAATATGGAAATATTACCCAAGCAATCTAAGCAATAAAATATGAAACCCTAATGTTTAAAGAGGGTTAAGAAAGCCTTATTTGATTTGAATGATGTCGCGGGAATGTGTCAAAGTGTGAGAAAAGGTGAACAAGAGGAGAAAACCATCACACTAAGAGCTTGGAAAAATATAGATTTGGAGTTTCTGGCTAGACTGGGGCACCTGAGAGAGGGATAGGGGCACCTGTGGTGCCCTGGTATGAGATCTTGGGCCCTTGGGTCTACGGAAATGACTAGGAAATATCCTTTGAGTGTCATTGGATGTTCACTTGTGTTCTCTTCCTGTCGTTGAATTTGATTTGTATGATCGCCAATGATAAGACCTGCAAGGGAAGAATCACCTACAAGACCTTAGACAAAGCATCAAAACCCTAAAAAAGAAAGATGCATATGACAGGGTCGAATTGTCCTCAACTACTAAATTGATGGACACATCATTGAGTTTTGCACTACATCTCAGACCCAATGTAGTTCTAGGTGTGCGTGTGTGTGTGTGTGTGTGTGTGTGTGTGTGTGTGTGTGTGTGTGTGTGTGTGTGTGTGTGTGTGTGAATTTGTGTGCCTAGGTGCTCTTGTGTCAGTCACACTTGTAAAGTTGCGAGAAAGTAACTAGATGTAGAATGTAGTAAATGTGTGCATAGAAACAATAGACTGCCATCCTATGAAGTGTGATGCTAATGAACCAGCCTTGTGTGCCTTGTGATGGAATCTAGATGGATGTCAAATTAGCTTATAGATGCCTTTGATGGATGTAACCTTAGGTGGTGATAGTAAGTGCTTAGTTCTTGGTCCCTCATTATGGTCACATAACTTTATATTTATATGGTTCTCTTTCTTGAATTTCATAATTAACCCTGAAAAGACCGACCACCAAAAATATATGAAAGCTCAAATGGCTAGAAAGTGCCCAAAAAAGTGAGAGGAAAGTGTAAAGAGGATTTAGGGTGGGTGCATAGAGGGGACCAGGGTTTCCCATTCCTGGTTGGCGCCCAGTCAGAAATAGGAAAAATGTAATATGAAAGTACAGACTGGGCAAGTGTAGGTGCAAGATCGAAAATACGACAGAAAGCAATGTAAAATAGCCAAAGACATGGGTTAATTATTACTATTTTCACTTAAAAACCATATGAATAGTAGTATGAGACCGGGACTAAATAATGACTCAAAGTGCATGATTTTGTGTCTACATTTTCCCCCACTTTATGTTGGTGAGTGGAATGCTCAGTAACATAAAGTAGATAGAGATGCGTACCTGATAATCCATGTAGAGTGATGTAGAATGATACCAAAGGACTAGACAAAAGCATGGAGTGATAAAAAAAATAGGAGCGTGGAGACTAAAAATGTAAAAAAAGTGTAAAAAATGATGAGAGTGAACCTAGGACAGAAGTGCATGTGTAGCTGCCAATGTGTGTAGTGTACCTACATGGTTAGTATTGTGTGTTTGATGTACCCGCCATGTGTGTGTTGTTGACTGCTTTCTTCCCATACGGATGGACCTGCAAAAGAGAAGACAATCAAGTAGTCAAATATGCATGTATATGTGTAATGTGTAAAAACACATGTATATATGTAAAAATCATGTAAATAAAGTATGAAAATGAAAAAGGAACATGTGCACCTGATCCGTGATGAGAAAAAGGGTGTAGAAAGGATCTTGTAAATGTCGGTGAAATGTGAGTTTTTTGGGTGATCTCATGCCACTTGGCCGAAGAAGTGTAGGGAGAAAAGTCTGATGTGTCCTCCAACCTGTAACTGCTTCCCAAGAGTTGTGAAGAGATCTCTGTACCACCTAGTTTTCAACTGAAATCTGACGCCACTGGACAAAGAAGTATAGAGAGGAAGGTCTGATTTATCCTCTAACCTGTAACTTCTCCCCAGAATGCTAAGGACAACCTATCCTATAAAATTCGTTGTGTATGGAGTTCTATAGACTGGTCTGAACCCACTCACTATGTATAACCCATTGTGTCATGGACGAAAAACTGAAATTGAATTAAATTCGGTACTGTGTTGTGTAGTGTGTAAACCCAAATGATGCCCCCCTCTTTGGGGGTGCATGCGATGTCACGGATAGGAGAATGTGGCCCCAAAAGAGGACCGACCACGTAAACTGAAAGTCGTACCTTGTGGGGGGAAGGGATGTGCTTGGTAGAAACCAAGGCACAAACAAACAAGGTAGCTAGAAAACAAGTGTTAGTACAAACATGCATGTAGAAAACAAGTGTAAGACAAACAAATAATGTGTAAGCTAGAACATAAGCAGATAATGTAAACACCCAAGAAAAGACAATGTAGGCTGCAAAAAATGGGTTGCAAACATGGGACACCACTCATGGTGTTACAAGAAACTCAAGGCCACAGTGGCCGCAAACAAACAAGTGTGCACACAAGAAAAAGGGAAAAGCCCACAAATAATAACAAGCAATAGCAGACAATGTAACAAACAAGTATGGAAGCAAATATCCCTGCATAACAAATGTTACACATGAAACACCCATTAGCATGTTAGAAAGATAAAACGTATGTCAAAGTGTGTATAAACCAAAGTAGTGTGTTATGAACAAAAATGAAACAATAAAACCTGTAGTGTACAAATGTGGATGCCCCTAGGAGCCCATGTGGGACTAGTTCCAAGCATCCATGTTGTGTGTAGTATCCCTGTATATCCTGTGATCACAACTAGAAAGAAAGTGAACATGCATGTGTGTATGATAATGATAATGACATACAATATATCTATCTAGCATGTGTAATAAAGTGAACATGTAAAAGCAAGTGCAAGCAAGAGTAAATGCAACCATAAAATGTAGTATGTTGTGGATGGATGGAATGGAATGCAAAGTGAATGATAGGAGCCATGTGCCCCCAGAGTGAATGGAAGTGTATGTAGTGAGGTTCATTTAGTATGCCCCCTCAGTAGTCAAGAATGAACCATAAATGAGAGTGCGTCATCGGGAAATGGTCAAACTATGTGTTGTGTGTAGCGCATTGTGATGAGTGGGTAGTGATGATATGTGACATAGAGATGAAGTATGTGTGACTCTATAGCCTAAGCGTATATCATGACAAGATGAATAGATAAGGAGTGGTGATGTAACATAAAGCGTATACCACTAAATGATGCAAGCGAAAAGTGATGATGTAGCCTATGAAGATGATGACTAGAAGAAGTGACCCTATAGCCTAAAGTGTATATCACTTAATCTAGGTATGTCACATGAGAAAATATTGAATGATGAATGTGTAAGGGTGATGAGGTCCATTTGTGATGTATACCCTCAACAGTCCAGTATGGACCATGAGACTAGAGTGCGTCATCAGGTAGTGAGTGCAGTGCGTAGAAGAGAATGTGTAATGCATAGATGTCCTAATATGTGTAGATGTATAATAGATGTAAGATGCAAGATGTAATATGTAAGGTGTAGTGTAAAATGCAAGATGATGTGTATGATGTGTGTAAAATGTGTAACATCATGGTGTAGTGCGAAGTATGTGTAAATGTGTATGATAGATGTAGTTAGATGCACAATGTGTATATCATGTAATGTAGTGTGCAATGTGTAGAGGATGTAGGATCATTTTGAACATAAGTATTGACTACTGTGTAGTGTGTGGGGTTCATGTGTAGAGAAATCCTTCAATAGTCAAGTGTGAACCAAAGCACAAGATTGTGTCATTGGGTACTGAACGTTGTTTTAAGTGTAGTATTTTTTGAGATGTATGTCATTGAGAGGTTTTTTAAGTGGCTTTCCCAAAAGGGTGGCGAAGAAATAAAATCCACCACCGAGTTTGTTAGTGATGATGTAAGGACCAAGCCAATTTGGCTTAAATTTACCTTTAAGAGTAGTGTCTGCATTTGTATTTTTCTTATTTTATTTTAAGACAAGGTCATCAATGTTGAACTCTCGAGAATGGATTTTACGATTGTATGCTTGTGCAATGTGAGATTGATAAGTGCAAAGGTGTTCAAGTGCTTGCACACGATGTGAATCCAACATTTCTAGCTCATGTAGGTATTTTTCATGATATTCATTGTCTTTAAGAATGCCTTTGAGTGAAACTCACAATGAAGGTATCTCAAGTTCAAGGGGGATGACAACCTCAACACCATAAACCAAGGAAAATGGAGTAGCATTAGTAGGTGTGTGAACACTAGTATGATAGGCCCAAAGAGCATAGAATAACTAATTATGCCAATCATTGCCACTAGAAGCAATGGTTTTGCATAGTATTTTGACAATGGTTTTGTTGGTGGCTTTAGCTTGGCCATTGCCTTGTGGATAATAAGGTGTAGAAAATGATTGTTTGATTTTGAATTTAGCACAAAACTTTTTAATCTCCTTATTTTTTAAGGAAGATCCATTATCAATGATTATGGTGGAAGGCACACCAAAGCATGTGATTATATGGGTGGTAAGGAAACCAAAAATGTCAGTACCAGTAATATTATGTAGGGGAGCTTCCTCAAACCATTTAGTAAAGTACTTAGTAGCAATAATAATGTATTTGTGTCCTTTGGAAGATTCAGGATTGATCATTCCGATGAGGTTGAGTCCCCATAGAGAAAAGGGCCAAGTTGGCACAATTGGTTGGAGGTCATATGCAGGTGCATGATGGAGGTTACCATGCTTTTGACATTTCTCACAATGAGTGGCATATTCAAGGAAATATTGCTCCATTGTAGGCCAATAATATCCTTGGCACAAAATATTTTGTGACATAGATTTTCCAGAAAAATTCCCACCACACATGTTGTCATGTATTTGCGAGATAGCAGTGGGAATGTCTGTGAGTCCTAAGCAACGTAAGAGTCAGCCATCGATTACACATTTAAACAATTCAGTTCCAATGATGACATAATGAGTAGCCTCATGTCGCAAGTGACGTGTTTCATGAGGTTGGAGATTATCAGGGATGGTTTGTTTATATAAGTAATTGTAAATGGATGTGAACCATTCAGAATTGTCTTGACTACGTGTTATGACACAAGCTGTGAGAGGAAGTGCAGAGATAGAAGGATGTCGTAAGTGTGTAATGATGAATGTGGCTTGTTCATCAGTAATATATTGTGGGAATGAGTGACACCACACTAGCCATGGCATCTGTATGACAATTATCCTTACGAGGAATGGTTGTGATAGTGTAAGACTCAAATGTAGCCAAGAGATCTTTGACAAGCGTGTTGTATGGGATTAAGTGTTCCTCTTTTTTGTTATATGTATCATTTACCTGGTTTATGATGAGTTGAGAATCACCATGAATGCATAAGTTGTGAATGAGTAGTTTTTAAGTGGTGAGAAGGCCGAGGATGAGGGCTTCATACTCAACGATGTTGTTTGTACATGAAAATCCCAATTGATATGCAAAGTGGGGTGGATCAACTTGTGGGTTGATGAAGACTATGTCACCCCTATGCACAGAGTGGCAATGAGACCCATCAAAGTACATTTTCCATGTGTCAGAATCGATAGCATAAGTAGTGAAATCATCATGGAAAGAGTCATAAATAGGAGATGTATTAAGTAGGAAAGCTGCTACTAATTGATCATCGATGATTTGGCCTTTAATTACTTTTTGCGGTATAAAATTGAAATCAAATTAGGTAAGAAGCATAACCCAACATGCTAGATGTCTTGATAGATGTGTACGGGATAAGAGGTATCATAAGGGGTCTACTTTGGTGATGATATGTACCTCATTATTAAGAAGATAATGATGTAATTTATCTACGAAAAAGATGAGTCTGAGGCATAGTTTTTCAATGTAACTATAATTGCATTTGTAAGAGAGAAATTTTTGACTAATGTAGTAAATTGATCTTTCACGTTGAGAATCATTGTGTTGATCTAGCAGAGCCCCTAAGGCATGAAACACGACATAAATGTATAACAAGAAAGGTTAGTCGGCTAGCGGAGGCACTAAGACAGGTGGTTTTAGATGATATTCCTTTATGTCCTCAAATGCTTGTTGGCATTGCTCATCCTATACGAATCTGGTATCCTTCTTCATGAGTCATGTAAATGGTTGAGTTTTATCAGCAAGTTGTGCAATGAATCTCTGGATAGCTTGGATTTTTCCTTGTAGTGATCGTAGTTGATGTAAATTTTTAGGTGGAGGCATGTCGACAATGGATTTAATCTTGTTTGGGTCAATTTCAATGCCTCATTATGAGATGATATATCCAAGAAGTTTACCAGTGGTGACACTGAAAACACATTTTTTGGGATTTAAGCAGACACGGTATTGACGTAAGCATTCAAACAATGTTTGTAGGTCTCGTGCATGGGTTGAACGATGTCTGGACTTAGCTAAGATGTCATCAACGTAGTCTTCGATAATATTGTGAATATAATCATGGAATATATGCGTCGTTTTCGATGATAAGTGGCCTAAACGTTCTTAAGGCCAAAGGGCATGACAATGTAACAAAATTTTCTGCAGGGTGTGGTGAAAGAGGTATTCTCTTGATAGGCGAGGTTGATTTTTATTTGATTGTAGCCTGCAAAACCGTCCACAAAAGAGAGGATACCATAACTAGTGGTAGAGTCAACAATAGCGTCAATATGAGGTAAGGGAAAACTATCCTTAGGAAAAGCTTTATTTAAATAATGAAATTTAGTGTAACAACAGATGTGGAAATCTGGTTTCATTATTGGTACAATGTTAGATACCCATTTGGAATAATCGATAGCCTAAATAAAGCCAACATCAAGTAGATTTTTTATTTCTTCCTTAACTAGGAATGCCACCTTTGGGTGCATTTTGTGTATTTTTTGTTGGATTAGATTTGCATTGGGGTTAAGGAAAATATTATGCATCATAACATATGGATTAATACCTGACATATCACTATAATCACATGCAAAAATGTCGAACAAGTCATGCAATACTTTCTTGATGTCTTTTTGTTCACTAGGCGTGAGAGAGGCATCTAGAAAAAAAATGTGTGGGTTCTCAGATGTTCCTAGGTTATATTGTATGGTTTCTTCATTAAGAAGGGTGGATTGATATTCGATGTATGGATCTGTAGGAATAGTTTCAGGAGAATCAATGTCATTGGCATGTGCGTCAGGATCTCCAAATTAGGTGGTATTTTGAAGTGATGGTGGATAACACCTTTTATGGTGAAAAGAAGGAAATTGATCATAACCCCCATGTGTTCTAATAGATCATCATTGGTAGCATAAGTGTCTACAATATCCCAAATGGTAGAAGCATTATCACTGATGAATTCTGGATGGATGAGTGGAAGTGAAGAGGTGTGTAAGGCGGTATAAACTTCTGAAGGAGGGATGGGTGGTGGACGATATCCCAATCCAAATTTATTAGATTGCATGGGAAAATCCCAAAGTGTTGTTATTCCAAGTTCTTGTTGATCTGAGTTGGTATTGGAGAAGCCATAACAGTATTCATATCCTAACCCATATTTAGAAAAGTCTTGATTAATATCAGAAGAACTAGGGGTATCACTGGATTGTTCAATAGAATTACAATATGTGAAAGGTGATGGATCATCCAAAACATCATAAACAACTCCCTGATAAGGGAGTTTAAGTTGTGTATGTAAGGTAGAAGGGACCACATGCATGGCATGGATCCATGACCACCCAAGAAGAATGTTATAATTAAGGTTATTGGGCATGACATGACATGGAATAGTGATTGTACATGGACCAACAATGACAATCAGGCTAATAGTTCCTAAGGCATGCTTGGGAATGTTGTTAAAACCATGAATGGAGACTGGTGAAGGAGACAATGAACTTTTTGAAAGACCTAAGTGATGTAAAAAAATGATGTTACAAATTTTAATACCATATCCATTGTCAACTAAGACATGTTTGACCTCGATATTGTTAATACAAACCTGAATATACAATGGGGGGTCATGATCTAGTATTTCTTGAGAAGGTAGTTCATCTAATGTGAAAGTGATTTGATCCTCATTAAGAGATAAGGCCAAAGTAAACTTGTGGTATACATATTTGGGTGATATGTGAGGAGGAATATAGGTAGTAGCCAAATATATTTGAGTCTATTAATACAATCAGAATGATTCTACAAATAAGCATGGATAGAGATATTCATGAGGACAAGAATATAGAATGATCTAATCAAAAGAATGAGGATCCTAAAAGCATGAAGATCAAGTACGGGTTCACCAAAATGATTAACTAAAATAGAAATATTCTAGTGTAATCTAATGTTATAGGAGCAGTAAAATAATTGAATAAATGAAGTAATAAAATATTAAAATAGTACCCAAGCAATCTAAGCAATGAAATGTGAAACCCTAATGTGCAAAAAGGGTTAAGAAATCCTTAGATGATTTGATGATATCGCATGATTGTGTCGCAGTGTAGACCAGGTGTACAAGAGGAGGAAAATGTCACACATGAGCCTAAGAAAGTACAGATCTGGACTATTTGGATAGACTGGGGCACCTGAAGAGGGATAGGGGTGCCCGTGGGTGCCCTAGTCTGAGATCTAGGTGCGAAAAATGGCCAAGAAACCTCCTCTAGAGTGTCATTGGATGTTCACCCTATGTTCTCTTCCTATCGCATGAATGTCGATGTGATCATCAAAGCACTGTAAACCTGCAATGGAAGAATCACCTACAAAACCCCAGACAAAGCATCAAAACCTTAAAAAAGAAAGATGCATATGAAGGGGTCAGACTGTCCTTGGCTTCCAAATTGATGGACTTATCACTGAGCGTTGCACTACATCTCAGACCCAATGTAGTTCTAGGTGTGTGTGTGCAATTGTGCCCTAGGTTGCTCTTGTGCCAGTCACACTTTGTGAAGTAGCGAGAAAATAACTAGATGTAGAATGTAGTAAATGTGTGCATGGAAACAATAGACTCCCCTCCTATGAAGTGTGATGCAGATGAACCAGCCTTGTGTGCCTTGTGATGGAGCTAGATGGATGCAAATGTAGCTTTAGATGCCTTTGATGGATGCAACCTTAGGTGGTGATAGTAAGTGTTTAGTGTTTTGTCCCTCATTATGGTCACATAACTTTATATTTATATGGTTCTCTTTTTCTAATTTCGTAATTAACCCCAAAAAGGCCGACCACCAAAAATATAGAAAGCTCAAATGGCTAGAAAGTGCCCAAAAAGTGAGAGGAAAGTGCAAAGAGGATCAGGGCGCCCAAAGGGGACCAGGACTAGGGCACCCTAGTCCTGGTTAGGTCCCTAGAAATAGGAAAAACGTAAAATGACAATACAAACTGGGAAAGTGCAGGTGTAAGATCGAAAATAATGACAGAAAGTAAATGTAAAAATGGCCAAAGACATGGGTTGATTATTACTCTTTTCACTTAAGAACCATATGAATAGTAGTATGAGACTGAGACTAAATAATGACTCAAAGTTCTAAAAAAAAATTACACACTTGAATTATCTAGAGCTACTTTAAAGAACATATAACAATACCAATTTTTTTTATGAGTTTAAGAAGATGCATATTTAGTTTTAATTAGAAAAATACTATACTACCTTTTATGTGTATGCATGGAATTATATTTATCTATAATAATATCAATACAAGGGTCAATTAATATAGAATTCAAGTAAAAAATTTTAATGTCAAGTTCTAATAATAGTTAAAAATAATGAAAATATTTAGATTTAGGTGCTCCCTAATTATTAACGCCCTAGGCAGTTTCATAGTTTGCCCAGGGCTTAATCCACCCTTGGTTTGAACCATGTAAAAACAACATGAATATTGATTTCTTTAAATAAAGAATTGCATGATAGTGTCAGATCAGATAGGATTACATAGGTTTGTATAGTAATTATTGTTGATCCATGAGAAGAAGAAGACTTATTAAAATTTGGGTGAAGGATGAATGAATGGATATGCAGTCTAAAAATGCAATTTCAAAGTCTAGGAATCAACTTATGCTGGATCAAAATTAAAAAAATCTCATAACACCCAATGCCAATGACATATGATTTTTTTATTGTCGAAGTCCATTCGTATGCGATCTATCCTCTATGTTTTCCATCGTTGCCATCTTTTTCACGATTGCTTAAGTGAAAATGTGGATCATATGCCCATAAAAGTGCTTAATCTAATTGTTGTAGTAGTAGTAAATAAATAATCAATTAAGTACATAAATTAACCCAAGCAAACTAAGATAGAAAATATAAAACACTAAGTGCAAAGAGATATAAAGAAGCTTAGCTGATTCGTAGAGATCTCGAAGATGCATAGAGATGGAAAACTGGAAAATCCAAAGCATAGACTGTCGCACTGAAGCTCAAAAAAATGCATATATAGAGGAATAAGTTGGCCAGGGTGCCTAGAATGGGGTAGCGGAACTTGCTGGCGCCAACGACCTATAACATGTGCCTGTGACTACGAAAATCATTAAAGGAAAAGCATTATCCATCTCCAGAAACAACGAAAAGACCATCTAACAACCAACTAAAAAAATAGAAAAGTAAACTAAAAATAAGGCAGTGACATTCCAAAATAGGGAAAGGAAGATAATTTCATACTCAAGCAATATATTTTTCAATATCTGTCAATAAGGTTGACCATTCTTTAGCCATATTTTCAATAGAAGTCCTCAGATTAGCTAGATAAAAATAATTTAAACCTTTCTTTCTTTTCTTGGAGGCTTCTCCATTATCATTTTGACGATAGGAATTAATGTTTTGTGACAGAAAATGGAGGTGTTGAATGGTGGATTTTTTGTGTAACATACTCCATTGCATATATCAGAATATCCTTAAGGTGTCCACTTCCTTCTCCAAGGAATTGACACTTATCATGCAACATATCCACTCTATCATTGTTCAAGGATTGGGCCATGCTATCAACCTTTCTTCTCATAACGTGCCAATCATTAAAAATGAAATGAATCATGCTTTTATTAAGGTTGGTGTTGGTCCTGAGGCTTGCCAAACTCTCCTTTTCCTTGGCCATCTCATCCTAGGGATTACCCTACATCTTCCCGCTTTCCTCTATGATAGCTTGATTTTCCTTCCCTTTCCCTCTTTCCTCAGTGGTATGTTAAGAGACATGCTACTGATTTTTTAATTCCTAGAGGACCTTCATGACATCCTCAATTTCCTTAGGATCATCACTCTCCTCCTTGGATGAAGAGTTGTCACTGAAGTCCTCCCCTTCCTCTGATTCAATAACCTTATCACTGTCATACCCACTCAAAGCTTGAGCCAAAGGCCCCAGATAATCAACAGTATTAGAAAATTGAATCAAGCCCCTTTTAATGATTGCCATTATCAGACCTTGGTGCAAAGGCATTGAAATTTTACCCTTCTTATACTGTTACATTGTGGCACATAAATAAATAAGCATATAAAATGGGAAGCTATAATTGTGACCATGTCGAATGAAGTTAAAAATTGGAAGATGATAAGAAAATATGGTCTTGTGATGACCCTCCAAGGTAATGAATTGAATTAAATTTAAGGATACCTCATCAAATGGATCTGGTAATGACTCCCTAAGGAACTCGACAAAGTGAGTAGTAATATTTGCTTTACCTTTCAAGAAAATATTCAAGCTCCCCTGCACTCTCCTTCTTGGGTTTATAGATTCCTTCTTTTTTTCATACCCATGAGAACCTCCATAGTGTCAATGGTGATTTTCAGTTTCACCCCTCTAATAACCACCATGCCCCCAGTCCAAAGCCTAGAGGTCTTCCATGCGTCACTAAATTCCTTGCTTAGAGTTTCATTATATCCTTCAAAGAGCCTGAAAAACTTAGCCATGCCTCTCTTTTCGAAAATGGCCCAATATTTAGGATTTTTGTTCTTGATATCAATAGGCTTCATTCGCACCAAATCCCCTCCCATTATCCCTTTTCCATTGTGCAAGAAATCTGATCCTATTCATCACCTGACATCACAACCACACTCCTAAAAAATTGATTGTAACAAGCTCTCTAGACCAATCAAAAAAACTAGAATCCCTCTAACTTCCCTGCTTATAAATGTGAGTGCTAGATGGGATGTTAAGCTTGACATGATTAATCAAAATATATATTTGAAGCCATTTTTTTTCATTATTGCATGTACTGCTCCCAACTTTGAGTGGTTTCATATGAGTCTTTCTATTCTCAACCCCATTACCAAAGATCATTACCCCTATCCTATATCATCACCCCCGCCCTATATCTTAACCAAGCATTTATACTTATTATGTTCATTAATATCCTTGGATAGTTGGACCTTCGTAGGGATAGCTAATTCTCCATAATTAGTCATTAATTTCATCCCATCAACATAAACTCCTTTATTTACAAAGAGATCATCCATTCCATTAGCTTCTTTATATATGTGTTTGAAAGTAATACCTTCAAAACTCTTATCCATTTACTTTATTCCTTATCTGGAATCTTGTATGGATATGGATGTGGTTACGATATTAAGAATGTTGTTTATGATGTTCAAGGAGCCACCCTTGATTTCTATTTTCCCAAATTTCCTTTAACAACAATGCTTATCCCGCAGAAGGTTGTTGTTGCTTCAGCAATATGATTTGATTGAATTCCTATATTACAACAGTAGCCTAGTATAAATGTCCCATTATGATCTCTAAAAAATCCTCCAAATCTATCTTTACCTGGGTTTCCTTTTGATGCCCCATCAAAATTCAACTTAATCCATTCATTTTCAGGTTTTTCCATCCGAACAGCCTTGAGTTGGGTTTAGGAAGGATCTTTTGGTCGCTAGTGATTCCCTAATTCAAAGAAAATTTTATTTCCAAGTCAATGATACTCTTTTTCTTGTTTTGGATTATGGAGAAATTAACATTTATGGCATTATAACATCTAGCTACAATTATTTTTTCTAGTTCCTTCTTTCCCTTGAAGATTCTCCTATTTATTTCCTTCCATATTTCCCAACAAAGATGCATGATAGAAAAAATGCATAAAAACTTAAGACCTTGGATTTTGAATGGGAATCTCCATTGGATCCATATCAAATTTAATGTAGGAGGGAAAATCCAATTTATTTCAAAGAGAGAAAGTAAGGAGTTCCTAAACTTGACCAAAAAGGGGCATTCAAGGAATAAATGAGAGGTGTTTTCCATTTCTTCTTCACATATCACACACCTGTTGACCATATTAAATCCCCCTTTTTAGATTTTCCATTGGAATGATTTTTTCATGTAATGCAAGCCACCAAAAAATGTTGACTTTCAGAATGACCTCCTTGATCCACACACTATCCCATTTGAAACTATCCACGATAGACACATCTTCAAAATGAATATTGTAAGAACTCTTAACTAAGAAGATACCATTCTCCTCTCTAGACCATATAATGTTGTCCTGATTTTGTTTTCTAATCACAACCATACTAGACAATAATTTATTAAGTGTACTCACCTCAGTTGTATTTTTTCCTTCTAAAACAATAACTTTCCATATATTTTAGGGGTCCTCTATGTTGAAATAATCCTCAACAAAAGAACCAAACTTGACATCCTGCTGAAGATTAGGGAAAGTTTCCTTGAGTGGTAGGTCCAATATCCATTTGTCTTCCCAAAACTTCACAATTCTACCATTTATAATTTTCCATTTACAAACTTTTGAAAGTAACACTTTTTCCCAGTTGATAGCCTTCCAAAAAGAGAGCCTTCAAAGTTAGGTATGTTGAAGCACCATTCATCAGTAGTTGAATTCCTCTAATATTTGTTTCTTATTATGGTAGTCCACACACTCTCCTCTTTTATCATCCTCCAAGCCATTTTTGATAGGAGTGTTTTTTTTCATTTTCTCCCAATCTTTAATACCTAGACCACCCCATTTTTAAGCATACCTATCTTGTCATATTCTAGAAGAGGAAGTCTAGTTTTTTTCTTAGTCCCACTCCATAGAAATATTTTTTGGATGCTTTCAAGTTTGTTAGAAATTACAACAGGAAGTCTAAAAACCAACATAGTGTACACCAGAATTTTTTGGATGGAACACTTGAGTAAGATAGCCTTGCCTGCATGTGAAAGGAGAGATCCTTTCCATCCATCAAGATTCTTTATAAATATATCAATCAAGAAATTTCAATAATATTTCTTTAGTCTTTCCATCCCTATCAGCATACCCAAATATCTAGTAGGGAAATATTTCCTTTCGTATCCCAAAATCTAAGATATTTTAAGACTTCTTTTTTCTAGGGTGTTGACAAAAAACACCGAAATCTTTCTAAAATTTATTAGTTGGTCCGAGACCTCTTCATAATCCATTAGAAGGTTTTTGAATTCTCTGGCTTCGAGGACTTTGGCTTCACCTACCAAGATTGTGTCATCAATAAAATGTTGATGAACTATTGGTTCACAGTTATCAGTAGGAGCAATCCCTCTAATTCTTCCTTCAACATTGGTATGATTCAGGGCTCTGCTTAGAGTTTCCGCCATAAGTATGAAAAGAAAGGGTGAAATTGGGTCTCCTTGTCTCAAATCCCTTGAGTTGATAAAGAAACCACAAATAGTTCCATTAACAAGGACTGAGAATCTAGCAGTAGATATGCAACTTTGAATCATGTTGCAAAAATCAGGGCTGAAACCAAATCTTTCTATAACTTTATGAAGGAAGTTCCAAGACACTCTGTCATAGGCCTTCTCCATGTCAAGTTTGATCACCATGGTTTCTTTCTTATTTAGCTTCACTAAATGGAGGGTCTCTTGTATAGTCATAATGTCGTCCTGGATTTTCTTCCAATCAAAAACCCCCCTTGTTGGTTAGAAATCAAAGTTGGGAGAAGTAGCTATAATCTCATGGCCAAGATTTTTGAACACATTTTATAGATGCAATTGCATAAACTTATAGGTCTGAAATTCCTAAAATCTTCAGCATTGTGGTTCTTAGGAATGAGAGCTAGAAAGGTGCAATTCAAGTCCTTTAACATCTTTTTATTTTTTGAATAATTCATAAATGGCTAAGAAAACATCTCTTTTAACCACATCCCAAAAGAAATTGAAAAAGAGGGCAGGGAAACCATCCGAAACAAGAGATTTTTTCGGGCTCATGGTTTTCAGCATAAATTCAATTTCTTCAACTGAAGGAATCTTGATTAGTATATGGTTATCCTCTTCTACTACCAACCTGGGAATACCATCCAAGAAGTACCTCTCTTTTCCATTATTAGAAACATGTTGGGAAGAAAGGAGGTTGTTGTAGAATGAGTCGACAAATCTTTGGATTTCTTTTGAATCATTCAAAGATGAATATCCCTCCCCTTTAATGCACATGATCTTGTTCAGAACATCTTCTTTTAAGGGATGCAATATGGGAAAACTTAGTGTTTTTTCCCCCTTCATTTAGCCATTGAATCCTCAACTTTTGTTTCCAAAAGGTTTCTTCCTTGGCCAATATATTGTGATACTTTGATAAAATATTTTTCTCTTTGATTTGTTTTTCAACTATACTGTCATCATTTTCCTCTTCCATGGACATTTGAAGAGAAAATAATTCTTGTTCTAATGATATTTTTGGATTCAAAGATGTTCCCGAAAAAAGATTTATTCCATCCCTTGAGTTGATTCTTAACACTAGCAAGATTTTTGGTGACTCTGAACATAGCTATTCCCTAAATCTTAATGCCCCACCATTTCTTAACTAAGTATTTGGTATTATCATGTTGGAGCCACATTTTTTTCAAATCTAAAAGGGGTTATTCTTCTTTCATTATCTGCTAGAACACTTTACGACCTTCACTACATGCTTGGAATGTGTAGTCAGGAAATTCATCGGGAGACAATTTATGGAAATTTCCATCAAATAGTCTCAATAATAACACTCAAATCAAAGAGACATCATTCCTCCTCAATATTTGTGTGTTAGTCTGTATATATAATGTAGATCAAGTTGTACAACCTTTAGAACAAATCCTGTTCAAGTAAGGTCATACTTAAGCTTACTCAGGTCTTCCCTTATAAAATCATCTCTTAAATGGAGCACTATAAATGTGGGATATCTTTACAAAATTTCCCTTGACACCATGTGCCTTTAATAAATACTACATGTATATCCATCAGATATAACAGATTTTGTGACCAGGCGACACAATACTATTTCTTCTCTCACACAAGATTTTGTGGACTCAAATCATTGCACAAATTGAAATATGCCTCTCCCTCTTATGGAGAAAATATATGTTAATTTTTTGTGCTAAACTGGGTGCGGGATGAGATGGAAATTAACAAAAATAAAAATAGAGATAAGGAAACAATAGGGACCTAAACTCATGATAAATTCATTTTACACAGAGGAAGTTTTTTATTTATAGAGCAATGGTGAAATGGATTGGAAAACCTGTCCCCCTAAAAAATTCCACCATCACCCACCCTGACAACTCATACAATAATGGAAGCCTACGACAATGGTTCAGTGACATTTGGTGAAAACAAACATAATTATGCATACTTTTCTAAACAAATAGTTTCTTTAATAAATGAAAATCAAGTTGATCCAAGAGGGAGATTCTGTTTAATGTAAAATACATTCCCTTGTCTTCCTTTGCCAAATATGATAACCTTCCCTTATAATAATTAAATTTCCGTAAAATCCTTTTTAAAAACAATGCAACAAACACCATTTTGATGAAAAACATTTGAAATAGCTTTACTTTTCTCTTCATTAGTTTTTCACTATGGAAGCCATTGTCACCATTACTTTAAAAAATAGTAATCACAACGTGAAATGTGTGATGGAAATGCCGAAGGGATTCATTAAAAAAGTTAAAGGAGATGAGCATTACAGGAGGAAGAGGGGGTATGAAGAAGGAGATTGGAAAAGGAGAAGTATATTGGTGTGAAACCTAATAGGGAAACCTATTACCTATGTAAAAATCCCCTTTCTTACAACAAGGAATGTATATGGCACATGACATTTGTGTCAATCTTGTAAAGTAGAAAGGGGGTGTTAAGAGCTAGTCATCGAGAAGACATACTTTGGAGATATATTTGAAAACATACTGTATGTCATCGAGAAGACATATATTCCCTTGTCTTCATTTCCCAAATATTATAACCCTCCCTTATAATAATTAAATTTCCGTAAAATCCTTTTTAAAAACAATGCAACAAACACCATTTTGATGAAAAACATTTGAAATAGCTTTACTTTTCTCTTCATTAGTTTTTCACTATGGAAGCCATTGTCACCATTACTTTAAAAAATAGTAATCGCACGTGAAATGTGTGATGGAAACGCCGAAGGGATTCATTAAAAAAATTGAAGTTAAGGGAGATGAGCATTAGAGGAGGAAGAGGGGGTATGAAGAAGGAGATTGGAAAAGGAGAAGTATATTGGTGTGAAACCTAATAGGGAAACCTATTACCTATGTAAAAATCCCCTTTCTTACAACAAGGAATGTATATGGCACATGACATTTGTGTCAATCTTGTAAAGTAGAAAGGGGGTGTTAAGAGCTAGTCATCGAGAAGACATACTTTGGAGATATATTTGAAAACAAGGTATGGTTGATTAATAGTTTGAAAGGAAATTTGTACATGTTTAAATGTTGAAAATTACATATGTTATACACTGAAACTCTATGTTTACCATTCCTAATGTCATTGATTCCATGCATAATTGCAATAAGAGTTTTTATGAAGTGAATAAGGTAGCAATCAGGATTTCCCCTCATCATTAGTACTGATGATACTTTTTGTCAATGACCATCGACATAAAACATTGTCCTCTCATTTTCCCGATTCATGTCAATAAAATTTACCAAGAATCGTATTTGGAAATGCCTATTATCATAATAAATGTTTAAGGAATTGGCATGATAGGAAAATCATTTTTTATGTGCACATCTTTGTTGTGTTTCATTCCTAGAACACATACAAGGTCATAAAAAGGGAACATTTTAGTTTAAAGATCATAATTGGATCACTTAGATTATAATTTGGTTGGTCGGCATAAGGATTATAATCTAGTGATGAGCCAATGAATCTGAAAACATGGAAATTTTTGAATGCATGGATGTAAGTTGAGGACAATTGGAAGAGCTTCCAACCCATATGTCAATTCATGAGGATACATGCAATCTACATCATCTAGTTTTTTGGATATTCAACCAATATAATGTTTAACCATTCCATGAAAATCAAAACATTGGGAGAATTGAGGGAAGATGCAAACTTGGGTGATCTTGTCAGTGGTGTGAGGAGATAACATATGTGATAAAGTTTGAATCACAATATTGAATATGGTTCCATGGTGCAATACGATGTAGACCTCGAAGGACCCTCAATGCAAAGACAAATTCTTGTTGATCCCAAAATAAATTATAAATTTAATACATATCAAAGTCAAAGGATTAAGTCAAGATCAGTAAAATTTCATCTTTGATGTTAGCATGAAGACAACTGAAGCAAAGAGAACAAATTATATTGTCACACACAAAACAATATTTGCTATCTATGCTCCACTTCATCATCTCAATCTTGATTGTATTAGTCATGAGGCCACAATTTGCATAAAAAGATCCAAAATAAAAATTAAAAAAATTGGAAAAAATCATTAGGTTCCACGTGTGAAATTGAACCACACATTCGACATATTGTTAACATCTGTACACCAACTGTATACTCAATAAAAATCTTAGAAACTGTTAGAGTAGGTATTTACCTCTTCTCATGTTCACCTAGGTACTTTATTTATCTTTATTGTATTTATCCTCACCCACTTATGTGTGTGGATATTTATTTTATCTTAGTTAGATATTAAGAAGATATGATCTAGTTGTTAAGTATATTTCTTTCCTTGATCTATGGTATTGACTAGATCTTTGATGAATAGTTTTTTCCTTGATCTATAGTATTGACTAGATCTTTGATGACCAGTTCTTTCCTAAATCTATGGTCTTGAATAATTCTTTGATGACTAGTTCTTTTATTGATTTATGGCTTGATTTATGGCCTTGATTAGTTTTTAGATTTATCTTCCTTGCCTATATAAGCAAGGCCCATTCTCATTGTACTTATATGAGAGTTCCATAATAATATATAATAGTACCGCTCTTTGTTTGTAAATTCTTTTGTAAAGTTATTCTGGTGAATTTCTTTCAACTTATCAAATGTGGTGTGTTATGATCATTCGAACGATCTTCACGGCTTAGAACGATCTTCTTATCATTTATTTCATGGTATTAGAGCGATAGATGATGTAGACATCCATCTATGAGTTTTTCTTTGCAAGAAAGGGTTTATTATTTTCATGTATTTAGAATTTTCTAGCACTTTTCTGTAACATGTAGTTTTATGCAAAGCATAGTGTGCCATTGGATTTGGAAGGTACCAAAACCCTAGAATCGACTATAAACTCGATCGTCTTCTGAGATAGTCAAATATGGACATTTTAAATGGTTTTTTTGGCACATTTCTCAAAAAATCCATACAATTATGTACAGAAAATTTGTTTAGCAAAAAAATTATATCAGCTTTCTCGGTTTTTCGAGAAAATTTCTGGGTTTCTCTTTATTTTTTGATACAGGTGCAAGAAAAAGAGATATTTGTAGTCTAAGTTTGTATTAACAATTGTACTTTTGGGTGCATTCTTTTATCCATTGGACACATATTTGTACTTTTTGGGTGCATTCTTTTATCCATCAGATATAGGCGTGTACCTTCTGGATGCATTTTTTTACCCTCTGGATGTTTCTATTTTGGACATAGTCTTTTATCCACTGGACATAGATCTGTACCCTCTGGGTGCAAGCTTTTCTCCATTAGATATAATTGTGTACCTTTTGGGTGCATTCTTTTATCCATTGGATATAAACGTGTACCCTCCAGAAGCAATGATTTACCCTCTGGACATTTAGGTTTTGGGCACAGGATTTTTTCCTTTGGTCATAAGCCTGTATCATGTGGATGCACTCTTTTACCCTTTGGAAATTTGGGTGTCACGTGTACCTTTTAAAAAAAATCAGCATTAAAATATTATTTTTAATAACAAAACCTTCTAAATCTCATAAATTTTGATCCGTAGCTTAGATTAAGGTGATATGTTTTTTGAAATTGTGTATTTTTTCTAGATCTACACATTGGTGACATTTTTATACACATATTTCAAATGTAAAAGGTACTATTACTCATTGTAATATTTACATGCACTCAATTATAAAGTGCCAAATTTGGAGGGGTGTTGTAATCACTTTTGGACGCAATTTCGGTTGAACCCAACATCCTAAAATTTTGGGTGTTGTATTCTTGTATCTATCATGGATTCTAAGAACGATATGCTTTTCTTTGAAGTGTGTGGACTTTAGGAGGATATGATCAAAATTGTGGAACAAAATAGATCACTTAACAAGTAAAACTCTCTTCTTCATAACCTCATTTATGAGAAGGATACACTAATACTCTCCCTACAAAAAACACTTTCTCGCTTAGAGCATCGAACTCATATTGTGGACAATCATACCCATTATCCTAATCCACTTGCAGCTATTGCTCTAACACCTACTAACCTTGATTTATCAGTTTCTGAGCCTGTTCCTACTCTTGATGCTCCTAAGCCTAAGAGGATTTTTACTACATGCTCTTCCACATCTGAGCCTATTACAGTAACACATGTTGTGTATGCTACTTCTGCTCATATGCATGGCTATTTTGAGAAGAATACCACTGCATTAAGTTCTCACATGCTCCGTTCTATGGGTTTCACTGGTGGAGGTATTCACATACATTCATAGGGTATTGTTTCCCTTATTCCACATGTTAAGTGGAATTCTCGCCATGACATTGGTTTTTGAGCAGGTACTTCATTGGGATCACAGATTGAAAAAAATCCTATTTTTATTCGTTCGACTGTTTTCAAGGATCATGAGCTACACATGAGTTCTGCACCTTCACTCAGGCTTGAGAAACCTGAGATTTCAACTATTAGACATGATCGACCTGACACACATTCTGATTTTCCTTTACATGAACCCATTGTGCATTTTACACCAAGTCATATGCAGGCATCTTCTTCATCCATCCATGTTGATTTGGGGTGGATTTCTAATCACTCATGGCAGTGACATAGGCATTCATTGAGATGACTCTACAGGAGTGGCTCCTCTACCATTCAGCCTCTTACTCCACTTTCTATACCTTTTACATTGTAATGCTCTTTGTTTTGAGCATTTTTCTTTAGCAAGTGTAGTTTATCTCTCTTGTTTGTTGAGAGATTTTATATTTGTATTTTTGACATTTTTGGTATGTTGATAGTCTCTCTTGTGGGGGAGCTATTTTGGTGAAGCCCAGTGTTAGTTTGTCAGTGTTTGAATAGTTTTTTTGACAACTCATACAAATTTGTAGCATCATTCCACCCATTCAGCAGTATGGGAGGGTGTGGTGTTGATCCTGCTTCTTCAGGTTTTGTGTCTTTTCCTTATTACCTTGGCTTTTCTTGGATCGTGGCACTCATATTTCTTTGGATCTTTTGTCCTTTCCATGTTTCCTTGGTTATTGTTCTTGGATTGTGGCACACCTATTTGAAGCAGTTGAATGAATTATGTTTGGTGTTTTTTTGCACTTTCAACATCACTCCTTTGACAGTCTCCTTATATGGAGCTATTCTGGTGAAGCCCAATGTCAGTTATTTTTGAGTTTTGTGATCAAGAAGTGATTTAGACCACAATGCACAAAAAAATTCTTTAGCATTGTATGATTTTTTTGAGCTGAGATTCTTGGGATGCCTTGCAGCAGGTTTTTTCTCTCTCTATTTTGTTGTTACTGGTTTTGGGTACCTTGCGGTGTCCCTTTTTCCTAGTTATTGTACATGAGTACCTCATCAGGTCTAGTTACCAGGACTTATATTATGGATATTCCACTTTTATTTTATTCCCCTAGCTTTACTTGAGGGGGGATGTTAGAGTAGGTACTTACCTTAGCTCATGTTCACCTAGGTATTTACCTTTATTGTATTTATCCGCACCCACTTATGTGTGTGGATATTTCTTTTATCTTATTTAGATATTAGGAAGATTTTATGTATTTATTAGGTATAGTTATTTCCTTGATCTATGGTATTGACTATATCTTTGATGACTATTCTTTCCTTGATCTATGGTATTGACTAGATCTTTGATGACTAGTTCTTTCATAAATCTATAGTCTTGACTAGTTCTTTGATGACTAGTTCTTTCCTTGATTTATGGATTGATCTATGGCCTTGACGGGTTCTTAGATTGATCTTCCTTGACTATATAAGCAAGGCCCATTCTAATTGTAATCATATGAGAGTTTCATAATAATATATAATATTACTACTCTTTGTTTGTAAATTCTTTTGTAAAGTTATTCTGGTGAATTTATTTCAACTTATCAAATGTGGTGTGTTATGATCATATGAGATCTTCACGACTTGGAATGATCTTCTTATTATTCCTTTTAGAAACAAAGGTGCCTTTATATATACTCCACATATCTATGGTGACATGTGGCATAAACTCTTTTCCTTGTCTATTCCATATTCATGAAGAGCGTGACAATTATAAAGTTTTGTCTTTAAAAATATTTAATCATTCCATATTTGTTGAAATACTTTTTCTTAGCTAGCCAAGATATGGAGGATTTTATGGGCATGAAATCTTTGGTGGAAAAGGAGACAAACAAAATTCCTCCTTGTTGTATTAGACACTTTGAAGAACAAGGTGAATTTTCAGAGGAGAATATACCATTGATTTACTTACAAGGACATCATGCCCTCTCTCCCAGTGTTATGGAGGCCATCAATAGAGCTTGTCATGAATGGGGGTGTGGAAAATGATTTTCATCAAACTAATCACAGTAAATTTCTCTTTTTTAGAGTTAAAAAAGATTCCATGATAATGATGGAGGTAGAAAGAGACCTCTTTGCATTATCGAGATGAGAAAATGAAGCAATTTACTTTGGGCACTTGCTCTAAATTGTGGTATGTGTCGAGCTTTAACATACAGAAAGATAAGGCACTGAACTTGAAATATTTCATTCGTTACTCTTCTAATCCACTCCATGATGTTAAAACTCTCTAGCCTAAAAACTATCCTACTTTTAGGTATAACTAAAGTAGATATTTTCTCATTCCAGTTTACATAATCTTTGATTGCTAAACTCGGTATTTCCTTATTCCAACAAACTAGTGCGAATTATTTTAGACAAATTCATGAGCTAATAAAGAAGGTTTGTAGTGAGATCTCAGAGAATCAATAATTTTCAGGTATCCAAGAGAGGTAATTATAAGGTGTGTAGTTGGATTTTACATAACTTCACTCTTGTATTTCTAAGTTGACTTTCAAGTATTTAAGAGAGGTAAGGTGTGTAGTGTGATATCAAAGAACTAATAACTTACAGGATGCTGAGAGGCAACACCATCTATAATCATAACACATTGCCATATTTGTTTACCCCCTTTGCAAAGATGCACAAATTTGACATGGAGGAGAAAACGTGGTAGTGCATTCCTCCCATGAAGGTAATATGTGTCTCTTATTCTTGTTTTTCTCTACATATAAGCTCTACACAATGGGAGGGAGAAATTACGTGGAAAAACATTTGCAAGTTAGATGATGTTAGTAATGGGTCATGGAAGTTTTTGGAGGGAATTTGGATATGCAACATTGCATCGACGAGACAAGTAGATGGGAACAAGCTTACAACGTAGAGTGTAGACCACTCTTCCATGGAGATGATTGGAGAAATCTATTTGTCACAGGCTATAACCTTCTGATGTATTAAACATAGGTTGTTTGATATTGCGTTGATACGACCTATCATATCATTTTCATAATTTTAAAGCCTCAACCCCCTAATAATTTTAATGAGAACATTCCTTCAACGTAAAAATTATCAGTGTGGGGAGAAAAAGGATGTTTTTTGCAGCATCTATGGATTGGCCTCTAGAGCACCAGAATCCCTGTAGATTTACATTTGTGAGATGAAATGAAGTAGATGATATGGTGTGATCTTTTAAAGGTCACGTGGATTAGTTTTGGACCTTTAGGATCATCAATCTAGATTTCATACTTGAAAATAGACACCTATTCATATAATTCGTGGAGGGCATAGAGGGGTTTGGCCTTAACATTGTGGTGCATGAGCAATTTCGATACAAATGCGTTGGTCTCTTTCATTTGAAATTATTTGACGCCAATATTTTTGTCAATAACTATGTGATCTCATGGAATGCAATGAATTTAGGATATGCACAAAATGAGGTTTGTTGAAAAGGCCCTAGAATTTTCAAGAAAATGCAATCGATAGGTTTTTCAAGAATCCTCCCTACCAGTGTCAATATTAGGAGATTTGGATTAGGTCCTTACTCTGAAATTAAGATTTAGTCCAATTTATATTAAATCATTTGGTAAAGCCGATGCAATTAAACAATTGGATCCTTATTTTTCCCACTCTATCTGATCTTCTTTCATGGATCCTAAAAATCCTTAACTCTCCTTGCATGAATTACTTCAAATGCACCCACCTTGCAAAGATGTAATCCAAAAATCCTTAGATATTATGTACCTCCCTCGTAATAGACCACCTGCATAAGTAAGTGCCATATTTGATCATCTCTCCGATGACCCAATTGGTTCTGATACCACAACCAATCAATCCATTTACAAGTCAATTCAAGATTTACATTGTTTATTTCAAGATAAAATTCAAGCTATAGAAACCATGATTACATCTCTCACCGGTGAATTCCAACATCTTAAGAATGCTTCTTAAGCCAACACTTATTCTTCCTCTATACCTCATTATAATCCCATGTCTACTACAAGTTATTATACAAGTGAATCCCAAAACTTACTGCTACCAACACCTCTCAAGTTTGATCAAAATGCTAAACACCATGACATTCTTCCTGAGCTTTTTGTTATCCAGTTTTTCCCCTTAGGCAAAATTGAACAAATATGACCTTACACACTGTAAAAATCTGGTTGATTCAGTTCTGGGAACTTGCATTTCGAGTTTGGTCGAATATGGTTGAAGCAGGTCGAGAATTGTAGAGAATTTTGGAGCTTTTGAGGTGGATATTTTCAGAGTTTTGGCGGCTAAATGGGGAAAAGATGAGGAAAAATCCTGAAATCCTGAAATTCTGAAAGTATGAAATTTTAGACTTCAAGATTTCGAGTTTCGTAGATTTCGGTGAGCACGAGAAGGTGAAAAGGATAAAAAATCTAAAATAACAAAATTTTTGAAATGAGAAAAACTCCGAAATGGAAAAAAATATGAAAAAACAAAAACTCTGAAGTGAAAAGTTCTGAAATTCTGAAATTTCAGACTTTTGGAATTTCAGGTTTCAAAGTTTCAGAGATTTTACGTGCCGAAGTAGATGAATAGTAATAAAAAATATGAAGTGAAAAGTTCCAAAAATTTGGACTTTTGGGTTTCAGAGTTTCAGAGATTTTACGCGCACCAAGGAGATGAACAGTAACAAAAAATCTGAAGTGAAAAGTTTTGAAATTTCAGACTTTCAGGTTTCGAAGTTTCAGAGATTTTACACGCCCAAGCATATGAATAGTAAAAAAAACTCTGAAGTGAAAAGTTATGAAATTTTGAATTTCTGGATTTTGGAGGTTGCATGCATTTTGGACTCTGAAAAAGGAAGATCAACAGTTTGCATTTTTTGCAGAATGACACCCCGACCTTTAGATGGCCATAAATTTTGACTGGGAGCTTGTATTTGCACAAGAAAGGACTTTTTTGGAAATCTTACAGGGTTATCTTAATTTGAGTGGGACTAAGTTCTTCAAAATGAAAACATACAGTCTGCCATTTTAGAGGGTGTCCCATGTTTCTTTCCTACCACAATAATGAAGGTATGGCTCCCTTTCTTGCCTAACAAGGCATAATACATGTTGGCATGGGTTTTGTAGTGGCACCCATCATTTCTGTAGGTGAATTCAATGCATTCTAGGGTGGTTGAAGCAAGAATTTGAATTCTTCTATCTCATTTCTCCCATTCTTCCTATATATTGTAAGGAGGGGCATTATTCTAATGTTGGATAATTTGGCTTTACACCCTCCCTTCTTCTCTTGTCTGTAAGTGATCTTGTGGAGTTCAAACCTCCCATCTAAATTGTAATGCAAGCTTGTTCCTATTGTCCATTGTAATGCACTGTATCAAATTGGTGGAGCAATAAAATAAGTCTATGGATGATTTTAACCCTCTTTTGTGTTCATTACTTACATCTTCCTGATCTCTCATTGCAATCCTAGTTATCTGTGCATGGTGGTTGTATTGCATTTTTAATGGGTCATGTTTAATGGTTAGTATATTTTCATCAGTGGATTGATTTGTGGTGTGTTTTCATCCTCCTTAATATGGTTGTGGTTTCCATCTCTTTGTAAAGTAAGTGTTCAACATTCCTTTAGTACATCACCTTTGTTAGTTTAGGTTTATTTTCTTGTAATCTTCTTAACCCTATCTCCTTGGCAAGTCAGAGTAGATTTTAGATTAGATCCTCTACAATTTGAATGTGTGCATTAGGATAGAGGAATAGGAACCAACCTTTATTTGGAGATCTTTCCCAATTACAAAGTCCTACACTTTGGGAAAAGCTCCATGTTATGCAATCACACTGACAGTTTCAACCTATCGAGTTGCAGACATTCAGGGGTGTTGTGATTGCACATCAACACTTCTTGATCACTAGTAGACACTAACGCCCAAATTTGGATAGTATTGGTTGGTGCTTTTTCCCCCTTTGGGAACTTGTGTCACGGGGGCAAAAATATTCATTTTCTCAGTTCATCAAAACTTATAATAGTTTTAAGATCAGTTCTCCAGTAGCAAGAAATTTCCTGTAGGTACAAAATTCAGTCTATAAATTACGATTTAGTTACAATTAGAAAAAAATCAGGGATGTACCATCTGTAGTGGTTCTTATTCGGGAAGTTTCATGGAAGGAGAGGAAATATATACCTCTCTCCCAAACACTCTTCTTGTGGCATACGATCACCCAAAAAACTAACTCTTGGCATGAGATCACCCAAACAACTTGCTCTTTATGAGAGATCATTCAAAAAACTCACTCTCAACATGAGATCACCCAAAAAACTCACTATTGATATTCAAATTAGCATCTCCAAGAAAATCATGAAAATTCTCTATCTCTTACACTCTTATACATTAGGTGCACACTTTCCTTTTACATACTTTCACACTTTTATTCACTTATACACATGTTACCTTGATTTCTCATATACGAAACTTTGACTAATTTCTAACTCTTATTTTACACGTCTATTGTTAATACACTAAAATAATAATCCCACATTAGAATACACAAGCTCGAACACATACACTTCATCCCTAGGGTATACTTCCCTTTCCTTGTCTCCACGCTTCACATTGCAAGCACTTCGCGCTTCACTTGTCTAATCGACACGATATTGACTACAATTTTATCTACAAGATCAAAAGGTACGCATCTTCTATCTACTTTATACTATCGAGTATTCAGTCAAAAACATAAAACAGGGTAAAAATGTAGAAATAAAATCTATGAACTTGGGTACATTTCTAGGTCCTAAAGCATACTAATATGTACATGATTCCTAAGAAAGAAAACTAGAAATTGACAATGTCTTTTGGGCCTTTTTCTTTATCTCTTATAATTTTATTGACCGTATATACCCTACACCCCTATCGGTATTTGAATTTTTTATATCTTATGGCCTCTAGACACCAACGTGCTAGCCATTTATGATAGGAGTGCTCAGGTGCTCCCTATCCCCTCTAGGTGCTCCCTAACCATCTATTCCACCTTACTCACTTCTTTTTGGTATCTTTTATATTCTTGGGCACCTTTTTCACTTATGGGTTGGCCTTCCAGTTTTCAATTACGAAATTCAAACAAGGGGAATCATATAAATACATACTTATGTGTTCATATATAGCTCTCAAAGAAGGGGCCAATCACTAAGCATTATACTACTCATCACCTAATCTTGCATCTAAAGGCACCTAAAGCACTTTCAAGGCATCCATCTAGAATCCATTCAAGGGATAAAGGACTACATCACTATCCACATACACATCATAGGAAGGGGAAGTTCTATTCTATTCCATCCCACACATTTTACTACATTATGTTACATTCTAGCTACTATCCCACTATTATTGTGCAACTCACACAAGGGAACCCTAGGGCATGATTATTTTACACAATTACACATAGAACTACATGGATTCTGAGATGTAGTGCAAAGACTCAGTTGTAAGTTCACTCTTCGAGGTGACCATCGAGGTCAGTTTGACTCCTCATTCTACATATTGCTATTTTTTGGAAGTTGATGTGGTTTATGGATTTTTACATGTGATAGACATGTTTTGTAGGTTATAGGTACCCTAATGGTGATCAACATTGAAGTGAAACATAGAGAGATCTAACTAGGGAATATTTGTGCATACTTTTACAACACAATAAAGGATCAGGTTTTGACCATTTTTGTAAACACTAGGTACCCATAATCTAGTCACTACTGCCTAAGTTTTCCTGTCTCCTGATGGTACCCTTCTATCCTAACATCGTTTGTGACCTCCATAATTTATCCAATGAGACATGATGACAACTATTGTTCACCTCTGTGTTCAGTAGTTTTCCTTAGTCTCATATCACTTCCGGATTAAGTAGAAATCAGCTATAAGTCATCTTTCTCTATCATCTCTTGCTTAGGGTTTCATACTTTTACTTGCTTATTTTCTTACGTCTATTTATTATACTTTATAAGTTGTACATAATAGTTTACAGTCAATTACTCTGTAACTTAGGGTTTAATAAAGCCATTTTTTATAAAATTAGAATCAATAATCTAATGAGATAGGAATCATGTAATAAGATGGCCTTGAAGTTATGCTAAATGTATAGCATGTAACCAATGTAAAATTAGGTCATGAATTCAAAGTGGAACCCAAGACTTAATATTCAAATATTCTAAGTCAATGTGCACCTAGTGCATATGACCATTATTTTATACTAAATCAAGGTGATTCTAGTTGAGAGGACCAGTCCCTTCATGATCTTTCAACTATCCTTGTCAAAAGTGTAGGGAAGTTCTATCTAGATGATTGATGAGGTTATGAAGATGCCTTAAAGAAAGAACAATTTTCCCAGAGGCTTCAAAAAGGCTAATTTTGGTCCTTTTGTCACTAGTGAACATCATCCAAAAGATTATAGGGAAAATTGTAAATATTATATGAGAGTTTTATGTGAGATCAAATGAATATACTAGTATTAAGTAAGAATCTTAGCAATATTATATAGATACAAACAAGTGTCACAAACAAGTTGAGCAAAACCATGTCTTTTTAGGTAATGCACTAGGGAATGCATGTTCTAAAGGGGCTAGTCACCTTGTTTGAAGAGTTTCAAGAGCCTCATGAAGTGTTGGTAGATCATATCCTAGGAATTGGAAAAATGAAAGGGCCTACTTCTAGCACTAGTGTTTGATCTAGGAGTTAGTATCCTAGTAACAAATCCACTTCTAGTCTTTTCAGGGTCAATAAACTGCGGTTCCTTCCTTTCCACTATTTGTCAGTTTAGATCTATCAAGGGTCATTTTACAAGGTATTGCACATGTTCCTGTAAAACAAAGGGTTATCTATTTACACAAAGCTCAAGAAAAACATTAGGAGGAAATAACATAATGTATATGCTTGAGGCAGACTGACCTAGGTGGTCACTCCTCAATGTGATTTTCACTAAGTGTTGCACTATTATTTCAGACTCATATGTAGTTCTTGTGAGTGTGTGACTCACCTTGAATTGACGTCCACTTACAAGGGCTAAAGCTTGCTCTTATGCTAATTGCACCAAGGATAATGAGAAGTATGAATCTAATTATTCCCCCAAGATGGGAATGGATTTAGTGGGTACTTTGGATTCAAAATAAAATGATTTTGTCCCTCCAAATTCAATGAATTTCTGCAGGGCCTGATAATATCAGTCCTTAAGTGTTGTTCTTGTAGATGAATAGATAGACAGTGATAGCCTAATTTTCCAGCCCCTAATAATCGATGTAGTAGATTGTGTATATGACTGTCGCTTGTTTGAAATTTTTTACACTTAGTGATACAAAAACTGACCTATGGTCATGAAATAAAGTATAAGAAAATACCCAAAGTGAATAAGAGATCGACAAGTTAGAAATGTCATAACTAGATGTGTTACAAACATGATTTCACCTCATGGTAACTCATTTTGACCACTAGTGCCTAGGTGAATAGTGACCCATGAAAACCTTTTGGAGGTCTGATGGCCCCTTTTCCAAGAAATTAAAATAACACTAAGAATGGGGATATGAGGGATCCCTATGACATGACCAATATTGATCCCCCTAAATGTAAGTAGCAAGACAGTAAATTCTCAATCAAAAATCAATCAAAACTAGAAAAAATGACTAAGAAAATGTTTGTCACTTGATGTCTAATCTTTGCACTTGGAAATCACGCATGATAACAACATCACCAGAGGCATCATGTAATAGCAATAAGTGAATATTTTTGAAATGTCTACAGGCACATACCATTATGAATTTCACAATATATCAACAATATTCAAAATATATCTACCTGTCACTATTTGGTCACTACCTCTCTGGATATGCTCGTCATAGGAATTATGAAGTCAAACGTATGATGTTTCCCATCAATATGTTAGATAGAAATATGTGACTCAGGTTTATATCGAAGCCCTCTTGGTTCCCAATTTTCTATCTTACATAGTCATCATTTTGGTATCTAATGGACATTTCACTCATCTCATCATATGGGTTTATTAAATAATGTGAATGACATTACTTACAATATATCTCCTACCTTTGACCCATCTTATGGTTAGAAGGTTATATCGGTCTTACATGATTCAACCTAGTTCATAAATGTTCTCCAAGGTCAAATCCCATCATAGAATCATGGTTAACATTGTGCTGTGCAGGTAATTAGTTAAAGTTCTCTTCAATGTGCAATGATTTATCAATAAGGCATGGCTAGTGTTTCATGGATTGGAAGGATTTCTTTAAGTGAAAGAGGGAATTCTTCATTTATCTCACCATTCATCAAGTGCTTCTCACTTCTTCTCGTAGTGTACCTTATAGGGCTATAAAAATTCATCATTCTAGGAGGCTTCTCACAATGTAGAAGAGGTTAAGGATCAAGATTTCATCATTGTGTTGGAGCATTTCAATGGTTCATCATAGGAGTGGATCATCTTCATGATCAGAGCTTCTTCATCCTTCTTCATTTGATCTTGGATCTTCTCTTATCTCTCTTCATTATTTTTCCATTATTTATCTTCTTTTCTATCTCCACTTTCTAATTATCCATTGTAAATGTACTTTATGACTATTTCATCCTATTCACTTAAGTTAAAATATGTAATATTTTCATTGTAAAGTTCCCTTTCCATTAATAAGAAAGTGGCTTATTTTTCACTCCTAGTAGATTGTGAATAATAACAAGTGATATGAATATTGAAAGGTCATGTATGGGGTAGATGAAGAGTCTCATCATGAGATCTATAAATTGGAATGAATTCTCAATTCCAAAGGGTTAGATTTTCTTGTTTGATAGCTCCCATTCTCTTATTACAAGAAAGAAATTGATTCAATAAATACTGAAAATATAAATGTTAAATTATAGTTGTAGAGTAACAATGTAATGATATAGAAATGAAGTATAAATATGACCTAAGAAATAAGAAATTGAATTTGAACCCCTAAGTGCAAGAAAAAGGATAAGATACTTAGTTGTTTTCACACTAATCCTGAAGCTCTGTCGATCTAGAAAACTGATGGAATAGGAAGGTAGACTATAAAAAATGAGCCTGGAAAATTGTGTGGGCATCATAAATCCTGGGACTGTGGTGCATGTATCAGGTCAGGGGTGCTTGGGTGCTGTCGATCACTGTTGGGCACCCGTGACTACTCAGAACCTCAAAAAAATATTTTTACACTATCTCTTCTATATCGCTTCCCTTTGTTTTTGATCACATGTATGTTGCATTAAGTCTGCAATATTCATCTGTAACCAAAAAATAGAAAGAGATCATACAAAACCCAAAAACACATCAAATCCTAAAAATAAAAATATGCAAATGGGGATTCAAACTGACCATGGTGGTCACCCGACTAAGTGAACTTACGATCGGATGATGTACTACATTTTAGAATCCATGTAGTTCTATGTGTGTGTGTGTAGAATTGTGCCTTAGGTGGCTCTTATGCAAGATCCACTTGATAACGAGAAATATCTAGATGTAGCAAATGTAAGTAGATGTGTGCATGGAAAAATGAAATTACCTCTCCTATGAAGTGTATGTAAAATAATACAATCCATTTTCCGTTGAATGATAGCTAGATGGATGCTTTGATACTCTTGAAATGCCTTTGGATAGAACCTTAGATGATAGTAGTAGTTGCTTAGATCCTGGTCCTTTATTATGGTCACATAGCTTTGTATTTATATGATTCCCTTGTTTGAATTTCATAATTAACCACTAAAAGGCCAACCCATAAGAAAATAAGATTCCCAACAAATAGAAAAGACCCAAAATATGTGAGCAAGATACAAAGAGGTCCGGGGTGCTCAATGGGGATGGGGGCGCCTATGCATTGACATCTTAGTTGGGCGTTGGTGTCCAGACTCAGAAAATCTAAAGTATCAAAATTCAGACTAGGAAATAGGGTGTGTAAGGCCAAGAAGGAAACCAAAAATAAAGAAAAGAGGCCAAAGATAGTTGTCAATTAGTATTCTTATCGCTTATGAATCATATGAATAGTGATATGTGATCAAGATCTAGAAATATACCTAAAAGGTGTGATTTAGTGTCTACATTTTCCCCCACTTTATGTTGTTTAGAAAATGATGGATAAAATAAAGTAGATAAGAGATACATACATGATAACTATGTAGACCGATGGTGAAAATCATGCCGAGGAGACAAGAAAAAGTGTGTAGTGAATAATATGAAACGTGGAAGCTGGAGAAGATGAAGTGACCCTAGGGGTGAAAATCATGTGTATATGTTTCATTATACTTTTTATTAATGTCACTTGATGCTTGATGATGTGACTGCTTCTTCCCATAAGGAAAAACTTGCAAAAGAGAATATAAAAAGAGTAGTCAAATATGTGTATATGAAAAATTTGATCCAAACGAGTGAAAACTATGTAAAAAGTATGTAAAAATGCAAAAATGGAACATGTGCACTTGATCCATGATGAGTGAAAAGGGTAGAGAGGATCATGAAAATGATGTAGAAGAACGAGTTTTTTGGGCGATCTCACACCAAGAACATGAGTTGTATTCCGCTCATGATGGTGGAGTTTTCTGGGTGATCTCATAGAGCTAGGGCACAAGAGGCATGTGAGTTTTAAACCAGGGTAGATGGGTGATCTCATTAGACAATCGACAGAATTTGAGAAAAGGTGTGCATTGGAGAGTTTTGAGAAACAAACAATCAAAATCAGTTGGTGGAGCAACTACTTCAAGTGATATTTAAATTTAGTGTGAGCTATTATGGTCATCCTTTGATTCCTCTATAGGTGATTATTCCTCATTGGGATGGTTCTCTTTATAGACCACTTTAGACCCATGGTGTTTATATGTGAATATTTATTCAAATGATGCCAAAGTCTCGAATCAACTAGGAGTAATCTGGCCCATTTCAAGAGCAACAAGTGCAATAGGTCCCAGCTCAAATCATGAATAAGAGAAAATTTGCAGGTGAAAAATAATTAAATACAAGAAAGCATGTTGATTTCAGTTGAGGACAATGTGCATGTACACAGGACCCAGGGAAAAGCCCAGCAGAAAAATGTTGTGTAGACTAGAAAATAGCTCAAGACAAATATGAAGCAAACATTAGCATCTTAGATGTAAGAAAAAAGCTAGAAGTTTCAGTTAGGAAATACTATAGCAATGATAGAATAACACCCGTAATGTGTACGAAAGTAGTGAAAGATTTACATAATAAACTTCATCACAGAAAAATAATAATATAATTTCACATGTATTCCAGGGTTATCTATCATGGTACAATATATAGATGAGATGCTGCCCTATATTCTAGGAAGTTGCTCCAACAATATCTACCTATATCCGTGATATTGTTCACAGGAGTGCCTCACCCAATATATTAATCTTTACCCAATATCTATAAACATAAATGTGCACTAACTAAATTATATTTCCTAACATTCCCCCCCCTTAGTGCGAACATGGGGAAAAACCTGCACCTGCTCATGATCTGGTGATTTTCATAGGATGATCACAAACCTATGGTTTTGCAAACGGTTGACCACAAACCAAGAATGTGGTTTTGCAATTGGTTAACCACAAACAAAAAAGTGATGGTTTTGCAAATGGATTCCAACAACCAAGAATGGTGGTTTTTCTATTGGTTTACCACAAATCACAAATGAAGGTTTTCAAGTGGTTTACCTACAACCACATCATGATATGCAAAGCACTATTCATCAGCCCTCATTGTAGGGAATAATATAAGAAATTCTGCTGAAATTGTATACACACATAGAAAAAACTGACATAATGGAAATGGAACATTGGATTGTTCCCCCCCTCAATGTGAAATTTCCACTTATTGAAAACAAGTGATTATTTCACCTAATGATGCCCCCCTCGATTATGGTGCATGCGACGTCATTAAAGTTGGCCTCAATTCCTTTGGTTTTCCATTATGTGGCCCAAAGGAGGAATAGAAACTAATGCCCTACGGGGGGAGGGAATGTGCTTGGTAGAAACCAAGGAATAATAAAAAAAATTGGCTAGGAAACAAGTGTAAGTACAAACAAGGAAAATATGCATGTAGAAGATAAAATGTAAAATAGAAAGAAAGAAAACAATGTAGACCAAGAAAAGTGGGTTGCAAACATGTGACATCACTGACAATGTCGCAAGACAATCAGGGCCAAATTGGCCAAAGGCATAATGTGTGCACACAGGACAAAGGGAAAAGCCCGCAAATAATGGAAAACAATGACAAACAATAGAAATAAAAGTAACATACAACCATGGTAGAAAATAGTTCTTGCAAGACAAATGATGCACATTAAGCACCCATTAGCATCTTATAAAGATAAAATTCATGTCAAAGCATGTATGATATGATATAAAGTAGTGTGCTAGTATGAGTAGGAAATAGTATAAAATGATAGAATAACACCCGTAATGTGTACGAAAGTAGGAGGTTGCTCTAACAACTCTCCCTATAATAGCTCCCTCCACAAACAACTTAACTAATACAATACGTGAGTCACTGTGGGATAGGTAATAGGTACGGTGCCAAGAATCCATGCTGCGTGTTATAGATATTTACTAAGGATGTATTCAAAACTAGAAGGCAAGTGAACACACATGTGTATATAATAAAGATAGTGACATACAAAATATCTATCCAACATGATAGGAAAATTGTACATGCAAGTATAAGTAAATAAGAACAATGTGTAAATAAGATATGAGTATGCATGAGATGAGGCTCATTTATAAATTCCTCCTCAATAGTCAAGAATGAACTATAAAACAAGAGTAGTATGTTATGAGTGTGAATACTTCATCAGGTAATGACGATACTAATGTATCAAGATATGTAAGACGCATGTGAAAGACTAGATGAGAAGAAATGTGAGACACCTGGTAATGCTATAAAATGGGGGAAAGAGTAAGCGTGATTCCCCCCCAAGTGTGTGATGATGAGAATGATAAAGTAACATTTTCTAAGAGGTCATCATTGTCATGGTCAAAACCAAATGTATATGCATAAGAGATTTGGTAAGAAATAGTATGTGGTTGATCAAGTAAAGAGCCATTATGACATAGATTGTACATGCCCATTGCATATTCTTCGTTAGTGAAAGGTGGTAATGGACATCAATGCACACACCATTGAGTAATATTTTGTGAATAGCCAAAAATGAATCATTGGAAATAAATAACGTGGTTGAAGGGCATGGGGAATGAAATGTCAATATGATCACAATTTAAAGTGACACCAATGTAGTCAAGCCATGATTGTCCAAGTGTAAGTGGTGAAAGGAGTGGAGTACGTGCAATAAAGAATGATAAAGGAAATACTCAGACGCCATAAGAAACAACAATGAAAACATATCCATGATATAAATGTGGAGCGTGTAATTTAGGGATGAAATCATCCAACGTGAATCCTAGTTGAGCCAAGCCATCCTGTGTGAAAATAATGTTAGAGAAAGTGGGATCGAATGGAATGTGCAACCAATAAGAATTATTTATGAAGAGAGTGCATGTGATTGGAGGAAGTTCAAATCTAGATTGTTCATGAGAAGATAATGAAGGTGGCATGACGTTCATTGTAAGGATAGGCCCTCGATAAATCACCATAACATTAGTAGAAGGAGGGAGAGATACAATATTGCACAAATGGTTTCTTCGAGTGGAGGCAAGTTGTTTGGATAATATGTGGGTCATGGATCAGTAGTAGGATGAATAGTAGCAGAATTCATAATAGGTAATACAATAGTTAGGTCTAAGTTGTAATATTGGAATGGGGTACTATCAACAGGAACTAAATATTTAAAGCCATCATTTAAGAATTTGATGCACCGATGAACTCTAGAAGGAACTACTTGCATTTTATGAAGCAATGGCCTGATGAGTAAGCAATTGTATGACACGGGGAAATCAATAAGAAAGAATATCATAAAAACTTTATTTGGCCCAACTAAGACAAGCATACCAATAGTGCCAAGACATAGAAAGTGCAGTATAATCATATGCCTGAAGAGAAATAGATGTTGGGTTATGATTAGCTTTGGAAAGGCTTATATTATGAATGAATGATAAAGGATAAAGATTGAGTTCAGATCCATTGTCAAATAAAGTTCATTTAACACCCATGTTATGGATGAGTACTTCAATATAAAGAGGAGGATAATTTTCGTAAACAGAAATATTGTCAGCTCATGTAGATGGAAAAGTAATCTACTGAGAAAATGCATCTACAAATGTATGATAAACAATGTATGGATGAGTAGTAGAAGGAATGTGAGTATTAGCCAAGAGAGTAATGATTTTATCTCTATACTTAGGATTGGATATCAAGAAATCATGAATGGATATATCCATGATGAGAAGATCCTATGAAAATGAGAGAAATGAAAATATGAATACCCTAAGAGTGTTCAAATGAGACGGGTTTGCCAAATGAATTAATAAATATTGAAAATATAAATGTTAAATTTTAATTGCAGAGTAACAATGCAATGATATAGCAATGAAGTACAACTATGACCTAAGAAATAAGTAATTTAATTTGAAATCCTAAGTGCAAGAAAAGGGATAAGATACTTAGCTGATTTCATAATAATCCTGAAGTTATGACGAGCTAAAAAAATTGTTGGAACAGGAAGGAATACTATCACAAATGAGCCCATAAAATTGTGAGGGCATTAGAAATGATTGGAATGGGGTTCTTGGATCAGGTCAGGGGAACTTGGGCACTGTAGACCACTGTTGGGTTCCTGAGACTGCTCAAAACCTCAGAAAATGATTTTTCCATTATCACTGTCATTTGCTATTGATCGCATGTATGTCACACTAAGTCCGAAATGCTCGCATGTAAATTGAAAATAGAAAGAGATCTTGCAAAACTTCAAAACACATCAAATCCTAAAAATAAAAAATAAGCAAATGGGGAGTTAGATTAACCCTGATGATCACCTGACTGGGTGAACCTATGATGCGAGCACTGCACTAAATTGTAAAATCCATGTAGTTCTCTGTGTGTGTGTGTGTGTGTGTAGAATCATTCCCTAGGTATCTCTTATGCAAGATGCACTTGATAATGAGCAATAACTAGATGTAGAAAATATAAGTAGATGTGTGCATCGAAAAATGAACTTCCCCCTCCTGTGAATTGTATCTAGAAGAATGCAGTCCCTTGTCCCCTAAATTATATCTAGATGGATTATTTGTTGCTCTTGAAATTCCTTTGAATGAAACCTTAGGTGATAGTAGTAGATGCTTAGAGATTGGTCCTTTATTATGATCGCATAGCTTTGTATTTATATGATTCCCTTGTTTGAATTTTGTACTTAACCACTAAAAGGATGACCCATAAGAAAACAAGATGCCCAACAACTAGAAAAGACCCAAAAGATGTGAGAAAGATACAAATAGGTCAGGGGCACCCAAAGGGGATGAGGGATCCTGGGCGCTGGCGTCCTGGTTATATCATTTTGAATAGTGGTATGTGATTTAGACCTAGAAATATAACCAAAATGCATGATTTAGTGTCTACATAAACTACAATTCTTCTATCTCGTTATCTTATGTTTTCCTCTCCATCTCAACTTTACTCCATGAGCATAGTTACTTGTGTAATATTATGAAAATAAAATTTTATTTACTTGAGATAATTATGTATTTAGGGTCCCTAAAACCTAAAAAAACACCATACGGTCGCATTTGATATACCGTGCATAATGCTATTTAGACCAACTAATCCCTAAATATCATAACATCATCGTAATTAAGTTCATATGACTCAAATAGGGTAGACTAAATCTCTCCTTGAGCCAATGTGTGGATGATGTTTAGGAAGGTTTGAAGCAAGTATACATTAATTCATAATACTCCAAGACTCTAAGTTTGTGATAAAACCCTATTATGAATCTTTTTTCTACCATAAGGCTTAGTCCTAAAAATTTATTGTGAAAATTTCTGGTGTTCCCATGTAGAAAGGGATTTTTTTATGATGAGAATGGATTTTAAACCTTTAGTAGAGAGGAACAAAAAAACAAAGTTTTTATATGGTTGTAAAATTCTCCTTATACGATATCTCTTACATCTTGTATAGTCGTGTGCAAGACTCTATTTAAGTTGAATTGAGTGAAATCACTATTAGTGTGGGAATATTCATGATCATAGGTCCAATATCCTATTTTCCTATTCCTAACTGAGTCTTTCTTATTTTCTTCAAAAGGGAAAGTTCCCCTGAGGCTTGGATTTTACTCTTCTTCAAATAGATGATGAAAATGTTATAGTATAGTCTCATTTACTATCTCCCACTTACCACTTTCACCGATTTCCATTTTTTCAATGCAGGAAATTATTTCAATGGTGTCTTGGCCGAATTTATTTCAATGGTGTCTTGGCAACAACATAAAATGATATCTGAAAATCATTTCTTTTAATGTTGATGTAGATTTGATTTTTTATGAAGTATTTATCACTTGAATTTACCTTTCTACTCCTACACTAAGGTGATAATGTAACTAATTTTCTTAGCATAAATCTTAATGAATTCCTAATTTTCTTTCTCCATGGAAAGTAAATGAATTTGTGGAAGATTTTACACATTTTCACCTACTCCTACCCTAACTTTTGTTGAGTGTTATAAATATATTGATGTGATACACTCTTTTAGCTAACTCTTTAAGTTACCTCTTATTTTTGTATTGAATAAATGAAGATATTATGGGGTCCTTAGATAGATCATCTTCTTGCCTAAACCTTACTATTGCTAATCTATATTATACGACTCAAAGGATTATATACATGCCAACATGGGAACCAAGGTCACTCCCTTGCATTGTTTATTGTGAGGATCGCTTGAGTGTTCCTTTTAAAAATGCATGCCCTAAGCTTGTAAAGTAAGTACTCATCCATAGTATAATTCTACCATATTCTAAGACAAAATCAGGGATTAAACTCCACACTCAAGGGAAAATTCATGAGTCCATGTATTTGATCAATTTTAGCTACCTTTAGGAGTTGTGAGATTTGTAAATTCTAATTTTAACACATCTAACATTCCTCAATCCAAAAGGCCCCAAAACCAAAACACTGACTATATAATTTCCATAAATAAACATCAATTTTAGAATTTAAAACCTAAAATATTTAGGATAAATGATGAAATCTTGAAAAATACCTATATGGTGACCATATTAGACTATAAAACTATATCCTAAACCATGACTCATGGAGCTATGAGACTAGTTCCATAAGGTGCAGAGTGACCCTAATTTCTTATATTTACTAAAATTTATTATTCTTTATATTTAAAAATTTATTTTTTTAAATACAAATCTCCCACAAGAAAATATATTACACCTAGACTACGGAACGCATACACGATATAACATGTAAACATTATAACACGTACATGTTATAGGTTCCTCAATTAGCGAACCTAAAATTCTAAAGCGCAAACATGCTTTGATTAAAATAATTTTTTGTCTACTTTTTCCCCCCAAATCCATGCACTTACCCAACTATAAAATAGAAGTTGATGACCAGGGTTCATGTTTTCCAAAAGGATAATTGATGATAGTTTCAATTCATATTTTATTAGAAGTTGTATATCTGTAGAATTGATGTTTGTTTTTCTTAGTATTTTCATTATAGGGTATTTTTGTACTAAATATGTGTGGAGTTGTAATAAGAGGTATATTAATTTTTCATAAACCTTGTTAGGCTTTTGAGGATGACCCAAAGGATTGAGTTGTGGCCTCCACATGTGGAGAGTAATGTGGGGAATTAACTACATGATTTTAAGGGGTTTTTGGAATCGTATAATAAAGAGGGGTAAAACATTGTGCACCTCATGTAAAAGATAAGTGCTTGGGGTTAAATGTAGGGATGATGTCATACATTGAATGATTTTTTTAGGGAAAAGAAAACCTTGAGATGACATGGTGAAGGATACATTCACCTTCTTAGTAGTTATTAAATCCATGAGTGATATTTTTTTTCAAAGGGTTCATTATGAGTTGGTTTATAAATGTCCAAAATAGAAAATGGAGGTGAAGGGTGAGATGAAAAAAGGTAACGGGAATATAAGTATAAGATTAAATGGTAGTGGTAGTGTTAGCTTCAATAGATATTCATAAGGAATGGGAAGATGCGCCAAACACAATTGCTATGGAATGAGAAATATGAAACAGTGAAATATCAACTTGTTGGGTGGAAATCATGTCAATTGTAAGAGTTAGAGGAGAAGATGGATAGATGATAAAATATAATGGAGGTATAAAAAGGGAGAAATTTGGAGGAGGGGACGAGTGATGAGGTTCCACATTTATACCAACAACATTACAAAACATAGATGTTTTCATAACATTAGCAACAAGCGATTTTGTCACATTTACCATACTAAGATTGATTGCTAACATAAAATGCTTATTTTAGTAAATTTGGACTTATTCCAGTGAATCTAGACTCCATTATTACACATTTTAGAATAAATCTATCACCATTTTTTTGTATATTGGATTCTATTTTTGTTTATACTAGATTCCATTATTACTATTATTGGATTTCATTAGTAGTAATATTAGATTCCCATATTTTGAATATTTTTTTTTTTAATATTGGTAAATAGTTTTTTGAAAGGGACTATACCCTTGTGTACAAAAGGAGGCCTAAAATCCTGAATAAGAGAGAGGAGCAGAGAAGCTGTATCAAAGCACAAAAGTTACAGCAAAGAACACCGAAGCCTAGAAACAACAACACAAACGAGACTTAACAGCAAAACAACGGCAACAAAACAGCAAGCCTACAGCCAAGAAGCAGTAGTAAAACTGGACTACTTCTTGGCCGCTTGATCAATACTCATCTTTACTTTTTTCCAAGCATGGTACATACCCAGCGTGGTCATATGAGCAGCATCCGTCTTATCGAGCTCCTCTCTGGTTCTTTTACTCTCTTTCTCATTGCCCCAAAGAGTCATCGGGACACCGCTGAGATGCGTAACACTTCTTGCATGACCTTCGATGAATTCCTCTATGGCCATGAATGCTGCAATATTATACTCATGCCTAGTCTTCGTTTTCCCAAGGCGGGAGTCTAGGGAGGTCAGTTTTTTGTATATTTCATCAAGCTGGCTATTGCCAATGCTCCCTTCTCCCTCAATGCTTTTTTTGCCTTTTTGCTTAGCAAGATTTTTACCTCATCCTTCAGCAATTTAAGCTCAGCCTCTAAGGCCTCCAATCTTCTAGAAGGGTTATCCGTTGGTGCCGCCTGGGGACTGGCACTACTAATGTTCAGCAGATCACGAGCAATGTCACCCAAAGGTTCATCCCCCTCAGCAGTAGACTCAAGGTTGAGTCTCCTAGAAGCCCTGGTGACACGTTTAGAAGTAGAGACAGAGTGGGTGGCAGGGGCAGCGGCAGGAGGAAAAGAAGGAGAAGCATGAGCAGCCTACATGGGGGCATCAGCACCGGAGGCGGGGGCAGTAGCAGGGACAGCAGGGGAGACAGGACTGGCAGCAACGGAGCCCAAAGCCAGGCCGGGAGAGGAAGGGAGACCGGGGAATTTAATAAGGCAGTGCTTGTGAATAAGCAGAATAAGCCCTTGGTGAAGGGGAACCACCCGGGTATGCTTCTGGAACTCCAAAATGGAGCGCTCAAGAGAGTTTAACAGATAGTGGGGAAAGCAAACCAACCTACTCCTACGAAAGTGATTCAAAAAGACAAGGTGCTTGGCAGGGACAGTAACAAACCTGCCTTCCCAAGGATATGTAGCGAATCATCATGCGGGTGACTTCATCATACGGAGAAGGAATTGAATTAACAAGCAGACCCGCGGTGTTGAATATAAGCTTCTCCTCCTCCTCCACAAATCTTCTCTCTTCAGCCTCTTTGATAACCCTCTTGTTGAAGAAGCGGTATCCTTCCAAGCTGAGGCCAGTCGCTTCGGCTATGAGTTCGTCATTAATAAGAATCTTCTGCCCTCCATAGTCGACCATCCTCTCATTCCAATCCTTGGCAAAGCGAACAGAGATGCTTTGATCATGCCCTTGCACTCTCTCCACAAAGTTGGTGAATCCGCCAATACTAAGAATGTTCCAGAGCTCAGTTTTATCTTTCCAGTCAGGGTTAGCACACGGCTCAATCTGGCAGGGAGGCCCTCCCATCTTCACAAGGATGTGCTGGTTACAACAATTTTCAAAATACCTTTGGGCGTTGAGAGTGGTTCGTTTCTCGCCGTTGTGGGTCGCATAAAAATGGGAACTGTAGCCGTTGGTCCTCCCACGAACGGCTGTAGATTGCCGATCTGAGTCTGCGTGAAGTCGCGCGTGAAAACCCTTATCCTGTCAGCTCAGCTTCACCTTGTAGTTATCTTCGGTTTTCGCGGAGCTTGGAAACTGAATATCAACAGCTATTGTACTTCCCGCGTGCGCTGTTTTTAAATTTAAGGCCTTCCAATCTTCTAGAAGGTTATCCTTGTCGGTTGGCCGCCTGGGGACTGGCACTACTAATGTTCATCAGATAACAGCAATGTCCCCCCGAATGTTCACCCCCTCAGCATGACTCAGGTGAGGCTCCTAGAAGGCCCTTGTGAACACGTTGAAGTAGAGACAGAGTGGGGTGGCAGGGGCAGCGGCAGAGGTAAAAGAAGAAAGCTGACACCTACATGGGGCATCAGCACCTGGAGGCTGGGGTCAGTATCATGACAGCAGGGAGCAGGACTGGCATCAACTGAGCCCAAAGCCAGGCCTGGAGAGGAATGTGAGACCGGGGACTTTAATAAGGCATGCTTGTGCTAAGCAGAATAAGCCCTTTGGTGAGGGGAACCACCCGGGTATCTTCTGGACTCCAAAGAGCGCTCAAGAGAGTTTTAACAGCTAGTGGTGAAAGCAAAACCAACCTACTTCCTACGAAATTGATTCAAAAAGACAATGTGCTTGGCAGGGACAGTAACAAACCTGCCCTTCCAAGGATATGTAGCGAATCATCATGCGGGTGACTTCATCATACGGAGAAGGAATTGAATTACACAAGCAGACCCGCGGTGTTGAATATAAGCTTCTCCTCCTCCTCCACAAATCTTCTCTCTTCAGCCTCTTTGATTACCCTCTTGTTGAAGAAGCGGTATCCTTCCAAGCTGAGGCCAGTCGCTTCGGCTATGAGTTCGTCATTAATAAGAATCTTCTGCCCCTCCATAGTCGACCATCCTCTCCTTCCAATCCTTGGCAAAGCGAACAGAGATGCTTTGATCATGCCCTTGCACTCTCTCCACAAAGTTGGTGAATCCGCCAATACTAAGAATGTTCCAGAGCTCAGTTTTATCTTTCCAGTCAGGGTTAGCACACGGCTCAATCTGGCAGGGAGGCCCTCCATCTTCACAAGGATGTGCTGGTTACAACAATTTTCAAAATACCTTTGGGCGTTGAGAGTGGTTCGTTTCTCGCCGTTGTGGGTCGCATAAAAACAGCTCCACTTGAAGTTCCTAAACAAAATCTTGCCATCATTTGGAGTAGATATCATATGCCACGCCAAATAAACTAAAACAGCACCTGTGGAAGAATTTATGGATTTCCTCCAAAGATTAAAGCATATCTTTAGAGATTGTTTGCGTGTGAAGGTCCGCATGTATGCTGTTGTGAAGCTGATTAGGGATACTATCATTATCCCAAATAGTGAAATTTATATTAATGCCATAATTGGCCAGTGCATCGGCCAGCTTGTTACCTTCCCTGTAAGTATGTATGATTCTGATGCTGTTGAAGGTATGACTGATGCTTATGGACTCAGAGATAAAATCTTTGATATTCCAGCTAGGAGAAGAGGACTGATTAAGCAGATTAATAATATTAAGGGAGTCCCCTTCAACAATGAGGTTCTGGATATTTTGGGCCCGAGCAACTCTCAAACCCCAGAGAACAGATAAAGCTCCTGCAAAATGATTGGTTTGGATTCCCATTTTTCCAGCATATGCAACAATCAAATTACCTTTATGGTCCCGTATTGCTCCTCCTCCAGCAGCTGTTCCAGGGTTCCCCTTAGAGGCACCATCAAAGTTCAGCTTGAACCAATTGGATTCAGGGGGATGCCATTTGACCAAAGATCTATCCACACTATTCCCGGGGTTGCTCCAATATCCGATCTGCCAATTTGATAAGATGTGCTTTTCATTTTCAGGGTAACAATTGTTTTTAGGAGGTTTAAATCTAGCCATGTCCTCTTTGATGCCTTGGGAGATCTTGCCAGTAGTGAGTTTAAAATTCTGCTTCTTATTTCTAAAAACTATATTATTTCTATCCTTCCAGATCCTCCAAATTAAATGCGGGATGGCTAATTTCCAGATTCTTCTGATAGCACAATGTCTGAATGGTGGGTTCCATTGGTTCCACAGCTGAGTAAGATCCTCCGGCATCACCCAGAGAGCTTCAAATTTAGAAAGGACAAAGTTCCAAACTCTAAAGGCATAATCACAGTGTATGAACAGATGTCTAATGTCTTCATAGTTATTCCTACAAAGGTGGCACCAATTGGGAATGATAAAACCTCTTTTCATCAAATTGTCAGTGGTGAGAATTTTGCCTCTGATGGCCAGCCAAAGAAAAAAATTTATTTTGGGGGTTAACTCAGGCATCCAGATCAAGTTCCAGTTAAAGTCTGATTGGTTACTGTGGAAAAGACTGGTATAACCAGATTTGACTGAGTATTTACCCTCGTGTGAATTGCTCCAGATCAGCTCATCCTTGGAATCCAGCTGACACAAAGGGAAGAGATCCAAAAGGTCTTGGAGGGAGGAAATAGTCTGTTTCAGTTCAATACTCTCCATAGTAAGTCTTTTCCAATTCTTGTTGGTGCCATTTCCATCAATGTAGTCCTTGACTTTAGTTCCATATTTTCTTATAAGACTGTCCTTAGCAGCCCCAAATCTCTCCAAGAGATTATCATTGGACCAGTTATCCTCCCAGAAGTTGATGTCGCTGCCATCCCCAATTTTCCATTTGCTTCCCTTCTTAATGAAGTTTCTACTCTTAACCAAATTATTCCAAAAAATGGAACCATTGGGGAGTTGCTCATCATGCAGATAGGAGTAAACAGCTTGTTGATTCAAGTATTTTGTTTTAATGACATCAATCCAGGGTTGTTTCTCAGAAAGCAATCTCCAGCCCATCTTAGCAATGAGTGCCTCATTCATTTTCTCAATATTTTTTATTCCCAGCCCTCCCCTAGATTTAGGGGTGCAGACTTTATCCCAGGCCACAAGGTGAAATCTGAACTTTTCTTCCATGCCTTGCCATAAAATTTTTTTCTGAATCCTTTCAATTTTCTCTCTGAAGGAGGAAGGAATTTTGAATAGTGACATGATATATATGGGCAAACTTTGGAGTGTGCTTTTAATGAGAAGGCACTTACCAGTACTAGAGAGAGTGGTCCCTTTCCAACCGGCCATTTTTTTTTGAAATCTCGTCAATAAATCATCCCACACCGTGTGAGAGACTTTCTTCATGCCAAGAGGGAGGCCTAAGTACGTTGCTGGAAGAGTACCAATTTTACAGCCCAGAATTTTAGCAATCTTGAGTTGTCTTTCCCCAGGGGTGTTAAAGAAAAAAAGGATGCTTTTGTCGTAATTGATCTCTTGCCCGGAAGCAGATTCATAAAGCTGCAGAAGAGCCTTGATAGCTTTAGCTTCAACCACTGAGGCCAGAAGAAGAAGGATAGTGTCGTCTGCAAACTGTTGATGAGAGACAACTTGGCTGAGAGAAGTGGGTTTAGAACCATTTAAAAGGCCGTCTTCCACCGCTCTGCTAATTGTTCTACTAAGGCTGTCAGCCAGAAGGATGAAGAGAAGGGGGGAGATGGGGTCTCCCTGCCTTAGACCTCTGCTGCTGGTGAAGAATCCCACAGGCTCTCCATTAACAACCACAGAGAACCTGGCTGTAGATATACATGATTTAACAATTTTTCTAAACTTTTCTGTGAACCCAAATTTAGAAAGAATCCTGTCAAGGAAGACCCAAGAAACTTTGTCAAAGGCTTTATTCATGTCGAGCTTAAGGATCATGTTAGCCTTTTTGTTATTTTCCATAGAATGCATAGTTTCGTGTACCATAATCACACCGTCTTGTATTATCCTGCCTTTAATGAAGCCACTCTGCTGCTTTGAGATGAGATCCTTCATTATGAGCTGCAGCCTAGAAGCAATAATTTTGGTGAAGATTCGAAAAATAGCATTAACCAGACTGATGGGTCTGAAATCCTTGAAATCTTTTGCATTCATTTTCTTAGGTGCCAGCACAATGTGTGTGTTATTGAGTTCTTTTAGAAGATTTCCCGATCTAAAAAATTCATTAACCGCTTTGAGAAGATCCTCCGAGCATATTTCCCAGAATTTCTGAAAAAAATTAATGGAGAATCCATCCGGTCCAGGAGCCTTATCCCCCTCAAGAGAAAAAACAGCCTTTTTTAGCTCATCAAGCGCGACCGCTTTAGTGATATCTCTGAATTTTTGGTCTTCAATATCATTCTGGGGGATTGCCTCTAGCATGAAGGAAATAGCTTCCGGATTGTTGACATTGCTCTCTCTAAGAAGATTTTTGTAGAATTCAAGTGCTTGCTTCTTAATGCTGTTTGGATTTTTAGTAATACTTCCGTTGCTTTTAGAAACCTCTAATATCCTATTACTGGCTCTGTGCTTTAGAGTGGTCATGTGAAAGAAATTTGTATTCCTGTCCCCCTCTTTAAGCCAGATAGCTCTTGATTTAAGGCGCCAAAAGGATTCTTCTCTACTGCATATCGTGTGTAACTCAGAAAGAATTCTCTTTTCATTTACTTCATCTTCAACTGATCTCCCCATAGTATCCATTTTTAACTCAAGATCCTGAAGCTTCTATTTTAATTCTTTCTTTTTTCCGAAGATGTTTCCAAAAACATTTTTGTTCCAAAGTTTGACTTGCTTTTTGACATTTTTGAGTTTTTGGACCAATCTGTACTGGGCAGTGCCTTCCCCATTCCAATCCCACCATTCCTTTATTCTATCATAGATATCAACGTGCTCCATCCACATTTTTTCAAATTTGAATGAGCTTCTTGCAGGTTTGGTCCAATTTAGAAAGCTTAAAGCAATCGGATTATGATCCGATCCAATTCTGGGCAGGGAAGAGAGGTAAAAGTCTTGGCTAAGAATCCAGTTTGCCGAAATAAGAGCCCTGTCCAGTCTCACCTGAATGAGCCCCTTTCCCACCCTTCTATTGTTCCAAGTATACTTATTACCATGCAGATCCACATCAATGAGGTTTTGTTCAGTGATAAAATCAGCAAGATCCTCCATACCATTAGAGAAGGTGGGGGTTCCCCCAAACTTTTCGCCTGGGTTTAGAGGGGAGTTGAAATCTCCCATGATAAGCCAGTTAGCAGAACTGTGCTGGTTTCTAAAGATTTTAAGATCAGCCCATAGTTTTCTTCTACCACTAGCAGAGTTAGGGGCATAGATATTAGACAAGATCCATTCACACTTTTTTTCAATAGTGACAAACTTAATTGCAAGATGATTAAAATTATCACTAAGGATCATACCAGTACAGTGCCTTTTATCCCAAAGAGTTGCCAGCCCTCCGGAAGCACCCTGAGAATCAACAGCCGCCATTTCAGAGCTATCCCAAAAATTATTTTTAATATTATCCATGGACATTGCTTTCATCTTAGTTTCTTGAAGAATCAAAATGCTGGGGTTACTGGAGTCCCGTAATTCCTTGATGTTTCTTTGCTTAGAGTAACCGTTAAGGCCTCTAATATTCCAAGATATGATCTTCATATGGAATGGTTGGTAGTTGGATTTTCTTGGTGGTTCAGTTGTCGCTGAACACCATCTGCAATATCCCTCTCTGTTTTCTTAGCTCTGAGAGTTTTTTTAGAGGGTCTTCCTCTTTTCGAGCTTCCTCCAAAATCAGCTAATCGTCTAACTGAATATCTGGTTTTTCTGGAGGTAGAGGTGTCCCAATTGTCAATTTCCTTTTTCTTTTCACTATAAAGTGATTCTGGGATCCTTTCAAAGCCTTCCATTCTTTTTTTTTCTTTTTTGAGATGACCAAAGTGAACCCAGAGTCTGGATCTTCCTTTTCCTTGGCAGGCGTAATCTCCCCTTCCTCGTGTTCCTTATGAATATTGACAGGAGTGTGATTGTAGCAGACCTGCTCAGTCACTGTTGACATGCTGAGGTATGGCAGCGGATCCTCAATTCCTTTCTCTTCAGTAGGGAGAGACTCCAGGGGCTCAAACACCCTCATATCCTCCTTGATACAAGCTTCCTTTCTAACGAAAGGCAGGATTTATTTCTCTTCTGAACCAGAAGGGATTAAAAAGGTCTTCTTTTCCATGGTAGGCGTGATCCCCCCTACCTTTTGTTCCTTATGGATACTGTCAGGAGTATGACCAGAAGCAGTTTTGAAGCTGCAACAGTCCTGCGCAGACGCTGTTGAAATGCTGAGGTATGGCAGCGGATCCGCATTTCCTGTCTCTCCAGAAGAGAGGATCGCCAGGGGTTTACTCACATCCATATTCTTCTTGTTGCAAGCTTCCTCTCTAATGAATGTCAGGATTTATTTCTCATCTGAACCAGAAGGGATTAAACCTTCTTGTTCATTCACTTCCAAGGAATCCTTAGCAAGGTCATCCTTCACAGAAGTTTCAAAAGGTTTGTTCGGAGATGCCTTCAAAGTTTTGACCACTACTTCATTGTTGGGGGAAGCTATTGTAGCATCTTTGGGACGCCAGACAAGATGTTTCTTAATATGAGTTCTAAAACCCCCTTTTTTCTTTTTTTTCCCCCTGCTATTTAACTGCACATTTCTCTGGCAGGGACCTTTATCTTCAGTTTTCCTTTCCTGGCTTGGATCCTTGTTGACTTTGTTTAGATCTGCGTCAATCTCAGGCTGAACAGAAGCCAAAAGAGGGGTCTTCTTCTTGATGCAGTTTTCGTCAGAGTGACCAATACTTTGGCATCGCTTACATCTTAAGGTCTCAACTTCAATTCTTTGAGTCCAGGATCCAAATCTAGTTTTCAAAATTATGTGCTCTGGAAACTTCTGATCAATGGCTGAGACAATGCAGAACCGAGCAAAAGCAAGCCTGGATCTGTTTCTTGTGGGTCCATCTAATCCAATAGGTGAGCCAAGGGATTTTGTAATATTTAACAGTATTTCATCATCCCAAAGATGCAATGGCAATCCTGGTAGCCTACACCAGATAGGAATGGTGTTTATGTTTTCTGTATTTGGATCAAAACCCGGATACCATTTTTTCAAAAAAAGACCCATATTTCCCAACCACCAGGGGCCTCAAAGTAACACCGAATCTAAATCCTCTTGTTGGTTAAATTTAGCCAAGAAAAAACCTTTTGGCATAATGGTAATGCTTAGGGCTCCCTTGGGTTTCCATTTTCTCATAGCCCATTTTCTAATGAAATCAATATTAGGTCTAGAGCCAAGAAACTTACCAACGAGGGAGAGGTTTGTTTTGTTTAAAGCTCTATCAACAAAACCATCTGGGACCCTAAGACAGGTGGCACCCTCTTTGTCCATTTCCCATGTGAACTGTTCAGTGCTTTTCGGACCCACCTTGAGGTTAGGGCTTTGAAAAAGCTTATTCCAAGCCAAAGGTGTGGATCTCAGTATTTCCTCCTTTTCTCTGCTAGCCGTCCGATTGCAGTCTGAGATCTGCTTTTCCTCAGCAAGTTTTGTCATATTGCGCAGACTTTCCGCAGCCAGAACTGCAGAGACCGCACTGGCAGTACCTCCCGCTTTTTCGACTTTCTTACCCGTGTCTTCAAACGCCCTACATGGGCTATAGCTCAACCTTTCCTCAGCATTTTTAACCGTGGTTCGCAGACATTCTGCAGCCAAAGCTGCGGAAACTGCGGAAACCGTGTCCTCGTAGATTTCTCCATCGCTAGATTTCTCCATTGCTCAAATCACTACATTTGTTGTCTCTTCACCCATATTTTGAATATTGAACTCATAGGAGTTCTTAGTTTTTTATATTATTAGATTCAAATTTTGCTATTATTGGATTCCAATTTCATTTTTTTTAGATTTTCATGAATTTGGAAAAATCATTTTGGGAGTATGTAAGATTAACACCTGATAACTATTATAAGGCATGATCCTATTGTATTAAAAAAAATTTCCTATCAAATAAAGTTCAAAGTGCGAGCCTCACACTTGGAAAAGGTGAGGCTCACACTTTTCTCAAACTTTGAAAGTGCAAGCCTTGACATAAGGTTAGAAGCCACTAACAATTATAAGGTATAATCCCCTTGGATTAAAATAAAAATAAAAACTAACAATAAATTCATGCAAAATAAATTTCAAAGTGCGAGCTTTGCACTTTAAAAAGGAGAGGCTCAAAATTTCCTCACACTTTGAAAGTGCAAGCCTCTATTGGCATGTGGTCCTATTAGGTGTTTTCATTGATGAAAAACCACATTAATGACAAATTTGATGTTGGATTAGGGTCACTTGATGATGTACATGATGTTAACATGATGATTCAGATGTGTTTATGCTGGTATAATGAGATTCAGTGAGGTGTGCTTGCTCTTGCAAGCCTATTAAGGTGCCTAGGTAATGTTGCATGGAGGTAGGAGCATCTTGGATGCTTGATAAGAATTTTGAAATGATGGATATAATTTTTTTATGGTTATTGGGCACTCACATCAGTGGCATGGTGCAAATACACATATTTGGCTATGTTACATGTGCTCATTGGGAGCAGGTATGGTTGTTTAGAGGTGTGACAATGTGGCTTGGAGATATATGAGCTCATGGAAGATTTAATACAGGTATATCATGGAATATTAGGTATTTTTGGGTCATTTTCAGAGGTTTCATGATGATTTATTGCATTCTTTCACTTGACCCTAGCTTCTACAGTGAGAATCCCTAAGGTGAAGCTATACAAATGAGATAGGATGGAGAGATTGAGGTATGGTATTGAAATTATGATAATTGGAATTTTTTAATGATGTGTCATGGTGCTTTGATAAAAATTTAAGGTTTCTAGTATGAGGATTTTGCAAGTTATGATAGTTTATGTGAGACAAGGTCAAGAAAGAGTCAAAATTAAGCTTGAATTTGAACTTTTGATACTCGTTGTGAATTGTGTGCTTTTCCTGTGACCTTGGTGATTTCAGGGATGATTCTATGGTGATTTTATAAGGTTTTAAAAAAATAATTAGGTAGTTTTATCATCATGTTTTTATGAACGAATGTTAAGAAGATAAAGTGGTCTAAAACCCTAGTTAAACCCTAGCTAGGAGCAGTCTGAAAAAGAAGAGGTATAGTGACCCAATTTTTATTTATTCATCAAAAGTGATGATTTTATGATGTATATGACTCTCTTATATTTCCATAAATGTATGGTTGAGGTCATGGTGATGAGTGGGCCCCACTCAAACATGTCATTTCTAAAGAAGAAGGTTTTGGGACAAGGTTGTCCAAAGGAGTAGCATGCAAAATTGATGGTGCATGATGATGGGAGATAATATTTATTTCCATGGAGGTTTAAGGACAAGTTAATGCAGATACATGGTCATTTTAGGTCCATACAGGTTGACTGGTCAAAGGGCAGTTTTGAGATCTCAAATAGCAGTTTCAGTAAAATGGTTATATCTTAAGCTACAGGTGGAGTTTGAAGATTATTCAAGTTATGTTGGAAATAGGATTCATATATATTTCCATTTATATGATTTTTTCCTCATTATGAGGTGATTTGATAGGGTTTCTAGGTCATTCTTTGGATAGGAATATTTTTTCCAGTGCAGGACAAGATGTGTTTTGGTGCAAGTTTGGAGTTGTTTGAAGCATGAGATGGATTGGGTGATGATTTATATCACATGGAATGTGAAGAGGGATTCATTTTTAAAGCAATTAATCCATTTGAGGTCTTTAATGTTTTCATAAATGTTTTTATGATCTAACCTTTGAAACAAATGTTTTGGCAGGTTTGATTTGGTGAAGACAAAAGTAGTTGTGGTTTGAGCATGAGGTTGATTCAAGGCTTATAAATTTATTATAATTATTGTAAAGGTTCATAAATTTCCATAAAGTTGTTACATGGCATGGTTTTCTCATGTTTAAGTGATTTTGTGGCCTTATGAAGTTTCCAGGGTGCTGAAGGGTGTAGGAAATAACTAGTTTTGAGAATTACAAAGTGAACTGGGCCCAATAAATGAAATATTTTGATTGGTAGATCAAATGTAAGACCATTTATGAATTTAAAATGATATTTTAATCATATTTAAATGGTTATGGGTCATGAATATGTATTTAATTTATGTAAGGGAATTTTTATCTTTGTGCCCATGGGGTTTTGAGCCATTTTTGGCACATGTAATGAGGTTTTAGCTAGGAAAACCTACTTGGGTCATATGTGACCATTGTAACGATGTTATTTGAATTTAATAAAGGTGTATGGGTCTAATTTTTCATGAGGGACCAACCTCCTTTGGGTTAGTGAGTTGATTTACATATAAAAGTGATGTTTTAGCTCATTTTGAGAGCTAGTCTTGCATGGGGGAGTAGTGCGACCTAGAGGAGATTGAATTGTAGGTATGAGGGCAGAGTTTAAGATATGATCAGATGTGAAATTTTGATAATTATTTTAGAGCATGTGTGCAAGATATTAGAGATAAAGACAAGTCCGTGAAGAAGGAAGAAGATAGAGCAAGATTGAAGACCTAGGGTTTGACCTAGGGTTTGTGAGTTGAATTTGTGATCTCCATCAGTTGTGGTAGAATAATTATCAGAGATAAAAACATATTAAGGTGTCTAATTTGGTTCTTGGTCATCCTATGGGGTTGTATCCTCTTTGTGGATTTTTTACTTCACTAACTTAGGGGTAGGTGCTCCTTGTAGGGTTGGTGCTCTACTAAACTAGGGGTTGGTGATCACTAAACTGGGGTTGGTGCTCCTTGTAAAGTTTTTTGTGATTCACTAAAATTATTTTCTTTGTGTAATATAAGCAATATTTTCAGTGGTTTGGGTTTTCTTCCCCATGAGGGTTTCCCACTTACATATGGTGTTCTTGTGTTGTGTACTTTGTTTCATGCTCTTATGAACCTGAATGTTACATATCTAATACACACATATGGTTATGGATGGTTAATGGTTAAATGACTTCAATGAATGTATGTTATTTGAATGAATTGAAAATTATTTGTAGGACTGATTCACCCTCCCTCTTAGTCTATTGTGTTTCCAAAAATGGGTATCAGATAAGGTCCTTGAGAAGAAAGTTATACCACTTGAAGGAGATCCTACTGAAGCACATGTATGGGTGAAGAAAATTAGGCTCAATTTGAAATGAATAAATACATGGTCATATTGAGGATTTTTTGAAACCCTTAGGGTTTGAATTTGGAAAAATGTTTTTAAGTGTTAGTTAGATTGTCAATCCATTTCAGATCTCAGTCTCATGAAGGAGAATAAAAGTTTTGTGTTAAATTTGAAAGGTTTCCCTAAAGTATGAGCATGAAAAAGTTAATTGAATATGATTAAGATGTAGATCTTGAAGTTGATAAAGATGACCTAGATGTTTAAATGTATATGAACATCATAAAGTCAAAAATCAAATATATGTATGTTGCTCAAAGCCCTAAAAGAATTAAGGAGTGTAAGTTGAAAAGAAGAAATCCAAACCCTAGGATAAAGTTTTAGAAGATTCTTGTAGATGAAGAGTATTTCAGTATGATTCCAAATGGAAAGATGAAGATGATGGTTGTGTGGGAAGAATGTTCAATGGTTGAGGATGGAATCAAAGGTTTAATGCTATGAGGTAAAATCCATTTCATGGATTATTGTTATATTGCATGAAGAAGTCTTCATAGAGAAGGAGATTGTAAGGAATGTCTTCTCAGAATGTGTGTAATATGGGAAAAGGGACTTCTTCCATCTAAAGTGATACTAAGAGGGTAAACTTTGTGAGGCTACTTGCTAAAGTTTTGATCTATAAGGGTCATGTTGCAAATAATTGTTTCATGAATCATCAAAGCAAGGATTAGCAAAATTTTTCTTAAGGTATTTTTGTTTGGTATGGATGCTAAAATGATCTATCATAGAAGGATGATAGGTTATGCATTTAATATTGGTATGTATCAAAATTGTTTTAAGAAGGTACTATTGAAACAAGGTGTGATCAAAAGCTTATCCATTACAAGTCTCATCATGAAGTACTGTTACTAGAGTTATTTGAATAATATATGTTCAAGTCTCCACAGTGTCTTAGTTCATGATAATTTGAAATTTTAGTTGTATGGAACACCTTGTGTGATAAGGTATGTTGATAAATCTATTGATGATCATATACTTTTCATGTGTTTAAGTCCCTTTAGTTTGTCTTGTGTAAGTTTTTGATTCAAAATTCAGTGTACTGTCAATGTCCTTTTTTCCATGATGTTTACAAGTGTATGAATGTATTGTGTTCTGTTCAGTCAAAGTGTACATAAGTTCTAAAGTTTATTGAAGTATTCTTGTGTGCAAAAAACTTGGTCTTTACAAGTGGTTATCAAAGAGCTCAATTGTGTCTCAATGAGTGAAGTCCAATCTTAAGTCAATTTTCATGATGTCTGTCCAAGATGGTTTAAACTATGTCTGTCTCAATGAGGATCTCTTTGTGATCATGAAAATTCTTCTAGTGTTGAAGTCAAAGTTGATTCATTTCAACTAATGATGTAAGGTTAATTTGTATTTTAGATAGTTTTATTGCCAAAGTATGTCTTGTAATTTGCTTGAAGTAATGTCTGTGTTATCAAGTCATCAAGTTATAGATTATCTGACTGCAATAAACATGAAGTGTGAAGTATCATTTGTTACTCAAGTCATTGTATGTGAAACCATGAATTAAGTATGTTAGTCTAAAAGGTGTTAATCAAATGTCTTTATGTCTTCCTGATCAAGGTATATAGGGAGATGATAAGGTGCATCTTGTTCTAAATTTTGGGGAGTGAAAAGTACTCAAGGTTTTATAGAGAAAATGTGTGTTGTCATCAGTGGCAAATTAAGTAAAGAACATTGTTGTTGTCATGTCATGTATTTTGTCATTATTTATGAGTCAAGGAAGTGATTCAATGAGTGTCTAAAATAATTACTTGCTCAAAGTGACAACTTGAAGTACTCATGTTGTGTAGATTGAATGAGTCCTTAAGTCTATCAAGGTGAAGATCCAATGAGTAAAAAAATCTATGTAAGTCAGTGATTCTAGTATGTAAATGTTTCATATGATTATGAATGGGTCTCAAGTTCAAGAGTTAACTTTAGATGAACTTTGTGAGTCATAGTGTTTTGAGTGAAATTCTTGTAGACATTAAGGGTCTATCAATTATGACACCATTCTGGGTGCTAGTCCTCTTCATGTTTAGTTACTCTTAAGAATATCTTAAAGATCTTGATGCATGTATCTCAAAGTATGATTCAGTTGGGTCATGTTATATTATGGAGTTTGGGAATAAAATTGTACATATTATCAAGTTGATAAGTGAGACATAAGGATGAAGGGTTTCCAGAAACTCATAAGTATGTTCATGGTAATTAGAATAGTAGTAAAGATGGTAACACTGATTTCATAAAGGAAATATCTGGGTGACATGTTGTATGGTGATAAGTCATTCATAAGCTTCCTGTTTTCTAAGAATCTACCAGAAATATGATGTCTCTTTTATGATGATTGGAAGTAACTCTCCTGAGATGTAAAGACTATTCAGGGTACCCTGTAAAGGTAATGTAGGTTGACTAAGGGGTTTGAAAACTCTTGAAGGAAGTAAATGTAAGCATGTTTAAAAATATTTGTTACTAAGATGTTATGGTTTGAATAAGGCATGGTCATATGATAAATGTAAGGATGAGCTGATTATTTTCCAAGTATGAGATATAAGTGCTTGAGAAAATCTCAGTAAAGCTATAGGTAGGGGATACTAAGTATCTCAGTTCCTATTTAGACTCCAAGAGGATTAAAATGATGATCATCAGGATTGGATATAATCACTTGAAGCCCAAGAATGTCTTTAACATGATGAAGTTAAGAAAGGTTAAATGTAACCTACAGAACAATTTGATTTCATATGAAAAGTGTGTTGCAAGATAAGAGGAAAGTCATGAGTAGTGAGGGTTTGTACCATGAGAACCCCGATGTTTGAGTATGATGTGCTCTGTTAATGGTCTCCATAGATGGTGCTAAGAAGTCATAGGAGAAAAGAGGTGAGAAAATGGTATTTATTTTCAAGATATAATTTTTAGTACAATGAACAAGTGGTAAATATTGTTTTAGGAATTCTCTTAAGGATAGTTGTGATAAATAAGGTCTAAATGTAATATTTGCAGATTTTTCTGACAGAAATGTTCAAAATCTAAGAATGTCATTGAAATTGTGTTGCTACTCTAGACAACTCTTGTACAAGTGAATCTTTAAATGGTTAGATGATGCAAGATAAGTGAAGCTAGAGTCTTAGGTGAAAATGAAAGGATTGGAATGCTACAGGTCAAAAGGGTATACTCAAATGTTTCAGTGCAATATCTTAAAGTACATTATAAGCTCAGTGAAGTAACTTAGTGTTAAGATGTGACTTATGGTACATTGTAGGGTCATAGAGAGAATGTGTATCCAATGTTATCATTACTTGTAAAGATGATGAAGTCATAATTAGTGGTGAAGGTTGATTGATCCAAGAATCATGTGCATAATAACACAAGAGTCACTTTTGAAGGCTTGAAATGCAAGTTATATCAACTAATCTAGACTGGTATGCAGGAGGCAGAGGTTTTGATAATTCTTAGCTATAAAGGATACATGTATTCCCCATCATAAAGTTTTAAGTTGGTCTATGTCATTCTAAGTTTGAGCTGCTCTAAATTAGTTGTCCACAGTGTATGAGAATTTATGTAAATGTGGTGCTCACTTAAAGTGTTTATTATATCTTGAAGTAGTACAATATATGAGAGTGATGATTTAAAGTTCGACAGGTATGATTTCCTTGGATATTTGATCGTACAGATCCAAATACGTATGAGATTGCCTAATAGGTTTGAAGTATTTATAAGAAATATTGTATGCTAAAGTGCTAGTAAAAGTTACATCTCTAGGGGGAGCTAAGTATTATTTTTGTTCTGAGATTCTAGTGATACTAGTATGTTATGAAGCCATCCAAGGTATGGGTAGCTTTCTTACAATGAATTGGTTGTTCAAGGTTCTTGAATGCATGATATTAGTCAAATATGATTGTTTAAGAATGAAAAAGATGGTTTAGGACATGGAAAAAGTTGTTCAAAGTGATTTCAAGCCATGTAATCCAAGGTAAGATAGCTTAAATTTGTGCTTGTATGCTTGAGATAGTTTCCTAAAGTCCAAGGGGAGCATTGTTTGTCAAAACAAGTATGAATGGCATGTTCTAGTGTGACATGTCAAAGTTGGTTTAAATTTCTCTGAAATAACTATTTCAGGGCTCTATAGTCTCAAGTATGGTATGAAGAGCAAGAGTAGTGCATGGTAATGCTTAATATATGAATAAACAAGATGGTTTGAGAAAAAAAAGGTGAAGTGATGTTTGATATGCTTTTTATGACATTGTTGGCATGTTTCAAGATTTGCTTGGATCATATTATAGCCTACTACAGTGTTTCCATGAAGGGAAAAACAAGGTAAAGGTGAAAATGCTCAATTTTGCATGCCTAGGAGGTGAAATGTGGTGTTTTATCTCCAAATAAGGTAATAACATGTTTCTTTCATGAGTATTGATGATCTTCAGATATTGTAGATGCTCAACCCAGGGGGAGCATGGTGGTTGCATGCTTAAAAACAAGGAAAAATCAGATTTTTAGTGTAAATTTCAAGGTTTTTGTGCTATGTTGAGACATTTGATTGATGTTTCCAACCAAAACATGATTCTATGAAGCTAAGGAAGGTGAAGAATATGTTGTTATAGGTATGCCTTTGTCATTAATGTAAAAAGGGGGAGAAGTTCATGGTGTTTTCCATCAATGACAAAGGGGGAGATTATTGGCATGTGGTCCTATTAGGTGTTTTCATTGATGTAAAACCACATTAATGACAAATTGGATGTTGTATTAGGGTCATTTGATGATGTACATGATGCTAACATGATGTTTAGATGTATTTGTGCTTAGTACAATGAGATTAAATGAGGATTACTTTGCTCTTGTAAGCCTATATAGGTGCCTTGGTGATGTGGCATCACAGTAGGAGCTTATTGGATTCCTTGGGAAGCATGTTAACATGATGGATAATATGTTTGGAGGGTTATTGGGAACTCACAATAGTGGCATGTTGTAGGTACAAGTGGTTCACTATGTTACATGTTTTCATTGGGAGCAGGTATGGTAGCTTGGAGGTGTGGAAGTGTGGTTTGGAGCCATATGAGCTCATAGAAGCATGAATTCAGGTATATCATGGCATATTAGGTATGTTTGGGTCATTTTTAGAGGTTTTATGATCAGTTATTGCATTATTTCAGTTGACCCTAGCTTCTACAGTGAGGAACAAACATGTAAGCAAAGGTAAGTCTTAATGAATGGAGAGATTTAGGTATGGAATTGAAATTATGATGATTTTATGTTATAGGATTTTCATGGTTCTTTGAGAAAAATTTCAGGTTCCCATGATGAATAATTTTGAAGTTATGACTGATTATGTGAGACAAGGTGAAAATCTGAGTGTATTTTTATCTTGAAGTTGAACTTCTGATGCTCATTATGAACAGTGTTCTTGACATGGGACCTTGTGGATTTTGGGAATATTATATGGTGAGTTATGAAGCTTTCAAAAAAATAATGAGATTCATTTTATCATCAGGTTTTTATGAACGATGTTAAGAAGATAAAGTGGTCTAAAACCCTAGTTAAACCCAAACTATGAGCAATCTACAAAATAAGAGGTATAATGACCCAATTTTGATTTATTTCATAAAAAATGATTATTAGATGTTTTATAGGACTCTCTTATATTTTCTATAAATTTATGGTTGAGGTCATAGGGATGAGTGGGCCCCACTCAAACATAGGTCAGTTTCTAAAGAATAAGGTTTTAGGGACAAGGTTGTCCAAAGGAGTAACATGAAAAATTGATGGTGCATGATGTATGTGAGATTTTATTGATTTCTATGGATGTTTCAAGGACATGTTCATGAAGGTACATGGTGTTTTTAGGTCCATACAGGTTGACTGGTCAAAGGGCAGTTTTGGGATCTCAAATAGCAGTCTTCAGTAAAATGGCTATAACTTAAGCTACGGGTGGAGTTTTTAAATGATTCAAGTTGTATTGGAAAGAGTATTAAGATATAATTATAGTGATATGAATTTTTACTCATGATGAGATGATTTTATAGGTTTTATAAGTCATTCTTTAGACAAGAAGAATTTTGTCAGTTTAGGACAAGAAATGTTTTGGTGTAAGTTTGGAGTTGTTTTAAGAATGAGATGGATTGAATGATGCTTGATATTACCTATAATGTGAAGAGGGATGAATTTTTAATCTAATTAATCCATTTGGATTTCTTTAATGTTTTCAGAAATGATTTTATGAGCTAACCTTTGCAAACAAATTTTTGGCAGGTTGATCTGGTGAAGACAAAAGTAGTTGTGGTTTGAGCATGAGGTTGATTCAAGGATTATAACTTGATTAGAAGTGTTATATAGGTTATTAAATTTCCATAAAGTGGTTACATGGTATATTTTTAACATTTTGAAGTGATTTGGTGGCCTAATGAATTTTCTAAGGAGTTGAAGGGTGAAGGAAACCACATTTTTTAGAACTACAAAGAGCACTGGGCCCATTAAACTAAATAATTTGATTGGTTGAGCTAAAATTGCAACCATTTGTGAATGTTAAATTATATTTTAACCATACATAATGGTTTATGGGTCATGACTATGTATGTGATTTGATATAAGGGAATTTTTTAATCTTTGTGCCCATGGGGTTTTGAGCCATTTTTGGCACATGTAATGAGGTTTTTTAATCTAGGATGACCTCTTTGGGTCATATGTGACTATTGTAATTAATGTACTTTATTTTTTTAGAAGGTTTATGGGTCGAATTAATCATGAGGGGCTGACCTCCTTTGGGTTTGTGAGAATAAGGTTTTCATATAAAAGTGAAGTTTTAGCTCATTTTAAGAACTAGTCTTACATGGGTGAAGTAGTGCAACCCATAGGAGAGTGGGTTGAAGGTATGAAAGCAAGGATTTGATAAGGCTGATAAAATGCATGACAATTTAGGTTGATTAACATATTGATAGAATGCATAAGAGAAATTTATTATAGAGGCAAGAAAATGTGAGAAAGAAGGAGAAAGAACAAGAATGAAGACCTAGGGTGTATGAGTTGAATAAGTAATCTCCATCAGTTATGGCAGCAACATTATTAGAGATCAAATATATTCTTTAGTGTCCTTGTGGATTTGGTCCTTCACTAAATTAGGGGTTGGTGTTCCTTGTAGGGTTGGTGCTTCACTAAAATTCTTTTCTTTGTGTAATATAAGCATAGTTTCAGTGGGTTTTCTTCCCCATGAGGGTTTCCCACTTACATATGGTGTTATAGTGTTGTGTACTTTGTTTCATTCTCTTTTTGGAAATTAAAATACAAACTAACAATAAATTCATGAAAATAAATTTCAAAGTGCGAGTCTCCCGCTTTGAAAGTGTGAAGACTCCCACTTTCAATGTTGGAGTCATTACGTGCATTCTTGATATTAGTGTTGGCCTCAAATGCTAATGGTGTTATTTTGATTTCTTTTCAAACTTACAAACATAATGTCCTCACCTAAAAATATACCTTATTTGTTATGATTATCTCAAAATATGAATCATGAACACTATATAAAATGAGGTGTCATATTTTTAGTGTTAAGTAAATAAGTATAATCTAAAGGATATCAATTTCAAGTGTAATTTCTGACATTCAAAAAATCAAAATTCCTTAAAGATTCTTTAATATTCCACTTATAATCTTGGATTTTTTGAATTAATCCACTTTCCCTATTAACAATAATCATATCACTATTATGGAATAATGTATAGATATTTTTGGTTTGATATTATAATAGTGAAATTATTAAAGCAAAATATGGAACTCGTGCTAGTTGGTCATTTTTGTGTTTTTGGGATAAAATTGAAAATTGTTGAAGATAGGTGGTAGAAGTAATTTTATTTTAGTTTTGTTTATCCTATTAATAGAATTATAAAAAATCAACTATTTTTTCATGCATTGTAAATGGCCTTAAGTCTACTACTAATTTTTATTATAAATTATATCTCATATTTATCATTAAAAACTGATAGCATCATTGGGAGGTATACATATCACAAATTCAATTAATGTGAAAAAAAGTATAATTTATTCTTGTAAATTGTTACATTCTCCATATAAACGATGAGTCACATACTTCCATGAGGAAGAAAATGAAGTAATCCTTAACACAATGTAAACATAATTCTTGTGAGAAACATTGTCAAATGTCCTTGGAGATACATTGAACCAATATTTTATGGTTTACATCAATCAAAAGACACATTGTTCCATAATTATATTATTTCGGAGTCAAGAAATGCCACCACCTTTTTCCCAATGTTGGACACTATGAACGAGATACATTTATTTCACACCCATCATTGTGGAATAGCACTTTTATCCTATCTATTTTCTCAAGTCCCCCTCTTATAGCCTAGTCTCGTAGCCTTGTACTCAAGAACTTCATGGGCTGATTGAATGGATATCTAACTGCCAGGACCTTCCTATTATTGATTACTTTGATTGTAATATCATCTTCAAAGAATCTGAAATCCAAATGAATGAATTGTACTTACACAATCCAAATCAATGATGCATGTTCCAGAGAATAGAGTAAAAATGGAAATCTTTTATAGGGTAACACTAGATGTATATACATTGCTCCCTATCTCTTTTCCCTCCACTAAACACATTGATTGGGAGAGAAAATTGTTTCCCATGCCTAAGATCTCAAATGTTTTATCATCATTATTTGAGTTATGTGATGATAGCTGCAATTCACAATAACATAGATGATATGTCATACATAAGCAGAGGAAAGAATTAAGAAAAATAGGAGAACATGATTGTGGGATAGATAGTATAGTCACCAAGAGCCATATTTATTTACATACTGAAGTTCCCAAATAAATATGTTCCCTTGGATTGGAATCTAGTACCTTCACCACCATCAACCAGTGATATCAACCGCCACTAAAAAAACAATCTTCATGTCAAAATATCACTGAAAGAATTTCCAGTATACATGACTACTTTTAAAATTGAATATCCTCTTTGCAGAGTTGGAAGTATGATAGATCTTAAATTATTACACACGAAATTTTGACAACAAACATTACATGAAAAACCAAACGTCAAACTAGAACCTTAAAGAAATAACAAAAAAATAGGCATACACGACATTACTTATACAAAAAGGCTTCTTTTTATAACAATCATAAGATTATACCATGAAGAGTTGATTTTTTCATTAGCTAATATTAAGAAGAGAAGATAATTATCTATTCAAGAAATAATTAATTTATACAAAAATACCAACTACAATTGTAATAAAAACAAGAGTTCATTCATGATGAAATAAGTGATAACATTCAGAATAGTTTCTAGTGATATTTTAGATTATTACCTTGACATTTTCAAAGGTCCAGTGGTTAAAAAGTTTCACTTCAGGATGTGGTAAGGTGGTCTCCATGGATGATGATGTTATGTCTCTCCCTCTTCTCCTACAACCAAAAATTGAAAAAATCCTTAAACAACAAACATCTATAGGAGTGAAATGATGAAATGGTGAGTTGTGACCAAATAAAACATAGAATTTCCATAAAAAATAGTACACAAAGGGATCTACATAAAAAATAAAGTACATTTCAGAATTCATTGCCTCATCTCCTCACTTCACCACAACCTCTGGTTGCTTTCAATCTTATTGTTTGTGAGAAATGAGGATAAAAATTACATGGGAGGAGACAGATACCCAACCTATTTTTTGTCCTCTTGTCACAAGGCCAAAGTGATAGCCATGGCCACAAACATTATTGGTTTGTTGAGTTTTTTGGTTCCATACCATAGCGTACCCCTAGAAATAGCACACCCCTCACACCTGAGACGGATTTAGGGAATTGGGAACAATTAAATCTAGGTGTTCAAAAATTCTCCTTCAGGTCCTGTCACAAGGCCAAAGTGATAGGTATGGCCACAAAAAACATTAGCGTGTTGCATCTGGTGGTGCTATTATGCTCAATTCCATGCCACAATGTACCCTCATGCCTGAGTTTACATAAGATGAAATCAAATGCCTGTCCAACACTAAAATGGAATTGGAAGACCCAAAGGATTCCATTTTCATGTGGCGGTTTGGGAATAGCATAACAAACTTCATTTGTAAATTTATCAAAATTCAATGTTGGCACAAAAATGACGAAAAAAAATTGAGCATCAATCTCCCTAGAATTATGGTGCAAAGAGGATTCCCTAACAGCTTGAGGTACTATGAGAACATGAATTATTTGGATATCTCTAGAAACAATATTTCAAGCCAAATTCTAAAAATTCCATCCATTTAGGTGAATGTGGAGGAGAAGAAGGGATAGATAAATGTTCCATCTAGTTAGGTGAGTGTGGAGGTGGAGAAGGGATAGTGAAGACTATAGTGGAACTTGGAAGTTGAGAAGTTTGACGTATCTATCAATAAATTTGGTGGGTACTTAAAAAATATACAATAACAAAAATAGACAATAACACAAACCAAGATTATGGTTAGTGAGGGTGAAGATATGTTCAAGCACATTTAAGAAATACTTGGAGTGAATTAACCCAAAAGGGGTGTTGTTGGGTTTGTATAATTTTAGTATATAAACAAAAGACTCTCACATGCATCAACGGTTGGGACAAAAAATATTTAAATGATGCAAGTTCACAAGAATGGAGTCAGAGTGGGCATTGGGAGGTGTGGGGTAGGTTTGAGTCATTCAAAATTTAATAGGATGTAGAGAACCATTTTCCTTTCCATTATGACCATACTCAATCCCCACCTAAGATCGCCTCATTAGGTCAATATTTTCATATCCCAACATGATATTCTAAGTCTAATGACAGCTAAGCTTAATATTTTTTTTATTACGTTGATGCAACATAATGTGCATTTGAGATTAGTTACTGTTAGGCTAATTATTACCTTTCCTACCATTATAATTTTTATCAATCACCGATCATTGTGTGGGAGAATAGAATATTCTCAAATACACTAAACACAACCCCCACGTAAAACATAGGACGCACCGCCCATGACACCAATTCAATGTCGCAAATATTGAGATGGGAAAATAAAATTAAAAGGTGGATCTAAATGTTTTTTTATTCAGGAAAAATCTGTAGACGAGCTAGATCAAGGGCGCGTTGGCTAAGAGTTATTTTAGGTATGTAGAAACTTAATTGTATAAAAAAAATATCACTTACATGAACGGCTTGGAAAGGATATGCTTTTAAATGACAAAATTTATGCATGTTATTTTAATGTTATGTGTGCAAGGGTTGCTAGAACAATATGTGTGCTAGAGTCACTAGAACAAATGTGTGGAAGGTATAAGTAATTAAACATTTAATGAAACAAAGACAACTAGTCACCTCACCATTATAATCACATTCATTCCCCACGCTTTTAATATGTAACGGTTATTTCAAACTCTAGAAGTTGATGATAAATTATGGATATGTCAATCCATGAAGATATATAATATTGTGGAATTTTAACATACATTGATGGTAGTATTCAATCATAAACTCACCCAAAAATATTGTGGATGATTCCATTCTCCCAAGAAACACAAATAAATTTTAATGGTAATGTCATATTTTTGGCTGGATTTATAAATCATAATAATATAGTGATCACTAAGCTATTTTACTATGATTTTCTATTCAATCGACATTTTCAAAATAAGAAACATCATACCTTAGCAGTATCTAATCCATTACTTTTAATAAGTAATAGAGCTTATTGGTCGCCAAGCTATTACTTCTTATCCATAACCAAGCGATGTACCTTTAGCAAAGGAATGAAGGCTATGATCATGATCCGAAGGCTTGCTCATTCCTACGTCATGAAGCAAAGGCTTGACCATTCCTGATTTGTCATGATGGCTATGTTCATGAGAACCTCCTATTTGGAAATCTATATATGTTTGTGGCCATGTGGATGAGCGTTCTTAGATTTATGACTGTGGTTACGAATCTGGTTATTTTCTTAGTGTTGGCTATGAAATTATTTTCATACAAAGGGAAAGGAAAAAAGTACATTAGTGGTACTTCAATGTCCACATCATTGATAAATGTTTATTAGTGGTACTTCAATGTAAAATGTTGCATTTGTGTATTTAATTGTTTCATTTTTGTTTGTGTTAAGTGTTATTTGTGTGGTTTTAAGAGTGGAATATTAATCATAATTTCTGTCAGGGTATTAATTAATATTAATCCTATTTTCCATGATGGATTGGAAAAGTTTGAGTGTGAAATATTAGATTGGATTCGATCATTAATGTTAATCATTCTTCCATTTAGTGAGGAATGTATATTATCACATGTGCTTGAGTGTAGGGGGCATTTTTAATGGGTTGGCTAGGATTTATATTTTCATCTTTTTCCTTATGCATTTTTGGGAAATGGAGTCGCCCATGCTTCCACTACTCCTATTTCCCAGTTTAGACCACGAGATGGCCTTTTACTCTAGTATTATGAAGCATAGACTAAGTTTAATATTTTTCGTTGATTCTTAACAATCTATGACAGATGTTAAAAAGATTTTGGGAGAGAAATATATGCGTCTATTCAATCGTGCTTGGGTAAATTCAGAAATAGCTGCTAAGTTTTTTGAGCACATTATGATTATTAATTCTAATAAATGTAAGGTAGTGGCTATGGGTCGAAAATGAATTCTCCCAAAACATAGAGTGGGTATGGAGATGGATATTGAGCAATAATGTCTTGCTTTGTGGCCCTTGTTCTCAACTAACTTAACTCATCAAGTGGAGTGGGTGTAAAGGCCCTCCTTTTTGGAATTAGGAAGGATAGTGGAAATTATTAAGTCCTTTGTTGAATCAGTGATTAATTTCTATAAGAGAAAAAGGAACCTGATGTCCTTCAGATACCTTTTCTATATTTAGTGTCAATTTCTACTCCGCTCTCCTCCCCTCGATGTTGGTGGGAGGTTATGCATGGATCAACGTTGGATGTATATTTTCAGCTCTTTTCCGTGGTTGTTCTGAGCCCCCCAATAAATTCTCTAGATATGCTTGAGGTTAGGTCTCTGGTGGTGGAGATGATCGAAGTCATAGACATATCCTCCGATTTTGAAGCTCAAGTAGGGAGGGGCTTTGCTTTTTCTATTTTATATCTACATAGATGTAAATAGTATAATGATGTAATCAATCATATATCATTAGCTGCATAATCACTTTTTGTAAGCTTATAGCATTTAATTATAAAAAATTAGCTCATATAAAGGTCTTAATCACTTTTGAGCCATTACGTATGTGTGTTTGATTGGTTTTAATATTTCTTTTAAGTTATGTTTAATTTTAATATTTCTTTCCAATTAAGTCATCTTTACATAATTTGATTTATTGCAAAATAGAAATTGGCATTTGATTTTACTATGGTAAGTTAAATCAATGTCTTGCACTCAAACAATCAAACAATTTTCAAAGTAATCTAGAGATTAAGAAACATGCAGCGATTTGACACCCAAGTTGTGATTCTTTCTTCAAAGTTAAAATTAAGAAACATACAATAATATTAATATGGATTATGTGCCTTTGATTTGTTATTTGTTCGTTATTTTTAAAATAAGAAATTGTTGATCCTAGTGGATGATAAGCCATTCCTTTTAATAAGTAATGGAGCTTAGTGGCCGCTAAGCATTTTCTTTGATACAAAATGATGTGTATTACGAAGAAAATATGCATAGGTATGACCCTAATGGATACTAAGATAAGGAAAGAGTTTTATACAACCACAAAATCCTAACTAAACTTTAATTTTGACCGATAGGATATAATGCTATTATACCAAATCCATTTAACTTAGCAAAAATTAATATCACATGTCTCTACACCATGATGTTCTACGAATACCATGCAACATTTTGTTAATAATTATATTTTTCCCTGACTAGTAAAATCCCTCTGTAGCCTTCGAGAGTGCGAAATTTCCATTACAAACATACGTCTCACCAAAATATGTAAAGGAAAAAACCTAGTGACTGCTAAGATCTACTACAATGTGTTAGGAAACAAGGGATAAAACATACAGAACAATCCCTCATAGAATCGCAACAGTAGAAACTAATATGTAGAAAATATTATAGATATGAAAATAAAAGTGCAGAATAAAAAGAACACAACACAAAGAGACAATATTTAACATGGTTCACCCAGTTTGGGCTACGTCCACCAAGAATCACTTGCTCATATTTTATTACAAGCCACCTCTCTCTCAATACAATACCCAGATTTGTGAGCTATGCTAAAAAAGCTCTACATAATTCACACTTGAATTCACACACATCTGCAATGTTACATCAATCCTACCATATGCACAAAACCACATAAGTAAACAACTGCATAAGCAATTTTACAATATCATGGGTATCAAAACCATGGGCTAAAACCATCCCATAAACTTATGGGTCAAAAATCCTGCCCATATGAGAAGAGATCATTTCCCAAAACATATGGCACATTTTTCGAGGAAAATTTCTTTTTCTCGGGGGTTATTCTCCCAAACCCCTGCTACCAGAGGCTACCGCCCCCGGACCCCCACTCGGGGTCTGACCCGGCCCCAAACCCCAATGAGAATACATGAAGATTATACAGTACTTCTAGTGTATAGTCTTCAACACTTCCACACATGAAAATAAGCTCCATAACATAACAATCTCCCACTTTGAGACTATTTTTACTCTGAGAAAGTTTCTCAACCCTTCACTAGTTTTCATGAAGACCAACCAAAGCTGAACATAACTTTATTTTATCCCTTATGACCACCTTGGTCATCATGTATGTAGGATTATGAATGGTATGAATCTTCTCTAACTTCAACTTCTATTCCTCTAAAGTTTTCTTGATGAAATGGTAGCTTAACTGTATATGCTTTGTCTTAGAGTGGAAAGTAGAGTTCTTAGCTAGGTGTATAACACTCTGACTATCACTATGAAATTTTTTTTCCTCCTGCTTATGCACCAAATCCTTAAGCAATTGATGTAACCACATCATTTCTTTGCTTGAATCTGTGGCAGAAACATACTCTACCTCTGTGGTTGAAAAATCCATAAGCTTATGTAGTCATGAAATCTAGCTCACTACTATCCCAGCTATAGTGAAAATATAGCCTGTCATGCTCCTCCTGCTGTCTACATCTCCAGCCATATTTGAATTTACATAATCACACAAAGTGGTGTCTAATCCATTGTATCACAACACTATCCCCATGGTCCCTCTCAAGTACCAAAGGATCCACTTTACTGCATGTCAGTGATCTTTACCTAGATCACTCATAAATATACTCATAGCTCCCACAACATGGAAAATATCAGGCCTAGTGCACACCATGGCATACATAAAACTTTCAACTGCTGATGAATATGGTACCTTGGACATCTAATTTCTCTCCTGCTCTGTCTTGGGACACATCTCCTTTGATAACTTGAAATGGCCTGCCAAAGGATTCCCAACTAGTTTACCATCTTGTATATTAAACCTCTCCAAGACCTTATTAATGTAATCTTCTTAAGATAAAGTCATCTTTCACTCCTTCCTATCCCGAGATATCCTCATACCAAGGATTTGTTTGGATGCCCCCAAATCCTTCATAACAAAGGAGTCGCTTAGCTACTTCTTGAGTACTTTTATTTCCTGCATATTTTTACCTACAACCAACATGTCATCCACATACAAAAATAGGATTATACAACTGCCATCCTCAAATTTATTTGCATACACACAATGTTTAGAATGACATATAATATACCATTGCTCCATCATGAAGCTATAAAATTTCTTATACCATTGATGTGGAACTTGTTTCAGACCATACAAGCTCTTCTTCAGTTTGCATGCCATCCCCTCTTTACCTTTGACCTCATAACCCTCTGGTTACTGCATATATAGATCCTCCTCTAAATCACCATGGAGAAATGCCGTATTTACATCTAGTTGTTCTAAGTGCAAGTCTTCTACTGCCACTATTCCAAGAATAGTTCTAATAGAAGTCATTTTAACTACAAGAGAAAAAATCTCATCAAAATATATACCTATTTTCTATGCAAACCCCTTGACCACCAACCAGGCCTTGTATATTTTGTTACCCCATTCTTCATGTTTAAATCTATACACCCAATTGTTATGCAATGCTATTTTACCTTCAGGTAACTTCACCAAATCCCAAGCCTGGTTCTCCATGAGAGCCTGCTACTCCTCATCCATAACTTTCTCTCACTTCTTCTTATCATCTACCTGCATTGCTTCATCAAAGCTCTCTGGCTCTCCACTATCATTGAGTAATAAATAATAAAGAGAAGGAGAAAAATGTTTAGGTTCTCTTCTTACCCTAGAATACCTCCTCAATATAGGAGTTTGGGGTTCCTATTCAGGAGGTTCCTGAACTGATTCATTTGTCACTTTCCCATCCAGAAGATCCTTTACCACTACATATTATTTTTTGGATTCTTCCCTATTTTCCTATAAATGTTGCTTATACATGACTTTATTAACAAATACCACATCCCTAGATCAAATGATTTTCTTGTCCTTAATACTCCAAAATTTAAATCCAAAGTCATCACCACTATAACCAATGAAAGTACATTTTTCTGATTTGGCCTCTAGCTTGGTCCTATCATTCTTCTCTATATGGAAAAACACCTCACATCTAAAGAATATAAGAAATGAATATTCAACTTTATTACCATACCAAGCCTCCTCAGGCATGCCTCCATCCAAGGCACGTGAGGGTCCTCTGTTTATCAAGTACACAGTTATGCTCACTACTTCTTCCCAAAAAGAAAGAAGTAGTCTTGCATGTAACCTCATGCTCCTAGAACATTCCATTATTGTTCTGTTCATCCTTCAATATGACGGATCCCATTTTGTTACTGAGATGTACATATCAATCTAACGTCTCTTTCCTAGTACTCATTTTCAACTTCCGTAGAAGTAATAATGCATCTTATGCACTATATCACTAATACTACAATGGTCCCCAAACAACGTACACAGGTTCCCAGAGACATTTTAGCTTAAGATTTTCCTATGTTTCTTTTGTTTTTTTTGTGTCTTCTCTCCTTGTTAAAATGGTTTCAAATCAACATCAGATATGTTTCTGGATCCAATATTTCTCTAAAATTTTTTTTATTTGGGTCATCAATAAAAGTCTTCATGAGTCTTTTGAACCCCTAATTAGAAGAAAAAAAATTTAAACATTACACATTTTTGAAAATTTTGACCAGCTTTTTACAATATGATTCTCTGCCATATAACTTTTTAGGTTGCAACCATTGAGAAACCTAACTCACTTCTATTTCCCATCTTTGCAATCCTCTCTGTAACTCCAAATCTGATTTATGTCTATAACATTGTGTTAATCACATTTCTTCCATCGCTACTCCGTCACATGCACTTTACAAAACCTTCAAACTTCATGGCCGATGGTCTATAAAGTGCCACAATGTTGTATATACTTTTGAAGCCACAAGATTACAAACATTAGTGCTATAAGTGGTTAAATACAAGGTTCCAACCTTCTTACCTCTTGCTACCATTTAAGAGCACCCTTGGTAACCTTCCAAAAGTCTGTTATAAATATCACATTACATCCATCACTTACTAACGGGCCCACTAATATGCAAATTTCCTATTTAAAAAGTAGGCACATGTCTGACATCCTTCAATAGCCAAGTATTCTGGGCATTATGCATCCTGAACCCGAATTTTGAGAACCTTTTCCAACTATACTGTAAGGCTCATCATCACCAATAAAAACATGCCCAAAATCATCCGTCGAAGGTTCATAATCATGTAAAATAATTCCTATGTGGAGATAGCATGGAAAGAAGCCCCCGAATCTAAAGCCCAAGATTCAGTAATATTGTGCTAAAGCAGGAAGAAACAATCTTGTAAAGCATCCTAACATACATTACCCATTGCCACATTTTCCTCCTTGTTTTCTTGATGTTGTTTCTTCTTGTTCCAAAAGCTCCCAATAGTCCTTCTTTGCATGCCCAAACTTTCCACAATGCTAGCATACTATCTTTCTTTCGGATTTTGACCTTATAAAACCATCTTTTGATTTTCCACGGCTTCTTTTATTCTTCTGGTCTCCATCTAGTTTCCACTGTCAAAGAATTCCCTAAAGTAGAAGATTCTCGAGGAGATTTTTCTTCACATTTCTCAAAGCTTAGAATCACTCCTACAACATCCTCAAACTTCAACTTTGAGTTAGCTAGAACCGAGTTGCTTACCACCATTACCAAGCTATTCCAACTCTCAAGTAAAGAGCACATAAGGGGTGGTAATAAGCCCTAACTTTTTCATCAAATTCTATTGTAACTCAAAGCTAGTATATTTACAACCGTCTTAAAATCATTTAGATGATCTGCTACTGAACCATTCTTAGGACATATTCATATTAAACAACTTTTTCATTAAAAATATTTATTACAGGCAAAGGGTTTTTCATACAACTTCCCTAATGCATCCATCAGTTCTTTTGTAGTTCTTTTCCTTTGAAATATTAAATAATATCGAAGATTGCAAGACACAAGGAGAGATTGTCCCCAAGTGCCTTCCTATCTAGGAGAAATCCCATTCCGCATCCGTAACATTCTTTTGTAGGTTTTGTTCACCTTCTCAGATAAAGGAAAGCTATAAATATCCTTGGTGATAAAGGTAATCTTCCATTTGCATCTTCCAAAGACTGGAATTTTTCCCGTTGAATTTATCAACCCTTGATCTTCCATCATTTGCCATAGCTCCCACTCAAGATACAACTTTCCCTAATGATTCAACACTTCTATTACAAACTAAACCAGGATCTGATACCAATTAGTTAGGAAATAAGGACATAAAATATGTGGAATAATCCCTCACTTCGAATCGCAATAGTAGAAACTAATATGCAAGAAAATTATTATAGATCTCAAATAAATAGTGCATGATAAAATAACACAACACAAAGAGATTGATATTTAACGTGGTTCACCCAATTTGGGGCTACGTCCACCAATAATCAAATTTCTCATATTTTATTACAAGCCACCGCTCTCTCAATATAATACCCATATCTTGTTTGGAGCTATGCTCAACAAACTCTACAAATTCACACCTTTTTGTCATGTGTGGATATCTAAATATTACATCATACCTATCCATAAGACACAAATACCTACAAACGGCTAATTGACAACTTGCTTAAGTAGGTTTTACAAAACCTATGATATATCAAAACCATGGGCCAAAACTAGCCCATAAACCTATGGGTCAAAATTTATCTCGCACCCATATGAGAAGAACATGTTTCCTGGTAAATATGTCAAGGCCAAAAATTTTTTCTAAGGTGGAAAGATGTAAAGTATGATAGTAAGTGTACAGACTTTAGTTGAAAACAAGCTCCACAACAGAAGCACTGAAGGAATACTTGGTTGAAATTTGAGCTCCAAATGTTGAACACTGGACTTCAGATGGTAAGAACCCATGGTGTTTAAATGAAAATGCATGCAAAACCTAGCTCTGTTACTTCTAAGCCTTGTTCAAACTGTGACCCGAGAATGAATTTTTTGTTATGACCAAATCTAAGTATTAATGTTTGCTTATTGTAGTCTTATAAAGGATGTGTCTAATGAGAGAAATCATGCTTAGGAGTGCCTTATTGGATATTTAAATATCATGTGGTTGTGCTAAGAAATTGATATCTATTTCATTCAGCAGTTGTTAAAGAAAACAAATGAAGAATAGGGGGTTTGTCTTTGACTGTCATTACATTGAGTTCTGAGATCACCTTGAAATAGTAACTTTATTTCAATGTATGTGCATAAAACTTTGGATTTTGTGTTAAAGAGTAGGCATTTTTTATGATTATGTAGAAAAGCTTGATTGGTTCACCAATCCTTCCATAAGGAGGTAGAGTTCTAGGAGGCTATACATAATTTCTCTATGGAAGTATTAAAAGTTCACTTCTATGAATACTGATATCTCTGATCATAGCAAGAGTTGAAGTGACATGATGGAGATGATGACCATCTCAAGGCCCATATGCTGAGAACAAGATACCAATAGCACAAATAATCACATCTTCACTGTTCAAATGATAACTTAGAGGTTGAGATGTACATCTAAAACAGTCCAGAGTCCAAAGGCTTAGGGTGAGGTAATAGAGTTAAATATAAATGCTCAAGAAAAGACTTTACTTGTGAAGACCATAGAAGAGATAGAGAAAATAAAAAATGGAAGTAAGAAGTCACATTCTGGTAAAAGGTTTGAGTTAGCTAGTTAGTGCCACATGAAGGTCAGAGTCACAGGAAATAAATACAAGGATGAACATATATGAAGCCATGACAGTTTAGAGCTTATTGCAACATTTCAGTGAAGTTATGGATATCCTTAACCATTCTAGACTGAGATCTGATCCATACACAAATACAAAAGGTATGTCGAACAACTCGAAAACATGATGGGAATTATGACTCACACAAAGATTTCATACCAAGAATTAATGGAGTGGTGATGAGAAACAAGGGTCTAAAATGCCTATAAGGTTATTATGGAGAGAAGATCTTAAGAAAGTATCTAGTAGCTTGGATAATGGAATTCTTTCAGAGAAGAATCTAACTCTTGTTATAGTTGAGCTTCATAAGAAAACTATAGGCGACTGACTTCCTGTTTTGTATACTACCCCTAGATGTCATTAAAGAGGTTACTAATTATGGACTGGACATTTACAAATAGATGAAGACTTTTCAACTGGTTTCATAACAAGGCTTGTAGCCTCTGCCTGAAAATCACAGATATCAAGCATCTTAATGGAGATCTCGAAAGGTGCTTCTCAAGAGGGTATATGGCCTCCAAATTTGTACACTAACATTTCATGACTCTATGTGTGAATGATTTAACATCCAGCTTAGCAATTAGGTTGAAATCACTTACTTAAGCACACATGTACGTCATTGCAGAATAAAACCAGGAGTTGCACAATAGCTTACTTCTCATTTTTGGAAGGAAAACACTGATCAATTTGACATCATTACTCATTCTCCCTCTTTGTCTTGCAATGAGTCACATCCCTCAAACCCTAGAATGCCTAAAACCCTAAAATGCAAAAAAAATCCGTAAAACATAAAAAAAATCCTAAAAAGTAAAACAACTTAGATGGAGCCCAAATTTTGCGTACAGAATATGCCTTCATAAATGAAGGGGTCAGAAAAATATTGGCTTATTACATAAAGCAAAGAAAGATATATTAAAATCTAAGTTCTAGACATAACCAAAAAAGGTTCAGAGCCAATTTTAGACCACTGGACGAAGAAATTTGAGCCCTGAAAATATGCTAAAATGAAACCCAACCTTTATGAGAAAATTTGTTCATGGCATATTACTAATCAATATATAAGATCATGGAAAATGTCAAGATGATCCAATAGTTAGATCAAAATTTATGGTCTTCAAAAGTCATGCTCCCGCATCATTCTCCCCTGGTTGAAAAAAAATCCGCTCGTATAAATTCAGTTGATGGAATTTATCCAATTTTACATCATCAATCTTCTTCAACTACCACTCATGAATCCAAGAATATTATCTTCCTGTTACAAACCTTCCCACTATACCAAATATTTATTGTATCTCCCATGTCTTAGCAGTAACTGTCTTTTGATCCAAGACACAAATTACCCTCTCCTTTTTCTTCTTTGATCTTTGCTACTGCCAATTTATTTATTCCTCCCCCATGAAATTTTCACTCATGACCTAGAAACTTATATAATTCATAAACATTAAAAAAATGGTAAAATAAGAAATTTTTCATATAGCTCCACCTTATAAGCATTGTCAATTATTTTCTTCTGAATCCTACATGGGTCAATATTCTTATACTTTAGTTTATTATATGTCCCCTTTGGAAACATATCCTTTTTGAGATGAATATAACCATATCTCCTTCTTCAAATTCATTTTCTCTCCTACTTGCATTCATAACTATTTTATATTTTGTATCACTAACTTTCAGGTTTTCCCTCACTTCTTCGTGTAATTATAACATGTGTTCTACAAATGCTTCTTATTCATCACTGGTTTTATTTTCAATAGGAAGTTCAATTATAGCTAGAACTCCCTTGGGGTTAATATCATAGACAATTTGGAAAGGAGAACTCCTTATTGGCCTATTTACAAAGTTGTTATAAGAAAACTCGGCATGTGGTAAAGCCAAATCCCATTGTTTCAAATTTTCTCCAACTATATTTGCAACATAGAAGATTTCCCAAGATCCTATTTACTAATTTTTTCTATCCATCAGTATGGGGGTGATATGCACTATGGAATACTGAATTGTAGTTGTGTCCCCATTTTACTCCACAGATTCTTCCAAAAGTGAATAAAAAACTTTATGTCCCGATCTGAAGTGATCGTTCTTGAAACTTGATGCAACCTAACCACTTATAAAAAATAAATATGCAATTCTATATAGCATCATTAGTTTTTTTCTACAAGTAATAAAACATTCCACTTTAGAATCTCTATCTACTACCATAAAGATAGAATAATTATCCCATTATGTGTTAGGAATTCCTAACACGAAATACATGCTCAAATCAACCAATGGTACTATAAGGATAGGTTCTGTGTATGGCCCTTGGGAATTTAACACACTCTACATCTTTATGCGATCCTACATATGTCCATTTTTATCTTTGGCCAACAATACTTCTCTACCAGAAGAGTAGAGTTTTATTACTTATACCAAAGTGTCTAGCTAAAACCCTAGTATGTAGTTCTCTTATAATATTTTCTCTCAATGATCCAACATGGATGCATAATTACTTTCCCCTGAATAAATAACCATCATGCATAAAATAATCAGAAGAACCACTACCCACGTTAGGGTCCTTACATCATCTCACAACATCACCAAAATATGGATCACTTTCATACAATACCTTTACTACATTAAACCCTACTACTTCATTTTCCATTGTTATCAAAATTGATATATGCCTACTCAAGGTATAAACAATTCTACCTACTTGCCTTATGGTTTAAGACAAAATCATATTCTTGAAAAAATGAAACCCATTTTTCATGCCTATTAATTTGTTTCTTTTGTGAGTTTACATACCTCAATGCTTCATGGTTAGCAAAGAGTACAAATTCCTTAACTACCAAGTAATGTCTCCATTTCCTTAATGTCTGAACAATAACATAATATTCCACATCATAAGTAGAATATTTTCTCTTGATTTCATTTAGAATTTTCCCTTGTCAATATCTGAAATAAACTCTACCAAAACCTCAAAAGATATGCTCTTCGCAAAGTGTGAAAATAACTTATTGAATCCCATGTCTCACAACTCGTCCCAAAAATTGGATTTTAAGGTTCAACCACTTCAGACTTATTCTACTCGTTACTTTAGAGTTTTCACCACCAAGTTTCCGAAGTTAGTACATTGTTGACCCTGAAGGGTTTTTGACCTTCGAAAATGGCTCACCATGGAGCTTTCCATGTCACCTCAACACTTTGGATTTTTGGAGACTTTTTTCTTCGGGCATATCCCGTAAGCCACTTTGGGGAAATATCTTGCCATTCTCCTAAATAAACTCCATCGAAAACCTAAAATACCATACCTCCAAAGTATGAACATTTCAAACTTCGTGGTATCCTTCACATCCCCTGCAAACTCGACTCCCGAGCACTTTGCTGAGCTCCATTTCATTTCTACCCTAGTTAGCTCGGGCCTGAGTCATTCCTCATCCCAATGAGCCAACCTCCACACTCAATATGAGGTCAATGTTCACCGACCCCCATCCATCTATTTACTATGGGCCCTGAATCTCTATCTCACCATCACCGAACTATCCTTCATGTTGGGGTCTTGACTCAGATCTTATATGTTTGCACTCAGATGATATGGCTCCTAAAATCACCGAGTCCTTGGTGTATTAATGTTGTGCCGCACCTTTGAGCCCTGATCTTACTTATGAGCCTGTCTCGCTAAGTAGCTGTTATGCCCGAGTTCACCTCAATTCATGTAATGCGGCTCCCTGAAATCAGATTTTTGAGCTTGTTCCATGTTTCACCAAAACGATCCCTCTAATGTATTTAGTCCGCTCTTCCTCACCGAAAAGCACTGGCTCACCGTTTTGTCGAGAGCTCATCAAGCCCCCCCAAGGGCTCAACTAACGATCTTTGTAACTCAGCTCACTGAGTATCTTTCCATGCTACTTGGTGATCCCTCATTTAATCGTTCCTCTAATGCACAATCCAAACTCAACGAGCTACTCTCGGAGCAGCTCGTTGAACTACTTTTTAGATCAGTGTCTCTTCAAGGCCCATTTGGGTAATTTTTGATTTTTTATTGATTTTATAATGAATTTTCCTAGATGTGGAGCCTGAGGGGGAACCAATAGGGTGTCTCGGGGTCATTTTGTTTCCTTTTCACTCTTTCGTCAATTTTGGCCAAATATGGGCCTACGTGGCCAACATTTCATCCTTGTTAAGCTAATCTTAAGGGTCAAAACCCATACGAGGAAAAATTTCCTCAATATGATTTTCACTCCTGAAATCATTGAATGTGCCCCCTGAAATCCCAAAACTTGCTGTAACTCAATTTCATCCTCAAGTGCCTAGTCCTAGGCCCAAGTTAAGTTACAACCTATTAACTAAGTTTTCTCGAGGGGTGGGTAGAATTGGATATACAAGAATATTTTACACAAAGATGAATGGGTTCATATAAGGATTGCGTAGAAGCATTATAAATATTTTATTCAATTAGAGGTTAACATATCTGTAAAGGGTGTGGGATAAAATAGACATAGAAAGGTCCAATGCAAAAATGACTCAAGCATGAAATGATTGAAAGGAGAAATTACATGCAAGATATGGTAAAGAAAAGGTGCATAATTCCATACTATGTTGTGAAGGTCAAGAGGTTATATGATTTAAATTACCAAATTAGGGACATGTTGGGGACACAATAATAAATAGAGATTTTTTAAAGAATGCTCCAATGTACTCTATAAAATTTGGGATCTCCGGTTCACTTGTTAGAAGAAATACAAACACACTCAAAGATTTTATGTTATCAAAACAAGAGAAAAATCTCATGTCTTAAATTCAAGAATGCGACATAATAAATTGAAAATAATATAACAGTTATATGTTTGAAAATGGATTTACTTACCTTACCATAAATATTTTATGTTTGAAATAAGGAATTCACATGGTGCACACAATTATTGGTCAATATTATTATATTTTTCTATTTTATGATTTTTAATTGGAATGAATGGAGGGGAGGATGATGCATTAATCCACTTCCAGTTGTGAATATATAGCCCTTACAAAGATACCTTAGGGTCTGATCATGGTATTGCTCCATTGCCAACCATGAATGTATAGCCCTAGAGGAGATCACTAAAAAGACCTTTATGCAAAGAAATATTTTGAAACACTTGAAAGTTTTGGTTGATATATTCTATTCTTTTTCTTTCAGTTTGCATGTGGGTTAGGAACCAACAAAGCCATGTGAGAGGATGCGATAAAATAAGTGACGTGCATATGAGTCTTTGGATTAACATAATATTTAAGTACAATATTAATATGAATGAAAGTCCATGACTCCTTGGGAGCACCTCAATATTTAATAATCTACATGAAAACCTTAAAATAAAGATTAAGATGTTAAATTGAAAACATAAAATAATAAAGTAAACTTACAAAATTGTGTTTACCGACTTACCGAATTTCCTAATAACACATGCTTGTTATTATATATAATAGTCAACCATAGTTTCAACTCAACACAATAAACACCAAAAATCAACCAAGTGAAATATAGAAATTTATATTAGCGGTGCATGAAAAAGAGTTACCTGAGAGGGAACAACCTAAACTAATTTTTAAACGAAGGTGTAAAATTTTACTAACTACAAAGACCACCTACAAAATAAAGTACAAATAAAAAAGAAAGTTAATATAGAAAGAGAGGAATAATATTTACAAGGTACATGATTACCCAAAGTATTGTTTACTGAAGTTCCATATAGGAATTTAGATCAAGCATAAAAGTAATGTTTGATAAAATTTCCATTAATTGGAAATGACACATCCTCATTGTTTGAATTCTTGATTTGGAGGGTGTTCTTAACAAAACGTTTTGCAATTTGGAAGGGGCCAGGCCAAAGCTTATCATTTTTTTTGTTTCATCTTATTCTCACGTGCCTTATCCTAAAGTATCACCAAGTGTGATATTATAGAGGCTTTAAGCTTAACTTTCTTGTCAAACCAATGTTCGAAAACCTCTTGGTGTCTACTAAGATGAGAATGGGTTGTATGATGTTTTTAATATAATTACATGAGGCTAACAATTATAGCCTTTATGTTTTCATCTTCCACTATGTATGCTTTTATTAATTTCGGTGGGGGGATTCGTAGGTTCACTAGAAATATATGGTTTATGATATAGATGTGATGGTATGGTGTAGTGCCTAGAGTAGAATTCATGTAGGTCCTATTTGAAAAAAGGGAATATTTGAGATGATTATGCCAATATCTCATATTTTTATCCAAGACATTATCACTAAAAATCCAACAAGTTCTCTGTTAGTTGAATTTGTAAGACCATTTCTTTGCGGATATTAGTTAGAAGAAAAATCATAATAATCTTATGGTCATATTCCCATTCAAGGAATTACATGGAAGAAAAATTAGGGTCATTGTGACATACCAGTGGAAAGGCCATAGAAAACTTGGTAATCATGTGGTCCTCTATGAAAATAATAACAATGTCTATTGTGAAATTCTTGAATGGTTTTCCTTCTTCCTAATGCATTCTGTAATCAGTTGCAATGATAATTAACTGATGGCTAGCTGAATAATTTTTGTTGATAAATCTAAAAAAGTCTAACACCCATTTTGCATTGGAGTACACCACAATAAAAGGTAGTAGATCCATATCAGGATTATGCTCTTTGGTTGTGGCAGCCTAGAAAATTTTACAAATTTAACATGAGTTTTTATCTCTTTGAAAAAATTGGGTCAATAGTATCCCACTCTCATAATATAGTCCACAATAGAATTGCTTGACTCATGGCATATGCCATATTTCTCATTGAAATATGTAAAGAAAAATGCATATCAACAGATAAGATCTACTACTATGATTTCTTATTTGATCACTATTTTCAAAATAAGAAACTATTGAGCTTACCAACCGCTAAACCATTCCTTTCAATAAGTAATGGAGCTTAGCGGTCACTAAGAATTTTGTTTGATATAACCTATGTGTATTACAAAGAAAAGATGCATAGGTGTGAGCCTAATAGTCACTAAGCTGAGCAAAGAGTTTATACAATGAAAAAAACCTAACTGAACTTTAAATCTATCTGATAGGATACTGTAGACATTAAATCATGCACTTTGGGTATATTTCTAGGGCCTGATCACATACCACTATTTTTATGATTACTAATTGGGAAGGACTAGTAACTGACCATCTGTGTTTGGCCTCTTTTCTTTCTTCTCTTAGTTGTCCTCCATGTTCTTACACACCTTCTTGCACCACTCAGGCTTACTTTCGAATTCTTCAATCTTTCTATGAGCTCTGAAAACTGGCACCCAACCAGGATGCCATAGTGCCTAGGTACCCTTGTCCTCTCTAGGAACCTCAAACACTATTTGTATCTTTCTCGCCTATTTTTTTTCTTTTCATATCCATTTGGCATCTTGTTTTCTTGGTGTGTTAGCCTTTTAAAGTTTTCAATTACAAAATTCAAACAAGGGAATCATATAAATACAAATCTATGCGACCACAATAAAGGACCAAACACTTATGCACCTATTACTATCACCTAAGGTTGTATCCAAAGGATATTTCAAAAGCATCAAAGATCATCCATCTAGCTATCATTCAAGGGACAAGGGACTACATTATTCTGCATACAATGTCATAGGAGAGAAAGTTAATTTTGACATCCATGCACATCTATCTACATTGCTACATCTAGCTATTGTTCCTCATTCAAGTGCATCTTGCATAAGAACCACCTAAGGTCATGACTCTTGCACACACACATGAGAACTACATGGAGTCTAAAATGTAGTGCAATGCTTAAATCATAAGTTCACTCTAGTCGGGTGACCACTGGGGTTAGTCTGAATCCCCATTTGTTTATATTTAAATTTTTAGGATTTGATGTGTTTTGGGATTTTGTAGGAGGGTTTTACAGGTTACATGTGAACTTGGTGATCTTCCAATGACGACATATAGGCGATTAACAAGTAACATTTAGTGAACATTCTTGTATGACACTGACATAAATTTGTTTCTGACAGGTTCTATGCATTCACAAATGCTCTCAATGAAAGTAGTCTACAATTCCTAGGTTCCCTTGACCCATTCCAGGAGCCCCATTCTCTGACATTTTTGATAGTTATGTGATTTTTCTAGAATTTTTTTGTGATAACCCCTCCTTTCCTGTTTCAACAGTTTTCCATCTCAGCACACCTTTAGGATTATTACAAACTAGCTAAGTATTTTATTCCCTTCACTTGCGCTCTAAGGTTTCAATTTTAGCTAGTTTATTTCTTACATGTTTCATAATCTATACTTTATTTCTATATTATTGCGTTATAAATTAATTAGAACTTAACACATATATTTTATATATTTTCTTAAATCATTTGGTGAACCTAACACACAAACATCTTAGATCTTCATTTGGATCCTCAATCTATCTAATCTTCTTTCATGGACTCATCAAGGTCTCGTCAAATATCCTTTACATGAAATACTTCAAATGCATACACCCTGGAAAAGATATTATCCACAAAAATATCTAGACAATCTGTCCTATTCGATATGATACATACCCACATTCACAAGTGAGTGTCCATCTTTAAATTGTCTCTTCTGACGACCCTATCCTGGTCGTAATCCTCCATCCACTCAACCAATTTGTAGAGTCAATTCAAGCTTTGCATTCTTTATTTCAAGAAAAAAATTTCAGGTTACAAAATCAACAATGATTACATCTCTTAAAAATGAAATTTAGCATAACTCAAGGATACTTCTCAGGCTCACGTTAGTTCTTCATTCTACATCTCATTCATATCATCCCAATTTTATGTCTTATACATGTGATTATATTAGTGCACCTCAATTCTTACCACAATACCAGAAATTCTCAAGTTTTATTATCAACCCTGCTAAGCAACATGACATTATTATTCCATAACTCGTCAATGACCAATTGATCAATTTTGCCACCTACTCATTTCTATCCTCCTTATAGAGCTTTCCAACTATTAAGGGAATCCTATCTTACAATTATCATCGAATCAATGTGACATAATGAAAATGCTTGGTCTATTCTCTTACACCGATAGATTGGACACCTTAAGCATTATGGTATTATCTCATTTGTCTGCACAAAATAATGCTACATGTTCATCTCCAATTGCTACATCTCATTAGGTTCCTAAATCCGGTTCATCTATGTCTAATGACCATCATGTTATCACTTCTATTGTTACTTCTTCAGTCAGTCGAGCGCCTTTTATTCAACCTAATCCGACTAAGTAACCATCTCTCAAAATCAGTCTAACACCTCCTCCTCTCAAATCATCTATGACACTACCAAGTCAAACTACGAAACCAACTCCCAAAATTAGTCCACCCTCTTCTCCTATCAAGTCTTCTATAGTGTTACATCAATCAATCACAAAATAAGCTCCAGACAAATCTCTTTTGTTCAAAGAAACTAGTCCTTTTACTGATGGCTAGGACATATTTCAAACTCCTCCACCATCACATAGTCCTACTATGTTGCTTCTGGCTACCATCATCGCAGATTCTATCTCTTATCATGACATGAGATAATGCTCTCCCACAAGTAGCATAGTACCTCTTGTGTCACCACATAAATCTCCATCATTGGCACACTTGGGGGCATCATGACTTACTCTCCCCCCTTCTTAGCATTATCACGTCTTATCACATTTCTACCATTACGCTTCATGATTTACATCTTAGTCTTCCTCATGCATCATACACATCATTGATACACACAACTTGTATCGTCACTACCCAATGTTACGCACTCTTTTGATATAGTTCACACTGGACTATTGAGGGCCCACTACATTCATGAACCTTACATAATACACATGACACATTACACATTCTGGTGCATTCATGACACATCTTTCTAGTGCACATATTCATCACAACATACTACCCCGATGACGCACTCTAGTTCCGCAATTCATACTTAACTACTAAGGGTCTAAATAGGAAATAAACCTCACCACACTCACTAACTCTATACACTGTATACACCATCAATCTATCTTTCTAGTGCACAATTCAAACAATTTACCTGATGATGCAAACTCTTTTTCTATGGTTTATTCTTGACTGTTGAGGGAGTATTTTATAAATGAACCTCATTTCATACACATCCATACACATTCAATTTGGGGACACACTTCTCCTATCAAACTCAAACTACATTCCAATTCCATTTTACTCTCACAACATACTACATACCTTGGTTTCACAATATTCTTGTTTACTTACACTTGCATGTACACTTTTCTTACTATGCTAGATCAGATATATCGTATGTCATTATCTTTTCTACACACACATGCATGTTCACTTGCCTTATAGTTGTGAATTCAAGATTTATACAAATCCTTAAACACAACCTAAATGCTTGACATTGCATACCTCTTACCAATCCCATGACATGACTCCTAAGGGGCATCTACCTTCATACACATCTACATGTTCTATTTTTTTTTCTTTATACTATTTCACTATTCTTACTAGCAAAATATGCTATATTGGATCATACACACTGTGAAACATACTTTCTATATTTCTAACATGCTATTGGGTGCATTCGTGTGCAAAGTTTTTCTTACAGGAACTAATTTGCCACCATGGTTATCTGTTACACTTTGCTTGCTACTATTTGTCATTGTTTACCATTGTTTTCAATTTTTTACAGGCTTTTCCCTTTGTCTTTTGTGCACATTTTATACTTTTAGCCATTGCAGCCCATGATTGTTTTATGACATTGTGAGCAATGTCCTATGTTTGAAACCCGCTTTTCATAGTCTATACTATCTTCTTTATTGAATAGATTATACTTTTGTATTCTATATGTGTATTTTTCTTGTTTGCACTAACACATGATTTTTTAGCCACTTTGTTTGCATGTTCCTTGGTTTTTACCAAGAACTTTCCCTTCCCTTGCAAGGCATTGGTTTCAGTTTCAGCGCACTTTCAAGTCCCCTCCTTTGGGTTGCATCCTCCTAGAAACATTACATGAACCCAAAATGAGGGAGGGCATACTTTGGGTAAATAAATCACCCCAATTAGTAGTAAAAAGTCACAGTTATGACCTAGTTCAATACCAATGAACAGCACAGTATTTCAGTCTTAGAAACGGCCCAGAATATGACTTGGGTCTTTAGCACATTACAAATGCGAGTGCCCAGATACATAGACAAGAGCACCTGAGCGTTCCCTTGACCCTTCCTAGGAGCCTATGACCAAGGAAAAGTTACAACATTTTTTCTTAGATTTGCATAAGTTTCTAGTAGTTTACACAACGGTTTTCATAAAACAGGCACAATCCTCCAGCAAACAACATGCATGCTTATCTCCTTTTCTCTATTTGCATGTTGGATCAAACTGGATCAAAATAAAACAAAGCAGGATCACACTATTTGTAGTGGTGTATAATTTTTTGGGAAGATATTCAAATATTGGAGAAGAACACTAGACCTTTCTCCCTACACTTCTTCTATCATGGCATGAGATCACCCAAAAGATGCACACTTGGTGCAATTGGAAAGAGATCACTTGAAAAATATTAGTAGTGGCGTGATATCACCCAAAAAACTCATTCTTATTATAGCATTTTCAGGATCACTTTATACTCCTTCTCACTAATACGCGGATCATGCTGCACATATTCCTTTTTGCTACTTTTTCACATTTTTTACACACTTTTTACATAATTGGCATTAAAATTTTCAGATACACATATTTGACTACTCGTTTTGCTCTTCTCTCTTACAGGTCCATCCTTATGGGAAGTAGAACAGTCACATCATCAAACACATCAAGTGAAAAAGAAACATAGGTACAATATGACACATTCACATACACTTTTCATCCCTAGGGTCTACTTCCTCTTCTCTAGCATCCATGCTTCATTTTATATCACTTCATGCTTTTTCTCGTCTCCTTAGGGACGATGCTTTCACCATCGATCTACATGGGTATCTAGGTACACATCTCTTATATAATTTTCTGTTATCGAAGTATTCACTCAACAATATAAAGTGGGGGAAAATTTAGACACTAAATCATGAACTTTTGGTACATTTCTAGGTCCTAATCACATACCATTATTCATATGATTCATAAGCAAGAAAACTAGTAATTGACCATCTTTTTTTGGCCTCTTTTCTTTCTCTCTTGCTATACTCTGTGGTCTTACAAACCTTCAATGCCCATTTTTAATTTCGACAATTCTTTATCTTCCTTGGCTTTGGACACTAGTGCCTAGCCAAGACGTCAGCACCCAAGCGCACCTTTCGTCCCCTCTGGGCACCCCGACCTATTTGTATCTTGCTTGCACATCTTTCAGGTATTCTTTAGCATATTTTGGGTATCTTATTTTGCTTGGTGGGTCAGCCTTTTAGATGGTCAATTATGAATTTCAAACAAGGGTATCATATAAATACAAAGCGATGTGACCATAATAAAGGACCATGCACTAAGCATCTACCCTATCACCTAAGGTTGCATCCAAAGGATTTTCAAGAGAATTAAAACATCCATCTAGCTATCATTCATGGGACAAGAGACTGCATTCTTTTGCATATGCTTCATAGGAGGGGAAGTTCATTTTTTCATGCATACATCTATCTACATCTAGCTAATGCTCACTGTTTAAGTGATTCTGACATAAGAGCCACCTAGGGCATGATTTTACACACACACACAGAACTAAATGGAGTTTTAAATGTAGTGCAATGCCTAGATCATAATTTCACTCATTCAGGTGACCTATGGGGTCAGTTCAAATCCCCATTTGCACCTTCTTTATTTTTAAGATTTGATGTGTTTTGGGGTTTTCCAAGTGCTCTTTCTCTTTTCAGGTTTCAAGAAAACTCCATGATCTTATAACAACATACAAGAGACTAAAAGAAAGGTCTAATGACACTTGTGTGACATTGAAGAAATCACTTTATGATAGTTTACATAGTCACAGACACCCAAAGAATGTATCTAGTGTGTAGGTACCCTTGATCTAGTCTAGGCACCCTAGTCTCGACATTTCCGATGGTTTTGCATTTTTCTGGGCTTGGTTACGGAAGTATACATTATTGTTCCATCGGTATTCCATCTCGGCATAGCTTTGGGATTATTGCAAATTTATCTGTCTCATCCCTTCTCTTGCACTTAGGGTTTCAAATTTATTAGCTTACTTGTGTCAAATCTGTAATTTATTGCTATATTATTGTGATGTAACTTAATTAGAATTTAACATATATTTTTTCTATATTTACTTAATCAGATGTAATGCTATTATACCAAATCCCTCTTTCCTTAGCAACATTCAAGACGACATGTCTCTACACCATGACGTTGTATGAGCACCCTAACAACTTTGTTAATAATCATCCTTTTTCCTGACTAGGAAAATCCCTCATAGCCTTTAAGAGTAAAAAAGTCCATTACAGATGTATTTCTCATCGAAATATATAAAGGAAAATTCCTATCAAACACTAATATCTATTACCATGATTTGTTATTCGACCACTATTTTCAAAATAAGAGACTGCTGAGACAAGTGGTTGTTAAATCATTCCTTTCAATAAATAATGGAGATTAGTAGTCCTAAGAATTTTCTTTGATACAAATCAATGTTTGATGTAATGGTTTTAGGCTAACGAACACTAAGCTAGACCATATTTTGTTTGCAACGATAGAATGCAACAGAAGAAGCCTAATGGGCACTAATTTTTGCTAATGCATGTCTAAATGGGGGTTTATTTTGTTTATAATGATTGTGTATTATAAAAGGGTATATAATATAATCTACTATATCCTACAATTTCCCTGAAAGATGTATAATAAAATTTCCAACTAGTATTTCACCAAAAGGTATACAATTTATTACCCTATACAAAAACATTTTTTTACCTATATGCAAAGTAAAGAGATTGATCCTAGCGACCGCTAAGCTATACAATTTATTTATTTACATTGACAAGACCAATTAGATAGAGCCTAAGGGCCTCTAATGTAAAATTTTGTATTACTTAAGAGGATTATATCTAGTTTCAAATAATCTTATTTAATGAAACTTAATTGTAAATAATTGTGTGTTTACATATTTTATTGCATAACGGTTGCACTTTATGCAATTTTATTACATAGCTTAAAGAGCATAAGGTTTAATAAACATTAACTATTAAATAGATTAATATTTATATTTATTGTATTCACTCTTGCATATACGTAGTTTATTATATATAAATATAAATTACATGTACTTGGGAAAGATGTAAAAAATATCATTATTTTGCTTGCAAATCTTCTAGCTTACCAACTTTAGAAATTGAATTTTTAAGAGTGTCGACTCAATATTGATAATTAAGTGTAATAATATAATGAAAGATTCGTATATTAATTATCCACGCTTAATTAATTGTTTCAAAAAACAATATAATATTAAACATTTTTTATTGTTGTTCAAAGATGCGAAAACTACTCATAAATCATTGCTACATATAAATCTTTGTGGCGATAGGCATTCAAAAATAACCGACGAGACAAATTTTAGAAATCACAGTGCAATAGAATATTTATCATTGTGGAGACATGCATTAAAAATATCTGGTGGGAAAAATAAGAGAAAACAAATGATGGGACAAATAAGAGTAAATAAATGACAGGAAAAATCGAGAAAACAAAGTTCAACGGCACAGAAGATATGGAAAGGGAACACATGAGTTTCATTAGGGCATAACAAAAGGTGATTTAACAAGACAAATAAAATGGAGGGATAGAAATATGTAGATATGTAACATAGGGATTTCATCATGGTATAACATGTAGGGGTTTCACCAGGGTGCATTGTGGTGCAAATCATAAGAGGCAGATCTCTCAAACAAAAGTGGAGCAAAAACCCCTTAAATTTTGTTAAATTCCTGTTCTAAAAATGAATGGAATGAATTTTATAAATTGAAAGTGTATGGTAAATACTTTTGATAAATAATTGTTTTAAAGTTGTATGGAATGATTTTTTGTTTATCTCCCTTGTTTTCTTTCCATTTAAAAGTTTCTATGTGATCCTCTCTACAACATAGTAAATATGTGTACCAACTTAAAAAATCATAGTATTTCCACTGCATCCTTTTTCTTGCAAATGAATCAAAAGTCGTATCCTCAGTTCTGTGATTTTTTAATTCAATTTCTCAACTTGCCTTCCTGGCAGACCCAAAAAACTAGAAACCCTAATCATTTTTTTGGAATATTTAATAAAATTTCATTGTGCATTTCATTGGATATCAAAATATTAAAATTTTAATTTCCCCCTCAATTAGCAAAAATGCGAGGGAGGTTGAAATTTTGAACCATCTCAAATATGGGGGAAATGAAATTTGAAAAACCCTCAGAGAAAACAAAATTTGGGTGGGGAAATAAGATTTGAAATTACTTTTTTAAATAGGTGTTTGGTATTTTTTTTACCTAAAACTAATTACATTAAACTATTTTTTTCAAATAATATTTTTTTCGACCAACATTGCTAGATATTGTACACATTTTGTAATATAATTCTTCTATTATAATGATACACATTTCAGTTTTTAAACGTGTAGCATTAGTATTCAAAAAATATTAAACCAGTAAAATCATGGATAAACTTGTAGTAGTATTATTCAAATAATACCCACTAAGAAGATGACACATGGCTTTAAATTTTTAAATTATCTTTGTTGTGGTCAGTAAGTCCATTTATATGGTTAGATATTTTGACATGATATTCCAAGCCTAACATCCGCTAAGCTAGATGTGCATTGCAATGCGTTTATCCAATATAACAAAAAGTTGAGATTAGTGTCTGCTAGGAGAATTATTACATTCCACACAAGAAAATGATGGAAATTAATCTACAAATTATTTATCCTTCCCATTTGTATTCTATAGCTTGTTGAGGCATTGTTTAGTGACCGCTAAGATATAAATATCTTACATTTATTTTTTATCGACATATGATCATGTATACTACGAAATGCCTATTATTCACATAATGTTTTTTTTGCTTATATAAAAGAAAATACTTAGCTAACGCTAAGATCCATTAATACAATTTTTGACAATTTTTGCACTCATGCAAAAATGGGCAACTCAAAAATTCATTTCAGATGGAGATACCTGACTAAGGGGAAAACATGTAGTTTCTTAAAGGTTTTAAGTTGCAGTAAGTGAATTAACAAGTCACAATACAACTATGTGTGTTGTTGTAGAATGTAAAAACTCATGTATGCTTCCATTCCATGTTTGTCTTCATCAAAGTTGCAAAAAAGTCCCGAAGAACTAAATTACAACCTTGATAAAAGCAAAAAAGGCTGCAGACTTAAGGAGTTGGACTTCAGAACAACAAACATAGTTGTTGATTACATGGTTGAAGGTACATTATCAGTTACAGGTACAATAACTCTTGTTATTTATTTATGTTTGAATGAGATTAATTATGTTTTGATTTGTTTGGTTCATTCTACAATTATCATTTAGAGTAATCAAATGCAAAAGGAAATAGACAACTCAATTAAAAAATTTAATTTCTTTTATTCATAAAGAGATACAAATTCAGTTTTCCCACACAAGTCATGGGATGTAAATTATGACTATTTAAGTAAAAGATACATGCACACAAATCTAAAAACAAAGGAATATAGAAGAAACCCATCATTACCTTTAGATTCATCTTCTTTTGCATCATTCAGTCCATCAATGTACCTAAAAATAAAAGAGAAAGTTTGTCAGATATTGAGCTCATGGTTTAATATGTTATCCTGTACTATTAGTTTCAGGAAAATGAATCTTGTAAAGTCAAAAGGCATAAGGTACACCAAATGTGATACAAAATTGAGAAAGTACTATCTTGCAAAAGAACACGTGATTCTTAGAATCATGAAATAAAAGGAAGAAAAGAAAAGTCACTAAGGAATAAAAGAGAGGATAAATCCTATTATTTTCTAACTATTTCGTTTAAGTGTGAAGGTACAAGTTACAATAGAAGAGAACAAAATTCATGATTTAATTTTGTACTAACAAATATAGATTATATTAGCACATGAAACAAAACAAATGGCTACAGAAGAAAAAATCATTCATGTATTTTATAATGATCGAAGTACAAGTGTTCAAGATGCTACCACTCAATTAATAAAGTAAGGTACAATTTTTTTGAACAAAAAGGAAAAATTATCAAGTATAATTTCCATGAGCAACAAGAAATTTTAGAGTCAAAGCAGAACACAAAAGGTTATGTTCACAGTAAGCTTTAAATATTGAAGTGCTAAAGGACAAACTACTAAATGCATATTTTCATCTTTTAGCATACTTCAGAAAAAATAAAATCAAAAGGTTTCAACATTTGAAGGAAATATAAGAGTCATAGTGAGCAGATCTCAAACATATGGCACAAGCCCAATTTTAAAAATGGCAACCCAAAGCTTACAAGAAATATAATTGCTTTTCCATTCTGATATTGATTGAAAGAAGGCATCACAACATGCTGAAGAATTGCTAGGCATATATACAAGATTGAAATCTCAGTTCGAGCCATTCAAATAAATACATTAGAATTATCAAGTCAAAGTTATTCATGAGTTCATAAGAGATTGCATCATACAATTGAGATCAAAGATAGTTGTATCATTTAATGCAAAGAAAGTTTATCAAAAGAAAACAGGACAACTGAAAGTAGATGGTTGAGATGAACGTAAGAAGCAAGATATAACAAACTTCTATGGTGTCAAATATAAGATGCAATTACATATTGACCAAATTGAGAAACTTTGATGTCTCCAAATAACCCCAAAATCTAAGTTAATATGAATTGCTCAACAATGGATTACATATTAAAGAAAGTGTTCCAAAACAGATGAAGGAATCGTCTGCCTCTGGACTGAAAAAGAGCCATCTGCACTGTCACTGTGTGTCTGCGATCCTTAAGATCAGGACAGAAGTCAAGATATGCTGGAAATCTGCTCACTCCACGAAGGATAACTGAAGGTAATGTAACTCTGAAGAACTCTGGAGTTTGGTCCAAACAACAAGTGTGACATAGGTCTAACAAGTGAGTGCAAAGGAGCAGAGTGCAAAGCGATGAGGTACCTCTCCACCTTATAGTTTGAGCTTTTGGTGTGACGGCAAGTCAAAGCAGCATCCTTGATACTATCACAATGATATAGAAGCATAAATGGACAGGTCATCAACAAGCTCAAACATGAATGGTGGAGAGGGATATCATCGTGTTATATCATTCTGCTATGCCAACACCCTCAAGTACATCGATGGAGTTTCAGGTATACACCTAAATCAGGCCACAACCCTCAATATTAAGAGGCATAGCTGATACTAGGACATTTCCTGGGAGGTCATCCATCCCAGAACTACTCTGGGGGCGGTGCGCTTAAGCTGCAGTAAGCATCTGCATACCAAGATGACATACCATCACACCAAAAGCTCAAACATGTATAGTGGAGAGAAATCTCATCATTTTAATCAGTTGCTACGCCAACAGTTATTTCTTTATGTTTGAATGATATTCCAGATTATGTTTACATGAGTCTATTTAGCTTCATTCCAAAATTATCATTTACATTAATCAAATGCAAAAAACAAGGATAGACAACTCAATGTACTGGAAGATTATAATTTTCTATTTATTCATAAAGAAGCATTCATAAATTCATTTTTCCCACACAAGTGCCATGGGAGGTCAACTTAAATGCAATTTTAAAGTTGCATAATGATACATGCACACAAAGCATGACAAGAAACAGGATATATTGCAAGAAACTCATGCATTTCACTTTCAGGAAAAAACATTGAAAGTTGAGCTTCATTATTCCCAGTTACATCTTCTTCTACATCATCTAGCTCTATCAAATGGGACCTGAAGAACTAAAACTCATTAATGAAGGATGTTCGTACAATATTTGAGCTCATGAGTTCAATCTGTATACTTACGGTCATGCACAAAGTCATTTAGAATGGTAGAATTTTCAGCTTGTCAGAATGTTACCATTGCATCAATGAAGCCAGATGGAAAACATTCTCATAGCAAAGGGGTACTCAATTGATGATGGAAATAGAAATAGATTATCATGGTGGCAGACAATAACGAATACCAACAGAAAATAAAGTACAGAAGATACCACTACAATTTAAAATGAAAAGATTCGACAAGTTTTCAGAAGACTATTAAATAGTTTTCTTTAATGCAGAGTCAGCTAAATGATGCAAACCGAATTTCTGGTATAAGTGAGAGCATTTTCACTATATTAGTTGAAAGAATCTCACAATAGAATGGAAAGAATTACTATAGTGCAAAATGAGAACAATTTTATTCATAGGAACTTTTAAAATTATCATCAAAGCCTACCAGTCCATAAGAGATTGAACCATAAAGCAATTGGCAAGCTAGTTATTCACAACCCTCGGCATGTAACCAGTAAGTTTTCAAAATAAAAAGACAACTCATGAACAGACTCTTCGAGATTCATATTTGCAAGAAGCAATTATAACAAAATAGGAAAACACAAGAGCAATTTGCATTACCAATAGGTCTCCAAATAACCACAAAAGCTAAGTTCCATTGAGCTCGAATCCAGTTTAACAAAGGAGAAATAAATGATGACCTTGTTTTCCATGAATGCTTATAGTAAGATGATTAAATGTAATCGCAGATTGACAACAACCCAATTTTGAGTATGATGCCGAAATTGCACATACTATAGATCCAAAGCTCAATAATTTTACAAAGCTGTGAGAAACGATTTATAAAATCTATAATCACCAAAATGTCAGTAAGAGAAACACATACTTTACGACCGTTGAGTATATTCCTAGGTTACATAGGAAAATGAAGAATGAAGAAAAACTTACCAGTTTGAGGAAAAACTCTAAATCAATAGGGATGGTCATTGAAACAACCAAATAGATAGCTCCCAGAACGTTTTAGGGGCTCAAAATCAAATGAAAATCATAGAGAATACAGAGGAAGATCCAAGAAACAATCAACAAATGCTGAACATGACAAGTTGAAATGGAAGAAAAAAAAATAGTTACAATGAAATCCCACCAGTGTAAAACCCACATTTGAAGTAAAATGACCAGACCAATCACCTTGCAAGATGTCACGAGATGTGAGAAAGGATTTAAAGGGACAGAAATCAATTTTTATGAGCCAACAAAGGATTCATAGAAGGAAACCTACTAAAGCTCATACACAGAAATAATAAATGGCATAATATGCAGAAAATTTTACAGAGTTGTCAAAGTTTACTTACCCAAGTCGCACAAAAGGAGAAACAAGTACATTTCGAAAATCTTATAATGGAAAGTTCGGCCTGAAGAATTATCTCCTTACCAGGGCAAATCGCCATAGGCCGATGGCTTCAAGTGCAGAGTAATGCAAGATACACTCCATGACGTAGATTGCTTTGAGATTTGCTACCTTAATGGCATCTAGGGAAAACCTATTCTACCTCCATCATATGCATCAAACTTCACAGATATAAGCTCAATGGTTCACAGATCAAAGCATACAGAATGAGGTAGATGCACAATGCAAACTCTGATGGATAATCCAAAAGTCACATCTCAAACCAAGCTTAACCAGAGCTTTGCATAGTCCATACATGACAGCCGCACATGAAAACCCTAACCTTACGGCAGTTAGGTTTGACGTCAGCAACATAATTATGAGTTCGAAACAAAATAAAAAATGATTAGGGTTTTCAGGTCCCGAATAATTATCTATTTGCATTGACCTAAAGTGAAGGGTCTAAATTCTATGATTCAATGCCTAAGTTAGTTAATCCATGTACGTGGCACCTCATAGATTAATCAAACCCTTAACCACCAAGATTAGCCTTCAACCATGGTCCACTGATATAATGCTCATGGGTCGAAGATCAACGTGCAAAAGGTGGTTAAAGGTGGTCATTATCTAATAAAGACCCATGATTATTTTGACCTCGAAACATAGTATATGCATTGATCAAGTCAAAAGGAAGACTCCCACATGATAATAATTCAAATAATGATATATTAATGCAAACCAAGTGCCACATAAACCAAGGTGAATTTTTTTGCCAAGCCTTAAAATTTGCAAAGGAGACAATAGTGTTATATGCACAGTGTATCACCAAGTGGTAGAGATACTGTGATAGGGAATGAATATGCCATGACTAATCAAAACCTTGATCCTCTGTAAATATTACATTATTTTTTCTTACAAAAGGAGGATATTATTTGCATGTCATTACATGAATGAGCACAACATGGTCCATATAGACAAGAATTACCATTACAAGTGGGTGAATTTTGTAAAAGGAGTGTCACATCAGACTACAGGAATAGAATATTTGCATGCACATTGAAGAAGACTTGCACATTAAGAAATGAGTATTATTAGCCTAAATATTCACCCAAATTTATTCATTATTTAAAAATTAAAGGAGTTAACTAAAATTTGACTTGAGCTATTTTTGGAGAAAGAAAGGCTATTAATGCCTATTTGTACAACATGTATATTAGCCTTTTATTTATTCACAATGAAGGTTAATAATAACATGCAAGTGTAGTTAGGACTTCGTATATTCTTAGAGTGCTGGGTGAATAATGTTTCTATATATTGTCTGCATTGGAAAAGCACAAGAGTATTATGATAGGAAGAATTTTATATTGAGAGATGGAGTAATTTTCTATTTTTTTCCCTTGAATGAGAACCAAATTTTTCCTTTCCAATAATTTGTAGTGGTGTATACAATTTTATTAACTCTTTTGAATGTTAGTTCCCTAAATTAATTAGCTTAACTTGCTGCAAAATTGGCATTTCTATACAATCTTAGTGTGTATGTTAGTTGTTGTTTTGTTGTGATTTATCCCTCAACACATAATTCTTTTCCTTAGGACCAAGATAAAACTTTTTGGATCGTGCTTCATTAATTTTCTCTCAGTATATTGTGCATGTTTCTTAGTCAAATCCCTCAAATTTTTTGGTGTATCACCACATTTAAATTTCAGTTACATCCATCTCTTTATTCCTAAACCCCACAATAAATTAGATTTATGATACATCAATAAGGAACTGACCTTGTAATCCTAGAGACTCACCTCAACATAGGGATACCCACATCCCTGAGGTGTTTCCATTGGATTTGCAGAAGTGAGGGAAAATCAAGCTTAAAACACCTACTATTATCCCTCAATCAAGGTGCACTTCTGAGAGATAATAATTTTTAGCACGCTCGGTGGGACACAAATTAGATTTTCAGTGAATTTAGAGTAGATTTATAGTAATGAAACAACACTTTTAGAAGGGAAAGGCTGCAGACATCCATTGAAAATCAAAAGAAAATTATTTGGTGACTCTGTAGGGATGATTTTAGACTAGTTTTGTAGCATGTTCCATGCCTAAGGTGACTACAAGATCAACGATAAGAATACTTCCTCATAAGTTTTTTCTTTGCCTTTAAATTCAACAAGAAGAAGAAGAGTTGGCAATACATTTCCTTATAACGTGCCTGATTTTGATAACCCTCCTCCCCTTGCTTCACCACGTATCAATCTTGTTGTTCAAATCCCAGTGATTCCAATGGCTCAACAACCAACCCAACCCCCTAGAAATTTTTTTCCTTTCAATAATGGAATCCCCGTAGTAATTCCTATTTATCATGACATACCTACTATTTCCTTAAAAGGTTTGCCCTCATTTATTAGTGAAAATCATCAAAGCACAATTCTATATCCCACTTCATGTCCCAAAAATGCGAGTAAGAGGTTCGGAGGGATGAGAAATTAGGGGTGTTCATGCGAACACCCCTTTCACATGAACCGCCTTCTCCTAAACTATCACGTTGGCCAAACAAAGTGGTTAGTGCAAAGGGGGGTTTGCGTGAACATACCTTCACACGAACCTCTTCGGGTTCAAATAATTTTTGTGGCATGGAGTTATATATAGATATTTATATAGTTGTGGGTGGTGGATTTAGGATTTAGGGGGGTTCAGGCGAAGGGGGCTTCACGCGAATCCCCTTCAGGTGAACCCCCCTTAGCACGAACCCCCTTATGTGGCACATATGTTGCACATTTTGGCACCAAATCCATTTGAGAATGATTTTATGCCAAAATGTGCCACGTAATTAGGGTTAACGAATTAGTAAAATTATAAAATTTTAACACAAAATACATATATTTATTAGCTTTATAAAAATATAATTTCCATTTTTAAAAAATATGTTTTACTGTTTATTTTTAATTTTTGCTAACATATGGTATTTTAGGACAATCAATCGTACACAATCAACCCAATTTGAAAAATAGAAAAATATATCAACTTTTAAAAAAAAACGTAAACTTACTATTTGTTGAAGTCTTCTTCTTACCTGTAAAAACAAAATTCAATTTTGATATAAATCTTAAAAGTTATTGGCATAGACATATGTACGCCATTTATTTGAAAATATTTTTACTAAATAATTAATTAGAAAAAAAATGTATATAAAAAAAATACAAAAAATTTGATAGGACCTCAAAATTCAAATCTTGAACATATATCTAAAATTTCATGTTGAAAAAATAACTTTTCATTTAAAAAACCCACCGGGGGATAGCCATTCCTCTTTTATAACATAAGAAACAACGTATGAATAAAATTAAGAAAAAAACCATATTTTTTAAGAATTTAAAAATAAAAATAAAAATATACATGTATTCTACACTCTAAACAGAACATTTCGTTAGTTTGTGAAATTTCATGAATGTGTACGGTTTTGTGGCTATCACCTTTAGAAAATCAATGAAATTGAAAAATTCATGTTTATAAAGGTACAACACATACCAAAAAGTGGGACATTTTATTGTGCTTTTATAATTAAATTGTTTCTTTTCCTTTAAATTCAACAAGAAGAAGAGTTGTAAATACCTTACCTTATAACATGCCCGGTTGTGATAACCCTTCTCCCCTTGCTTCACCACATATCAATATTATTGTTCAAATCCTAGTGCTTACAATGGCTCAACAACCAACCCAACCACCTAGAATTTGTTTCCTTTCAATAATGGCATCCCCTTAGTAATTCCTATTTATCATGACATACCTATTAATGCCTTAATTTTTTTTCCCTCATTTATTAGTGAAAATCATATTACTCTTGCTTGGCATATTAAAGACATTGCAGCCCTTTGTTCAGTTCATAATATCACTCATGAAGATGTAGCTTTAAGACTCTTAGCTACATCATATAAAGGACAAGCCTTGCAATGGTATAGAATCTTACCAGTAGGAACTATAGCAACTTGGGATGAATTGGGAGATCAATTACATAAATAGTTTCAAGACAATTCTGATCATTTATCTCTCATAGAACAATTGTCCACAATTAAGAGAGCTCCTCATGAATTTATGGCTACTTTTAATATCAAATTTGCAAGAACATGGGAAATAATTTAATCCACTCATAAGCCTCAAGTTGATCATCCATTTTTATAATATCTTAGAGCCTAAAATAGTGATCTGTCAGCCATGATACAATCCATGGGAGGAGCTACACTTGAAATAGCCTATGATATTGCTATTAGAGCTAAAAAAATCCTCATTTAGGATGGTAAACTATCCCCAAGGACCTCAATGCCTATTATTGCATATTTAACACCTATTCCGTACCCTATTACCATAATAGATCATGTTGTTAAAAAACCTTAAGATGACGTATTTAATTCCTTTCAGAATCATGGGAAACAAGTAAACATCTCTTGAGAATAAATTAGCTCATCCTAACAGGCCTTATCAAAACACTTATCAAAAAATTTGGTGAAATAGGCAGCCATATCAGTAAAATAAAAATTATAGGCAAACTTATCAGCAAAGATAGTTTGATCCTAAAGTTGTTGGTTCATCTATTGATCTTATACCAGTTAATATGGCTTCAGATGAGTGGTGTTTACCTTCCAATCAACATGATTCATTTGATAATTTCCCAAATGCATTCTTTAATATAATCCTTTTTTGCAAAACCTCAATTTGAAACATTATTCATGCCTCAAATGGATGGTGGGAAGTAAGATGATAAGAGTAAAAAACCACCTTATCAGAACTTAGTCAGTTTTGGAGAGGAATATTTTATTGTGGTTACAATTAGGTATCATAAAAAGGATTAAGATTAAGAAAAACAATAGAAACGACCTATTTTACCTACAGTTAATGAAAAATAATCTTCAAAAACAGTAAGCATTCAGCCCCTAAAGAGACATTAAAAATAACTACAACCGCATCTCTTTCGCTTATTCATTCCTAATATTTCTAAAGTTGTAGAAGCAAAATCAATTTTTTCTAAAGCTTATTCTAAAACTGTTGCAAATTCATTTGATTTTGTTGAGGCTATGAAAAATTATAATATCAATATTTCATTATGGGATGCTTTGAGTATTCCAGGAATACAAGAGTTACTTTCTCATGAGCATGGTAAGTTGCAGATTTCTCCAAAACCAACAAAGAAATAATCTCATAAATGTGATAAGGTTCTAGGTATAATTGAGAAATATCGTATGAAAGAGGTTAAGTGGATGGCACAAAAATTATTGAATGCACCTTATATTAAAAAACCACCACCTTTTTATCTTTCTCTTATTATCAGTCGATCATGTAGTTCACAACTATATGGTTGATAGTAGTGCAAGCAGCACAGTCATACCTAAAGCAATTGTTGAAAAGTTAGGCCTGTAGTATGGCCCAATAGAAAATAATGTATTATAGTTTATGGACATGACAGTAACCAACATAGTTGGTATCATAAAAAATTTGGAGGTAGCTTTACATTTTTATCCCAATGTTTCAATTTTACAAGATGTAAGTATTGTAGATCCACCTCCCTACTTTAATCTTTATTTATCAAGATATTTTACAAAAAAAATAGGTGGTTATATTTCTCAAGATTGGTCATTTATAAAAAAATACTAGGTGGTTATATTTCTTTAAATTAAATTTACAGTGAATTTAGAACCTATATCTAGATTCCACATTGAAACTCATGTTGTAAATGCTGTAGGAAATTATGTAGTTATAATTAGACTGATTTTGATGTTACAACATAAATTTCTACATTAGATGGTGTTTCTAACTTGTTTATGGATGAAAAAATTCAAGAAGAACATGCTTATGATCCTTACAAAGAAGTAGAATAAGGATTATTCAGTGTTTACTGTTTACATGAGGAAGAAAATGCACCTATTCCCTTGTTGTCCAAAATAGAAAATATAGCAGAAGGCTTATGGAAGCTTAATTTTGATGGAGCAAAGAACAAAAAGGACAAGGTGCAATTTTGATGCTTGACTTCTCCTTCAAATCAAATGTATTTTTCAGCTCTAAGTCTACAATTTTCATGTACCTGTAACGTAGCTAAATATGAAGCATTGATTCATGGCCTACAATGGGCCAGAAAAAGAGGAATCAACATGTTACAAGTGTTTGGTGATTCTAAATTAGTTATTAATCAAGTTAAGAACTATAATGTTTGTAAGAATTCATTGCTGAAATCTTACAAGCATAGAGTTTCAGATTTAATGGATGATTTTGAAGCTATTAATATACAATCAGTCCCAAGAGCTGAAAATAAACATGTAGATAGACTTGTAGTAGTTGGAGCTAGCTTTGAAGTGTTATAAAAAATTGAAAATGAAAATATACAGCCTCATATAAAGCTGATAATCAGGTCTTCAGTGCCTGATAACGAAAAAAATTGGCAGGTTTTTGAAGATGACAAACAAATCTACAAATTTATGCAGCAAGAAGCTGAATTTTCTGTAGTTAATCAAGAGAAATTACAAACCAATATGGTGACCAAATTGTTTAGTGAAGACAAACAAGTTTCCTCAAGGACTTGTCACTTTAGAAGACATTTTAGTTCTAATGATCAACTTAGAAAAGACAAAGGAAATATCTCAACACATGCTGATAATTATGAAGAGATTTCAGTTGATGACAAGAAGAAATTACATATTGGAAAGGTATGTTCCTTAGCTGAAAAACCATCTTTTATTAGTTGATGTAAATAATTCAAAGATGTTTTCGCTTGGAAATATCAAGATCTTAAAGGTTTTGATCCTAGTTTGGCACAACATACTATAGAATTACAACCAAATTCAAAACTAGTAAGGAAGAAACAAAGGCCTATAAATCCCAAAATTGAATCATTGATGAGGAAAGAGTTGTCTAAACTGATTAAATCATGTATTATATTTCCATTCAAGAATTCAAGTTAGGTTTCCAATCTTGTTCCTGTTTGGAAAAAGAATGGTGAGATTCAGTTGTGTGTGGTTTTTAGAGATCTTAATAAAGCTTCATCAAAAGATCATTATCCGCTGTCCAATATGGATCATATTTTAAGAACAGTTTCAGGTTCAAATATGTTATCCGTATTAGATGGTTACAGTGGATACAATCAAATTCTTGTGCGTGAATGAAGATAGATACAAGACAACCTTCACCACAAAGTGGGGGACTTATGCTTATAAAAGAATTCCTTTTAGACTTTCTAATGTCAATGTAACATTTCAAAATGTAATAGACATGGATTTTCATAGCCTCTTTAATAAATGCATATTGGTTTATTTAGATGATGTTACTATATTTTCAAATAATTTTGATGATCATCTTATGCATTTAAGGAAAAATTTTCAGCTTTGTAGGTAGTTTGGAATATCATTGAATCCCAAAAATTCCATTTTTTCAGTGCATGAAGGTAAATTACTTGGACATATATTTATCTAAGAAAGGATTAGCTATTGATCCTTTCATAATTGATGCAATTTTATAGTTGTCCCTATGCCTCATCATAAGAAGGCATTACAAATTTTTCTTGGAAAAATCAACTTTGTTAGAAGATTTGTTCCAAATTTTACAGCATTGGTTAAACCATTAACATCTATGCTAAAGAAATGAAAAATTTCTCTTGGACCAGCGAAGGAAGAAAAGGATTTGAGGCTATTAAATTAGCTATTTCACAAGCTCCTACTTTGGTAAATCCCTATTTCAATAAGGACTTCACGATGTATGCACTTGCAGGAGTTGAAACCATTTCAGCCATATTAACTCAGGTTAATGATGAGAATATAGAACAACCCATTACTTTCTTTGGGTAAATCCTTCATGACTACGAAACAAGGTACACTTTTCTTGAAAAACAAGTACTTGTAGTAGTTAGAGGATTAAAGAACTTCAAATACATGCTTTCGAATAATAAGATTCATGTTCTAGTTTCTCACCCAAGTGTTAAAGCATTCATGTTGAACAAGGAACTAAATGAGAAGCGATTAGGTTGGATTACAAAGGTTATGGAGTATGATGTTGATATCCATGTTGCAAAAATAGTTCGAGGAAAAGGATTATGTGAACATTTGATTGCTGATATGGAAAAACAACAGGATGCAAATTCATTACAGCATGTTGTAGTTTCATATCAACAACCTGAAATTTTATTACAACCACAAAATCAACAACCAAAACTTAATCTAATAGGTTCAGAATCAAGTTGGATGACTGATTTTATCAATTACTTGCAACATGAAAGCTATTTGGAAGGTATGGATAAGAAAAAATGAAGGTATTTTAGATTACATGCCATACCTTATGATTTTATTGATGGTGTGTTGTTCAAGAAAAATATCAATGGAGTTTTGCTACGTTGTGTTGATTATGATAAAGTGCAACAATTACTCTCTGAATTTCATGAAGGACCTGTAGGAGGTCACTTCTCAGCACATACTACAACTCTTAAAATTATGAAAGTTGGTTATTATTGGCCTAGAATATTCAAGGACTGTTTTCGAATGGATTAAAAAATGTAAGAAGTGTGCATTCTTTGTTGGAAAATAATGATTAGCTTTGCTTCCCTTGCATCCTATTTCAGTGGATCAGTCATTCATGCAGCAGGGTCTTGAATTTATTGGCATGATAAATCCTCCTTCATTATAAGGACATAAGTGGATCTTTTATTACCATAGATTATTTTACTCACTGGACTGAAGCAATCAGTGGCCTTGAAAGAAGCTAATGAGACTTCAATCTTATCATTTTATGAAGGTATAGTTTGTAGATTTGGTATTCCAGCCACTATTATTTCATATAATGCCTTTCCTTTTCTTGGAGAAATGGTAACAGGTTGGGTTGTTAAACATGGTATTTATCTTAGTACTTCGTTTAATTATTACCCATAAGGTAATGGATCAGCTGAAATTACTAATAAAAATTTTACTCAAGATTATTAGAAGAACACTCAAAGATAACTAAAGAGCTTGGTATCTGATGTTAAATTTAGCACTTTGGGTTGATAGAGTGAATCCTAAAATATCAGTTGACGAATCAACGTATAAGATGGTTTATGGTCATGAAACAAGAATTCCTATTTCAATTGAGCTGCCCACGTTGGATTTATTATATCAGATGGAATTACTTGAGAATGAACCAATGTAGTTTCGTTATGCAAAACTTATGGAACTAGAAGAGCTAAGAGATTAAGCTCACTTGAACATGGAGAAGAATCAAAATTAGATCAAGAGCAATGTTTGATAAAAAGCTAAGTTCAGAATTTTTAATGAAGGAGACATTGTGCTGAAATGGGATGTTGATCGTGAAAAGCCAGGAAACCACACAAATTTTGATACAATAGGAGTGGTCCTTACATGATTTCATCTTGTAAAGAGCACAATGCATTTTTGCTTTCAAGGCTGAATGGAGAGGAACTTCCCATTCCTGTGAATGGTATGTTTCTCAAGCACTATTATTGAATATCTTATAAGTGCTAGTTAGAGAAGAATTTCCTTTTCAGTAAGTGCAGTTCATGCACATTGCAGCTTTCAATTTAAATAAGTGCATTTGTGCACGTGATCTGTTTACCAAATCCTTTCTTAGAATTAGTTTGTTTTTTAGAAAGGTTGGTTTTTCAGAAAAGGGCATATTTTGGCTATAGGCTTTTGACTCCATTCCCAATGGACAAGAGCAAGGCACTAGTCTTAAAGCAACTTTCTTAGCAAGATCGCCATAAATGTTGACAATTTTTTCACTTGCGTAAAAATGGGAAACTCAAAACTTTGTTTCAGATGGAGAGAATTGATGTGATGAACCTAACTAAGGGGAAAACATTTAGTTTCTTAAAGGTTTTAAGTTGCAGTCAGTGAATTAGTAAAGAAAAATGCAACTATGTGTGCTGTTGCAAAATGCAACACCTCACGTATGTTGTCATTCCATGTTTGTCTTCATCAAAGTTACACAAAATTCCCAAAGAACTAAAGTACAACCTTGATAAAGGTGGGAAAGGCCACATGCCTAAGGAGTTGGACTCCAGAACAACAAACATAGTTGTGTTTTGCATGGAATGAAGGTATTATTATCAGTTACAGGTACATTAATTCTTGTTATTTCTTTATGTTTAAATGAGATTAATTATGTTTTGAGTTGTTTAGTTCATTCCACAATTATCATTTATAGTAATCAAATGCAAAAGGAAATAGACAACTCAATTACATAATTTAATTTCATTTATTCATAAAGAGATACAAATTCAATTTTCCCACACAAGCCGTGGGATGTAACTTATGACTATTGAAGTAAAATATACATGTACACAAAGCTAAAAGAAAAGGAATATAGAAGAAACCCATCATTGCCTTTGGGTCTTCTCTTGGTCTTCATTACTCCAGTTGCAGCTTATTCATCTTCTTTTGCATCATTCAGTACATCAATATACCTGAAAAAAAAAAAAAAAGTTTGTGAGATTATGAGCTCAAGGTTTAATCTGTATGCTTGTGCTATTAGTTTTAGGTAAATTAATCTTTTAAATTAAAAAGGCATAAGGTACATCAAAGGTGGTACAAAATTGATAAATTACTATCTTGCAGAAGTACATGTGATTCTCATAATCATAACAAAAAATGAAGAAAATAAAATTCACTAAGGAATACAAGAGAGGCTAAATCCTATTGTTTTCTAACTATTTTATTTAAGTGTGAAGGTACATGTTACAAAAAAAAAGAACAAAAATCATGATTTAAATTTTGTACTAACAAATATAGATTACATCAGCACATGAAACAGAATAAAGGGCTACAAAAGAAAACATCATTCATGCATTTCACATTGATCAAAGTACAAAATTATAAGTGTTCAAGATACTACCTCTCAATTAATAAAGTAAGGTACAAAATTCAAATGAAGTTACAATTTTGTTGAACAACTTAGAAAAATCATCAAGTATAGTTTCCATGAGCAAGAGGCAAGTTTAAATTCAAAGTAGAACACAAAAGGTCATGTTCATAATAAGCTTTAAATATTTAAGTGTTAAAGGACAAACTACTGAATGCATATTTTCAAATTTTAGCATACTTCAGAACAAACAAAATAAAAAGGTTTCTGATTTGAAGGAAATAAAGGTACAATGTTCAAAAGCTATCATAACTTAATGATCAAAGTACACAAGCTTACAAGACATACAATTGATTTTCCATTCTAAAAGTGAATGAAGAATGCATTTCAAGAAGCTCCAGAATTGCTAGGAATTAACAAGAAACAACTCATAATTTCAGGATTTAAGCAAAGACGCTAGCTTAAAAAACAAGTACAATTATTCAGGAGTTCATAACAAATTCCATGAAAGGATATCAAAGACAGTTGTTCACCATGCAAAGAATTCAGAACTGAAACATGATACAAAGTAATAGTTATAGCTACAAAAATTGAGAGTTACAACATTCTATTGTGTCAAATAAAATGCAAGTACATGATGAGAAAGTGAAAAAAAATCTGTAAAGTACATCAAAACTTATTTTACATCAACTCAACAATGGATTAGAGACAAAAAAGTGTTCTAAAATAGATCAAGGAATAATTCATCAAGTTGCAAATCACTGTTTCAGGATTTTGAGATCCTGATCAACATAGTCAAAATCAAAGTTTAGGAAATAAATAAGTAATGCAACTCTTTCCACCTTTGAGATTCAAAACAACGCGGTTCAGCTACATGTTTGCAAGGATCAAATCATGAACATCGAGTTTAAAACTTAAGCTTTCCGGAACAAGTAAAAGCAAAATCCTTAAAAAAAAAACAGTGATAAAGAAGCATAACTGGAGAGGTCTTAAAAAATTTAAGCATAAATTACAAAAAGGAATGTGGAATATCATTCTTAGAGAAAAGTTTCAAGTAGATCTATTAAATTTGAGCTCAACTCAAAGATCACATTCCTTAATAGAAAATGCAAAGTTGAGTAAACACTTCAAATGCTTCAATCCAGAAATCATAAGATCAACACTTTAAGCTACAACAAGCATTACATGAAGAGGATTACGTCATGATAAGATAATCATATATATGAAGGAAATACAAATTTACAGTTATTCTAGGTATAATTCCAGATCCTTTTACATGATCTACCAAGCTTCATTCAAAGCTTTTATTAATGGAATCAACAAACAAGGAAAGGAAAATGTTTAGAAGCTTATAATTTTGTTTTGTTCAAAAGAAGCATTCAAAAATGAGTTATAGATAAGTGCCATTCAATTCAAATCAAATGCAAGTAGATTTGCAAAGATTCCAACTGAGCATGAAAGATAAAACAATTTCAAGAGACAATGCATTCATGTTCAGGAAAAAAATTGGAAGTTAACAACGAATGCCCAAGATATTTTCAAATAGAGCTTCGTAATGGGAACATAGAACTAAAACTCAATAATGGTGGATGTTTAAAGTATTTAAGAAAAGTGAAAAGGTTCAGTTACATTTTACAAAAGTTTCATAAGTAGTTCCATAATCAAATGTTATAGTGCATAGTGAAGCTAAAGGGAAAGGATGTTGAAATAGAATGAAAAAGAACAAAAACACAAAATCATCAGTTACAGAAAATATTGAATACCCATAAAAATAAAGTAAAAATCTACCACTGCCAAAGCAAATGAATAGATTCGAGCAACTTTTCAGAAGACCATTAATTAGTTTTCTTCAATGCAGAGTCAACTAAATGATGAAAATACAATTTTGGATATGAGTGAAAGAAGTTTCAAATAGTTAACAAATAACAAATGGTTTGGGAAAAGTTAGAGTGAACAAGAAGAGCTCGAGCCAGAGGAAATGAAAAATTTCAGAACTACCCAGTCATCAGCCTTGAACCACAAAGCAAATGACAAGCTAGTTATTCAAAACATTGGCAAAGAATAAAAGATATAAAAAAATGACCACCATGAAACCTCTTCGAGCTTGTAGTTGCAAAGTTTTAAGCACATAATAGAGTTCTCAAAACAATATATTCAGCTAAGCAAAGATTTCAAGTACCCATACATAAAATAAACTGTAGGTCTATCACTTTAAGAGATGTGAAGTCATCGAAATTGCAAAACTTAGTTTTAGGTATGATGCGAAATTGCACAACTATAAAAAACTCAGTTATAATGCTCGAAACCATACACTCACCTTCAAAGGAAAACAACCAGACCAATCACCACGGCGAGCTCAAAACAGAGCAAAATAAATGCACAAAAATCACCGATACGAGCCCAAACTTCACATAATAAACCTCCAAATTCATACAGGGACTTAATAATGGTGTAAAATGAACAAAATATTCCTTCTCAGAGTTTTATAGAAGTCGAATTGAATGAGAAACGAGTTCAAAAATATTATAACAATGACCGCCTAGAAAATTTTTTCCCTGACTTTGCCAAGCCTAGGGCTTCAAGATCAGTAATGAAAAAATGATAGATTGCATTCATTTTTGCTACCTTAACCAAAAGGCCGAGTTTTTCAAACTCACTAAGGACTAAAGTACCATAAGATCAACAGTTCAAGATCAAAAATTATAGATCAAATGATGCACAATACAAACTCCAGGTTTACCACATTTACTTCCAGCTTAACCATGGTCTGCATAGTAGATACATGACAGCTCACAAGAAAACCCTAACCTTACCACAGTTATGTTTGATTCACCAAAAAAATTATGGGTCGAGCATCATGAGGATGGGGACCTGGTCCTAAATAATAATTATTTGCATTGACCTCTTTTTAAGGTCTAAAAACTATATTTGATACCACAGAAAATCCAAAGGGACCGAATTAATCAAATGATTAATATTTGATAGCCTTCAACCATGGTCAAAAATATAATATATTCCCAAGATCAACGTCAAAGGTGGTCAAATTTTGTCATTATCTAATCAAGACCCATGATTATTGATCAAGTATACACGCCAAGTCAAGGAAGATTCCCACATGATTTTATTCAAACAATGGTATATTTTCCAAGAGGTGGCAGTTAAGAAGGTGGCATTTTTGCCAAGCCTTAAAATTTGCAAAAGAGGGAATATTATTTTGCACATGCTCACAGGGTCCCCCTACAGTGGGGATAAATTATTTTTCTAAGTTTGAAACCAAAAGTATTATTTTTTCTTGCACAGAAGTATATTTTTTGCAGCCATTACATGAAGACAAAACAGGGAAGAAGACAAAATTACCATTGAAGTGGGTGAATATTACAAAAGGAGTGTCACATAAAACTACAAAACAAAATAATTGCATGCACATTGGAGAAGACTTGTACATCAAGCAAGGGGTATTATTAGCCAAAATAGTCACCCAAATTTATTCATTGTATTCATAATTAAAGGAGTCAACTACATTTTTAAATTGGATGTATTTTTGATAGAAAGAAGGCTATTAATGCCTATTTGTACAACCTGTCTATTTTAGCCCTTTACTTATTCACAATGAAGGTTATAATAACATGCAATTGTAGTTAGGAATTAGTCTATTATTAGAGGGGTTAGGTGAATAATTTTGTTATATATTGTGTGCATTGGAAAAACACAAGAGGATTATGACATGAGGAATTTTGTATTGAGAGCTGAAGTAATTTGCTAGTTTTTCCCTTGAATGAGAATCAAAGTTTTCCTTTCCAATAATTTGCAGTGGTGTGTACAATTTTATTAACTCTTGTGAATGTTAGTTCCCTGAATTAATTATCTTACCTTACTATAAAATTGGCGTTTATATACAGTCTTAGTGTGCATGTTAGCTGGTGTGTTGTTGTGATTTATCCCTCAACACATAAGTGTTTGCCTTAGGACTAAGCTAAAACCCGTTAGATCATGTTTCATTAATCTATTATCAGTATATTGTGCATGTTTCTTAGTCAAATCCCTTAACAATTTTGGTGTATCGCTGCATTTAAATTTCAGATACAACCATCTCTTTACCATTAAACCCCACAATAAATCAGATTTATGATACATCAATAAGGAACTAGCCTTGTAATCCTAGAGACTCACCTCAACATAGGGATACGCACAACCCTGAGGTGATTCCATTGTATTTGCAGAAGTGAGGGAAAAGAAAGATTAGAACACATGTTGTTATACCTCAATCAGGGTGCACTTCTGAGAGATAACAACAATTAGATATTCTGAAAAGATATTCCAAGCCTAACGGGTGCTAAGATCAATGTGTATTACAATGAATTTTATACAACATAATGAACAATAGAGATTAGTGGACACTAGATAGATTATTGCATTCCACACAAGCCAATGATGGAAATTAATGTACAAATTATTTATCCTTCCCATTTATATTCTATAACTTGTTAAGGCATTGTCTAGTGGCCGCTAAGTTTTAAATATCTTACATTGATTTTTTATCAACATATGATCATGTATACTACAAAATGTCTATTATTCACTTATTGTTTTTTCGGATTGCATAAATTAAACTACTCATCTAATGCCAAGATCTATTAATATGATTAGTTATTCCAACATGATATTCCAAGCCTATCGGTCGCTAAGATTGACATGTATTATAATGCTTTGATGTAACATAATGAACATGTTAAGACTAGCGGCCGTTAGGAAAATTATTACATTCCACACAAGCAATGATGGAAATTAATATACAATTTATTTATCCTTCTCATTTGTATTCTATAGTTTGTTGAGGTATTTCCTAACGACCGCTATGATATAAATATCTTACATTGATTTGTTATCAACATATAATCCTTTTTTACTATGAAATGTCTATTATTCACATAATGTTTTTATGCTTTCATAAAATATAGTACTCAACTAACGCAAAGCTCCATTAATACGATTAGATATTTTGACAAGATATTTCAAGCCTAGCGCCTGCTAAGATCGATGTGTATTACAATGCTCTGATCCAACATAACGAACAATAGATATTAGTGTCTGCTAGGAAAATTATTGCATTCCACACAAGCCAATTATGGAAATTATTGTACAAAGTATTTATCCTTCCCATTTGTATTCTATAGCTTGTTGAGGAATTTCCTAGTAGATGTTAAGATTTAAATATATTACATTGATTAGTTATCGACATATGATCTTGTATACTACGAAATTTCTATTATTCACTGATTATTTTTTTGGCTTGCATATAAGGCACTACTCAGATAATGTTAAGCTACATTAATATAATTAGATATTCTGACATGATATTCCAAGCCTAGTGGTTGCTAAGCTCGACGTGTATTACAATTCCTTATGCAAACAAAACGAACCTTTTAATACTAGTGGCCACTATGAATATTAATAGATTCCACACAAGCTAATGATGGAAATTAATCTACAAAGTATTTACCCTTCCAATTTGTATTCTATAGATTTTTGAGGCATTTTCTAGTAACCGCTAAGCTATAAATATCTTACATTGATTTATTATTGGCATATAATTATGTATACTAAAAAATGTCTATTAATCACATAATGTTTTTTTGATTTCATAAAATACACTACTTAGTTAACACTAAGCTCCATTAATATGATTAGATATTCTGACAAGATATTCCAAGCCTAACATCCGATAAGCTCGATATGTATTACAATGCTTTTATCCAACCTAACAAACATTAGAGATTAGTGGCCAATATATAGATTATTACATTCCACACAAGTGAATAATGGAAATTACTCTACAAAGTATTTATCCTTCCCATTTGTATTCTATAGCTTGTTGAGGCAATGTCTAGTAGCCGCTAATCTTTAAATATATTACATTGATTTGTTATCAACATATGATCTTATATACTATGAAATGTTTATTATTCACATATTATGTTTTGGTTAGCATAAAAGACACTACTCGGCTAATGCCAAGATCCATTAATACAATTAGATATTGCGATATGATATTCCAATCCTAGTAGTCGCTAAGTTCAACGTGTATTACAATGCTTTAATGCAACATAACTAACTTATTAAAACTAGTGGCTAGTAGGAAAATTATTACATTCCACATAAGCGAATGATGGAAATTAATCTAAATAGTATTTATCCTTCACATTTGCATTCTATAGATTTTTGAGGCCTTGCATAGTGACCCCTAGGCTATAATTATTTTACATTGATTTGTCATCGACATATAATCTTGTATACTAGGAAATGTCTATTATTCACATATGGTTTTTTCTGTTTACATAAAAGACACTAATTAGCTAACGCCAAGCTCCATTAATATGATTGGATATTTGGACATGATATTCCAAGTCTAGCAGCTACTAAGCACAACATGTATTACAATTATTTTATGTAACATAACAAAAAATTGTGATTAACGGTTGTTAAGTAGATTATTACATTCTACACAAGCCAATGATGGAAATTAATCTACAAAGTATTTATCCTTTTGATTTGTATTCTTCAACTTGTTGAAGAATTTCCTATCGCCCACTAAGCTCTAAATATATTGCATTGATTTGTTATTGGCATATAATTTTCTATACTACAAAATGTCTATTATTTACATATTATTTTGCAGATTTTGTAAAAGACACTAGTTAGCTAACGCTGAGCTCCATTACTACAATTAAATATTCCGAACATGATATTCCAAGCTAAGAATTTGTTAAGATCAATGTGTATTACAATGCTTTGATGCAACATAACGAATAGTTGAGATTAGTGGCCGCTAAGCAGATTATTACATTCTACACAAGCCAATGATGGAAAGATGTTTTATGAAAAGTATTTGTATGTCAGATAACATAATTAATATCCACACGTCTGACATGATCACAAGCCATTTAATATGTGCTAATAACATAAGATACTTTCACTATTTGAACATTTTTCAAAACACTTTGGAATAAGTTCTATTATTAATGATTTGTTAATCTACACAAATAATCAGATTAAGATACAACATCTCCTTGTTGTTGATCTATTCAAAAAAAGCATTTATTCTTCCCATATATTTATGAATTATTAATTTTTTTAACTCAATTTACAAGTAATATGTATTCCATTGGTCACACTCTGTTTGTAAAAATTCCATTCATTGAAGGTGTAGAGAGTTGGAAGAAGACAAACAAGGAATGGTTTCTAGAAATGCATTCACTGGAAAACTATCATGCCGATCCGTGGTTATTTTTTTGTTGATGACGATGTCAACCATGAAGTCAGTATGGTTATATCTTCAAAAGTTATTGATCAATGAACACTACGTATTCAAGTTGAACACATTGATGTTGAAATTAATAAGTGTCTTATTCATGAAATGGAGTTGGAAGTTTCCTTGTTCATGAAACAAGAAATGCAAGCTTCTATAGAAAATTAGACGAGTTCATATTCTAAATATGGTTGGAATTTGGGGATGTTTATTGAATCTGAAAAAACAAGTTGTGCAAATTCCAATGAAATTCATATGGCATGAATTCAATATTCAAAAATTGTATAGATACAATAATATCTCTTCTATTTTTCATTATTTGAATAGAAAAGGTTTCCTTTCTCCACCGAAACATGCCAAACTATTTACAACACTAAGGAAATCTTATTTTTTTAAATTAGAGATAGAAACCTATACATCAAAGTTGCATGGACTTAAAAATAATAATAAATTGGCTACATTGTTGAAAAAAGTGACCAATATATTCGAGAAATTAGAATATTCAATTGTTGAAAATTTTGATATATATTTTTAAAATGGTGATGCATTTCCAATTGAAGTTTCCAAGTGCCATGTAGCACCTCCACAATATCAATACCATCTTGTAGATGAAGATAATGTTGAACTTATTTTCCATTCCATGTTGATTAATGTTATTCCTACATAGAGGGACATAATTATTCTTCCCTTTGTACATTCTACAAAGGAGATTGTGCAACTCGAGGATCCATATGACCTGAAAAGGGATGATGTGCATTTCTATATTCTTGATGGCCAACATATAATTCATGCCCAGAAATGTTTTTTTAGCTGAAAGCAATTACAAGCCATTATATATTAGGTTGAAATTTAGAAAGCTTCACATTGTGTCTTTAAAAGAATCTAGCGAAGAAATTGTTAATATTTGCATGAAACAAAAAATGAACTAAGAAAAACTTGGATTGAAACCAAGTTTATTGATTTTATCTACATGGATCGATCGATTTGGCAATTACTAGGATGTCCTCATAGGCCTGGAGTGGGAAACAAAAAGATAGAGAAGTCGAAGGTAATGAATTTTAGTTTTAATACATTGGTATTTAAAACATAATATTTGTAATATGTACAAAGTTAATATATTATTTGCAATTTGAATGCATAGCTTCGAGAAGCAATGGATTTTTATTTTCATCATGGAAAATCTAGAGAGTCTTTATGACAAATGTACTTTTTGTTGTTTCCTGAGGATATATGGACAAAATGGAAAACAAACTTTGATTTTTTTAGATTAGGTGGGCTTGCTTGTTCTCCTTATAAGGATAAAAAGTTATAGCTTTCAGCCAAATTCATTGGCTAGGTTCATATCCAATTACTTCAAGGTTGCAAGAGGAATGACCGATGAGGAACTATCAATACTAGTTGAAACAGTGTAATTATGGAATGTATGAATAATTGGCTCTATTGAGGCAAGCGTCATAGAAAATAATTTCAATATTATTACTAAATAATAAAATATGATAGAAAAATGAGAGGAAAGATTCTAAAACATTTGAAAAATAAATACCGAGATAATATTGTATTGGTAAAATGTAATGAAGCCAATGTTATTCAAAAAATCATACTACATGAATCTCACTACTGCCAATTGTGTGTACTCTAGGGAGAAGACAAAAAAAGGAAAAAGAAAAGTTAATTTCCAAGGAAGTGAAAAATCAGCAAGAAGAAAAATCGATGTTGAAGTGCTAGAGCTTTCTCTAATGAAAGCTCAAATAATTTTAGAAAACTATGTGATTTCAATGGAAGAACAAATGCCACCAAGGATGGAAGACATAGAAGATTTTACCTGTCAATGTGCATATCCATTTCATCTTCTGTCAATAATATCATCTATTCTATCAACTAATCCATTCAATGCAGAATGTTTGATTACAAATTTTTGTAATTTGTCTAGTTATATAACTTCTGAAGTAATAATGCAACTTCTTACATTTTTTAGATCTAGTATGTTGAATTGTATTATTATTGTGCTCTTACCTATTTCTTATTCAAAAATGATAAGATAAACACTAAAAAATACATTCAAAAGGTTAAAGACAAGGGGTAATCAATTATGGATAGATGTTATAGTTTTATGATAGTAACAAAAAAATTAAAATCTTGTGTCTTAGGTACATAATAACTGGTGTGAACAATTATGATGTTGACTATCAACCCATAAGGATGATTTGAGCTTTGTGTGTCAGGCCCTCTAGTTTTCATCAAGAGTCCTTCTTATGATTCTCAACAAGTTCTTGTTCGTAGACTCAGCTTGTCCATTACCCTGGGGGTAATAATTAGATGAAGTGCTAAGATATGCTCCATTTATAACAGCCCACTCAATAATTTTTGTGTTAAGAAATGATGGAGCATTATCTTATATGATAGTGGAAGGTACAAAAAATCTAGTTACTATCCCCTCATACAAGTCCAAGATGTTAGACTCATTTTCTTTTGTCCACTTGATGAAAAAATCCATTACTGTTAGAATCCACTTGTGGCCCTTACTTGAATTCAGATTGATGACCCCAATGAAATCCAATCCCCACTGCACAAATAATTGATCAACTGAAATTGGGTAGAGTGGTAGTGTTGCTAACTTTTCCTTTCTTGTGAAGAATGTACACTTTTTACACTTTTTGATGCATGCATAACAGTCACTAAACATTGTGGGATAATAGTAACCAACTTTCATGATCTTGAGAGTTATTACTCATGGATCAAAGTGACCTCCCGCTTTTCCATCGTAGAACTCATGTAACACTTTCTTCATATGATTTTTCAGGACACAACTTAGGAGAATTCCATTCATTTCCTTCTTGAACAAAATAAGATCAATAAGGACATACATAATGGATTGGAGTCTAAAATACCTTCTCTTTTCTTTTCTCAACTCTGGAGGGCATAAACCCATTTATAGGAAGTGTATTATATCTTGGGTCCAACATGTAGTAGGTGTTGATGTCAGATTGCATCACCCCTGAATGTCTGCAACACGATGGGTTGAGACTCTCAGTGTGATTGCATAACATGGAGCTTTTCCCAAGTGTGGGACCTTGCGAAATCGGAAAAGCTCTCCGGATGAAGGCCGGTTCCTATTCCTCTATTCAGATGCACAAATAAAATGCAGAGGGTTTACTAAAAACCTAATCTAACTTGCCAAGGAGAAATGGTAGAAGATGCATAAAAAAAAAACCTAAACTACAAAGGTGATGCACCGAGGAATGAATAACACATGTCTTGCCAATAAACACAGACCATTAAAATGCAATGCAAGATCATGCACAAATAGCCAGATTCACAGTGAAAGATCAGGAGGATGTAAATGAACACAGAGAGGGTTGAGAATCATCCACAAACATGCATTAATTTGCTCCAAATATTGATACAACACACTGCAAAATGCCAAGAGGCAAGGTTGCATTACAATTTCAAATGGGAGGTTTTAACTCCACAAGTTCACCTGCCAAAGAGAAGAAGGGAGGGGAAAAACAAAAATGTCCAACCTTTTTAAAGAATCCCCTCCTTACAATTTATATGGAGAAAAAAGAGAGGGAGAATAGAGGAATTCAAAATCTGCTCCAACCACCTCCAGACTGCCTTAACTCATCTCATTATGCCAGTAGGTGAGATCCCCAACAATTTTTGCATTTTTGAATAAATTTTTCTCACCCAAATAAAGATATCCATTTGCTGTTGGGTAGAGGACGCCAAGAGCTTTCCGAAAAGTCCAACCTTGCGTGAAACTGAGCTCCCTGTGAAAAGTTATGGCCATTTGAATATTCCCCAAGTTAGGGTCTGTTTCGAGTCGGGTTCGGGTTTCTCCTTTGCATCTGCATCAGGTTTGGAGGGTGCCTCAACATGTTTTTGCCCCATGCTTTCCCGACTCCAAAACCCAATTTTCCTAGGTAGTGTTTCGGGTTTTCGGAACTCCCAAGCGTCGGAACATCCCTTGCGATCTGCATGCTTCATGTCTCATGTTTCCCGAAACCCGAAACCCAAAATTCCTTTGTGTCGGGTTTTTGGACCTCTCCGGCATATTTTCCTGTCGGGATTTTGAACTTCTCCGGCATATTTTCCTGTCGGGATTTTGAACTTCTCCGGCATATTTTCCTTATGTGGGGTTTATATTTACTCGGGGGGTAAATATATACAACAGTAGGTACATCATCAACTAGCTATTTTTGATAATTCTGCAACACTAAGACAACCTATTCTTAATTATTTAACTCAACATGTTGTTTGGAAGCTAGCTACTCACACAAGCCTTTTCCATGGACCAGCTTGGTCACCTTGATCTCAATATCATATTCCATAACACGAGTGATCCAACCTAACCTCTTCTCATTCAAATCATTTTTTATAAGAAAGTATTTGACCCCAAGATGAGACACTAACAACTGAATCTTATTGTTTGAGACCAAGTGTCTGGACTTCTTCAACTTCTTACAAAAATGAGAACATGCTTTTCAATGAAAGAATACCTCACTTGATAGTCTTCCAAGATTTGACTGAACAAAGCTATGGGATGGTCTGAACTTTCCTTATCAATATTTACCAAGATGGCATGGATTATATCAAAACCACCAAAGACATAGATCATGAAGTGTTTTGAGAAATCCAGGTTAATGAGAGTTGGATCTTGAGATATTGCCTATTTGATGGCCTCAAAACTCTCATTTCTGTCTGTTGTCCATTTAAATGCCATGATTTTCTTCAACATCATAGTCAATGGTTTAATGAGAGTGGTAAAATTAGGCACAAACCTGCAGAAAAATTTGATCCTCCCTAAAAATCTCTGAAGAGCCTTCTCATGACTGGGAAAAGGAAGTGTCTAGATAGCTTCAATTATCTCATGATAAATTTTCATTCCCTCTTTTGAAACAATGTGACCCAAGAGATTTCCTTCATGAGCAAAGAATATACATTTCTTCAGATTTAGAGACACTTTTAACCTCCTGCATCTCTGGAAAACTTTCCTGAGATGATAGAGGTGATCGAGTGCATTTTTGGAAAATAAGGTGATGTCATCCATATAAACAAGCACCATTTTTTATTAGTCCTTTAAATTCCATATCCATTTCTCTCTGGAAAGTAGCTCTAGAATTTGACAGTCCAAAAGGCATCTTCCTGTAGTCATATCTGCCACATGTTTTGGTGAATGTCATTTTGAATTGATAATCCTCCTTTACCATTATCTAATTATTGGCTGAGTAGCCATCAACCAATGAGAATATTTCCGAACCAGCTACTACTTGCAAGATTTTTTCCATTGAAGAGAGTAGATAATGGTCTTTGAGAGAATCTCTATTTAGATCCCAGAAATCCACACGCAATATTATTTCTCCGTTTCTCTTCCATATTGGCACCAAATTTTCTACCCAACTTGAGTGTTTGATAGGAAAGATGATGTTATCATCTATGAGATTGTTCAACTCTTTTCTCATAAGAGGTTCAATGTGAGGATTAACCAACCTTTGCTTCTACCTGATGCGATTGGATTCTAGATCCAATTCAATGGTATGTTGTGCTAATATTAGATTAAAGCCTCTCAAATCTTTATAATTCCATGCAAAGAAATCCAAACATTCTTGACAAACTTGGATAAAGTTAGACTTATCTTGCTGAGTACTCATCCTGCCAATTTGTAGCACCTTAGCTTCACCTACTAAAATAGACTCTAAGTCTTCACCCTTGACCTAGATGTGTGCTTTCTCTTTTAGGAATTGGTCATTGGGGTTGAAGATTGACTCGAGAGTCACAAGACCCTTTGGAAATTTGTTTGTTCTCAGCTAAACCACTTGATCTCCATGTTGTTGTTCCTGTTTTTATTGGTTCCTAGCGGATAACTCAGCTTCCTCTTGTAGTAAATTGATGATTTGTTGGTTATTTTTGAGTGCTTTCCAAATTGTGTTGTTGTCCAGAACAACTGGCCTTACAACCAATTTGATGTGAGGTGGAGTTCTATATTTCTTGATATTTTCAACAATGTAAAATGCTTCCCCAATTGTTGTAAGTTTGTTTGCAGCCTCGTTCTTCTTTCTTGGGATGGAATTGACAGTAAAAGATTCAATGTATTCAATGAGATCCCATACCTAGTTCTTGTATCTCTTTAAAATATAATTATTGGTAGCGTTAAGTCCTCTAACTTGGTTTACAACTAGCTCACTATCTCCAAAAACTTGCAAGTTTTTAATACCCTTCTTTATTGCCCAATGTAATCCATGGATCAATGCTTCGTATTCAGCCATGTTGTTAGAACAATTGAATTAAAGGTAGTGTAGACACCCTAATTTCACACCTTTTCCAAATCAATTAATTTCCCCACTCCATTTCCCACAAAAATCCCCATGGAATTAATCGATGTTAATTGATTAATTAATCCATTCCAACCCGTAAATTAAACCCAATCTTCCTCACATGCTAAATATTCCATATGTCCCCCATTTGAGATTTAAAAATACAAGTTTAATCCTCACCCACTCTTTTTTGATCCCCACTCACCTAATCATGCCCAAATTTTCAAACAATGCGATTAATTAAAATCCTCTAATTTAATCCAATTCCTAGGCTATAAATACAACTTTATCCCCCACCTCTAAAGGACAAATGAAAAATAGGCTTGAATATCCTATCTAGAGTTCTTGCATCCTTTGAGCAAAGAGCATCCTTCCTACCTCATCCTAATGCCCAAATAGCCTCATCTTGAAGCATCTCAAATCCATAACCCCATTATCCCTTTGTGCAAAGTAAGTTGATCTTGTTGTAGAGAATTCCTTGCTCTAATTTTATGGAAGCACCTACATTACATGCAATTAAGGCTCATTCATGTTTCACTACCCATTCTGAGGTTTTCTAAGGAATCGTGGAGGAGGTACCTTGATAATAGCTTTACTTACTTTATTATCGAATTATTTTCCTAGCTCGCATTCTGACACACTAAGTGGGACATACACAAGATCTATTACCTTTGATTCTCCCAATTCAGTGGTTCTATCCATTCTTTTTTTATCATTATTTGATGTTATTATCTCATTTTCCGTGCCATTATGGAATCATTCGGTTAACCTTCATGCTATGGGAGAGTGTATTTTGTTCTGCGATATCCTTGTGGTGTGTATGCAGGTTATGACTAATAATGAATCTACAATGCCTAGTCGCACGTCATGACCTCCTTCTAGGGACTCAGTGTAATTAGAAGAAGAAAATCCATCACTAGATCTTAGATAATTTTGGATTTTAGTGGAAGTATTTAGTCCATTACGGTATTCATAGAGGTTACATTTAGTTTCTTGTCATTCTAATTTCTATTGCACATTTAAGATCGCAAACGATTTTTTGTACTTTCATTTTCTCCATTTTTTAACCATGCATATTTCCATAATCTAAAATCAAAAACATCAATTGAAATATCATAGTCTCATTTAGTGTGACATTTTATTAATATATATTTCGATTCCTAAATTTAGATGCATGAATATATAGGATCTTAGTTCATCTTAATATAGGTACATTTTTTTAATTTAAATAAATATCAGAAACTCAAAACAAAAAAATACTTTAAACCAAATGTTATAAACTACCCACCCTAGCCCAGAAAATTATTTGAAAGTCGGTTGAGTTCACATCCCTTTGACCTACCCTTAACACTTCAACAGTCCAACTCCCTTTAATCATATTAATAACCCATTATATCAGATTTATATTCATTCTAATTTTTTGGTTTATATTAATTCAGTCCACCGATTCTTTGTATTAACCTGCAAAAATCAAAAACGTTCAATCCATTATTATTAAATAAATAAATAAAAAATTGTAAACCCTATCCTAACTATCCTCCCCCTATCCTCTCTACCCCAGCTCGGCCGAGATGGTCCCTCACTCTCACTACTCCCTCATCCTATTGACTCACATCACTCATCCCCAATCTCTTCCCTGGCCATCTCCGACCAGCTCAACATACTAACTATCCCATCCCACCAACCTCATATCCCATCCCCAACTCCACTAACCTAGATCTTAATCTTCCATCTCATTGACCCATCCTCAACCCCTCACACTGTTTGTGACCTTCATACCATAGACATATGTCCAAAATTTTGTTATCTTAGCTTTGAAGCCCTCACACAAAGCTCGCATTCATACTCCTCCCAACCATCCTCGACATATCTCCTTACCCTGATTCTGTTAGATTCTCTAGTCAATCTTGGATCCCAACTCAGACTCAATGATTGGCTAACTCATTGAATCTCACCTTTATCCCCTATCATGATCCCACCTCCCCACTGTAACTCTCATTTCCTTTGACCCCATACCATTGGTCTGTTTGCCATATTCACATTGACCAGCTCGACTGGATAATTACCCTCCTTTACGAGTATAGCCACCATGTGGCATTCACACCATTCACCTTGGCACTGATTACACAATCCCTGACACTGCTCATGAAATCTCACACACCTTGGCCCATCCATGTAGAACCCCACACTCTGTGAATAGCCACATTGATCTCCAAACCAACCCTGATGGCATAGGCCACTCGAGCAAAGGTTTTCACACAGTAGAAGATGGATATCTATTCATGAACATCCAAAAACATCATCCCACTTGGGATATGTATTTTATACATTTTGGTCTCCATGACCCTAGCCATGGCCATAACTATAATCAACCCCACCATCTAGCTTCGAGCTTGCCTCCACTTATATCAAGTTCTTGACATTGTGTTGGAGATTTAGGTTATAATTAATACACCACCCACGTGATCTTTGGTCACAGACCTAGCATTTAATGACACGAATCACTTCAGATAAGGCACCACTCATAGCCTTCCATTTTTAATTCCTTATGTAATCCACTTATTCAGTCCCTCTTTTTCCAAAAAGTCTCTTCTTTAAATCTAGTTAATCATCTAGACATGGTCAAACAATCCTCATCACCAAATATGTTTTTTTCTCAGTTGACCAAGAAATCATCGATCTCTTTTCCTATGTCTTTGTTTTAGTACACATTTAGTAAGACTTTAATCCCTAGATTTTTCCTTTGTGGTTATAGTCTCAAAACTTCCAGTCATCATCACCCGTCTATACATTAGTCAACTTGCTTATTTCTAGACTTTAATTTTGACCTTAATTAATTTCTACTCACATCACCATCATATTACTCTATCTACCTCATTAGATTTTCAAAATTACACTTGTCTTTGTTTCCTTCATCACAGTTTTCAATCATATAATTAACGTTTCCATTCTCTAATCGTTCTTTTCTGATCTTTTTTGTAATCACTAGTTTTGTTCAGTAAATTAGAAACTATGGTCCACGTGACTAATTAGTATTAACCCAATCATTAATCATACTTTGTACTTCGATTTGAGCTTACCTTAATTAGTATTTTTAATAGGCCTTTAGTCGAACTTCTTATTTGAATTAGCTTAGTCTTTTTACATCAAGATCCCTTATTTGATTATGATTCAATAAACTACATTAAATCTACATATTTTGGGTCATTTAAACATGTACTAATCGAGTTGTTTGGTAGATTTGAACGTGGTCAAGAAAAATTTTAGCAATTACATTTCTCATGTTTGATTCCCTATGTTTTTGGTGCAGGGAAAATTGTAATCTTTATCTTACAGGAACCTATTCAATGACAATTTCACTGAAACGATCTCACTAGCCAAATTTCAACACTTAAGCCATCTTTTGAATAGAAAGCCACTAGGTGCCAGACGTTTCAAAATGCCTTCCATTTAATCACTTTTCATCACCGATCACAATGTTTAAACACCTTGCAAAATATTAATGCAGGTTTCGTGGACAATCTTGTTGCTCATTTTTTTATGAGGACACTAATCGTGATACCCCCCATGAATATGATTTTTCTTGCACTTGTAGTCTCTTCAACAACTCTTGAGAATAAGAGTACACGGTGGTGTGGTCTTTTATCTTATTTTTTTCTCATTTTTTCATTGTGAAAATAATCAAACCCTTCACACTTATTCTCTTCTCTCATTTTTGTTACAAGAAAACTTGAGAATTAGAAATGCAGTAGCATTTTAAATTATCATGTCTAAATTTGTTCATGAAAAAATACTAACCTTTGTTGTGCATGACCATATGATTTGAAATTTAATTGGCTAACTTTTTTTGTAGCATCCATTTCCAACTATGTTCATTTCTAATTGTTTCATTTATTTTATTTTTTCGCTTTATTAATATTTTTTTGGTCGTTGGTTGTGCATGCTCTTTTCATGTGCCTTTGAATGATCTGTAAAATAAAAAATAACCACGATCAATTTTCTAACACTTCGTTTACAGGATAACTACTAATTTATTTTCTGTAGGACCACGTCATTAGAATATTATAAAATAAAAAACACAAAAACAAAAACAATTTAACCTTCCTACAAAAGTACCACCATTCAAAGAAAATTACTGAAACCAAAAAAAATAGCATGCTCAGGTACATTGTCATTTTCTGTTAGTGATTTATTTTAAGTTGGAAAGAATTTTGGTTAATAACCACATCATCATTTAGTTTTTTCACATAGTAGAGGTGGATTTCATCACCACCAATGCTACACCGGTGACATGGACTTGACTACCACACACCAACAACATTCTCATTTGCATTGTACTTTGAGACATAGTCTCATCCCAACGATTGGTATCTACCTCATCCATGGTCCCCAATTACATGTGATGATGTCATGTGGAACATGTGAGTTGCACCTAAATAACTATGTAACAACAAAGCTTGGGAATCATCCCTGTAAATATTTGTGGATTTATAAGGATACCATACACATTCATCCCCCCATCACCTTCCGCCTTTTCCCAACACCTTTCTTGGACATGGAAATTCACTCCAAAGAAGGTAAATAAGAATTGGTGAGTATTTTTGGAGTGATAAGATCCTGCATCCTCCGTTCCACAACATACTCTATGATTGCATGAAACAAGGATCATTCCTGAACGAATCTACCTCTTGAGCTAAAACAATCAGATACACATGAATTTTTGCTGTTTATAAACAAGTTACTTTATTAGTTCATATCGTTAAACTTGGATTGATATCAAAATATGTTTGTTGTAGATAAAGCTCAAGTCCTAGTTGTGTTCCACAAAACTATTTCTCAACAACCTCAATATCAAATAGAAAATTTAAATCAATAATAAAAAGAATATCAAAAATTATATTGATTTCATTAGCTTACTCCAAGCCTATAATAAATCCTTCATACATTGTTTCAAGCTATATCAAACTGATATTGAGTGACTTGCGTTCACTCCTTATCTCATCTAATTATCAAAACATCATATTGTCAAGCTATATCAAATTTATTGAAGATTGCATTCACTCTCAAATTTTCAAACAAATCCTTCATAGTCTTGTTTCAAGCTATATCAAACATATATTGAGTGAATTGCATTCACTCCTTATCTCATCAATTGTCAAAACATCCTTCATATCTTGTTTCAAGCTATATCAAACTGACATTGGGTGACTTGTTTGAGTTCACTCCTTATTTCGTCAACTGTCGAGTTTATCAAAACCACATCCAACACAAATCCCTTCATAGCTCGTTTTGAGTTATATCACAACTGTGTTGAGTCACTTGTTTGAGTTACTCTTCCTATCAACAATCCAGAGCTTGTTCAAGCCAAATCTACACAGCACAACACAAATCCCCTAATAGCTCGTTTTGAGTTATATCACAATCATATTGAGTTAACTTGCTTGAGTTACTCTCCCTATTAGCAATCAAGAGCTTATTTAAGCCAAATCCAACACAAGCTTGTGCTAGCTTACACCAATCTAATCATGGTGGTCACACGTAGTCATGGAAACCCTCTACACACTGAAAATGATGATGAAGAAGTCACACAACTAGAACTCACCAATGAAGAACAAGAACAAGTAGATAAGGTGATAGAGAAAAAAAATGAATACTTGTTACACATCCTAGCTATGGGGGTAAAACTACCCCAGAATTTGGGACTGAAAATATAAACAAACTTATCAATAATGGTGAATCAAGTCACCATAATGAAATACCAAACAACCCAAATAGCTCTTTAACTGATGAGTTATTCACCAAAATCAAGGATTTAACAAGGAAACTTGAGGAAGCAACTTACTAGAGTTGAAAGGTTAAAAGACGCCAATCCAGATCCCAATACTCGTGAAGTCCTTGATAACCCATCTCCTGATTCTCTATTCACACAAGAATGAAAACATATGGAAGACACCATTCAGGGACTAAAAAAGCAATCGAAACAGTTCAAATTTGAATAACTATGCCCCTACCCATTTCATACAGAAATGTTATGACCACCCTTTCCGCCATCCTTCGAAACTCCAAAATTTGATAAATACAAAGGAAAGGGTGACCCCTATGAACATGTCAAATAATTTTACATGCAATGTCAAGAAGTAGCTTATCATGACATATATATTTTATGATTATTTCCTAAAAGTTTAGGAGGACAGGCCTTAGACTGGTTCCTCCATCTTCCCAAAGGGTCAATCATGACATTCACAGACTTATCAGAAAAATTCGTTAAGCATTTTTCCTTCAACCTAGACTCAGAAATAACCATGCTTGATCTTTGTAACACTAGGCAAAGGCCCAATGAAAACATTTATCTCCTTTTTACAATGATGGCAAGGAATTGCAAGCAGATTTCCCTGCTCAATACTAGAGTGACAATTAGTTAGCATTTTTTTATCCCAAACCTCATTGTAGAATTATCCTTCCACATGCAAATGCACTGTCTAAGTAATTTTGAGGAAGTCATTGAAAAGGGAACACATATAGAGAATCCCTCATTTCTAAGGGCTTACTTAAAACACCCTTTAGGGACCAACCTCATAGAGACACCCCTCAGAACCAAGACAAATCCAAATTCTTTAATTGGAACCAAAATATAGTCAACGATGGCATTACTGGTTATTTCCATGTCTAAAACATTCAAAACAATATGCTCAACATAATTAAATCCAATAAACAACTGATCATAATCCCTAGAAAGGAAGCTCCTTCTTGTGACATGCAAACATAGTTCACTCAACTTGGATAAAGCCTATCTAACATCTTCCATCACTTAGTAAATGCCAACATGATCATGTACCCCATTTTCAAACCCTTCGAAGAAGGGAAACCCAAACCAAATTGGTATAAGGATAATGAATATTGTGATTACCATCGCATAAAAGGGAACTCTACATATCGATGCATGCAACTCCACCATTACGTCCAAGACTTGATCAAACATGGAGACATAGAAGTTGAAAATACTTCTGAGACAAAAACACCCAACGAAAAACTCAACATGTTTAAAACCCCTTCCCTAACCATGATGATAATTCAAAGGACAAGGTCCAATCATCAAGCAATGTTGAGTATGAATCAGTCATCTCAACCATAGACTACGACCAAGACCTAGTGGCTACCATAAAGATCATAACCAACTATGCAATCACCACCAGACAGAAAAAAGTGTGGGTCCCCACCACAAAACAATCCACTACTTCATCTCCCACACCACCTCCTAATCCACCGTCTAACTCCACCACCACTTCCACTTCACAACCTATGCCGTCATTCAACATTGTCAAACAATTGGAAAAGACCACAACAAAAATTTCCATCATGGAATTACTTAAGTATTCTCCCACACTACAATGCATCCTTATGCAAACATTGAATAACACTCACATCCAAGAGGACATCAGTTCACAAAAATTCCAGGCTTTAATCATGCATCTTTCGGTTCCTAATCATATTCTATAATTCGGTTCCTGATGACCTTCTTAACCCCAACATTACTAACAATCATTCTTTATACGTCAAGGGTTATATAACTCATTGTAAGATTAAGAGTGTATTAGTCGACAGTGGATCCATATTAAATATTTCTTCCATGAAACTCTTACGTTTCCTAGGTTACACCGAAAATAATTTACAGAACAACATCATAACCATTTGTGGGTATGATAATAGTGAAAGAAAGTTTGAAGGCACAATCACATTACCTCTCAAGGTTAGACCAGTTACTTTAGAAACGTTATGTCATGTGGTGGATGTAGAAGTTGCATATAACATTCTCATTAGCCGACCATGGATTCATGCCATGAAATCCATCCCATCAATGTTCCACCAATGGATTAAATTCCCTTACTTGGACAAAGAATTTACATTGTGTGTGGATTCCCAACCCTTCGAGTATTGTAGATTCCTCAAAGGGTGGTATAGACATGATCACTATTGTCCATCAACAGATAAGTATGCTCCACCTCATGTAATCCCTAATGAAACACATGTCGATCCAGATACACTTCCCAAATATATTCCAAAACCATCATCTTCTGGTCGACCATCACCTTCTAATCCACCAACGTATTCCAATCCATTCTCTTATGCTAATCAACAAACCAGTCCCCCTCCCACTAACCAATCATCTTCTTCCACTAACCAATCTTCTTCTTATGACAACAATCCCTCTTCCACTAAACAATGCTCTTCCTCGCCTAGTCAACCTTCTTCATCTAACCATACCTCTTCTATTAGGATACCTTCTCCTTCAGTTAACCAAGCTTCATCCTCTAATCCACATCCCTCTTCTTATAACCCATTCTATCCATATTTTAGAACTACCAAACTAACTTCCCCGCCACGTGAGGTACCTACTGGTCCCCCATCCCACACATTCAAAATCATTGACAAAGGATGCGGTGAATATCAATTCCAAAAGGTTGCAGACTCTTTTTACATCAAAAAATCCCCACACACCTATGGAAAACCCAATGCTCCACATCTTAGAATCCATCCCACTTACAAATTGGGTCAGTTAGTTTGGAAGAAATTCAGTTATCTAGACAATGAACATATTCCAAGTTCTTCAGGATCTTGGTTATATAATGACAAATTTTCTCCCTGTTATGAGTCTCCTCAATTTACCAAAGCTCATCGAATGATGAAAAACATGCGATGGAAGGGTAAAGGACTCGGTCTAAATGGACAAGGTCATTTAGACCCAATCACTTGCACTGAACATCACGGTAAACATGGTCTGGGTTTCAAGGTATTCAATACAGCTCCTGTATTAATTTCAAGTGACAACGATGACACCAACTCTGATAGTGACATCAAGTCTACACACAACCTTTTTGAAGACCTTGCTGAAACAAATATTTACTTTGAACATTTATCCATCAACGTCATCGATTTCGAGCTTATGCATCCAAATCTCATAGACCATGACCAATTACATCATGTGGCCATGGACATGTTCCAAAATGATGAGGCCATTGAAGAGTTCCTTGGAACTCATGATCAAATCCCCATTTCTGACCATAAAAAAGGATTTGAGATCAACCTTGATGAATCTACCTATTTTGGTGAAGAAATAGAATATTTGGATCCTTTACCTTTGGAAACCTTAGATAAGAAGCAAAAACAAAAATTTCCCATAGTTAAAATCTTGTTCTCGCCTTATAAAAAAACATGTCAATAAAAATTCGCAACACACAAACAAAAACCATATGTCGATTCCCCTGAATCACCTGACACTGATGACTTACATCAACCATTAGCATCATTTTCTGAAAAGGATACATCTAAAATTCTTGTTGAAGAAACCAAATATATAAACATCGGTACCGTTGAACAACTGAAAATTTTACAACTCAGCATCAGTCTGTCTGACCAAGAATGTGTAGAATTCACAACACTCCTCATTGAATTCCAAGATATTTTTGCATGGACCTATAAGGACATGCCAAGTTTAGATCCATCTCTCATAGTACATCACCTTGTGGTGCATCTTGATGCAAATCCTGTAAAATAAAAAATACACAAAATGCATCCCAAAGTAGCATTATTTGTCAAAGTTAAACTCCAGAAACTCTTAAAAGTCAACTTTATCCAACCTGTTGATTATTCTGAATGGATATCTAACATATTTCCCATAGCTAATAAAATCCCCGCCATTAGGATATGCACAAAATTCCGAGATATCAACAAGGCTTTTCCAAAGGATGAATTTCCCTTGCCAAACATAGAAATGATTGTCGACTCTATGACAAACCATGACATGCTCTCCCTAATGGATGGATTTTCTGGCTACAATCAAATACGTATTGCTAAAGAGGATCAACACAAAATGGAATTTACTACACCATGGGGCACCTTATCCTATAAGGTCATGCCTTTTGGCTTGAAAAATTCCGGTGCCACCTATCAACGAGCCATGACAGTCATATTTCATGATATGTTACATGATATCATGGAATATTATGTTGATGACATATTAGCAAAATCAAAAACATGAATAAGACATCCAGGTGTGTTGAGATGCATTTTTGATAGATTGTGTGAGTATAAGGTTCACCTTAATCCAAAGAAGTGTGTATTCGGGGTGACCTCTAGAAAATTGTTAGGGTTTATTATCTCACAAAGAGGTATAGAAGTTGATCCTACAAAGGTCAAATCCATCATGGAAATGCCTCCTCCCCAAAATCTCAAACAATTACATAGTCTCCAAGGAAAAATCCAATCTATTTGATGCTTCATATCACAGTTAGCCGATAAGTGTCATCACTTTAATCAATTACTTAAGAAAGATGCACAGTTCCACTGGAACCAAGATTGTCAAGACTCTTTCGATAAGTTGAAAGAATACCTTTCCATCCCACTTGTCCTTATGTCACCAGTCGCATATAAACCCATGTTACTTTATACATCTACCACTGAACATGCCATAGGAGCTTTGTTAGCACAACACAATGATCAAGAAAAAGAACAGGCATGTTTATTACCTTAGTCGAACACTTATTGAGCATGAAGTACGATATTCCCAAATTGAAAAATTATGCTTGGTAGTCACTTTTGCATTCCATAAGTTATGTCATTACTTGCTTAATCACACAACTAAATTGATCATTAAGGTTGATCCCCTCAAGTATCTTTTGTCTCGACCTATTCTCACAGGAAGAATGTCTAGTTGGGTCATCCTACTTAGTGAATTTGACATCGAGTTCATTCCTCAGAGAGAAATTAAAGGACAAGCCCTTGCAGACCAACTTGCTGAGGCACCTCTTCCTAGAACATAACCACTTCATTTTACATTTCCTGATGAAGATATTTTGTACATAGACATCACGTCAGCTTGGACTCTATTTTTTGATGGATCTTGTAATCTCCATAGATCAGGAGCTGGTATTTTACTTATCACACCTAGCCAGACATGTCATCCCCAAGTCATTTTGATTAGCATTCCCATGTACCAATAATATTGCTGAGTATGAAGCTCTCATAGCAGGGTTAAAACTAGCTATATCTTGGAACCTTAAAGAGTTGGTTGTATTTGGTGATTCTTTACTTATCATTAAACAGGTTACTGATGAATACCAGGTCAAGGATGAAAAACTTATTCCATATAAGCACATGGTAGATAGCCTTCGCAACTATTTTTGATTGATTAGTTTTGATCAAATCCCTAGAATTCAGTAACAAATCTATAGAAGCCATGGAAACTATTGGATATCTGTTAGAAATAACATCTAATCAACCCAGGAAAATTTTATTGTAGAACATCTCTTACTACTTGCTTATGATCTTCTTGAAAACACTATGGTATGTGAAGTCATGGGTCCAAATAACCCTTGGTACCATGATATTTACACCTTCATCCGCGATAAAACATTTCCTACCAACATGAAACCAATGCATAAATGTGTTTTAGCACAACGTGCCTCTCATTACACCATTTTAGCATAGAAACTCTTTATAAATGAGGTTACTATTGCACCCTTCTCCGATGTCTTAATCAAGAGGAAGCCTCTAGTGTTCTAACTGAAGTCCACTCTGGTATCTATGGAGTGTACACAAATGGTATAGCTTTAGCCAAGAAAATCCTATGTGTTGGGTATTATTGGCCCACCATGGAAAGTGACACATGCCATTTTGTCAAACTATATCAAGCCTATAAAAAACATGGCAATCTTATCCACACACCTTCCCAAGCATTGCAATTGATCACCACACCATGGCCCTTCTCTCAATGGGGGCTCAATCTCATCAGAAAAATCAGACCAATGTCATCCAACAGACATAAGTTCATCATTAATGCTACCGATTACTTCACTAAATGGGTAGAAGCTATGCCTCTCACCTATGTTACCAGTAGCCAAATATCAAAGTTCATTTTTAACAATATCATCTGTTGATTTGGCATTCCATCCTCTCTTGTCACAAATAATGGAAAATCATTTAAAAACTAGGATGTAAAAGACCTTGCCAAATGTTTCCACATCAAACTTAAGTGGTCTACTCCATACTACCCCCAGGGTAATGGCCAAGAAGAGGCAACCAATAAGAATTTAAAATCCATCATGGAAAAAATCATCAATACACATGGATGCAATTGACACACTCAAATTTACCCCACTCTTTGGGCTTACCATACATCTTACCACACACCTACATGAGCCACCCTGTTTTCCCCCGTTTATGGTTGTGAAGCCATTTTACCTATTGAGGTTGAACTCCCATCCTTGAGAATCTCCCTTAAAGATATAATTAATGAGGATGAATATCGACAATCACGACTTCATGAGCTTGAGATTCTTGATGAAAAATGACTTAATTCCCTCAATCATCTTTAAGTCTATCAAAACTGACTACAACACAATTATCATAAAAGCTAAGACCCGGAGAGTTTGAGGTTGGTGACTTCGTTCTAAAATAAAATCAAAAGAATACCACTAAAGAGTGAGAAAAACAAGGAAATTTGAGCCTAATTGGTTAGGACCCTATGTAATTACAACTAAATTTGGCTCTGGAGCCTATAAATTGGCCACTGAAGATGGTCAGGAACTTGATGAACCAATGAATGCAGTACATTTAAAGAAATTATATTCTTGAGGTGCTCTCTATTCTGGGAGACAATCGCTTGTACATTGTTCCTTTTGTCTTACTTATCTCTGAATAATTTAACATTATTTATTCCATTGGCAGATATTTTTATCATCTAAAATCACATCTTCATATTCACCATCTTGATACAAGTGTTAATATAGATCCTATTAAGTTTTGTGAATATCATACTTCTTATAATGTCTCCCACTTTTGGTTTCTTTCAGCTATGTTCATACCTAGAAGCTTACTGATGGTAATATATCCCCTTCAAAAAAATCTCTCTTTTACAACAAAGCTCTAAACTTCTTTACCTGGTTCATTTGATCGTCCATCTCAGTCTTCGGGTTTTGAACCCTTGCGTCCTACTAGTCCTGTGGGGATGAGATTGGGGAAAAACATTTCCTCCCCAACTAAAAAGCATTATTGTAAAACTCAATAAATTAAATAAATTGTGAATAATTCATTGTCACGCCTTTCATCCTTCTCAGTCATTTGGTGTTGAGACCATACTTCTTACAAGTAGTTTGAGACTGGGAATGGAGGGAGATACCCTTACTCGTTTATGTCTTATATTTGGTGATAAACACTTGCCTCTTACTGGTGGCATGGGGCAAAGTGTAGAGGGTCATTCATAAATCACAAAACATAAAAATGTTGCAAAAACATTCCAAAAATTCAAAAAAATAAAAAAATCAAAACAAAAATTTACTCACCTATGTTTTTTCTTCAGTGACGAACCCTCACCTCATGTTATTAGCATGGGGCAAGCCATAAGGATTTTTTGCAAAAAAAAACAAATCTTATAAATTGAATAAGTGCTTTATAATCATAAAAATACCCAAGAAGTAATGTAGATGCCCAAGTGAAGAGAGAACTATCCCTTTACTGCATATCTTACCAATCAGTAGGCCACGTAACTGTCTACAGTCTGGTAGATGCAAACTATAAAGTAAAAGCCATTTTTAAACTAGTTCGGTAACCTTAAGAAAAAATGAGTCGCAATTTCCCAAATGGATTTTTTTTATCACTTGGTCTCTATATTCATTATCTACATCATGCATCCTCTCTTGATTCTAAGTGATGGGCCCTCACATCTTCCTAATTATGTGGAGTAAAGAATGAAGTTGGACCTATTTCCATCATATCATCACCAACATATCCTACTAATGGAGTGAGAATTTTTGTATTATTCGAAGCATGAGTTACCACGAGGAATGCGACATAAGGATTGCGGTACATATAGATGATACCCTAGTTTATCACCTCTCATAAGAATTTTGTATTCCAGTCCATAAATTTCCAAAACAAAATCTCCAAAAACAATGTCAAAATTCAAAAATCTCAAAATCTAAAAACATTTGAAAATCTCCAAAATATAAAAACAATGTCAAAATTCAAAAATCCAAAAACATTAGAAAATTTCAAAATATCCAAAAACATTAGAAAATCTCAAAATATCCAAAAACATTATAAAATATCAAAAATACAAAAATATTTGAAAAATCTTCAAAATCCCAAAAACATACAAAAATCTTAAAATTACCCAAAAAAAATTCAAAAAAATAAAAAAATCCTAAAAATTTGTAAAACCATCAAAAAATCCCCCCAAAAACTTAATAATCAACACAATTAATCATTTGAACTATTATCCCTAAGGAATTTTCCAACCACCTTATGACTATCAAATTCAAACCACTTCCCCTCGCGTGAATCATTACTTGGGGAAAATCCAACTCTCACTTTTTCCTTGTTTGAGGACAATAATCCAATCCTTTCTATGCCCTTGTACCCCTTCTTGGGTGGCACATCCGATGCAATCATCATTGTGGAACACATTAGGGACAATGTTTACTGGTTCTTGTGTTGTATTCTTTATTTACAAGTTATTAATTATTTTCTTGTATCTTGATATAGTACAGGGGGCATCTTGATTTTATGTATCCCTGGTGTTCTCTCTAATATAATTCATGTTATCTGATTATATATCATACCGGGACAACATACCTTCTTAATGGCCTCTTTTTATGCTCTCTTACACTTGCATATCATAATGAGGGCATCAGACCTTTTTGATTTCCCCTTGTCTATACTCTCAATGTATATTACAGTCTAGTCATTCTGAGATTTTATATCATGATGCATCTTGTTATATGTTGTATTAAAACTAAAATGTTTTCATCACGTGAGTATCTTCCCGCATGAGAAAAATATTACTTTCCACCCCATCTATTCACCCATAACTAATACATTTCCCAATTTGAGAAGCCTACTTGATCACTGTTGCAGTTTGTTCAATCCTATTTGAATATCTTTTTAAAGAAGTACTTCACTATCTAAAAACTCCTCATTCCTCACCATGGTCATCATGTATTTTTATCCAATCATCCTTGCTCCTCATTTCTAATCATCCACCACTTATCCCCACATTACCCTTCTCACCATTCATGTCCCCTCTCACCACTTTGTGTTTTTCCCTTTCACTCTTTCACTTCTCGCTTGAAAATTTTACTTAATCAGCCCTTCCATGTGGAACTCTCGGTTGAGGTATACCCTCTTCCTAAGATATTCCTGTTGTAGAAACTTCTCCACCATCTCATCTTTCATCAAACAATAATTACCATCACACACATTTTTCCGCTCTGCCTCTTCTACTTAAAATTCTTGCCTCATCACTCTCACCACTTGGGCATCCCAATTAAGGATTCCCCTTGCACTCTCTACCCCCCACCGCATATATCCCTCCATCCATTCATGTTACACTCCTTTGTTTCATTTCTTCCTTGTTATCACCTCCTCTTCCACTCTGTAATACATCACTCACTCTTTTCTCATCCTTCCTTGAATCCATCTTTTGCTTAGTAATCTTACTTACACACTCTCGCAATATAGAAAATTCACTTGAGGGTTCCCCTTCAGTCGATTTTGTCATACCCTCTTCTCATTAAATTTGTTAATCACTTACTTCTTCTTCTTCGGCTTAGCAATACTAATTAACCATTCCAGCTGCATGGCAATTTTACTTAAGAGTCCCTCTTAAGGTTGATCAACCATATGGCCTTCTTGTATCCCATCATATTTCCCCCATCTTATTTATCTGGTCTCTCGCCGTAATCATCTGTTCCAACCATGCATTCCAACCCTATACCTAATACATCCTTATTTTTCATCTTCCATATCATCAATTTCGGTTTGGCAATCTTACTTAACCACACCCGTGGCATGGCGATCTTACTTATGAGTCCCTCTTAAGGATGATTCATCATCTTGCACTCCCCCATCAATCCACATTCTTACCATCCAAATTTTCTCTTCATTCCCAATCACCACATCCTCTTACCACCTCTATCACCATCCTCTACTTGGAAATCTTACTTAACCACTCATGCGACATGGTGATATTATTTAAGTGTCCCTCTTATAGATGATCAGTCATCTTTCCTTTCCCCATCCTGACACATATCCACCTTTAACTTTTTCTTGGCATTCCCCATCATCCCATCCTCTCATCATCTATATCGTCGTCTTCTTCTTGGCAATCTTACTTAACCACTTTCATCACATGACAATATTACTTAAGGGTCCTCCTTAATTTGAAGTCATCATTCTGGAATTCTCCCTTACCTCATTCTTTTTTCACTCTATTGATCTATTCTTCCACCCGGTATCCCCTACCAACCACATTATCCTCCTACCATTATCCTTTCTCAACCTATCATATCACATAGTGTGTCTACTATCTTCTTCCTGTAATCATGTTCCCTTCCCCCATTTCCCCTTCTTGTTCCATCATCCTTCATACGGTCTCTACCCATTCTTTTCATGTCTTGTTTCTTCACCCTCACATCGTTCATCCTCATCTTCCACATCCTCTCCTTGCCTTCACCTTTTTATAGCTCATTAATCACCTTTTATTTACTCTTTCCACTCCATCTTCTCGAATTCTCCCACATATCTACCCCCATGCTTACCTGCCATTATTGTTGACATTCCCCTAACATTCTTTCATCATCATCTTCCATTTCCGTACAAATAATTATTGGTGGAATTTCCCTAAAATTCACTCATCCTCATTCTACATGGCCTTAATCACTCTTTTTGACCTTCTCCATTTCTTCCTTCTTTTGGGCCCACTACTCATTATGGGTGGAATTTCCATACTATCTATTCTTTGGCGTTACCCTTTCCATTCCTCATTTAATTTCTCCCTTTCTTTACTTTTCCTCTCATCCTTCCTCACCCATCATTATAGGTGGACTTTCCCTAACGTCCCCTCACTAGTATTGCCTCTTCTATCCCCCGTTCTCTCTTCCCTCATATCCATTTTATTCACCCCCACCCTTTCTTTTTTGCTTCTTCCCGACCTCTCCATCTTTCCTTCACCCTCTTCAATATCTTTACTGTCTTCATCATACATCCTTTGTCTATTATCTCATAATCCTTGTATCCTCATTTCATGCATCTCCACATCTTTTCCAATTTGTGTCATTCCTCCCTTCTTTATTCTCTTTACATTCCTTATACTGCCCGCTATTCACCAAATATCTATATCCTTGTTTTCCTTCCTTCTGCATAATTTTTTCTGTTGTCCTCCCATCTTTCCCATTCCTCATTTTATTTCACTTCCTTTATATCATCTTCTTCCCCCCTTTCCCTTGCACTTCCTTCTTACTTCTCCATTGATAACCTGACTCTTTAGTGTTATTCCATCTTTTTTATTTTCCCACTCTCCACATGTCTTTTCATGCATTCTGTACCATATTCTCTACCTTGGTCATCCCCATGATGACCGGGTTCCTTCAATATTCTCCCTATATCCACTCTATCATCTCTTCTTCCCCCATCATTTTCACCTTCCTTCTACCCTTCCCTCATTTTCTCTACCACCCCTACCATTTCACTCATCTTGTACTAGTTTCTCTTCTTTCCTCAGATATTTTCCATGCTTTCCTAGTCCCTCGCAGTTTCTTTTTTTATCCATTCTACCTCCTCTTTCGTCTTCTTTAAATTCTTCACCATCCTCATCTCCTTCATTTTTCCATCCTTCTCTCCCTTTTTTCTGATTTTAACCCCTACTCTTATTTCGTCTTCTCCTTCTTGTTTATCTTTCACCATTCACACTACACTTGTCCTCTTCACCTCTTAATTCTACAGTTTATTCCTTTTCTCAGCTATATCATCTCTTTCACTTTTCCATCAATGTTCGCCTCCCCTCAGGGACTTGCACTCGTCGTCATTTGTAGCTTCCTTTTATTTTGACTACTTCATTCCTTTTTATTTCATAATTTCACCCTCTTCTCTATCATTTTCTTGTCTTCTTATTTTTCCTTCATCATCATTCCCTTCTTCCCCTATCATCCCTCTCTCTTATTCTCTTCTACCTCTTTCATTTCCTTTTTTCCCTCCTTTATCTTCATACCCTTGTCTCCTCCACCTTTGAATTTTCTTGCTCTTCTCATAATCAACCACTACTCCTATCCATTTCCTTTTCTCTTTACCATTTCATCCTCTCACACATCCTCACACCTAGCATTCATGGCTGATTGAATCCTTTCTCCATTTGCATCATGCAGTTATTCCATTCTCTCACACCTCATTGTCGTCCTCCTCTCCGCAGAGTTGACCTCTCCTCTTTTTGAGAGATATGTCGTATATTCCATCCTCATCATCCCTCTCGAGGGGGAATCATCATATCTACCCATAATCACATTTTCTCATGACATTTTCGTCTTCAAGGATACCATGAAATCCATCACCTACCACCTTCTACTCTCCCCAACAAACATTTTCTCTAATTTTTTCTTAGCAAAAGTAGATTGAATTCTTCCCCCATTCTTACAAGAAAAAGTTTGTTCTACTTCTTGCTTAGAGAATGATTCCTCTTTTTTTCCTCTGATAATTTCTTATCGAAGGAAAACCTTCTTTAAGAAGAATCTATTCAAAAACCTTCGATTTTTCCACCCGGGGCATATTCATCCATCTCGTCTACTTTCTTTGAAATGATAATATTTTCATAACACCCTTCCAAAGAGGGGAAAATATAGACACCCTAATTTCACACCTTTTCCAAATAAATTAATTTCTCCACTCCATTTCCAACAAAAAAACCCATCAAATTAATTGATGTTAATTGGTTGATTAATTCATTTCAACCACTAAATTAAACCTAATCTTCCTCACATGCCAAATATTCCCTATGTCCCCCATTTGAGAAATAAAAATACAAGTTTAATACTCACCCACTCTTTTTGGTCCCCACTCACCTAATCATGCCCATATTTTTAAATTGCAATTACTTAAAATCCTCTAAGTCAATCCAATTCCCAAGCTATAAATACAACCTTACCCCCCCTCTAAAGGACACGGTGAATAAGCTTGGATATCTTGTCTGAATTCTTACATCCTTTGAGTAAATAATATCCTTCCCACATCTTCCTAATGCCCAAATATATTCATCTTAAAGCATCCCAAATCCATAATCCCTTTGTCCATTTGTGCAAAGTAAGTTGATCTTATTGTAGAGAAGACCTTGCTCTAGTTCGAGGGAAGCGCCTACATTTCACGTAAGCAGGGATCATCTATGTTTCACTACCCATTCTGAGGTTTTCTAAAGAATCATAAAGGAGGAGGTATCTGGCTAGTTGCTTTACTTTCTTGATTATAAGTGTATTTTCCTTGCTCATGGGCTGAAAGATGAGTAGTACTTTATACCTTGAGGTGACACAATAGTTTTTCCTCCTCCTACACCTTGTTTACTCCTTGAACCATCAAAGAACAGTTGCCATACTTCGTTGACATCTTTATCACCTGATTTGGTGTATGCTAGGGAGAGGTGGGTTTTCTCCATGCAAACAATAAATTCCCAACTCATATTCTTCCATTTCCTTATAAGTATCAAAAGTATTCATTTTTTTCGCATTCATCAGTCAAGTATGGAATTCCTCCATCCTTGGTATTTGTCTCTGGAGTGCTTGGGCAATCTTCTTGATCAAAAGATGAGAAATATGCATTGATTGGGCTTAGCACATGAGGCTCAATATGAAATTTTGCAATAGGTTCAGATCTGATTGTATCCTTAGCTCCATATCTTGTTCTAAAGAGCATATGTGAAAATTTAACAGACAAGTAGCTTCCAATTTTAGTTGTGAAGTCTCTAGAAAAGCACAATGCAAAGAGTGGTGGAAAGTGAATGATTGATACGTCTTATAAGATTGTGACATCGGGGCATGCATGTAGTGTGAGGATAAATCCTTTGATTACTCCAATTGTTCCCAATGTTGTCTCATCCAATTGTACTACTCCTTTTGACACATGCTCATACTTAATACCCAGCTGATTAGCTATATGCTTGGGCATCATAGAACTACTTTCTCCTGTATAAATCATGAAATTGTGTACAAGGTTGCTCCTAATAATCAGAGATATATACAATGGAGGAGGCTTCATGTTTTTACCTTGTTGACCATCTTGACTCCCTTCTTGTTGAGCTGGATTGGTGAGCACCTTCTCTTGATCTTTAGATGGCTCATTTTATACAGACCAGTTTGACATGGCTGTTTGGAATAGATCTCTTTTCCTGAGGATCGCTAATGACTCCCACATTGATATGTTTACATTTGTTTTATTTATTTGTTATATGATGTTAAATGGAGAGGAGATATATTTTGGCTGCCCCTTGGCACAACCTTCTCTTGCACATGAGCTACTATAACTGGTACATGAGCTGGTCTAGAAGGTGGTTTGGGCTGATTTTGCACATTTGGAGCTGCACTTGGATTGCTAACTCCTTGTAGAGTGACAAAAAGTTGAGATACACTTGGATTGGATGACTGTCATTCCTATAAATTCCTCTTCTTAGAACTTGTGTTGGCTTCCAAACCCTGAGAAAGAGCCTGGTTTATGCCACAGAAATCCTCAACTTGCCAGTTCACAAGCGTAGTCTCACTTGGAGGTGCTTCTTGAGAAGCTATTTGTTGTTGATTTTCTTCTTGATTTGTCTCTTGAGGCACACTAATCGTTGTCATCATCAAATATTTATTCAGGGAACCATTGAAACATGTTTCCTGATTGTGAGGTTGATTACATGGGAAGAACCATTCATACTCTTGTGCCATGTTGTTTTGAGATGGAACAAAGGCCTTGGATGTAGAGGAAGTATTAGGATTATAAGGATGAAATTTTCTATTAAAGGGAGGTTTCCCTTGGTTTTGATTAGTAGCTTGAGCAGGTGGTTTATTCAGATTATATGGAGGTCTATTGGGTTGGGATTGAGGTTGATATGATTTGAAATTGTGGGCTTGCTACCTCTTAATTGTTACAAATTTATTGCCTATGTTTTACAATTATATCATAGCCTCATGGAGAAAATTTAAGGTGCTAGAAGAAGAGGAAGGAGATTCATTAGAATTCAGATTTTTTGGGTAGGAATGGGAGCTAATGTAGGTGCTTGGCTAGGAATTTGGTTTCCAAGTTTGGATAAAGAGGCATATGTGGCCTAGGTGTAATTTTACCATCTTGGATCAAACAATTATCTACTCTAATAGCTATGGCATAAGTTACAGGAAATGTTGTACCCCCCATAGACTGTATCATCATACCTATATCAAAATTAAGAGCTTTTAGGAAATAGAGAAAAACATCTTCAGCTATTGGCATGACAACAATTGAAATACTATCACATGTTCTTTGAAATATTAAGTTGAAATTAGACATTGGCTCATTTAGTGCTCTCTTGATTGTGGTTAATTGCTCCAACAGAGATAAGTTGTCCTCCTTTTCTCCAAACTAGCCACAAAGGGATGTGCATAATTGATCCTGCTCTTAGGCTTCTAAACCATTGTAGAGATTTTCCTTTGAAAGAAGAATCCAATAATTTCACTACTACATCCATTTCAACAACTTTATTCATAACACATAAATTTGCAATGTATTAAATATGATCGATTAGAGTTGTCTGATTTTCCCCAGTGAAATATGGGATGTTCTTTAATGTTGCCATTGGAATTGGGTTTTGTGTATTGAGAGCAAGTGGGCTATTGTCCGTAAAATTGACAAAAGGATTTGGTGGTGGTTGATGATCCATTCTGATTGGTTTGATAACTCTAGTTGATTGAAGAAAGTTTCTACCAGGTGGAGGTGTTGAAAGAGTTTGATTAGGTGGAGATGGGGATAATTGAACTCTTATTCCTCTTCTTGGAACAACTGCAAATACTCAAAAACACCTTGTTCTCTTGTTCTTGATCGTGTTTGAATCCTTCTGATGAATTTGAAAAACTTAGGCTGCTAAAACCACTAAATTATGCCCCTTGGAGTCACCAGATGTGTTGCTACAAATCCTCCTAAAGGATGGTATTTACAACAAGAGATAACCAATCTCGCTAAAATAAAATGAATACTTCCTTGTAGTCCCACTAGGCATGCCAAAACTGTTATCACCAAATCACAACACCCTTTGATTGCTTAGCATGTGAGTGTGTTAACGCAAGTAGTGTGACTGGGGAACATGGGTACCATCTCTCAAGTTGTGGGATTTGCTACTTGAGATAGACCTTCATAGAATGCTATTTCCTCTTCCTAAATTAATGTAATAACTAACTCTAGTGAAGGGAATTCTGTTGAATACTCCTAATATATAATTTCAAAGGGACTAGGGAAAGAGAAAGACCATGAAAATGAAATAAATATACAATAAAATAGGTGATGCACCAAGAGAAGGTGTGGGAAATATATCCAATGTGGAAAAATGAGAGAAAATGTAGATTAGAGAGGGTGGAAATAATCACCATAGTCTAAAACCAACAATCAAAACCATTCTCATGAGAAAACAACAAGATAGACCCTGTAAGAAGCATAAAATAGACACAGTACATCTGCAAATGAAATAGAGAGGCAAGAGAATGTAACAAACAAAGACAAGGGAAGAGAGATCCATAAATTTGAGTCTATTGCTTCATTAATATGCACATTTATTTTCATTACAAGAGAAATACCTGAATCATCATGCAAGAAGTTCAAAATGAAGGCCTACATCACATTGGTATTCCAAAACTATTTTGACATAGTTTTGTTACAAGAGCAACCCCCCCTCTCAAATGAGAGGGAAATTCAATTTATATTAAAAATGAGAGAGGAGAGAGAAGTTGTCAAAATCAGATTTCCCCTTCCACTTACTTGTAAAGTACCAAAAATGGGTGTAAATGATAATGAGAAACTTGTAAAATCCATCACATGTTGTCTTGTAACTTGCAACAAAAGAAAAATGGTTTCCCATGCTTAATAAATGCTCTTTCAACCACCTAGAAGTCACCATTTCAAACTGGGCTCATTTTATTCAATTTTCAGCATCAACTCTTCATCAAATCTTTAACTTCTTGATTAGTGAGTGTAGATATTGGAGACATGATTCTGATGAGTCCAATTTTACGTGATTTGGTTGAGAAATGTAAATGTTATGGCCTTCTGAGTGTGGAAAGCTCTCTATGTTTTCCTAGATTGCTTCTCCTTCACAGGACTCTGTATTAAAATTGGTAGTTAGAAGTGGTGATTTCAATATTTTTCCCTCTCCTAATGTTTTTTGCATCTTTTAATGTTTTGCAGAATTTTTAGAAATTTGTGGGGGCCAACTTTTGTGTTATTTTGTATGGTGTAAAGGTTAAGTGTTTATAAATTTGAATTGGGGCTAGCTCAGCCATCTCGCTAATTGGATCACCGAGCAGACACCCCATTTACCTTGTGACCTATTTTGCATCGAGATATTCATTTTCACACTTCCCCTAACCATCTTATCCTCCACCTCAGCATTTTTTTTCTCATTGGGCTCTTTACGATGGAAAAGTGACAAGTGAGCATGGGAATCTACAAGCAACTCTTCCTCGCACCCGACCTCCCGAGGTCGTGCCGAGACAGCCGGTGGGGATGGAATATACGTGGGGTATAGGAAAACTAGTTAGGAAATCTTATATCTTCGACATGAACTAATGGAATCTATGAATCTAATGCAAAGAAGGCCCTCCTAACCTGAATCGGTGTGATAGATCGGTCAGCGAGGATGACTGCTCGAAGGCTCCAATCAATATCAAGCTCTGGTGTAATCCGATCTATAGGTTATGGGATACGTGGAAAATGACCTGGGATTGTTTTATGTATGTCTCCAGATAGGGTCATAAGATGGATGATGGATATATAGAGGATTCTATGGGTGATTCTCTGGCCTAGTCCAGAAATCCTTAGCTAGATTAGCTGTTACGTCTAGTGAGGATAATTGTGTGATAATGATTGGTGGAAGTGGAGAGGACCTAAATACTAATGTGCGTAAACCAGCATCAACGTCTGATTGACTTGTGGACTCATTGGGTTGTGGGATATGTGAATCACATCCATAATTTTGTGGTCGTTGTGGACCTCCTATGATCATGTGTGGAATCAATCCCTAATCCCTATTATCTAGTAGTCGTATGCCTTTTCGGCCTCTATATTTAGAACTAAAAGTTGTGCGATCTTCTCAGAGTACCTTACAGGCACTCTGGTAACTTGAATTCTTAGGCTAGTGTCTATGTCAATGAAGATATCTCCTACATCTGGCTATGGGACCAAAGGATCACAACTGAATGTTTTCTCTCTTTCAAGTCCTTCTACAGTCATGCGGGTATCTATTTAGGGTAATATGTAGTTTGGCTGGTATATCCAAAACGTGTGTGCTTGGTCGTCTTCTATGTTTAATCCTCTTAACTGTGAACTAACCTGTTGTAAGTCTGTTTTTATTCGGAAGAATTAGATTCTAAGATTCTGGTCTATATCAGTTATTGCTGCGAAAAGATTGGGTTGAGGCACGATTGGCTCGAATATGTATTCTCTGGGCTCCCTAGGTCCCGTGATTGTCATACAAAAAGGAAATAATATAAATCTAACTAAAGTAAAGTAAACTAATTATTCAAAGTATATCTATAGCATATATATCTAAATCTAATTGAAAGAGCAATTATTTAATATATCTAGAAAGTGACAACTAAACTAATAACATAATTAAAACAAATAAAGTAGCCGAGTATAGCTACTTGCCTATGTAGTTGTGAATCTATTCTAAATAACCAGATAACTGATCTAACCTATTTGAAAGACCCCCGATCTTACCTCAGAAGTGGGGAATGAATCATAGTTTCTCAGAAACTATCAATCCCCAAAACTTCCCCAGTAATATCAAAAGTGAGATAAATTGAAATGAAATAATTGACTACTCTATTTGATATGTTTTAACTAGAACTTTTGATAGCTTGAACCTGAATTTTGTAGAATAGCGACGAATCTGATTGTGTGTTACTTTGTCCCCTTAGTGTGGTTTCCTTGTTCCTTCATGTTCACGTGAATCTAGAAAAGCGTGTGATGTTAGCATCAACATAAATTGGTATCGAAACAATGGCTAATTTAGATGTAGACTGAATACAATGTGAGTAGGAGAGGAATAGCGCAAGAGAACAGAGCTTGGCCTATGCAATTCCTAGCAGGAATTATTGTGAGTCATACAACACAAAATGTCCAGAACCTGAAACTATCCTTCTTGATGAACAAAACCTGTAACTCTAATGGCTTCTGACTGAAAAATGGAACTATCCTACCTCAATTGATTGTACGAAATAGTAACAACACTAGCACAAGAAGATTATGTGGCTTCTAAACAAAAAAGCAACACTAACTATGTATGCAACAAATAAACTAATTCAACTCCTAAGTAAGAACTGAAAGAATAAAATTTGAAATGAGAGAAAAAGGGGCACAGTTTTGAGAGGCCATTTTCTTGAAAACCAACTAGCTATTTATAGAATCCCCATTTACCCAAAGGTGAAAACCAATTTGAACTCTTTTACCATAAACAATGGAAAAACACTATTCCAGGGAACAAGAATCATAAATACGAGCAAAGACGGTGAAAAAGCTGGTAAACATTGAAATTTACACGAGTCGTGATAAAAGGAACGTTCTAGAAAAATGTGTAAAGGACCGCCACCCTGAGCAGGGTGGTGGTTACAAGACCACCACCCAGTTAGGGCGGTGGTTTCATCACTGAAGACCAAAAAACAAGGAAAATAGGGGGAAAGAGCAAAACAAAGCACACAGAGGCTAAGCAGGACATGTGGGATGTTAATGTATACTTGGAGAGATTTTCGGATCCCGAACACCTTGCGAGGAGACCTGTATCATCATTGGGGCACGTGTAACATTGTTTCAGCGGCACAATACCCTTCAATTTTGGGTACGTACATATTGCCCCCTCAGAGAAGTGTTTTAGCCATGAAGAGGCGTAAAACGGTGGGTTCGAGTATGGTAGTCCTGAAATGGGATGTTAGAAATTATACCTGACACGTCTGTGTGTCGAAATGATGCCATCCAAAATTTCTGCTACCTGCCAAATGAAAAGAGGACTCAAGTGCAGATAGATAAAATAAATCGAAAAATAAATGCAAAAATAATATGAAATGAGGACTTACCATTTGCGTGGGGATAAAAAATTATCTCTGTTGGCGCTCCGAACCTGTGAAAAGGGGCATTCAAAACAAGTCAGGATGCTATATATGTAAAAATGGGCCCATTTTCCTATTCATTTACGCTTGTCGATTTGATTGATTTTGATCTCTGGGACACACAGTGACGGTTTTTGATGAGAGTATAGTCAAAAAGTTCATGACGAGATAGTGATCATGCCTCCACGAGCGGAACATCGACCCGTTAAATCACAGGTTAGTTCTTCTTCATTTAATGTTTTTACCCCCAAAATGTTAAAATGATGAAATTTTTTTCATGCGGGGATTATTTTTGAAAATGTCAAGGCTAATAGGGTCACTTAGGGGGGGCGCCTAATGGCTAGGCTTTTTTTAGTCAAAATAGTCTTTTTTTGAGTTTTTAGGCATTTTTAGGGCACGTGACCTATTTGAAAATGTGGGACACGACCACCGCCTTGAGCAAGGTGGTGGTTACAAGACTGCCGCCCTTTAAGGTGGCGATTACGGAACCGCCAACCTGCTTAGGGCGGCGGTCCTTTACAGAATGTCAAAAACTTAGTGTTTTGAGCCCAATTTTACATTTTTAGTATTTGTATATATTTTAATGATTTTTTTCAATGTAATTTGAATACTAACTTACTCTATTTTACGTGTTTTTGGGTGTATGCAGAAGAAGGAGGAATATATCAGATGGAGCTGAGAGAGAGATTGTGATTAGCTTCCAGCAGTTTTGGATGCACTTTCTCAGGCCGAGTAATATACTCTTCAGAGGGCCGCCATATTGCGTATATCACGGGTTCCTCATGTCGCACCTTCTAGTCACATACTTTATGACTTGTTTTCGTATAGGGATGCTGATCGGAACACTTTCTGATTTCCAGGAGTCAGGGGTGAGTGGGACTATCACCTTGGAGGATGTCTATCGCATCTTGGGAGTCCCGATCATCGGGAGACGACTCACATTTGAGACATCGGGGTCGCGGGCTCAGATAGCTTAAAGGGATTCATATATGGGAGACGCAGGTTATCTCCACTGGTTTGAAGAAGGGGGTGAGGGTTCGTTTTATTCCTATCTTGCCTATCCCCTTGATTCGTCAGGCTATTATGGGGATCCTTGCCTTAAGATTTATCAGGGACAAGGGAGGGGACACCTTACTCTACTGCTCGTCTCCTATTATTGCATATATTGAGGCAGATGGCCGGATTTATGCCTAGGGAGTTGATATACTTGGGACCACCTATCATGATTTATACTGGTTGGTTCACTTACAGGGACAGTCTTTGAGTCATCTGACCCTGGTTATGAGCTGGGTCTATGAGCGTATCATCCCTTATGGGAGAGGCGTAGAGGTGGCAGATCCTGGAGCCATAAGGGCAGCTAGATGGATGGAGATGTCGGTGCTTAGAGCACCCCACCAGCCAGTTGCTTCCCTAACTACTGATGATATGGAGGCCACACATTATCAGGCCATGGCAGGGTTGTGGGGCAAGGAGACCCTCACTTTGATCTCTTACTCTACCACAAGGGAAGCTTATGGACAGGACGGGGAAGGTAGAGACAACATCCCTTCGACCGAGTCCCTCAGCAGTTTGGCCTTCCTTACGTCGGTATGCTTCCCCCATTAGTGTCAATTTTCAGATCAGTTCGGGAGGCTATGGGAGGTCCTAGAGGCCGGTGGTTGGATTGTTGTTACTCCTGGCATTCCTATTTCAGCCAGAAGCGTGGTACACGCTCGAGGGAGAGCTGGTGCTCCTCAGGCACCTTTACTTCGGATTACCGCTGGCCCTGCCCACAACAGCGACAACCCCATTGATATAGACTCTGATTCTGAGGAGTTCATAGGGGGATAGACAGAGGAGGAGACCGAGGATATGAAGGTCAGTGATTCAGGTGGAGAGGAGGATAGCGATCGGGAGTGGCATGACACTCATGATATCTTACAGGCTAAGAGGGCAGAGCAGAGTGTGGAGAGGGAGACTCTAGTTTTAGATGAGTTTCCCTCTCAGGATTTGGGTGGAGAGAATGAGTCCATAGTCGGATGTTATATTGTCCCCAGGCATAGGAGGAGGACATCAGTCAGTGGCATCATCTGTGGTAAGTGTTGATCCTAGGGATACCTCTTGGAGGCCAGGAGATCTGAGTGAGTTATCCCCTTCTCTTAAAATTTGTTTTCAGCTAGGATTGCCTTAGTTGCTATCTTTCCTTTTGTTTATCCTTGGTCTTACCTTCTTGATTATTTTACTACTTTTCTTTTCTCCTTTATTTGTAGAGACTATTGATGAGTGGTGAGACCTAATTCGTCGGGTATGCATCGATACCCTGATGATCCCTATGGAGAAGACTCGTGCTGAGTTATCCGTGGACACATGGGAGCCTTCAATAACTGGTAGGCACAGCAATGTCTTTTCCCCTGTATGGCATGTGGCTAAGATGGTGACTACCCTACGTACCGAGTTAGCCAAGTATAGGACAACAAAGCTCGCTTGTTGAGGAGTCGCTCTCATAGTGAGACTGCAGCTGCTCCTTGGGATTGTAAGCCCTTGGTGCATTAAGAGTGTCGGCGCAGCTGGAGTCCTAGACGTGGTCGTGCACCTTCAGAGGGATCTCATAGGGGTTGAGAGGCCACTTGGCTCTCTTATATTTTTTATATGATGTATTTTGTATTTCTCGGGCTCTTTGAGCATTTTAACCATGCCTAACGCATGATGGCATTGTACATAAAACTTGATCATATATATATATATATATATATATATATATTCTTTTTGGATCAGAATCTTGGTATCTAGTATTTTTTGATTCGTTTCCGCACGTATATTATAATGTTGTTTTTATATGCTCTTCAGAATATATGAAAATGGAGAACAAATGATACGAATGCTTTCTTTCTTTATTGTTCTATTTCACAATCCTGATATATGATAATGTAGACACAATGTGATCTTGAACTTTAGCTTGTATAAGCAAGTTTCCGGTACTTCATATAGTTGTGACAAAATGTGATGATAAGCTAACATGATGAGCGGATGAACTTGCCCCACTTCTAACTCCATGCAAAAATTAAGATGTGAGGGCTCACCACCGAGAGCTAGAAAGGGAACAAGGTATGAAATTTGTTGAATGATAGTGATGAGAGATAGACAAAGATTTGGTGGAACCAAATTAGGATGCTACAAGCCTATTCTACTCAAGTGACTCCATAGTTTAGAATGTAACTTACTTTGCGGTTTATCTAGACTTAGATCCGTAGATGGCCACATGGTTGACAAAATCTGGTTTTCAGGGTTTTGAACTCTCTTGGAATTTTGGACATCTGATTCATTTATTTCTGACTCAAGATTTCAAAGGTTTATTTGAACTGTTTGATTATGACCTTCAACGTTTATTGTCAAGAGAACCCCCTGCACCTTGCCCCATGCTTCTAGTAGGAAGCATGGGCTTATCACCATGGACAAGGCATAGGCGAGTAAGGGCATTCCCATCCTTTCCCAACCCTACATCACTAGTAAGAGACGCAAGCTCATCACCGAAGGTTGGTAGGGCAAGGAAATGTGTAAAAATAAAATTTTCTGTTTGATCTATTTTTGACTTACTTATTTGAGCAAAATGTCAGTATGTTCTTATTTCCAAAGAGATATATTATGGGATAGATGTGACACTATGAAGCTTCTAGAATATACCATAGGCAAGACACCTATCCTAGGAAGAAACAAAAGTGAGAACAAGCATGCAGGCCTTGGTATGGCTACCATTAAGACTTTGTCATATCTAGCTTTATTTGATGAAATGATTCTGAAACAGGTAATGATGTTATGAAAAATGAAGAAGTATGATTAGAATGCTTCTGCCAATACCATCAGAAGTTTGTAATGAATTGCTTGAGAATAAGTTCCTTGATCACAAAATTTTACGAAACGAGTGGACAAAATGAACCTAACTACATGAAGATGCAATGTAGATATAATTATACAAATAGTGTTGGTCGTTTATGCATAGAATCCTTTAAGATGCAAGGAATTGACTGTTTCGTTGAATTCCTCACCTTCCAATGTACATAAGAGATACACACCATTTCCATAGTCCTTCATGACTCGGTATGGGCCCAACCATTTGGGACGGAATTTCCTTCCTTCACTGGTCTTCTTATCGATCCAGGCTATCTAGTCTTAGAACTAGATCTCCTTCATATATGTCTCGTTCATAGACCTTTTTGTTATACTGCTGGCACATCCAGTCAGCATAGACTCTATGCCGCTGTTCAGCATCTAACCTAGCCTCATCTAGGCTTTCTAGTTGGGAGAGACGTGCTTCTCTATAAGCTTCTTCATCTAGAATCCCTTATAGTGAGATGTGGAGACTGGGTATTTCAACCTCAAGTGGGAGAACTGCTTCTGCTCCGAATAGCAATGAGAAAGGAGTTTCTCCTGTTGGTGTTCTTATTGAGGTTTAGTGGGCCCACAAGGCTAGATATAACTTTAAATGTCAATCTCGTTTGTTTTCTTTTACCGTTTTGAGGAGAATAGCTTTCAACATCTTGTTTGTTGCTTCAGCCTGCCCATTAGCTTGAGGGTAATACAAGGATGTTGTATGATGGTTTATTTTAAATTTATTACATAGCTCATGGACCTCGTCATTCTTAAAGGAAGTGACATTATCTGAGATAATGATTTGTGGGACACCGTACCTGCAAATGATCTGGTTCAAAATGAACTTGGCGATCACGGCGCCTGGTACAGTGGTAAGAGGCATAGCCTCTACCCATTTGGTAAAATATTCGGTGGTCGTGATTATTAAGTTATGGCCATCCGTTGACGACGGAGAGAACTTTCCTATCAAATCTAGGCCCCACGTAGAAAAAGGGCCATGGAGTCACGATTGGTTGTAGGGCTTGTGCCGGCATGTGAATCTCGTGGGAAAATTCTTGGCATTTATGGCATTTGCGTACAAACTCTAATGCGTCGTGTTCTAGAGTGGACAAGAAATAGCCCATCTGATGTATTTTGCAGGCAGTGGCATGACCACCAAAATGGCCTCCACACATTCCACTGTGGGATTCGTAGATAATCTTCTTGGATTCTTCTGTGTCAACACACCTTAGAAGCATTCCATTGAAATCCTTACGATAGAGTACTTGTTCTATAATAATGTATCTAGCTATGATAATGCGTAACCGCCTTCTTTGTTGTAGTGTAGCACCTTCTAGATACATATGGTCCATGATATAATTAATAATATCAGCATACCAAGGACATTCAGAGATGGGAGGTCTGGCTTCGATGTAATATATGCATTCATTGGGAAAATATAAATCTACCAGATCACCTCCATTTAACGGGTTGTCAGCTAACCAATCTGCAATGATTTGTCCCTTAACGGACTTCTGGTTTATAAAATTTAATTCGAATTCACCCATTAAGGTTATAAAGCATCCAGCCTTTTTAGACAAGGACCCTTGCGTGAGGAAAGTTCGTAAATGGTCTGTTTTTACAATGACCCTTGTTTCTTGATTTAGCATGTAATGTCTTAAGCGTTTGGTTACGAAGACTATGGCAAGGTATTCTTGTTCTACCTTTGCGTATAACATGTTTCATAATCGAGTAATGTTTGGTTAATGAAATAGATCACGCATTCTCTTTTGTCATCGTCTTCTTGAGCCAGCATGCAGGCTAGCGAGAAATTGGTAGCTCACGAATAAAAGATTAAAGGGAAGTCTGGCTTAGGAGGCATTAGCGTAGGTGGTAACAACAAGAAATTCTTAACTACTTCGAAATCCTCATTACAGTCTTCGGTCCAATCGATACTATAATATTTCTTGAGTATATTGTTGATTGGATGAATGAAAAAGCTCAAGTCTGGGATGAATCTTCGGATTACACCGAGTTTCCCAAGAAATGACCTTATTCCAGATTCATCCGAAGGTGGGATCATTTCAAGAACATCCCAGATTTTGGCTGGGTCTACATCCATCCCTCGTGATGATATGATGTAACACAGGAGTTTCCCTCCTATCACACCAAATACGCATTTTTCTGGGTTTAGTGTGACTCTGTATTCGATCAAACGTGAAAAAATGATGCGCAACACTTCTGGGTGATCGCAGTGCTTCCTGGCTTTGGCCAACAAGTCATCTACATAGGATTCCATGATTTTATGAATAAGATCATGAAATATATATGTCATTGCCCACTGGTATGTAGTGCTAGCATTTTTGAGACTAAATGGCATAATAGTGTAGTAATAGGTTCCCCAAGGAATTATAAACATGGTTTTGGCTTGGTCTTGTTCGGATATTCTGATTTGATTGTATCCTGAGAATCCATCCATGAGAGACAAAAGCTCAAACCCAGCTGTTGCGTCAATGATGACATCAATGGATGGTAATGGGAAGTCGTCCTTGGGGCATGCTTTGTTAATGTCTTGGAAGTCTATGCAAATGTGTATCTTCCCATTCTTTTTGAGAATGGGGACGATATTAGATACCCACTGAGAATAATCAGCTGGCCTGATGAATCCTACTTGGAGGAGTTTCATTACTTCTTCCTTCACCATGAGAGCTACCTTGGGCTTCATTGGTCTTGATTTTTGTTTAACTGGCTTTGCATCTGATTTGGTGATGAGGTTATGTACCACGATGTGCGGTGTAACTCCTATCATTTCTTTATAATTAAATGTAAAAGCCTTCTGATGTTTTTTGAGAATTCGAGTGTGTATTTCTATCTCTTCTGGAGTTAACAAAGATCCTAATTTTAAGATCTTCGGTTCTTCCTCCGTTCTCGATATTAATATCAATCGTTTCTTCAATTAAAGAAGCGTTACCTTCTTCAAACTCAAGTGGGGCTGGAGGTAGTTCCAGATATTCTCTAGTCTCTACCACATATATGTCAAGCTCCTTTTGTGGGGGAAGCTCTATCATGGGATTTCCAAAGTAAGAAGACGAATGTGGGATTAAGGAAAAATCTACCACGTGATGGGTGAGATGTAGCTTTGCATAGGCATTTATGTAATCAAGAGTGGCTCTATCACTGTCAACATGACCTAAGGTAGTAGATTCATTCTCAGCTATGTTCGTTAAGAAAGGCTTTGACATTTTCTTCACTAATGGTTCAGTACAAAGGGATACCATGAAATGGGTGTCTTCCAACTCACTGTTTGGAGTAAAACATGAAGCTGAGGTTGCTATCAAATCTACGAGAATGGTTTTGTTCTCGTGGGATTGCCTCAATGGATATGAAGTAAAATCCTTTACTCAAGTCTAATACTACTGTTTTGTAGAGCTGTAAGTGTTTAGCTCTAGTCTCATACACCTCAGAGACTTGGTTTGCTACTAATTTTGAGTCTCCTAATACTCTGATGTTATTAACACCGATCCTTTTAGCTATGATGAGACCAAGGAGGAGGGCTTTGTACTCAGTGCCATTTTTTGTACATTTGAAATTTAATTTAAAGGTGAATGGTATGATCTTTCCCTCGGGTGAAGTAAATATCACCCCTACCCCAGCCCCATAATGACATCTAGCTCCATCAAAATGGAGAGTCCAATATTTAGTTGGGAAGATGGATATTGGGACATTTTCTATTTCTATTTCTTCTGCTTTAGTTACTTCTACCATGCAAAGTTCCTCTGCTTGGAACAGAACTAACTCCTAGGGTATATCCCATACCTACAAAATCAAATGGCAGGAAAATTAGTAGATCTTGTTCTAGCAATTCGACAATTTTTGTAGTAGTTCCTAATGATACTATTTCTACAATGTTTTCCTCATCCTCGAGGGTTGGGATATTCTTGATTAGGTTCGTAACTTCTATTTCCGTTGTAGGTATCAATTTTTCTTTTTGGTTTTGAGTCGGTTGGTTTGTTAAGTTGGTTGGTTGGGAGTTCAAACTCAGAGTGAATGCCTGGTCTTTTCTTCAAGTCTGCTAGGTGTATATCAAATGGTTTCAAACTGCCTTTTGCTACAAATATCTTTCCTAAGTGCAAGAATCTTATTTCCTGAAATAACGTAGAAGGGATTGCCTTCATACGGTGTATCCATGGTTAGCCGAGGATCATATTATAGTTGGTTTCCCGATCTATAATATAAAACTCAGTTAGGATTGTTTTGAGTCCTAAGGTGACTGGTAGTATTATAGTCCCAATCGAAGTGGCTTTAAGGCTATTGTAGCCTCTTAGTGTATTCCGAGTTGTGAAACAATTTGTTTCTCCATGCCCTAGATTTTGAAGGAAAGAGAATGGGACTATGTTAATTGTTGCCCCATTGTCAACCATTGCATGTTTAACATAATTGTTATAAACCCACACTTGTAAATGTAAGTCTGGATCACCTCTACGTGTAATCTCAGCGTCTGTTGGCATTTTTTTTACGTCAAATATAAACTTGGTATCCCTATTTGGTTGCCATGGACGGTGAATATCGAAGTCTATATGGTTTACTTGTGTTTCGGGAGGTGGAGTGATGTTAATTAAGTGACCTAAACCTAGTGCTTCTAAAAGAGCAGCCCTATGGGTAGGAGAGTTCTTCAACAAGTCCAAAAAGGAGAGGTGAGAGAAGGTCTTTATTAGGTCATCAATTAAATCATAGGCACATAGGGGTTTTACTAATGGTTGTTGAATGTTATCTGTCTCTAGCGGGTAACTTGGATTTGGATGAGAGGAATACTCTCATGTCCTTGTTACAGTTTCTATGTGTAGCTCAGTGTCTAACTCTACTAAACTGACTATCTTGGTTTGTGGTTGATTTCCTAATTGTGGTGTGATAGGTGGACTTAGTGAAGTCAAGGATTCATGATCATTGTTTCCTGTCATTAAACCCTTGTTCATCCCATTTGGATTTAATTTTTTGTTATTGTGATTTGGGAGCAGATCATTGAAGATCTTGAGGGGTGCATTCTGAGGGGAGACTACTCCCATGAAAGTATTTGGCACTAGTGATGTAGGATCTGCTAAGAACATATCTATGAGAAGTTTTATTTGTTCCTCTGGAAAACATTGCATGAATTTATTGTAATCGCGGAAAGTTCTAGTGTCATGGCCTCGAATTTTGTGAAAACCAAAATACGAGTTAGGATTGTAATTCCTAGGTTACTAGTTTGGCGCGTATTGTGGTCCAAAACTCTGACTAAACTGTTGTCTATTAGGATTAAAGTTTTGTGTTTGTTGTTTTTGGTTTTGATTTTGATTTTGATATCCAGTTGAGTTTTGACTTGGATCCTATGTCTGGACCTGCCATTGTTGTTGTTGTTGTTTTTGTGGACGATTAAAATCCACTGTATTGATCATTGGGGTAAAATTGTTGTTTCATTGATTATTAATCGGTGGTGGAGTATTTAAAACATTTACCTTTTTATCTTGGTCAGTTACTCCATATGTTTTCACTCTGTGATTCTTGTTAAGGATTTTAGGTCCTTGATTGGCATTTACTGTACTAGGATAGGTCATAGTGTTTTGATTGGGGATGATTAACCTCCCATTTGTTCCCTACGTCTTACGACTGCTATCTATTGCAGCTTGATCAATTCAGAGGGTGCTCTCAAGTACTTCATCGTAAGTTCTTAGTGGGAACTTCTGGACCTCTTCCTTTATCTCTCTACTGAGAGAATGAAGGAATAAGTCGCATAGTTCCATCTGATCCATGTTTGGAGCACTTGCCAAGAATAAAGGACCGTACGCCATCTTTGGATGAAATGAGCAACAAATTCATTGTGTTCTTGCTTAATATGCAAGAACTTCCTGATTCCTGTTCTCAACAGTTTGTTCATGTCGAACACGCCTTGATGAAATTTGAAACGAGTTGTTTAAATGAATGGATGGAAGCTTCAGGTATTCTGTAATACCAATTGAGGGCAATGCCCTCTAAAGTTTTGGGGAATATTTTAGTAATAACCCCATCCCAAGGGAGCAGTTCCTGAATGACTGTAGCATAGGCCTTGATATGTGCATTTAGGTCTCCCTCCCCTTTGTATTTGGGCAGATTGGGAAGAGGTCTTGGAAGCATGACGCTTCGTATGGTGAAGTCTAAAGGTTCTTTCAAATATTCCGAATAAGTTCCTATCGCATAGGTTTCGACCATCGATGGCGCTTGCTGAGGGGGTGGAGGTGGGATGGTTTGTTGATATGGCATAGCATATGTATTCACAGGAGCATAAGGAAATCCCTGTGGTTGAGCGAACATTTCGGGAGAAGAGAAAATATCTCCCTGTGGTGATTTGGAATACATGTTTAAGTATGGAGGAGCATTGCTTAGGAATGGATTGATTTATACTAAACCAGGAGGTATCATATTTTCCATTGGAGTGGCATTAGTAAATGCGGTTCTAGTTGGTGCTTGTTGTGAATAATGAGGAGGCATGCCCAACATGCCTATTCCCGTGAGGAGGTCTAATTGTCTAGGATGACATGGAGGGTTGAGGATTCCTAATTGCCCAAAATATGAATTTTGATTTGCTTGAGCAAGCTCCAACCCTCTAACCTTTTCAGCTAAGGCTAAAATGACCTTGTTTGGTGAAGATACAATATTTTTCCTTGAGGGTGTTTTTTGTATCATTTGAGGCTACAAAGGGGTATGATACCCTACTATAAATTGATCGTTATCCTGCCAAACCTCACCGAGCGCATTTCCCATAGGTGGAGGAATGGGGGTGTTTTCTTGGAATGAGACCTCGGGTTGTGTTTACAAACCTCCTATAGGTGGGTACATACTTTGAGAGTGTTTTTCACTCATAGCATCATGTGCTAAGTATTCATTATCTAAAAACTGATATGTATCTGATTGTCTACTGATTTATGGTCTAAGCAACACCTGAGGAGATGAACCTGATTCTCCCATGAGTGTCATGTTATTCGAGCCTGAAGGCTCAACTTGTTACATTTGAGAGAGCTGATCCAACTCCTCTATTTCGAAATAAGAACTATATCTAGTCCTTTGAGGCAAAGTTTGTGTTGAAAACCGGCTAGTTAAATAATTGTCACCCCATGCCAAGAGCGAGGGTGATGGTTATCTATTCAGTTAATCGTAGTATGCTTCAAGACCTAGGAGAGGTCTTCCATATGCGTCGAATCCTGACATATTCGGGGGGTATATGAATACCCGTAGAATAATGGGAAAGAGAGAAGGTGGATGGAATAAATAAAAGTGAAAGAACTGTTCAGTTCTCATCAGATTCACCAATTTTGTTCATGAAGCTGATGTGAAGGCTAATGAGGTGCAGAAGATGAACCAGTTGTTTGTTCACATCGGGTTCACCAATTTTGTTCATGAAGCTGATGTGAAGGCTAATGAGGTGCAGAAGATGAACCAGTCATTTGTTTCACGTCAGATTCACCAATTTTGTACGATGGAAAAGTGACAAGCGAGCATGGGAATCTACAAGTAATGCTTCCTTGCACCCGACCTCCCAAGGTCGTGCTGAGACAGCCGGTGGGAATGGAATATACGTGGGGTACAGACAAAATAGTTAGGCAATCTTATGTCTTCGACACACACTAATGGGATCTGTGAATATAAGGAAAATAAGGCTCTCCTAACATAAACTGGTGTGATAGATCGGTCAGAGAGGATGACTGCACGAAGGCTCCAATCAATATCAAGCTCTGGCGTAATCCGATCTATAGGTTGTGGAATACGTGGAAAATGACTTGGGATTGTTTTGTGTATGTCTCCAGATAGGGTCATAAGATGGATGATGGATATTTATGGGATTCTATGGGTGATTCTCTAGCCTAGTCCAGAAATCCTTAGCTTGATTAGCTATTATGTCTAATAAGGATAACTGTCTGATAATATCTGGTGGAAGTGGAGAGGATCTAAACACTAATGTGTGTTAACCAGCATAAACGTCTGATTGACTTGTGGGCTCATTGGGTTGTCGAATATGTGAATCACAGCTGTAAGTTCATGGTCGTTGTGGACCTCCTATGGTCATGTGTGGAATCAATCCCTAATCCCTATTTTCTAGTAGTCATATGCCTTTTCGGCCTCTATATTTAAAACTAAAAGTTGTGTGATCTTCTCAGAGTACCTTACAGGCATTCTGGAAACTTGAATTCTTAAGCTAGTGTCTATGTCAATGAAGATATCTCCTACATCTGGTTGTGGGACCAAAGGATCATAACTGAATGTTTGCTCTCTTTCAATTCCTTCTACAGTCATGTGGGTAACTATTTAGGGTAATTTGTAGTTTGGCTGGTTTATCCAAAACATGTGTGCTTGGTCGTCTTATATGTTTAATCCTCTTAACTGAGAACTAACCTGTTGTAGATCTGTTGTTGTTTGAAAGACTTGGATTCTAAGATTCTGGTCTATATCAATTATTGCTGCGACAAGATTGGTTTGAGGCACAATTGGCTTGAATACGTATTCTCTGGGCTCCCTAGGTCCCGTGATTGTCATACAAAAAGGAAATAATATAAATCTAGCTAAAGTAAATTAAACTAATTATTCAAAGTATATCTACAGCATACATATATTCCTCTAAGTCTAATTGTAAGAGTAATCATTTAATATATCTAGAAAGTGACAGCTAAACTAATAACAAAAATAAAAGAAACAAAGTAGCTGAGTATAGCTACTTATCTGTGCAGTTGTGAATCTATTCTAAATAACTAGATAACTGATCTAACCTATTTGAAATACCCATGATCTTACCTCAGAAGTGGGGAATGAATAATAGTTTCTTAGAAACTATCAATCCCCACAGTTTCCCCGATAATATCGAAAGTGAGATCAACTGAAATGAAATAATTGACTACTCTATTTGATATGTTTTAACTAGAACTTTTGATAGCTTGAACCTAGATTTTGTAGAACAGTTGCAAATCTGATTGTGTGTGACTTTTTCCCCTTAGTGTGGTCTCCTCATTCCTTTGTGCTCACGTGAATCTAGAAAAACGTGTGATGTTAGCATCAACATAAATTGGTATCGGAACAATGGCATCTTTGGATGCAGACTGAATACAATGTGAGTAGGAGAGGGATAGCACAAAATAACAAAGCTTGGCCTATGTAATTCCTAGTGGGATTTATTGGGAGTCATACAACACAAAATGTCTAGAACCTGTAACTCTAATGGATTCTGACTGAAAAATGGAACTATCCTACCCCAATTGATTGTACGAGACAATAACAACACTAGCACAAGAAGATTATGTGGCTTCTAAATAGCAAAGCAACACTAACTATGCATGCAAAAAATAAACTAATTCAACTCCTAAGCAAGAACTGAAATACTAAAATTTGAAATGAGATAAAAAGGGGCGCAGTTCTAAGAGGCCATTTGCTTGAAAACCAACCAACTATTTATAGAATCCCAATTCAACCAAAGGTAAAAACCAATTTGAACTCTTTTACCATAAACAATGGAAAAACACTATTCCAGGGAACCAGAATCATAAATACAAGCAAAGGCGGTGAAAAAAGCTGGTAAGCGTTGAAATTTATGCGAGTCACGATAAAAGGAACATTCTGGAAAAACTTGTTAATTACCGCCACCCTGAGCAGGGTGGTGGTTATAGGACCGTCACCCTGCCTGGGCGGCGGTCACGAGACCGCCACTTAGGTAGGGTGGCGGTTTCATCATTAAAGACCAAAAAGCAAGGAAAAGAGGGGGGAAGAGCAAAACAAAGCATGCAGAGGCTAAGCGGGGCATACGGGATGTTAATGTTCACTTGGAGAGCTTTTCGGATCCCGAACACCTTGCAAGGAGACCTGTATCATCATTGGGGCACATGTAACATTTTTTTGGAGGCACAGTACCCTTCAATTTTGGGTATGTATAGGCTTATTTACTCCAGACTACCGGGCTCCACATTTGCATGCTCCCATGCCAAATTTTTTTTCCACCTCGATGAGTTCCACATTTCCTCGGCACTTGTTTATGTTAGCATTGACTACTGATCCCACCTCAGAGACTCCACTACTTATGTTATGTGGGAATTTTATTTGTGTTTAGAACTCCACTCAATGTGGCTCATTCCTCACATGTTATTAATCTCTGAATCAATTACATCATGTACCTCACTCCCATCGATTTCTTTCCTTTCCTTGACTTCCCGTAATGCCAATGACCACCTATTCGGCTGAGCAAGGTTCTCTCCACCCATGTCGGGCCTACGCCATGGTTCCTGCCTATGCTCGCTGGTGTGCATTTCCTTCCTCGCCCACAACTAATGATTTGCAGCCATTTCGGGCCCGTGAGGAACTTGGGACCTAAGTCCCTCCAGGCCCGCCGTGACACACATCTCCATTAGCCAAAATGGCCTCTCTCAGAATTTGATATCTAGCTCATCAAGTTGGCTCAGCGAGCCAACTCTCAATTCACTCCACTATTTGTGCTAAGTCCCACACCGAGCTCTATGTTATTCTTTCAACCTCGATGAAGACTCCAATTTCCATGTCTTAAAATTTCTTACACTACTTTTCCGTGATAAGATTGTCACTATAAAACTCACTTGGCGATGCTTCGACCGAGCCAAGTTGGGCTCATTTCCTCCATTGTTTTGAGTTTGACTCGAGAGCTTGATATATGACAATGCTCGAGTTTGTCCCTCCATGAATGACCTGTTACGACTTGGCCCATCGAGTCATACATTCCCGTGTGTGAGCCAATTTCAATGTAGAGCTTGACCTGCGAGCTGCACACCACCACATCCCTAGCTCAATGGACCCTCAAATAACTCACCACGGGCTCTTACATTGGCCTGATCCACCATTATGACACTGAACCAACTTGCCACGAGTAACAATTCAATTTCCTTTATAACTTATCGATACCCCTACATTAGACTTCACTCAAGCATCTAACTCGGTGATCTCGAAAATAAATTACCCACCATGACAGCTCACCCTAAATTTTTGCAAATCTTGATACATATAACCCAGCTCACCAAGATGGGAGCCAACTCAACGAGCTGACTAGGCCCATAGACCATTTTTTCAATTTTTTTTCCAAATTCTCTTGGGACCTTCTACATTTTTTGGATTCTTCAGGTGTACTAGGGGTATGTGAAAATGTTCTAAAGTGTTCCTAAGATAATTATCATTTTTTTTCATTTCTGTATGTATGTGGGTCACGCCACTTGTTTCCTCCAACCAGAATAAAATTTGAACTTCATGAAAACCCAGAAGAGGAAAACATTCCTCTGATGGCTTCCAACCTTTTTGGAGACCTGTTGAAGCCCCAAAACACTAAAAACTACATGAATGCTCCAGAATGACTATAGGGGCATATACAACTTCCTAGATGCAAGCCTACTCAGTTATCTATTTTTACCTGGGAGGTGAAAATAGATAACAAGAGGCACGTTAGATTTTTTAGGATTAGGGGATGGTGGAGATGAAATAGGATTAAAGGATAGGATACGTTTAGGTTTAGGTGATTAAGGGGTTAAGATAATATTAGGTGTGGATGAAGAGGATGAGGGTGGCATATGAGTCATGGTGGATTAGATAGCTTTGACAAGATTGGGCTTAGGTGATGGAGGAGATGAAATCGGCTTAGAGTCTACATTTGATGGTGGATTACGAGTGGGACCATCTAGGAGAAATTTCATAGGATTGGATTGGGATGATGAATATGACGAGGATGGAGGAATAAGATGATATGTTGGGTATGATAATTTTGGGTTAAGTTGTTGGGATTGTCATGGATATGTGAATGGGACTCAATTATAGTTTTTACGATGACTGGATTTAGGAGCTGATATTTGGGATGGAGGTGGATTATTTGCATGATTTTTAATGGAAGTAAGGTGTAGGTCATGATGATTGATAGGGGATTTAGGATGGTTATGTGGGCTTGGGATTAGTGACTAGATTAGCAAGGACATAAAGGAGGTCCTCTTGGTCTAGGTCAAAGTTAGTGAGGTTGTCAAATTCGATGTAATTGGATTATGGGTATAGTGGTTTATGTTGATTAGGTCCGGGTGTGGATTTAGATGATTCAGGTTCCTCGAAGAGGAAGTAAATGGGGTGAGGGGTAGGGATATTAGGAAGGGGTAAATTATGGATGGGGTTGGTTGGGAGACGATGGTTTAGGAGATGATTGGTTGATACATGATTTAATATAAGATATTTGTTGATTGGGTTTTTGGATGGTATTTAGGATGTTAGGATCAACATGGGATGGTTGATTTGGATGGAGAGGAAGGTATTGGTTGATGTAGGATGTGAGATTTGAGATTTTTTTATTAAGGTGTTAGATAGTGTGTGGGATTTTATAATCAAAGCAAGATGGTTGACTTTGATGGGTGGGGTTGATGGGATATCTTGGTTGATGGATTTAGAAAAGAGGTGGGTAAGTGCACCAAGTTGGGAAGAAAATGGGAGTCTTAAGTGGACACTTTTTTTGAAAAATAAAAATCTTCAAGTTCTACTAGTTATTTGAAATAGTTAAACTCAAAATTAGAAGATGTTATAAGAACATGAATTGTAGCATTGTGAGTTTTGTTTCTAAGATACTATTTTTTTTTAAAAATGGCTAAGTGTAAGTGGGTTAAAGAGCTAAACTAATAATAGGTGCTCCTATTTTTCTTAAAAACATAGTATATAGTTGGTTATGCCCCCCCCTCCCCCCAAAATTTTGAGCACTATTTAATATTTTTGAAAACCCTTCAGTAGAAGGAAGGATGAGCAGGAGAGCGGGAATGTTGAGAAGGAAGGCGGGATGGATAGGAAGGATGATCAGGATGAGGAGGAGGAAGAAGGACTAGACAACGATGGTAGGGAAACTAACAATAGATAGATCCTACTTGGAATTTCAGATATGATGGACCAATCCTCAAGGGAAAAAGGTATGCGTAAAACCCTTTCTTTAGGTGGGAATCACGTGGTGTCTAGGTCCCCCAAGACTTATGTGAATATTTTGAACTCGAAGAAAGAGAAGAGTCTTGGAATCATCCCTTAGCTCAAGCAGGATGCTTCAAGTAAATTTTTAGAAATACCAAATATCATTATTGATTGAAATCTGAGAAAAATATAGAATGCTTTGATAGGAAAACTGGTGGGAGGGCGTCTTAATATTGACTCCGTTAGATCTTGGGCTGGAGATAAATGGAAACCTAAGGGGCACATGGATGTCACTGCCCTTCCTAATGGTTTTTTCTTGTTTAGTTTCAACAACTCTGAAGATCCTCAGAGGATACTCATTGAAGGCCCTTGGTTTCTTGGGAAACTTGGCCTCTTTCTTAGGAAATGGACTCCAAATTTCAACCCTGAAAAAGAGAATATTAATCAGTTCCCTGTGTGGGTGAGACTCCCAGGTATTCCTCTGGAACTATGGGATGTGGATATTATAAAAGGAGTTGCTAATACCCTTGGAACCTTTGTTGCTATGGATAATGTGATGCTTACTAAATACAGAGTGGTTTGTGTGAGATTTTGTATTTATTCTCTGATGGGCTCTTCCCTTCCTAAATCCATATCTTTGTGCTCGAAATTGGGAAGCTGGGAACAGAAAATAGATTTTGAAAACTACCCTCAAAGATGTGAGAAATGTCAGGGGTGGGGCATGCTAAGCACCGATGTAAACTAACTATCTACAAGGTTTTCAGAGAAAATAATCCTAAGGATATGGACAAAGGTAAAGGAAGTGCCCCATTAGCTACTCCAAAGAAGGTAAATTCAATTAAGGGCATCCAAATAATGGAAAATAATGGAAATGAATCTAGAGAGGAAAATATCTTGAAGCTTGTCTTTATGGATGAAGAAGGTTTCATAGAAGTAAGGAATAAGAAGTTCCAACAGAATGCCCATTCGGAACCCTGGTTCCAAAAGGCTATGACCTATGTTCAAGCGGAAGAGGCTCTGTCCATAAAAAAAAGCTAGAAAATCTACTTAAGGAAGTGGAAATATTTTAATCAAAATATCTAAGTGAAGGCAGCCTCAATGAGGCTTTAGAATTGTGTTCAAATCCTTTTGAAAATCTTCAATTTAAGGAAAAGGAAAAGGATATTGTGACTAATGAAAACCAACTAGTTTTAAACAACACTCATGAAATATTTAAAGAAAAGGTCTCTTCTCAGCTTGTCGAGGTCTCAAAGTTGCTCAAGCCTAGAAAAGAGGACTTTAGCCTATCTATTTTTTATTCTTCTTCTACTCCTCTCAAAGGGGAAAAGTCTGAAGGGACCCCAAAAACGTTATATCTGGGAGACCCTCCAAACAAGTGGCGAGAAAGAAACAGAGTCAAAAGGAAATAGATGATGGTACCCAATCAAAACTGGATCTAAGGAGTTTTAGAAGCACTAAGAATCAAGTGACTAAATGAATATAATATCTTGAAATATGAGGGGTTTGAATAACCCGGTCAAGTGGAGATTGATAAAAGATCTGGAGAAGAATCACAATTTTGATATCCTGGCCCTGCAGGAAACTAAGATGATGGAGGGCCCTTTTCTTGAGACTTGTGGTAGGTCTTACAAAAAATTTAGGGGTTTTGTTGTTAGTTCAATAGGCACAATCAGGGGAATGGTTGTTATTTGGAATGAAGAAAAACTCAAAGGTACGAAGCTCCTTAACAGAAAAAACCATATGGCAGTGCTTTTTTAGGATAAAATATCTAAAGAGTTATGGATCTTATCTAATATCTATGCTCCTAATAGTAAAAGTGAAAGGAAAAAATTGTGGGCCAATCTCTCCAAATTTCATAATGTAATCAAAGGCACAGAATGGGTGATTTTGGGGGATTTCAACACTCCTTTGTGTTTGGGGGAAAAAAAAGGGGGACATATAGATCTCACTGAAAGTATGGAATACTTTCAAGATTTTATTTCCCTCAATAATCTTATGGATGTTGAGCTTAGAGGAAGTAGATTTACTTGGACTAACAGAAGGAAGGGTGACCAGCTGATTCAGGTTAAACTTGACAGAGCGTTGATCTCTTGGGGTTGGTTGAACAAAGAAGCTGGGTTATTTTCCCTTCCTCGCATAGGATCTGATCACAATCCTATCCTATTCCAGATCAAGGCTAAGGATAGGAGGAGAGTCCCATTTCAGATTTGAAAATATGTGGCTGCTTGATGCGGATATTACTAAGCTGGTGAAGGAGTAGTGGAATATAAAAATCAAAGGTAAGACTTTATTCAGAATTGTTAAAAAGCTTGCTCATGTTAAAAAAACTAAAAGAATGGAATAAAAAAATTGTGGTAACATTTTTGAAAAGAAGTAATCCCTGGCTAAGGATATTTCTTCACTCCATGAAGATTTGGAGTTGTAGGAGGTTTGAAATTCTATATTTACTCAAAATAATGAGAAGGATTTACTTGTTGAGTATCATAACATCCTCCGGAAGGAGGAAATTTTTTGGAAACAGAAATCTAGAGCCCTTTGGCTTAAAGAGGGTGACAAGAACACAAAGTTCTTTCATATCTCTACTCTCAAAAGGAGGAGCTCTAATATAATTCTAAGTATAAAAAATGGAGAGGGAGTTATGCTCAATGACTCTAAGAAAATTCAACAAGAGGCGTGTTCTTTCTTCAGTAGGATTTTGACCTCTTCTCAGGTTCCTAATAGCACTAAGGAAGAGTAGTTTCTTCACGTGATTCCCCGTCTGATAAATGATGAAGACAATCTCATGCTCACTAAAATCCCTTCTGTGGAAGAAATTGAATTCATGGTCAAATCTCTAAACCCTGATAAAGCCCTGGGACCTGATGGTTTCCCAGCTTTCTTCTTTCAAAAATTTTGGGATATTGTGAGAGATGATATCCCATCAGTGCTATCCAGGAATTTTTCAAGAACAAAAATATGCTACAGGAGCTAAATAGCACTTTTCTAACTTTGGTTCCTAAGAATCATGATCCTACGGAGTTTAAAAATTTCAGGCCCATAAGTATTTGCAATTGTGTTTATAAAATGTGCTAAAAAATTTGGGCCTTAAGAATCCAGGTTGTGCTACCTTCAATTATCTCTTATCAGCAAGGAGGTTTTGTTATGGGTAGATAGATTCAAGATGGCATTATCACCATACAGGAGACCCTCCACTCTGTGAAACAAAACAAGAAAGAAGCTATGTTCATTAAGTTGGATATGGAAAAATCCTATGACAGAGTCTCTTGGTCTTTCCTTCTGAAGATTCTCTCAAGATTTGGCTTTGGTGAGGATTTTAAGGAGATGATTCTATCTTGTATTTCCACTACCAAGTTCTTGGTCCTAGTTAATGGGACTCCTTGTGGTTATTTTAATAGCACGCGTGGTTTAAGACAAGGTGATCCTATATCACCCTTTCTCTTCATTATTTTGGCCGAAACCCTAAGTAGAACTCTTAATAAGGCTACCATGGAGGGTAGAATCAGAGGTATCTCCCCTGTTATAAACTATCAGAGGGTTTCTCATCAACATTTTTTGGATGATACCATGTTAATTGGAGTTTCTTCTATCCCTGAGGCTAGAGAATTCAAGCAGTTAATGATGGATTATGAGGAAGCTTCAGATCAATTGATAAACTATGGGAAAAGCTTTGTCTTCTTTATCAATACCCCTGAAAGAAGAAGCATCAAAATTGTTGGTATTCTTGGTTGCCCATCAAAAACCCTCCCAACCAGATACCTTGGTATGCTTATTGGGACAGAAAAACCAAAGAATGCTGAATGGAATTTCTTAATTGATAGATTTCTGAAGAAACTTGAAGGGTGGAAAGGTTCACTTCTATCTCAAGTGGGAAAAGTTGTCCTTCTTAAATGCTCTATACAAAATTTACCGGTTTATACGATGTCTATCTATAGATTACCCTATGAGATTGCATGCAAGTTGGAGAGCATACAAAAAATATTTCTATGGAGTGGAACTGAATCAAAAGATAGAATTCCTCTAATTACCTAGGATAAGGTTTGTTCCCCCAAAAAAATTGGTGGCCTTGGTATCAGAGATTGGTCTAAAATGAATAAAGCTATGCTAGCCAAAATGAGTTGGAGACTGTTAAAGGAAGATAGTGTCTGGACTAGTATCATAAGATGTAAATACTGGCCTAACCTGACTGTTAATGAATGGTGCTTTTGTACCCAGAACTCTAATGCTTCTTCTTGCTTCTGGAAGTCCTTAAATTGGGCTAAACATGTGTTATCTGAAAGATGCAAATGGCTTGTTGGAAATGGTTTCACCATTAACTTCTAGGAGGACAACTAGCTGGAGAATGTTCCTCTCAAGACTATCTTCCCTACTATCTATAGAGACTCTGTGTCCAAATATGGGACTAAGGTGAGAGATTATTTCAATTTGGATGATCCTTTGGGTCAGTGGAAAACCATATCTTTGGATCATTCTAACAGCTTAGAGATCTCTTCTATTAACAACAAATTAAGAGGAGTTATTATTAATAGAGAGAATCCTGTTGAAGATAGCTTATACTGGTCTAAGGAAGAAAATGGTATTTTCTCGGTCAAAAGTGCCTACCACTCCTTCTTTCATGAGGAGGAGATAGGTGATAATTTTAATTGGGGAAGCATATGGATCAAATAATTAATCCCCAAGATTAATATGTTTTGGTGATTGGTAATCCATGATAAGATTCTAACTGTTGGCAATCTGAACAAGAGAAATTTCCACATGGTTAATAGATGTGTTTTGTGTGAATCGGATTGTGAAGATGCCTCACACCTGTTCCTTAATCATCCCTTCCTTGATTTTAGTTAGGGAAACCATCCTTAACATCTTTGATGTCAACTAGGTCTTCCCAGACTCCATAAAATTGTTGTGGATCCAATGGACTAGTCCTTTTAAGAGCCAAGGTCTGAAGTTCTTATGGATTTTCTCTATAATTCATTTGGCTTGGGAAATATGGAAGGAAAGAAATAGAAGAATCTTTAAAGGGAAAAAAGAGTCCCATGTTAAAATTGGATCCCGTTGTGTGAGATCCATCCTGGCTAACTTTTCTATCTTGAACTCCCAAAAGAAGTCTTTCTCTCAGCAGGAATCTTGTTTCTCCTTGAAGTGGGGTCTGAAACCTTCTACCCTTAGGCCCCCTAGGGTCTAAACCCTAGACTTAATGGATGGGTCAAACCTAGCAAGGACTGTTTAAAATTAAACTTTGATGGCACCTCCAAAGGTAATCCTGGGCGTGATGGCTGTGGTGGGGTCTTTCATGATTCTGAAGGAAGTTTTATTCTTGGATACTTCTACAATTTGGGCACTCAAACAAATAATGTTGTTGAAGCTTTTGGGGTCTATCTATAGCTCTTCAACACAAATTTGTTAATCTGGAAGTGGAAGGTGACTCCCTGAACATAATTAACAACATAAATAAGGAAGGTCCCATCTCTATTGCCAATTTTAACTCTATTAAGAGTATTAAGCAAATGGATCATTCTTTTAATTTTATCTCCTTCAAACATGTGTATAGGGAAGAAAATGTTGTGGTGGATTTCTTTGCTAATATGGGGGTTAATGGGCATGATTTGACACTTTTGAGGGAGGTGGAAATTCTCGATCCCAAGGTGTGGGAAAACTTATTAAAAGACACTAATGCCCACGTATAAGGTCTCTTCATGGGGGGTCTATCCTGTCATGATTTTTTGTTGTATGATGAATTTGCATTTATTTCTTAATTATGAGAAGATCGGGGTTGTGATTTGCACGTATTTTTGGAGAACTTTATCTAGAAACCACTATTGTAGAATCATTTTGTGGTGTGCGAGTAAGCTCTGGGCTCTCTGTTTTCTGTGTCATTTTGTGAAGAGGCCTTTGTTGTTTAGCAGTATGGGTGGGGATCTCATCAGGACTGAACCTGCTGACCTCACTAGGGTCACTCCCAATGTTATGTCCCTATTTGATAGCAAGGGTTTTACCCCTTTTCTAAAAATATTTGAAGGGCACTACGAGAATCTCAGCAAAGACTTTGCTAGCGCATGGAAAGTGACCAAAAAAGGTGTTGTTGTTGAGATGAAAGGGATCAGTCTGGAGATCACTGTGGATTCAGTGGCTAAAGTTATGGGCATTCTAACAATGGGGAGGGAGGTCTAAAAACCAAAGAAGAAAGCCTCTGAAGAACTAAACCTATTTCTTAAAGGTAATGAGAATCTCACCTCCCATTTTGTTGGCTACCTTAGAATGTATTTACCTAAACCATTTGATGAGGTGGCTCTCACCTTAATTCAATTCTTAACCCTGGAAGGCTGCCACAAATGTATCTATGCTTACCACCTCCCAATGCTAAACCATTTTAGACGGGGGTAGGATTTTAGTTTCCCCTATTTCTTGTATCATTCTCTATGTGCCTCTATTTTGTAGTTTAAATCACGTAGGATCTCTGTCCCTCTCCACCAGGGCTTTATCCTTGCCCTTGTCAAAAGGGTGGCCCTGGAAATTGACAAAACTAATGCTCTCAAGATGGCTTTGGAAGCTTATGCGGACGGTTCAGAGTCTGATTTGGAGGAGGAGGATTCGTGTGATGATGGAGATTATCTATATGGAAACACATAATAGGATGAGGCAGAGGTGGTCACGGCCCAAAACCTTCATGACCTAAAATCTAAGTAGACCCCAAGCACTGAGCTGAACACTAAGGGTGATTCTAGCAAACAGGGTGCCCCAACTCCTATAAATGCTCAATTAGAACAACACTATGAGGCTATGGGTCAGGTCGGCTTGATCAAAGGGGACAATCACTTGGCTAGGATGGTTGCTGATATCAATGAGCTCAAGGGGGACATGCGGCTCACTAAGAGCTCGGTCCAGTTTCTTTTTAATGATTGGCACAAGATGAGGGAGCAAGTGCAGGAAGCTGTTAGCAATGGGCAAGGTGGCGAGATTGAGATCCTAAAGGCCAACTTGGGGGCCATAACCAGGGATATGGATCAGGTTAAAGCTATCCTCCATAGCTATATGGAATGGAGCATCGTGACTATTAAGTCAACCCTACTACACCTTCAAACTCTGGGGCAGCTTGCCAATTCTTATTGTGCTGTGGATAGTCAAGGAAGGAAACAGAAGGCAACCCCGGATGGTTTAGACCTAGGCTCTTTGGCTGTTAATATTGATGCTCTTGCAAAATAATGGGCTAAGGTACTGGAGGGGCTTGAAAAAGCCTACAAATGACTTTGGTGCAGGGTGTTCTATTTTTTCACTATCTCTGTCTTTGGCTGTTAGCTCCTTCGATGTTGTTAGTTTCACTATGGTTTTTTGTTGCTGTTAGTTTCACTATATGGGCTCCTAAGTGCCCTTATTACTATGAACTTTTATACTATGGGGTTTTGATGTTATTATAATTTGGATTAATCTACTCTCATGGAGCTTTCTTAATGTACAGGGTAGGGTCCCCTTAACCCTCTTTTTACCACTAATAAAAAATACATAGTTTGAAATAAATATAAATGGAAACCTTAGAATAGTCAGAAAAATATAAAAAGTATATATTTAGAAAGAGGATAGTTTTCTTGGCGTTGTAGGAAATGTTTTAAGAAATATAGAAAACATTTTTGTAGGATTTAATATGGTGGAAGATGAGTTTTTGCATATTTTTTAAAAAACACGTAGGTTTTCGTGTTGCTACAAGTCCAAGGCACAGGTTTGGGAACCTAATAAATTCTAAGCTTGTAAAATTTTGGTTTGGGGGCATAATTGTAGGGAACGTGAACATGTTATAACACACTTGCGTTCCTTAGAGTATAGGCATTATATGTGTTTGTAGAAGGATTTTATGTACAAAAATATATGTGTTTGTGGAAGACATTATAAGAATTTTCATTTACTTCATTTATTATTATTTATATTTTATTAATTCTTATACTTTAAATTTATTTTAGTAAATATAAGAAATTAAGGTCACTCTACACCTTATGGAACTAGTCTCATAGCTCCATGAGTCATTGTTTAGGATATGGTTTTTTATAATCTAATCCGATTAGTACATAGGTAATTTTCAGGATTTTAACATTTAGCCTAAATATTTCAAATTTTAAATTCTATGATCGATGTCTATTTTGGTAACAAACATAGTCATTGTTTAGGTTTTGGGGCCTTTTGGATTATATACTAACATTTATAGGAGTGTTATATGTGTCAAAATTATATCTTACAAACTTCACAACTCTCAAAGGAAACCAAAACTGCTCAAATATATGCACTCATGAAATGCCTTATAATACATAACAAATCAAAAAACATGAGTTAGAAATAGTCTCATTGGTGTTGTCATTGATGTCAAGTTGTATTGATGGAAAAAGGTCTCTAGGTGGCATAGGAGTCAGCATGATGTGTCAATCATCAGGAATCATGAAGGTTGATTGGTAGTTCCTTGTTTTGGTGTCATGAAGTGTTGTATTAGTGACATGTTGTTTTAGAACCAAAAGGGGCAGCTTCACTGTTTTGAAATTCTTCATGACACCTTCAATCCTTAGAGAAAAATGGATGTCTCCAACATGTAAAGGATTCACATAGATTTTCAATGCCTGTTTTTCCCTCCCAACTCCTTACAGAGCTCTTGTAATATTCTAGAGAAGTCAGGTTTCAACATTAGAGTGATTGTTCCCTACACCTAGAAAATCCATTGTTGAGAAGATAGTCCTTGAATGATCAAACCTTTCCAAAATATTCCTAAATTACCTTCAACACTTTCAATATTCCCCAAAATCACCTCTTGATCTTTATATGAGTAAAAAAAAATTAATGAATCTCCTCCAAATACAGATGGTTCTCCATTACAGATAAAATATTTGTTGACCCACTTAGCTACCTCCTTCCAAATACCAGGAAAAATTTCTTGTTGAATTCATTTTTCGATACCAAAGGAAGTAAGAATCAATTCTAGAGGAGCTTCACCTTCTTCATAGAAAAATGGTATTAAATCCTCGAGCCGGGCATTGGTCACAATTTTGAGACCAAACTCTGGAAAGCCAGATAGGTCAACAACAATTTGACTACTTATCTCAATTTTTTTTTACCCCAAGCCGTGAACAAGTTGCCTCAAATTTGATTAGGAACTCATCAACCAAATACTCGTCAAAACCCTCAAATTTTCTAATAAAATCTAACCACCTTGTGTCATGAAATACCTAAGAAATAACATCATTTCACAGTAGTGGCTCTAAATAATCTGGTTCGGATTTCTTTTTTAGCTCCATAGCTGAGTCAAGGTTGAATAAAACTTCAGAAAAATGGCGAATGCTTCTATGGAGTAACAAAGCAATTGCATGTAACAATGACATTGGAAGTTTGAATTATTTCTAAACTATTAATTAGCAGTGATTTGGTGCAAGTTTGGCGGTGGAAATTTTTGATAGGATTGAGTTTGTATGGAAAGATTTAATTCATCACAAAACTCATGTCCTATCATCATGAATGATGATGCCACTTTTCCTTTGCACAAAGCTAGCCATCCTTTTCATAGAAATGTGACACATGTAATATATTTTCTCATTTTCTCATTATTTCTCAGTATGCCCCACTTTGTGACATGATATTTTGATTTATATCCCCAATAAATGCATTGAGAATTGTGTTTTGTTTAATCATTTTAAATAAATGCAATGGGGGAGTGCTTCAAAAGCTAATATTCATAGAAAATAAAAAATGCACTTACCCCTACCAGCTTAGTTCCCCGATATCTATAGAATTCCATGTCCTGTGCTCATAGAATAAGGGTAATCAATGTACATTATAACAATTATCATTCCTAACCTTTATTTAAATCATAAACAAACAACTACACTCTAAGGGGAAGAAGATCAAAAGCATGATCATCTCCCTTTATTTAAATTTTAAAAACAACTATTCTTGGCAGGAAGAGCCAAACTCCTCCACTGAATCCATTCCTTCGCATAAAAAAATATATTTGTTGAAGGTTTCTTTATCCAATGGATCTTGATACATCCTTAATCTCTGTCCATTTAGCATAAGAGTTCTCCTTTCTCCATCGATTGGCAGTAGTCTCACATAACCGTTATCAAAAATGTTTTTTGATTTGATAGGGTCCCAACCATTTTTTCCTCAACTTACCTTTAAACTGTTGGTAATTTGAGTCAAATAGTAAGACCCAATATCCTTTGTTAAAATTCATGTGCTTGATACGAGCATCATGCTAAGATTTCCTTTACTGTTGAATAATTTCAGTTTGTTTTTGCACCTCCATCCTCATTTCATCTAGTTTATTCAGTTGCATTACTCTCTCACTTGTGCTTCGTCTAGCTCAATTTCAACTTTTATTATTGTCCTCAAATTCTGTAACTAAAACTCAACTAGAAACTATGGCTTCTTCTCATACACTAGTTCATAAGGGGCGAAACCAGTAGTAGTCTTCCAAGTTGTGTTGTAGGACCAAACTAATTTTAGGAGTTTTGGTACCCAGTTTTTTTTGTCTACATTGACAACTTTGGTTAAAATGTTCTCCAACTCTCTGTTGGTGACTTCCACCTAACCATTGGATTAGGGGTGGTACGGTGATGATTTATGATGCTTGATTAAATAGATTTCCAAGAAGGCCTCAATATTGTTAGACACAAATTGAGTTCCTTAATCAGATGCAATGGCTCTAGGTGCACCAAATTTCAGAATAATCATGTTGTACAAAACGTTAGCTACAACATCCTCATTGGTAGATTCAAATGCTTGAACCTCAGACCATTTCATGACATAATCGGTACAGACCAGCAGATACTCTATCCCATGGGATGGGGGATCAAATGGTCCAATGAAATCAATTCCCCACTTCTCAAATGATCCCAAGACCAGCTAAGGATTAAGGGGCATCTTAGCAGACACCGTAGGCTTCCCCATTCTCTAACATTCATCACACTGCCACGTGTAATTCTTGAAATATTTGTGAAGATAGGTCCAATAGTACTTAGCTACAAGGACCTCTCTACAACATGCAAGACCAAACATGGATCTTCAATTCCAAAGTCATAATATATAATACATCCACTCTTCCTTCAAAGTTTCCACTTAAGGAATATCCATTCAAGGAACAGATCACTAAGGAATTTTCATACACAGTTTTAAGAACACATATACACAATTTTATCTTCCATCTTCACCTTAAGAAAAAAGTGAGTCTCAACAATCCCCCTTCCATTTTTAAACCACTTGCAAGGGTTAGAGCTCATCTACACATGTATAAGAAGAGGAATAAAATTATTATTAATTACAATCACAAGTCCTTCAAAAAAAAGATAAAAATCACACCAAAACAAAGTTTCTATAAACATAACCATTGTTCATACAAAAATGTGTATTTTCATTCCTTCTCAATCCTCATTCTAGGAGGAATACTCCTTCTCTCCTCCTTACACCCATCCTAGAGGCCAACAACAACCCTTTCAAATATATCCTCCTCTTTCATGTAAGTTCCATTTGAAGTGTAACTCCCATACTTGGCTAAACATAGCTTCATAACATCATTTTTAGCAACGTTATGACTCATAATCTAACCTAGAAATTTTAAACATGCCTAGATTCTCTTAATCATATGTACTAACTTTTCATTCTCTCTGTCTCTCTCTGAAAATCCTTAATAAGTCACTTCTCAATCTTTACAAGCATTACTAATTAAAATCCATTTTGGTGGGAAAACATTATGTAAGGAGAATTCAAATTGCCTAGGATCCTCATGAGCTTTAAATGACTCTTATAACTCATTAAGACCTCTTAGACACCTCAATATCTTAGGATCAAGACAATAACGAAGAATTTACTATTTTCACGCTTCATTTAATGATTCCCTTGCATCAAAACTTCCAACGAACTATCAAAAAATTTCAAACCCACATTGAGGATGCTACACATTTGATTGATCAACATTAGACATCCCTATCACCTCTTCTAAAACATCAAGAACCTCCAAATTCCCCTAGCATTCATTCTATCTCATCTAAAATACTCGATCCATCCAGTCCCCATTTCTTTGATAGTGGGGATCTGGTATTTTCTGAAATATTTGATTTAAATCGTGTTTCTCTTAGCATGTATCTTGCTACTTGGGGTGTTCACTTTCAAACATTCACACCTAAACCATGACTTCCTATATCAAACACCTCATATGACCTTTCCTAGCTTGTTGATTCTAACCATGAACTAGTCATCCAATAGATACATCCTTATCTTACTAGTATCCAATCAGAATATTCTAATTTCATTTCCTTTGATCTTAATGTGGTCTCTTCCCATTACACTAATAATAAAAAATCATCATCCTCATTAGACCTCTCATTTGGTTCCACATCATCCCAAAATATTACAGACATATCTTTGTCCACATCAACCTCTTTTGTCTCTTATACCATTAAAACTCCTCATGTGAGTTCAATATCCATCCCATCAAGCATATCTCAACCTAATCCATCTCAACATCCCACATCAGTAGTTCAAAATATAGTTATGTTTATTCTGATGTCTATAGCACCCATTAACATGAGTTCCATTTCTCCAGTTGCCCTCCCGTGAATCCTATCCCACCTCCCTCCTCCATACCTCCACCTGCCCACACTGCTCCCACTCCCCCCTTGCTAAAAAGAATGAATGAAGATGTTGTCTCTAGCAAGAAAAGCAAGAGCCTCAAAGCTAAAATCCCTGTTTCCCAACAGGTCCTAAGGAGCCACAAAGACTTGGAACTAGCTGAAAACCTCCTGCATATTAGCAAGCTGGTGGAGGAGCCCAAAGAGGAGGAATTGCTAGATAGGGTGGACATATTAGAAAAGGAGATACAAGAGCTCAAAGGGGCTATAAAAAACATGGAAAGAGCTAAGGGTAAAAGGATCCTTCAAAGTGAGGAGGAAGAGGGGGTTATTAGGGAAGTCTTCAAGAAACTACAGTCCTTAGATGGCAGATTGGGGAATGCTAAAAGCCGAAATGACTACATATTGTCTGCCCTCAAAAGCATTTATAATTTCATTGAACAACATGTCCACAGTGTTTGCAGTTTAAGTGGGATTAATGAGGACATATGGGGCCCTAAAGAGAAAAGGGACATTACAATTTCCCAAGCAGATTTGCAAGACTCCTCTCAGGCCATTGCCATTGCCTTCTTCATGTCGCTGCAGGCTATCAAGAAAAAAATTGACAGAGCCATCAAGTAACGGGCTGTTGTGATGTTGTTTTTTGGCTGTGATGTGGCTGTCATTGGGTGGTTCTGGAGCTGTTTTTTGGCGGAGCTCTTCATGTTGTTTCTCTTTTGGTTTCTTTTTGATCTTGCCTTCTTTTTTCTGGATCTTTGTATGTTTAGATCCTTTTTTCTCCTATATTGTAATATTTGGCTATTGAGCCTTCCTTGGTTGACTGTTTTTCCCTTCTCTGGGCTGCTTCACTCATCTTTGCTATCTGGCTTTTGAGCCCTTTTGTATACAGGGTATAGTCCCTTCAAAACTATTTGCCCTTAATAAAAAAAACATGAGTTCCATTTCTACTGTTCATCCCTCATCACAACAGTCTTCAACCATCCCCACTTTCTCTTAATGTATCACTTAAAATCACAACCCCTCATTCATACTTATATTCCTTTCTAGAACATACCTTAGCCATCCCAACCTCTCATTTATAACATACCTCAACAATCTCAACCACTTATCTACTCCTCTACCCGTTTTCAAAACATACCACAACCATCACAACCTCTTATGAACACATCCTTTCCCTTTCAATGCTAGTATATCCAACCTTCATAACCCTTGGTTTCACAACCCATCTATAATGTTCCCGTAAGTAATCCTCTCCAAATATAATATACCACAGCCATATCAATAGCCAAATCCATTCTCGTAATAAACCCGATCCTTCATCATCTAGCATCTTACAACAACCACAAACAAACCCGCTACATGATTTAATGAACAAAATCTCTATCCTTAAAGCCACTTCCATGGGTCCTAAGAACACATTATCATATGAAAAAATATGCAACGAACCCATCAATCCCTACCCTACGAAAAATATCCTCCACACTGGGAACTTCCTAAGTTCATCAAATTCTACAACAAAGAAGGCCCTCAACAACACATATGGGATTTCTGCCATGCCTTTTACCTCATAGCACATAACCAGGGCCTTATGTTGAGGACATTCCTTGTGTCCTTAGTTGGACCTACCTTATATTGGTATTAAAAAATTCCTCAATACTGACTATTTTCATTCAATCAACTTCTTCATCTCTTCCTTGAAAATTTTTCAATCAATATCACACGTAAAATCAGGGTCACCAACTTAGGGTCACGAGCGACCCAACAATTTGAAGTTGTGTCAATTACATACTTCGTAAACCAAAACAATGAGGAATAATCAATCAAATAACATTTTCCCTCCCAAAGGAATTGATGAAGTGAGAAATGAGTATAATATCTCTAACTGGAGTACCTACCACAAGGTCATGCTACATGCTTCATAATTACAATATATTCTAGATGTTTGAAAAATCCTTCACTATGGCCTGCAAATTTGAGCTTCATGCTCTTGAAGAGAGTAGAGTTAAACTTAGGTTGAAGAAGTAAAAGCTTGCCAAGGTGTCATGCGCTTACCATGGATCTATGTTATATTCAAACTGTATGTTATCATTTTAATGCAGTTGTAGTCAAGACCACTCCTAAGAGTATGGTGTTAGTACCATTGGAATTATCTACATCATTGATGTATATGAATTCATATCATTTAATTATATGGGTCGGTGTCATGTCCAAATAAAAATTGGCAGTCAACAATATCACTCTGGATCCTATCCATCTTTTTGAGATATTTTCATCTAGAAGAACGATGATGATGTAGAGGAAATGATTATAGCAAGATAGATAATAATTCCTAGGTCGTGTCTAGCCATGTGGTTAGATGGGGTAATCAAGAGAGGCATGATCAAGAAGTATGAGGATCAAGTGTCACCATAATGGAATGTTGTACATAAACCTTTAGGGCTAGCGATAATGAGCAGCAATGTCATGAACATTATTATGGTACTAACAGATGAGTGCATAGGAGTAGTAGATAATAGGCCTTGGATGTGTAGGAATTATTTTGTGAATCCAACAATGTTAAGACTTCTAAGTATCTAAGGTCATACATTTACAATTTCACATTAATGAAAATTGAAGGATAACTGAGTCATCAAAGAACTAGTCAAGACCATAGTGAATTTAGGAGTCAACTAGACTTCCCATGATCTTGTGGGAAAACCAAGAGATCAATGAAACATATACTCATACTTCATCAATTGGATTTAAGTTTACCTCATGAAAGCATTCATCAATAAGTGCAAATAGAATCATCCACATCACATGAGTTGGTGAGGATATAATACAATCAATGTTAATAAAGTACCTAGGTGAACATGAGATAAGGTAAATACCTAATCTAATAGATTATTGTAAATACCATAGGGTCAAGGGCCATGACATTGAAATATGTTGAGCATTCTAGAACACCCTTCAAGATCTTATCGACAAAGGTTTGCTACAATTAGTTAACCCAAATGCACTTCAAAATAAAAACCTAGATGTCTTTAAAAAAACTTTCCCAAATCATTCCCCATCCACCAGTCAACCTCCTATTCTAATACCATTCCATCTTATCACACATCAACATAGTCACAAAATATACATCCCAACCATATACCAAGAGTTATGTCACTGAAACAACAAATCAAATAAGTAGTGTTAGGAAATCATTAATGGTCACATTAGAGGGGTATTTGATATTTACCATGTAGTAAATAATACTTAAAATTATATGGTTAGATCATATATTGTTACATAAAACAATATTAGATTGCATATTGTTTGGTTATACCTCTAATACATTTAAACAGGCAAGATGTTTAACATACTTCCTATTTTATAGGAAGTGGTTTTCATATTGTTATGGCTATACCTTAGCCAAATACATTGTGGTAGATATCCAGTAATATTATTATAAATTTTGAAATTTTTCTCTAACTCTACTCATACCTTTCATCTGGTATCAGAGCATGTTGAGGTTCTAAGTATTTTTTGAGGGAAATTCTATTGGTATTTGTAGTTTCCCAATTATGAATTACATTTCAAAGTTTGGTTTATAAAAATTTAGAGTCAGTTTTGGGATTCAATAAGTTCAACATTTAGTTTTATTAGTTTTTCATTCTATTGGGTATGTTTGCAATCTTGGGTGTCCCATGTGGTTGAGGATCGAAAAAATTATCTATTCAACAAGTTTCCACTCATTTATCTCTGGCATCCATTGGGATTGATGCATGATTAGATACATATTCCATGTTGTTTTGTTATTGTTTTGGAAAACAAAATGATAATAACAAAACAAAAATCGGAAATAGCATAACAACAACTACATTGAGAACACAGGCACAAAAGACCCTAATTCACAAAATTTCTATACACCTTAAGTGCGAATTTGAGTACTTTATAAATATTCATGGCTGCCTTGACATTAGGGTCCAGATTGGTCTCTTTGTTGAACTTATTAGTGATCCTTCCTTTCTTCCATGTTGATGTAGCAATCCCACTAACATCACAAATATGGTTAATATGAACCTGGAGGAGGTCAAGAACAACTTTGTGAATGGATAATTGATTATTATATTTTTCCTCAAGTACTTTAACTTGAATAGAGATTGAGTTTAATTCATCTTGTAGACTGGTAATGGAGGCAAGGTATGTGGTGATCTTTCTACCAGTCTTTAGGAGAAAATATACATTATATTCAATAGATTTCAAAGCATCTACCCATTATTTAAACTTTTCAAGTATAGTAGGAGTGACCTGAGCACTAGGAGTATCATGGCTGATCTCCAGAAGGATTTCCACTCCAATTACCTTCTTTTCTTTCTTACTACTTATGAGAATCCACTTAGTAGGTAGGGATTCAGAAGTAGGGTCATAAAAGCTGGGATTCTTAGATCTAATACGGGGTTGGTGGCGAGGAGGAGGAACTAAAGGAGGGATGAGGTCATTTTCAATTACATCTAGGATATTTTTATGAATAAGGAAGATGACTCCCTGATACAGTAGTAGTATTGGCATATGCCCTTGAGCCTATAAAATAAATATTTATAAAGAATGCAAAATGTAATAAGGAAAATTGACCTTTGCTTCTCTCCTAAAGTGGTTAAGCAGAACCAAATGGTGCAGCGAAAGGATGGAGAACCTACCTTCCAGTGTTATGTAATGAAACACCATGAGGGAAAATTCATCAAAAGGTTGTGAAATGGAAGAGCAGATGATTCCAGAACGTTCTATATGGATTTCTTTCCCATCGTTTAAGAAAAGAGTTTCCTCTGCATCCTTGTCAAACTTATTGCAAAAGAACTTATTTCCCTCCATACTCAATCCCGTGATGAAGGAAATAAACTGCTCAAGAATGTTGAAGTCTCTACCCTTGAAATTGATATTTATGTCTTTCCAATTAGTTACAAATTGCATAGAGATATGTTTATCATGGCCCCTAATTCGTTGTATGAAGTATGTGAAACCTCTAATATTGAGGGCTTCCCAAAGTTCAGCATTGTGTTTCCATTTGGGGTTGAAAAATGGTTCTACTCCGCATGGTGGTCCTCCTCTATTGGATAGAGTTGGTGGAAGAGCTATTGCAGATTGGTGGTAGCATCAATTAAGCCTTTTGACAGAAATTTGACAACCTAGATACTGGACTACTGCCCAAATAAATCATATCTCCTTTCTCCAATCCTATTCCTTAATATAGATGTCTTTGGATTCAAGGGGAGGATTAAATAAAAATGAATAGATCTGATCTATTGTAAGTACCAAGGTGGGGATTTCCACACGTGCATAGGACATCCCCTAGGTTCTAATGATGGGTTGGGTGGTAGCTTCATTAATGATGATAGAATGAGCTATGCAGGGGAGGTTGTTTTCATCATGCCACTTACTATAGTTATTCATGTGAACAAATACATTAGCAAGTGCATTTGCAGCACTATTTCCCTCCCTGTACACATGTATATTAATAATTTTAAGACCATTACATAGCTTATTATCTTCATTAATGAAATCAATAATAGTCCTATTAGGTGTTTAAAGGTTCCAGTGAGGTTGTTAATGATATTCAAATAACCCCCCTTCATAATGAGATTGTTTACATTGAGAATCCTAGCCATTCTTACTCCCCAAAGATTGGTAAGGGCCTCAACAAAATGATCGGATTGTTTACCCATGGGGCCTGCATAACCAACAATTAGTTGACCCTGTTAGTTTCTGATGAGACCTCCTCCACTAGCTTCCCTTGGGTTTCCTTTAGAGGTACCATCAAATTTCAACTTATACCAGCCATATTTTGGGAGAATCCACTGAATAAGAGATCTATCAGTGCTAGGTAAGGAAATTGAAATCTGCTGAACATTAATATTACATGCCTTTAAGTTTCTCTCCTCTTGTTTAGGATACCGTGCTTTTTTGGGGGGTCTAAACTTCAGGATGTTTTCTTTTATTGCTACTGTAATTTCATTTAGAATACTTTTGATAGTTTTGTTGGTATATCTAAAGTTAAGAGAGTTGTAAGCCTTCCAAATTTTCCAAATAGTGTGAGGGAAGATGAGTCTCCAAATCCTTCTAAGAAAATTATGTGTGAAAGGAGGCTACCACTAAACCCAGGCTTGTATGATGTCATCCAAGAAAGAAAAAAAAATGCCAAACCTATTGAAAATAAGCTTCCATAGATCACTAGCTACATGATAATGTAAAAGAAGATGATGGATAGTTTCATTATCATTTTTACAGTGGTAAAATTTATCAAGCATGGTGGATCCCCCTTTAATAAGGTTATCAATGGTTAGGATGCTCTTATTTAGAACCATCCACAGGAAGTGATTTATTTTTGGGATGAGTTATTTGAACAAGATCTTGCTCCATGGAAATTTGTAAGTAGTTTCAGTAACATACAATTAATGACTTGATCTCACCGTGTAGTTACCATCACAAGAGTGATTCCATGTAAATTTATTCTTGGCTTGTATTTGGCTGATAGGGATATGCATGATAATGTTTTTTAGGTCCAAAAGAAGATCCTTTTATTCTGGAAGAACAAACTCTAGATCTCTCCAATGCAGTTTACCTTCAATGTTTTGAATATATTCGTTGACTTATAGTCGCAAGGCTATTTGTAGCTGCTCCTAATGCACACTGTTGCTAAGATTATGAAAATATCCCCATCTATCATCCATGAAAATATCCCCATCTATCATCCAAAAAAATTATGTTTTCTCCATTTCTAAGAATCCATTTACATCCTAATTCAAGGTCTTTTCGTATCTTAACCAGATTGTTCCAAAAGTTTGAACCATTGGGATGAGCAACATTATTGAAGAAATATTGAATGTTGCCTTGATTTAAGTATTTAGCTTTAATAAGATCTACCCAAGGATATTCCTCCTTGATTAATCTCCCTCCCATTTTTGAAACTAGTGTTGCATTCATAGTCCTGATTTTTTTGATTCCAATACCTCTTGCTTTTTTGTTGTTGCAAGGCTTATCCTAGGCTACCAAGTGAAATCTATTCTTCTCTTCTGTACATGTCTAAAGATTTTTTTTTGAATTCTCTCAATTTTCTCTGTAATGGTAGTAGGAATGAAGAAGAGAGACATGATATAAATTGGTAGATTTTAAAGTGTGATTTTGATAAGCAGACATTTTCCTACGCTAGAGAGAGTAGCTCACTTCTAACCAGAAATATTTCTCTGAAACCTATCAAGCAAAGCATTCCAACACTCAAGGGTACCTTGTTAGTACCAAGACGAAGACCTGTTATCCAAAATTCACCCCTTGAGGTAATTTTGATAACATGCATCCAATTCTTCAGTCCCGAGGAAGTAGAATTGATTCAAGGCCAAAAATCATGTTTTTGGGTCCCCTTGGCTTCCCTCTAACTTCCACATCCAGGAAAAAACCCAAGAAGTTAGAGAAAATTGGGTTCATTTTGGTGTTTTCGGAAAAATAAGACATTTTTGTCCCACGTGGTCCACGGGATAGTTGGGACGCAGGTATGCATAGGACATGAAAATATAATTTTTCCTCAAGTCAGTAAATTATGGGTGGCATGGAGAAATGTGTTTGAGACGGTCGGGACGCGAAAAGGCAAAATCGCCACACAAGGATCCAAGCTAAATGGGATGTGGCGAATGCGGAAGTCAACGGCCCTCGCAGCCCAGTCAATGATGGATGTAAGGAAAAGGAAGCCAAAATCAGGTGATGTGGAAGAATGTGTTCGGGACATCCAGGACACGCGGACCCGATTTTGCCGAAATAGCCACAGTGAAGAGAAAAAGTCAATGTTTGACCCCCTGAACTTCAAATGGCCATAACTTTTGACTCTGAGCTCCGATTTTCATAAAATTGGACTTTCTGGATTTCTTAATTTTGGTGAGGTTAGATATATTAAAATAAAAGAAACATATTCAACTCCAGTCAATTAATTCTCATTCCCGTCAAATGACAGAAAATGCCTGGCAGACCCAAAATAGCTGCTCGCACTCAGAAGGCCATAAATTTTGCATTTCTCAATGAAATCACATGAAATTGGTACCGTTGGAATCATGTTTCTGAGCCCAAAACAAAAAAGTTAATAAATTATTGATTCGATGAGGGATCTATTGATATTTTCCTCAAGACGTGGCCAAGTTTAGAATAGTGTTTTATTTGGTAGTTGGATGCATTCAATGAAGCATGTGTTGCCATATTTCACTATTGAAAGTCATGGGACAGTATGGGGAGCCTTTTTCAAGAAAAAAACATCATTTCACTCCATTTAATACCTCTTACAAGTGGTTGAAGGATAGATTTAGAGATTTCCATTTTCCCCCTCTCTCTCTCTTCTTATTTTTCTATAAATTGGAGTGTTGTGCTCATTATAAAAGGAGGAGTTTTATTGTAGCAAAGCTCTGTCGAAATTTCTTTGCGAAGCCAATGTGTTGTAGGCATTTGTAGTGGACTCCTTGCATGGTGATCTAGGACCCTATTTTGTAAGATATTGAACTGTGAATATTAATGAAGCAATAAATGTGAGTTCATGGATGTATCTCCCCTTACTGTGTTTGTTTGCCTTATCTTTGCCCCTCCAATCTCATTGCATATATATTGTGTCTATTCATTCTCTTGCAGGGATCCATTATCATTGTGTATATTTGAGATGTTGTTGTGAATGCATTTTGCTAGATTGTAGAGAACTATTATCACCCCTTCTAGTGTGCACGTTGTGTCTATATCTCACAGATTGGAAGACTACCCTCACTCCCTCCTTTTCTGGTGTATCACTACTTTAGTGTAGGTTTAATTTTCATGCATTCTCTCTCCTTGGTCCCTTGGAAAGTTAGATTAGGATAGTTAATTTTTCTTGCATTATAGTAGATTGCGGCATGTAGTTTAGGAGCAATAACCAACTTTATCTAGAGGTCTATCTCAAGTAGCAAGTCCCACAACTTGGAGATAGTACCCATGTTATCCAATCACACCGTGAGCTCAAGTATATGCACTTTTGTAAAAATAAGGGTGTTTTGATTCGATGATAACAAGACCAAGGTAATTGATAGGTAGAGATTTGATATCACACCCCAAAATTTGAGATAGTTTCCTTTGTCTTGTCGGTGGAGTGTTAAAGAAGTAGAGAAAGTTGTTATCAAAATTAATCTATTATCCTGAGGCCTCTTTATAGAGTTGAAGGATATTCTTCATCATTATGGATTCAAGAATATCATCAAGAAGAAGGATAATAGTTTCATCTGCAAACTACTAATGAGATACCATGATCTCCAAATAAATAGGCTTAAAACCATTCAGAAAACCCAAGGAAATAAATCTAGTTGGTACGGCTAAGACTATCTACCATGATAATGAAGAAAATGGGAAATATTGGATCACCTTGATGGATGCCTCTACTACTTTTGAATAAACCCATTTGAGTACCATTAATAATTATAGAAAATCTAGAGGGAGAGATACAAGTGCTAATGATTTTTCTCAAGTGGGCATTAAACCCAAATTTTTCCATTAATTTATCAAGGAAAGTCTAGTTAACCCTGTCAAAGGCTTTGTTCATATATAACTTTAAAATCATGTCCGATTTCTTAATTTTTTCCATTGAATAAATGGTTTCATGAACCATAACCAACCCATCCTGAATAAGCCTTCCTTTCGCAAATCCTCCTTGTTGGCTGGAAATGATGCGAGGGAACAACAGTTGAATTTTAGAAGTAAGAATTTTATTAAAGATTTTATATAGGACATTAGTAAGAATTATAGGCATGAACTATTTGAATTCTTGTTGGTCCAAAAAATATGTCGAGTGGACAGATCTATGGATAGATGAGCCAGAAGTGTGCAGGGCATAGCCCCTCTTTAAGTCAGCAAAGTGAAATTGGTTTATTGCTATTCTACCAGCAGGAATTTGTGCAAGTCTCACAATATTCTACCTTCGAGGGTTGGGATCTCATCCTAGTAGAGGTATTTCCAATTGTGAAAAGAAGGGAAATAAACGGGATGAGGAGATAAGATAGATCTGAAGGAAGAAAAGAAATGAATTCCAAAGCAGAAAGGTTAGAGGGTCTATGTTTTGGGCTGGTAGTAAACGGAGCCGAACCTACTTGCATAGATGAACAAAGCAATACTGATGAATAAATGACAAAAAAGTAGAGATAGATTCAACAGAATAAACGCATAAATCTGACATAAGAAAGATTAAAATTCTCATAACACACATATTCAGCACAGAGTCTTAATATTTGTATTAATGTTTTCTTCTGTTACAAAAGCTCAAAGTCTTTTCCTCTTACTTCTATTTTTCATCTAAAAAGTATCCACCACCTGAACACAACAAGTATCCAAGTATATATAGAAGAAGGAGAAGAGAGAAGGCAAAAAGCAACCAACGACTAATTACAAAATATCTACAAAATATATAAAAGTCAATGTTGACTTTGGACAACTTGGTGGATGACAACATCCCATGGTGCAACATGGATGAGGTCATCATTTGTATCAAAATACTCTTAGATATTTACAAAAAGGAAGCCAAGAGGAAGAAAGCTATTCATCGTCGTCTCGTGGTTGGAAGGGGGTATCTTGCTTCTGTTGTTGTTCAGGAGAGGTGATGTGGAACTGAGTCTGATATTCCATGAATTTACTGATCATTGGCTGAAGTTGATCCTAGGCAGGACCCTTTGTATGGTCACCGATGACCTCACAAGTCTCCCGCTCATCTCTGAGTTTTTTAGGGAGCTTGAAATATTCGTTGCCTTCCTCCATCGGGAACCCCAAAAAATCACGGCAAGCTAGAAGGTTTTTGATGCACTCGGTGTCGAAAGTGGCTTCTAGCCCTAACCCTTGCAAGATGATCTCCTTAAAGATCTAGATAGTTTCTTCTGCCTTCCTCAAAGTGAAAGAAGGAGTAAGAAATCCTGGAGACGTCCTCAGAACAATTTGCTCCATTTGATGCATTGCATCTAGGGCTTCCTCCTTGACTTTTTCAATCTTCTCCAGGATGAACTCCATATGATCGACCCAGTAATCCAATGCAGCAAGGATCTTGCTGGGTACCTTGGGGTGATCGAAAATGCCGAATTTTACCAGATCGTTGACTGAGCAGTCAAGCATTTTCTAGAACGTCTCATGTTGCAACCTTGCATGGTCCAACTCTTTGGAGATAGGTCCTGTGATCACCTGGAGATCTTTGTTCACCTAACTGATGTTCTGATATAATTCGGTAAACTTGACTATTACCTCCTCGCTGTCTTTGAGGATTTGATCTCTCTAGGCGAAAACTATCATACCTTGTTTGCCAATTTTGGAGTACTCGTTTATCTTATCCTGGCTTAGGACCTCAGGAGTTTCAGTGGCAGTTGTAGGAGGTGCACTGCCCATTTTCTGTAAGGCATGGAGAAGATGTTTGTTTTTTTCTTTTATTAACCTCTCCTCCTCCTTTGCTTCTTGAAGTTTCTTGCAAAGGGCAACCACCACAAATAGGGCCTCTCCTTGAAGACTTTCAGAAGACGTTCCCATTGTGACTTGGGTCATTGTATAATCTATCAGAGATAGATCCTTTTTACCCTTTGAAGGATCGGTGGATGAGGGTAAATGGGTAGAGACACTTGGTGGTGGCATTGAGAGGGAGGCTGAGAAAGTGCTCACAGGAGGAAGGGATATTGTAGGGGAGGTAGACGTGGGAATGGAAGGGAGCTGAGAGATGAGAGAAGAAATGGTGGCGGATAGCTCCGTGAGAGAAGAGAAGATGGATGACGAGGAAGGGGGAACAATAGAAGATGGGGGAGAGGATACGACCAAAGGAATGGTCGCTTGAGTCATGCGAGGAGGAGGAGGAGAGGGAGAAGGGATAGAAGGGACCTCAGCAGTTATAGTAGTGGCGACACCCTGAGTGGATGTGCACGTTGGAACACCTTCTGCCGCTTCTTTCTCTAGGGATACCAGACTTACAACCTGTTCTTGTGCAGCGGAAGGAGGAATTTTAGGAGCTCCTTCTTGAGCAGAGATCGATTCGCCCTCTTTATCCTTTCCTTTGACCTTTGGTAGATGCTTCAGCCTGATAGGTGCGTTGCCCAATGGGGATGTAGTGAAATCTACTCCAAGGTAGATAAGGCCATTCATTCTACACTAGTGTTCTGTCCTCCGCAATGTCTCCTTGACCCTTTCTTCAATGGTCTGGGACGCTTTTGTTATGTCAATTGTATCAAATGGCCAGTTGTCCCCATCTGTGTCCAGATACACCTGATCAACTTCTTGATTGGTAGTTTGATAGCCCTTCAGAACAATGGCCATGCCATATTGAATAATCTCTGCCAAGGGCAAGTGGGAGTGATCCTTCCTTCTAAGTTCGACCTCATGATACAGGTCGATATAGATGTCCTCGATCTGTGGAATGTGGATTGGATCGAGTTTTTCCTTGGGAAGGCAATTCCTTGGATCAAAAGTGGGCCTCGCCGGGAAGTTGTGCTTTAGATTGAGTAGTTCTAGTTCTACAAACATTTCCCGGGCTTTATGGTGAGAAAGGCAGGTGTATCTGCCCACTGTAAGTGGGAAAGGAGTTCCACCCTTCTTTCTCTTCAAACATTTCTCATGGTAGGTTATGAGCTGTCTAGACAGTTCCAATAGGATCAACTTGGGGCTAGCATATCTCGGCAATTTGGTGGGCTCCCCCAAGAAGTTGGCCGCTCTGAGATAGGTGAAGGTGGGGAATTAGGTAAATAGTGCCCCCCACTTCTCAGTTGTGGTGACTATGCTCTTGGTCATCCAACCATGAGTCATATTTGGCCTCAAAAGGCAGACGATGCCATAGAAGAAAGCATCGTTGATGTTAGTAAACTGTGGGATGCTGTTCTCCAGCTTCAGCTCTGGATAGTATTCATATATTTACCTGAGGCCAAACCCCGCATCGGCTCAGTGCTGGATAATCCCTCTCCAAGGTTACAGCGTAGACTACGTAGGAGTTCATGTAGAACCTCTCCGTTGTGATGAGTTGTTGGAGCTTCTCGGATGTGGTGCTACTTATGATCTCCACCCACTCAAAACGTTGATCTGGCACATTCTTGTTCATAGTTTCAAGGTACCTGAGCATCCATTTGTGAAAGTAATGGGCATCAGAAATCCCAAAAACTCTACTTAGGAATGTGATGGTGTCGCTCAATTCCTCGGAGAAGTCACTGCGGTGAATAACCTGTGGCCATCTGATTATCACCTTCTTGTTCTTTAAGTAGACTTCATTCATCAGTTGTATGCACTTGTCTTCATTATCCTCCCATGCCTTGGTGCAGTCCTCTTGGCTTACAGCCACAAAGTGTCGGTGGTGAGGAATTCCCAACATGATCTCGAAGTGCCGGGTAGTGAGGTTGATTACGACCTCACCCTTTTCATTTTCGACACACCTTGTGTCTTTATTGTAATAGTGGGCCACCACCATCATAAATTCGTTGTTTACTGCACTGACGGGGATCCCCCCAGCAAAATGTAGTCCACTTCCCACTAGCTTGTCCATCCAAGGACTTCCTGTGACTCTCCTGGTTCAGGCCCAGAAATCCTCCATGTCGATGTCACCGAGTTCAGAGTCTCTTATGTCCAGGTCACATTCTGCCTGTGACTCGAGCATTCTGACCCTCTGGTATTTATACTTCATCTCTTCTTCTGTAATCTTAGCCTTACCCTTTGACTTGGTTGGCTTTTTGCTTGATGTAGACATTTATGGATCTGAGTTTAGTTGCTGATCTACAAGGAGTGAAGTCCAATGCAAAAGAGCCATGTTAGCTGTCAGATCTTCCATTAAAGCACTACAGAATGAGGAGTTAGCAATTTTAAGGCCTTAGGGCGCAGGGTGCAGGAACACTATAGGCTACAGAGTTAATAGAATGGCGCACTGAATCATAGTGTTACAAGGAACAAATCAACGCCAAAGGGCGCAGGGCATAAGGATTTTTCATATGACATTATTGTTATTGTAAACGGGGATGCGCCTGCGCTAGATTTATGTAGTTTTACACTGGGCGCAAATAATTTTGGTGTTGCATGGGGCAAGGTGTGCCAATGACGCATGTAATTTGCGTGTAACACGAGACCTTGGTGTGCCAAAGGGCGCAAGATCAATGCGTGTAACACCAAAATTGCATGTGCACAGGGTGACTTTGGCGCAGCGCAGGGATTTCTTGCATGACACTTTTTTGTTGTAAACGGGGATGCGCCTGCGCTAGATTTAGGATTTTACTTGGTTTTCGCATGGCGCAGGGATACTTTTTGTTGCAATCAAGGTCGGTTTGCCTTCTTGGTGTGACTGTGTTTCTTGTAACAAAGGTGTCGATTGTGCCCAAAGGAAAATACAACTCGAGAACAACTTTCAAGTTTTCTTCCCTCTTTAGTTCGTGACTTTCAAGTTTTCTTGACGTGATGTGATAGTGGGAGGAACACAACAAAGAGGTCAGGATTTATTTTTTAGGCAGAGCCCCCTTCTGGCTAGCAGATCTAGAAAGAGGATAAAAATGGTTTGGGGGGGAAGATTTGCAAGAACGGCAGGAGGGATTTTAAAGCTTCAGATCCATTTCACCAAATCACAAACAACCAGTAAAAAGAAAACACAAGAGGGATGAGGACCACTTACCCGGAAATATATAGAAAGTGAGAGATGAAGCGGGGTCCACGAACATAATATGAGGAGGACGGGCATGCTGATAGGTGCAGAGGAATAAAATTTATCACGTGTTTTCAATTATGAAATTAACAGGGCAGATGCGCCTATATATAGGCAAAGGTGCAATAAATGTGCCAACCACTTTTTCAAGGGGCGCACCAAAACATGTGTCGAAACGTAAAACCTTGCACCCTTTGGCGTGGATATACGCATGTCAACACAAAATTATTTGCACCCTTGGCACAAATTTAGTACTCAACACTTCATTTTGAGCACCTCGGCGCACCAAAACACGACGCAACAATTTTTTTGTTAACATGAAGGCGCATGCACCTTGGAGCATGCAAGAAAGGCACATCATGGGGAGGTGCAACAATTGTTGTGTTAACACTTCAAAGGGTGTGCCAAAGGAAATGAAGGGGGTGCGAATTTAGTCTGTGTTACACAGATAAAAGGTGTGCCCAGCCAAAAAAGGACCAAAATGACTAAGTTCGGAGAACTATATTTCCCGGAAAGGGATTTTGTAACATTCTGAATGCAGAGGGGTCCCTGACAAGGGACCAGGACAAAATTTTGGTATGGTTACCTGTAAAATTGCCCTTGTCAATTTTACAGGATAACAATTCTTCGACCCCAATCCTTTTAGGAAAAAGAAAAATAAAAGTATTGTTGATTTCTCTTAGGATCCTACCTATCCTGAATAATTCATTGGCTGCTTTTAGGAGATCATCAAAAAAAAAATCCCATTATTTTTTATAGAAAAAATTAAAAAAAACCATCAGGCCCCTAGGATTTGTCTCCCTCCATAGAAAATACCACCTTTTTAATCTCCTTCATAGTAGTTGGTTTTTTGAGAATGTTAAATTCATCGGGCTTCACAAGATTGTTAATAATATAATCAAGAAGATTATTTGTTGCTTCAATTGTCAAGGAAGGAGAGTCATTTAAAAGGTTCTTGTAAAATTAAATAGCTTCCTCCTTGATACAATTTGGATCAGAAGTGGTATCACCATTCTACAATGTGACTTCTGAAATCTTATTGTGGGCCCTATTCTTGAGAGTTGTCATATGAAAAAAATTGTGTTCTTATCCCCTTCTTTAATCCACACTGCTATGGATTTTTGTCTCTAGAAAGATTCTTCTCTTACACAGATAGTGTGGAAATCATTCAAAAGATATTTTTCACATCCATAGTCCTCTTGATTCATTCCTATAGCTGCAAATTTATTTTCCAAGGCTTCAATATCCTCTTTGATATATTTTTTCTAAATGAAAATATTGCCAGAAACTATTTTTTTCCAAGTCCTAACTTTATTTTTTTATATATTTGATTTTTGGCATGAATATGAATTGGGTTACCCCTTCTTCCTACAATCCCCACCATTCATTAATTTTGTCATTAATAGCCAGATGATCCAACCAAATTTTCCCAAATTTGAATGAGGAATAAGCAGATCTCTCATTATTCAACATTTTTAGAACAATGGGGTTATGATCTGATCCAATTCTGGTAAGAGAAGAAATATGAAAATCTTGACTTAAAATCTAGTTTTCCAAAATGATCACTTTGTCAAGACGAACTTGAATAAGGTTATCTCTAAGTCTCTTATTGGACCAAGTGTATGGATTTCCATGAGGTTCTAAATCTAAGAGATTGGAGTGAGAAATAAAATCAGCTAAATCATTCATTCCTGATGTATGATCATAAGTACCACATTTTTCCCTCCAATGGATAGAGGTGTGTTAAAATCACCCATGAGAAGTCATTTCGAGTTGGGAAAACTAGTTTGGAAACTTTGAATATCCTTCAAGAGTTTTCTTCTACCATGTAACGTATTAGGGGCATAAATGACATAGAAAATCCAGCTATACATGTTGTCAAGGGTGTGAAAAGAAAGAGCAAGGTAGAAATGAGAGGATAGAATTGTTTTACCCATTATCTTGCTTGGGTCCCAGAGGACAACCATACCTCCTGAGGCTCCTTTTGAATCAACAACCACCCAATCAACCTTTTTCCAAAATTTTCTACAACAAAACTTTATTTCTTTTGAACTCATTTTGGTTTCTTGGATCGCCATAATGGTGTTATTACGGGTCTTCCTTAATTCTTTAAGAGTACGCTGCTTTCCACTTCCATTAAGGCCTCATATGTTCCATGAAACAATATTCATTTAAATATGTGGGGGGAAGAATGAACTAGATGGTCCAAATAGGACTGTGTACCATCTGTCAGTGCCTTATTGATCTCCTTTCTCCTTTAATCATTTTTAGTGGGCCTACCCTTTGTAGTGTTTTCCCATGTGTTTGCTTTCCTTATTGAAGATATAGTCACCCTTGAGCTGGAATCTATCTAGTTTCCCAGAGACTTTTTCTTGTCAAAAAATAAGGCATCTGGTATGTTTTCAAAACCTTTATATTTACTCTTTTTATTTTTTACCAAAGTGTACTCAGGCGAGTGATTATTAGTGTAGTCCTTCATAATATTGATCTTAGAAAGCATTAGTTCACCCTCCTCCTTATCTGGGCTAGGGGGATTTTGTAGTCCTTCAATGATTCTCTTTAAGGGAGGTGAAGGGAAAGCTTCACAATTGCTAAAAAAATGATGTTAAGAGTCAATACAGGTGATACAACTCTCTTTTACTTTGAGAAATTGAGGCAATTTAATCCTCAACTTGTTTACTATTGAATCCTCTCTAGAGACAGGATTTTGTCTTTTTCTCCACTATTGAGTTGAATAGGATCCGTAACTGGGTTTCTAGCCTTATGAATTTCCTCCATTGTAATGTCAGTTTTAGTTGGTTTCTTAGGCTATTTCGATGTTTTTGAAGATCTGCATCATGGAACCACAACAACAACCTATGGAATGATAAAGGACTCCTGAGGAATAAAAAAATATTCTTGTATTGGATTCAAAATCAATTTATCATCTTTGAATTTGATGCATGGTTTTAGGGGGGAATTTACCATTTTAAGATCCTCATCCAACTTTATGATGAGATCTACCAAATTTTCTCCTGTCTCCTTAGCAATGATAATACATCCCTTGTTAAGATCCATTTTTTGAATTGGGGTTTTGGGAATCTAGAGAGTTCTTCTAACAGGTGGTTTCTTTGCTAGATTTTTTAAGACCTTCTCCTGTGTTTGCTTCAATGGGCCCTTTTTGACTGATTTTCATTCTGTATTTAAGCCATTTTTTCACCTTTTTTTATTTCTGCAAGGACTTTGAGATCTGAAAATTTCCTAGTGAAATGACCCAATTTATGGCATTTAGAACAACTCATCTGAAAGGATTCATAGATCACTGCTTGGTTCCAAAGTCCCAATATTGTTTGAAGAACGATCTGGTCTGGAATCTCTTGTTCCATATCATAAGAGACACAAAACCTTTCATAAGCCAATCTCAATCTATTTCTTGTAGAACTATCTCGTCCAATGGGAGATATTATTTTGTGTCATAATTATAGTCAAGACTAAATTATAAAGTTTCTCATTTAAACTCATCGTTAGAGTGGGGTTAATACCATAATTTTTTTTTGTAATCATATAGGTTTCATCAAGTTATATGTCAAATATTATCTTGTTATAAATTTTCATTAAGTTGAATAATGATTCTATGTCAAAATGAGTTATTAGGTTTTATAGTGGGTCATTACTTCTTGTCAAATATAAGTCATTAATTGGAGTCAAAATTCTAAAAAATTGATGTTTTTTCAAACAATCTGAAAAATAAAATAAAAAAATTTCCTCATGGATGCATTTTCGGTGTTACTCAATGTCCAAAAAATAAAATATTTCAAATTATAGGGAGGAAAAAAAAATAATGATAATGTGGAAACTATTTATTGTCGAAGTCAAATCTATCTAAGCTAGCAGTATTTTAATGGAGTATGGAGGAACAAGAAGCTAGAGGTCAATTAGCAACCTCTCGCCAATCACAAACGATAGGGTCACATAGAGCTGTGGTGGCATTTTGTGGTGTGAGTTTTCTTTCAATTGGTTTATGTGTGCTTCATTTAACAGAGTACCTATTTTTCTGTGTGTTCTTGTTTAAAAATTTTAATTGATTTTTTGTGATATGTTTAAAGATCATTCGTGAGAAATTTTTCCTACATAATTCCTTGAAGGAAAAACATATTGGATAGATTAAAGCACAAAAAAATAACATCATGATATTTGGGTTGTTGGTTATTCTATAAAACCATATGTATGTTTTGGGTTATTGGTTTTCCTATAAAACCATCCTTGCAGGTTGTTGGTTGTCCTTGGAAAACCATCCTTGTTGAGGTTGTGGGTTGTCCAGTAAAACCACCCTAGAAGGTTTTTGGCTCTCTTGAAAAACCATCTAGATCATTAGCACGCATGGGCATAAAGCTTCCAAAGAAGTGTGATTGTTTTCCTACCATGTTCACACTAAGGGGGGGATGTTATGAAATAATTAGTGTTTACATTATATGAGTATTTTATATTTACCATGTAGTAAATAATAATTATGGTTATAGGGTTAGATCATATATTGTTAGATATAAAAATATTAGATTACATATTGTTTCATTATACCCGTAATACATTTAAATGCGTAAGTTGTTTAAAAGACTTCCTATTTTATAGGAAGTGGTTTTTGTATTATAATGGCTATAAATTATCCAAATACATTGTGATAGATCTACAGTAATATTATTTTTTTTCTTGAAAATTTTATGTAACTCTACTCATGCCTTTCAAGTAGGCACATCTGCTAGTCATGTTATAGAAGAGACAACACTTTCATCCACATATACCTCGTCTAAATATAATTGATCCACAATATCTTCACAAACCTTACAAAATAATCCCATCGTATGAATTTTGAAAATATCATATGATGATCATGTCACCCAATATCACTTGTATACATCCCAAAAACCTATCATATAACCATGTATTCCTTCATCTAAAAAGAAAAAAAATCATGACACATCACTATATTAATCCTTCAACACAAAAAAAAAACCCCTTGCCCTCTATCTTAGGACCACATCATTCATCCAAATTACCAATCATTGTTAGGCAATCAAATACCATTCCTCAACACACATTCAAAGGAACCACACTGAAAGAGATGTTGATACCTATATAAATAAAACAGAACACCTCTTCCTTCAACATCGACCTCAAAGGATATTATGCATGAACCCTTGAGAGGCTCCTTCAAAAATTTGTCATATCACTACCCCATCTTAAGCCATCTAGCTATCGAGGGTGGAAGCATTCCTAATATAACTTTAAAGCCTTTATGACAACCATCGTACACTAAGACATCATACAAAAGATTGTAAAGCCCTTGTTGTTACTATCAAAAGCTTGTGAACAAAAGAATTCATCCTCTAGACCTAGCCACATCAAAAAAATCTTGTAAAGTATCTACAATAGTCACATCTAAACCATCCATAACCTTTGAGGGTGGTAATTCTTCTAAGAAAACACATCCACATCAAATTGATGTAGTACTTATAACCACTAGAGCACATACCCAAAAACCTAATCCTTTACATAAAAATAATTCCAAAATTTCAATTCCACTCGCTCCTGAGTCATCTAACCAAAACCTGCCCCCCAAGGCTAAGGTTTTCATCCTTGCTACTCCTCATACACAATCTACCACTACAGTACAAAACATCGCCATTAAACAAGCCATGATTGAATCTCCCTTTATGAGTTAGTTTAAATGTCACCTTCACATAGAGAATCCATGACTGAATCTTTCCAATCCATATTAGTGCCCTTAGATGGTCCACAACTCTTTATAAATCTAGTAAGCACTCTTAAAACATTTAATGATATCTCCTTTGATAGTTCTAAAATACCATCATTATAACCACCATAGCATGATCTTCCTCTCTTTATCATCACCCAAATCAATGATATCCTCGTAAAAAGAGTCATGATCGATATCAGTTCCAATATCAATATCATATCATCATATGAATTCAATCAAATTTGACTACCTAACACCATTATCACCCAGAAACCAATTGTGTTTTATTCCTTTAATGACACCATCACACCCACATTGGGTATATTCATTTTACCACTTAAAGTTAGCATTAAAAAACTCCCTGAAATATTCTATCTGGTAGAAGGAGAATTATAATAAAACATATTTCTAGGTTGACCTTGGATACGAGCTATGCATTGTATCCCATCAACACTCCATTGATGTATTAAATACGAACATGAAGGTAACACCTTTACAATTCTCACAGATCCCAACCCTTTTTAGAGATTATAACATGACATATCACCCAAATGATGTATTTTTTCCTAAATCAATCCCAACATCCTCTGATGCAGCATCTACCATTTCATCCATTCCATTGTCCAAACTACTATATGTTACTCGCACTCAATTCACTTCCCATTCCTAAGACATATAAACAGTCCATGTATGAACCCAACATCAAATATATCATCTCCTACAGTCCCCCACATCTAAAAACAAATCTCATCTATGGATGGATCCACCACCTCTCTATGTAGCCAGCTTATCAACGTCATGCCAAACCATTCATATCAAACTTAAAATTCTTATATAGTTTAGTCATCACATAGATGCATCTCCACTATTATTCTGGAAAGGTTTTTTATTTGGGACTTATGAATAGGGTATCCATGATCTAATCATCCAACATTCCTCCAAACCGCATGAAAACTAGGGGTTAGGTTATGAAAAACCAGCTTCTAAATCCTCCACACATGCCACATCCAAATTTATCATAGAGCCTAATCCATCATCCTCATCCACACATGATGATCCCATGGACACTGATGAAATCATTTCCATTATCCCTAACTTTTTTTTAGTCAACACTATTACATTAGAACCACTAACTTATGAAACTAATCACGGTATTGAAAATCTTCCTATCATATGGCCATAAATAATAGAAGAAGATTCACTCATCATTAACATTCTCCAATGTCAAGACGATCAAGTTATTCTCTCTCATATGGGAGAAAAGGATCATTTCCTTAAGAAATTTTTACCACCTAAAACTTCTACATTCCTCAATGAATCCACTACTAGAATTAATATAGGGACTCCGAAAGAACCTCATATAGTTAAATCCAGTCGATCTTTAGATCCACATGAGTTAAACGAATTCACCACCTTCTTATTCAAATAGTGACATGACAGGTATCAATCCTAACATTTTTGTTCACAATATCATCACCTCTCCTAACGCTACACTAGTTACACAAAATATACATAGGATACACCCTTGCATAGCTCTTCTCATCAAAGAAGAGTTTCAACAATTTCTCTCCACTAATTTCATCATACCCATTGACTATCTATAATGGGTATCTAATATTTTACCCATAAGTAAATCCTCAGGGAAGTTATGCATCTGCACCAACTTTCAAGATCTCAATATCGCTTGTCCTAAAGAAGAATTTCCTCTCCTAAATATAGACCAACTCATCAATCTAACAACTGACCATGAGATTCTCTCCCTTATGGATGGCTTCTCTGGTTATAACCAAATCTTTGTCGCTATTGATGATCAACATAAAAATTCCTTCATTACTCCTTGGGGGAATTTCTTCTACCTTATTATGCCCTCTAGCCTTAGGAACACGGGGCCATTTACCAACTTACTATGACATATATATTTCACGACCTTATCCAAAAAATTGTAGAAGACTACATTGATGATATTCTAGTGAAATATAAAGAACATAAGAATCATCTCTTTGTATCCGATGCTATCTTCACTCATCATATCCAAAATTTCCTTCACCTCAACCCCGCTAAGTGTGTGTTTGGTGTTCTCACTGGTAAAATTTTAGGGCTCATCATATCTATTTGGGGCATTGAAGTAGACCCCACTAAAATAAAAGTTATCATCGAAATACCTCCTCCATCAAACCTCCAAAAAATTCATAGCCTTCAGGGTGAGCTTCAATCTATCCATCACTTTATATCACAAATTTCACATCTCTATCATCCCTTTCACCATCTTAATTGAAAATATGTAGAATTTAGATGGGACCAAAATTATCAGAAGGCTTTTAATGACATCAAATAATATATCATATCTCTATTTTTTCTCACACCTCTGCGTGAAGGGGACTCGTTTTACCTTTATATATCTACTACTAATCATACCTTGGTTGCTATGATCACTTGCTGAGACAAGAAGGGTCATGAAAATGATATTTTATATATAATCCACACTCTCAATGAATATGAAACTCGTTATACTGAAGATGAGAAGTTGTGTTGTGCCTTGTAATTCACAACATCCAATCGAAGCCATTATCTACTTAATCGTAAGACTTATGTTTTTATTAGTTTTAATCCACTTAAAACCATGCACCTCAAACCACATCATAGTGACTGCATCACTTAGTGGCTTATGCTTATGACTGATTTTGATCTTGAATTTATCTCGTAGATATATATAAAAGGAAAATTTATCTCTGATCATCTCATTGAAGCTCCCTTCCCAGATAACAAACCACCCAATGAACAATTCCCTGATGAATCTATCAACACTATCATCGATCAAGAATACAACCCTCTCAAAATGACACTTTTCTTTGATGGATCCAATTGTTAGTAGGGGGGGGGTGTAAGTATCATAAATATACCTCCCTAGGTGAATCCTATCCCTTTACTACTCAAACTTAACTTAAAATGTTCTAAGAACATGGTGGAATTCAAATATTTAATCATGGGTATTCAAATTGATGTCATGGTTTGTGTTCAAATCCTAGACATCTATGGAGACTCACAACTTGTCATCAATCAAATCAAGGGAATTTACCAATGTGAAAAAAAATTCTACAAAAATATAAAACCATTTCTGAATTCCTCCTAGATTCTTTCAACCAATACACCATCTAGAAAGCTCCACGATCTTCTAATAATTCATAGACACCATGGCTTCTCTAGCATCCCTCATCCCGTTATCAACTAATGACTCAACTAAAAATTATAATTGTTTGTTATTTTTCATTGACTTGATCAACCATCCCATAAGAAATAACTCCCTTATATCAATATCATTGAAAACAATCTAACTAATTGTTGGTACACTTATATATTTGACTATATTTCGGAAACCAAAATTCCTCCTGCTCTATCTAGAAATGCTAAACGAATGTTTCTTCAAAATGCTACTCAATATTTCATCATAGGTGGTTTCCTCTTCAAATGTGGATTCGATGGCCTCTTTAAGATGCCTTAAATCCCACGAGTCTACTAAATCCATTCAAGAACTCCACAATGGTATATGTGATGGAAATTTTAACGGTACTATTATCGCTAAGATTTTTCTCTGACTGGGCTATTATTGGCCTACTATCAATCAAGATTGTTGCACATATGTTAAGAATTTTGTCAAGTGTCAACAATATTCCAATATCACTCATATTCCTAGTCAATCCTTACAACCCACTAGAAAATTATGACCTTTCTCACAATGGGGGTTAGACCTCATTGGTAAAATTAATCCTTTCTCATCACAACCAATGAATACTTTACTAAATGGGTAGAAATCATTCCCTTGAAATATACTAAAGCTAATAAAATCATTAATTTTATCTATCAACATATCATATGTTACATTGGTATCCTTCACAAACTCATCACCGATAATATAAAATCCTTTAAAAATAAATACGTTAAGTTTTTCATCACCATATTATCCACAAGAAAATGGACAATCTAAAGTTTCTAACAAAACACTTAACAAAATCCTCATGAAGACTATTGACAAGGAAAGTAGGCATTGACATCTACAAATCCTGATTGCTCTCTGGGATTATTGAACTAACATCCATACTCCTACAGGTGCTATGCCCTTCTAACTTTTCTATGGCTCTGAGGTGAGTTTACCCCTTGCAATTAAAATCCCATTAGTACACATGTCCCTTAGGGATTTTGTCTCTAATGAGGACTATTAACAAGATGGTTTAACATACTTTGAATTTTTAGATGAAAAATTATTAACATCTCTCAAAAATCATCATTTTAGTCAAGAGATAATCAAGTGCATGTATAAAAAACATATAATTAAACATGAATTTAACATAGGTGATCTCTTTTTCAAGGAAAATGAAAATGTCACTACTCTCGAAAGGAGTAAACGTGGAAAGTTTTCCCCTAACTTGATCAGTCCCTATATCATCACTCACAGGTATGGGTCATGAGCTTATCATCTAGCCTCCCTTGATGGTACACCTAAAAAGAAACCTCTGAATGCCTTGCACTTGTTGAATTTCTACTGTTAACATCTTGACCATCATGACAGTAGTCACATCAAATATCTTCTTTCATCACCAACCAACCATCTTATCATTGTAATGATTTGATAGTATGAATTTTTCTCTCACTATCCTAAAAATATTATAGATGAGAACTGTACATACCCAAAATTGTAGGGTACTACACCACCAGAAAGAGGTTACACATACCCCAATTATGACATAGGTATCCTCATAAGGTGTTCGGAATCCAGAAAAGCTTGCCAAGTATACATTTGCATCCCATGTGCCCCATCTAGCCTCTGCATGCTTTGTTCTGCCCTCTCCCCCCTTTTTCCTTACATTTTGGTCTTAAGTGACGAGACTGCCACCCTGCCTAGGAGGTGGTCCCATGACCGCTGCCCAAGACAGGGTGGTGGTCCTATAACCACCACCCTGCATAGGGCGAAGATCCTGTGCGCATTATCCAGAATGTTCCGACGATCTTGTCAAATGTAAAATTTTAAATTTCTATCCACATTCTTCAACCACTTTGCTTTGCATTTATGTTTTGGCCACCTAGTAAATAGTGTTTTCTCTTTGTTTAATGGTAAAGGAGATCAATTCCAAGTTACCCTTTGGTAAATCCAAATGCTATAAATAGCCATCTTGTTTTCAAACAAAAGGCCCCTCTCCTTCTCTATTTAAATATTCAGTTGGTTTGAAGTTCTTTCTTAGAGTTCCAATAGTTTCATGTTTTGCATCAGTTATTAACTTTTCCTTTGTTTTTTAGGATCACTTGATTTTCTTGTTTCCATCTTACTTCATTGTTGTTCCATACAATCAAATTAGGAAAGGTAGTTTCATTCTTAGATTTAAATCCATTTAGAGTTGCATGTTTTGTTTTGTCACAAAAGATAGTTTCCATAATTCTTGGCATATTTGTGATGTATTCCCACAATAAATCCTACTAGGAATTACATAGTCAAGCTCTATTCACTTGCACTATCCCTCTCTTACTTGCATTGTATTCCGTCTATATCCAAAGCTACCATTGTTCGACTATCTTCTTCTGGTGATGCTATCATATATACACTTTTTTGGATTCACGAGAACATGAAAGAATGAGGAGATTACACTTAGGGGATGAAGTCACACACAACTGGATTTATCATTGTTCTATAAACTCCAGGTTTGAGCTATCAAAGTTTTAGTTACAAGTACATCAAATAGAGTAGTAAATTATTTCATTTCAGTTAAATTTCACTTTCAATAATGCCAGGGAAGCTGTGGGGAATGATAGTTTATGAGAAACTATGATTCATTCCTCACTTCTGAGGTAGGATTGAGAGTTTTTCGATTAAACTAGTTAGTTACTTAGATATTTAGGATAAACTCACAACTGCACAGGTAAATAGCTACATCGGGCTACTTTTCTTGTTTTGATTCTGTCATTAGATTAATTATCCATTTTCTTAATATATTAGAATAGTTGCGCTTTTAATTTCATTAAAAAATTTCATCAAAAATACAAAAAAAGAATATATGCATAGTATAGATACATCTTTCATTATTAGTTTATTCGTTCTAGTTAAAATTGAATCATCTTTGCATGACAATCATGAGACCTAGAGAGCCCATAGAATACATATTTGAATCGATAGTGCCTCAACCAAATCTCTCCACAATGCTAGCTGATATAGATCAAGACCTTAGGATCCAGGTCTTTCAAATAACAGTAAACCTACGAGTAATTAGTGAACAATTGAGAGCGTTACATATTGAAGACGACAAGGCATACACATTTAGGTCAAATCACCCTAACTATAGACTGCCTTGATAGGATATCCGCATGACTGTACAAGGACTCGAAAGAGAAAAAATATTTGGCTACGATCCTTTAGTTCCATAGCCCAATGCAGGAGACCTCCTCATCGACATAGATACTAGATTACGTATTCAAGTTGCTAGAACATGTGTAAGGTATTCTAAGAAAGTTACACAACTTCTAGTTCTAAACATAGAGGCTGAAAAAGCTTACGACTATTGGATAGTCAGGAGAAGAGATTGACTCCTCATATGACCATAGGATGTCTGCTATAACCATGAACTTACGGTTGTGATCCATAGGTCCCACAACCCAATGGGCCTACCAATCAATCAGACATTGAAATTGGTTTGTGCACACTAATATTTAGATCCTCACCACTTCTACCAGACATCATTACACAATTCTCCATATTAAACGTAGCAGGCAATCAAGCTAGGGATTTCTGGACTAGACCAGAGAATCGTCCATAAAACTTTGGAGGATCCACTACACCTCTCATCACCATTCTCATGACCTTGTCTGGAAATATACATGAAGCACCTAACAAGTCACTTTCCACGTATCCAACAACCAATAAATAGGATCTCGGTAGAGCTCGACATTGATTGGAGCCTCCGAGCAGCTATTATATCTGAATGATCCATAACACCAATTCAAGTTAGGAGGGCCTTCTTCACCTTTGATTCGTAGATTCCATTATTGTGTATTGAGGATATAATATTACCCAACTAGTTTTTCTGTATACGTATAAATTACATTCTCACTGGCTATCTCGGCACGACCTTGGGAGGTTAGGTACGAAGAAGAGTTGCTTGTAGATTCTCATGCTCGCATGTCACTTTTTTGTTGTAAAAAATTGGTGAACCCAACTTGAAATAAACAACTATCACTTTTTTCATTTCTTTTATCCATCTTCACTCTTTCCCATTATTCTGCGGGTATTCATATACCCCCCAAATATGTCGGGATACAACGCATATGGCATACCTCTCTTAGGTCTCGAAGTGCATTACAGTCAAACAAATAGACAACCATCACCCTTGCTTTCTGCATGGGATGAAAACTATTCAAGTAATTACTTGCCATCAAAAAACCCCCTTTAAAGAACTAGCTCTAGTTCTTCGTTCCAAATTGAGGAGTTGGATCAGCTTGCACAAACGCAATAACCAAATCCTTCAAGCTCTAACAATATGATGTTTACTAGAGAATCCATTTCATCTCCTCGGGTTTTTTTTCAGACCACAAATCAGTAGATAGTCAGATCCACTCCCAGTTTTGGATGAGGAGTATTTAGCATGCTACGCTAGAAGCAAACAATGCTTCCAAAACATTTACATAGGGAGTTTACAAACACAACCCGATACCCTGCTCCAAGAAAAGACCCCCATTCATCCACCTATGGGAAAGACTCTCGGTGAAGCTTGGCAGGGTAATGATCAATTCATAGCAAGGTATCATACCCCTTTACAACCTCAAGGTGTACAACAAATGCCATTAAGGCAAAACACCGTGTCTTCACCAATTGAGGTCATTTCAGCCTTAGTTGAGAAAGTTAGAGGATTGGGAATTTCTCAAGAAAATCAAAATTCATATTTCAGGAAAATAGGAATCCCCAACCCTCCACATCATCCTAGCCAGGTTGACCTCCTTACAGGAACAAGTACGTTAGGCATGCCTCCTCAACATTCGTATAACTATCCATAGTAAACTCTAACTAGAGCCACGTTTTCAAATGCCACTCCAGTTGAAAATATGATACCTCCTGGCTTAGCACCAAATAACCCATACCAGAGCAATGCTTCTCCCTACTTAAACATTTATTCAAAATCACCACAGGGAGACATGTTCTCCTCTCACGAGATGTTCGCTCAACCACGGGGATTCCCTTATGTCCCTGAAAACACATATGCTATGCCATATCAACAAACCATGCCACCCCTACCCCCTCAGCCAGCACCATCGATGGTCGAAGCCTATTTGGTAGGGACTTATTCAAAATATTTAAAAGAGCCCCTAGAATTCACCATATGAAGTGTTATGCTTCCAAGACCTCTTCCTAAGTTACCCAAATACAAAGGGGAGGGAGATCAAAATGCACACATCAAGGCCTATGCCACAGCCCTATAGGAATTACTCCCTTGGGATGGGGTTGTTGCCAAGATATTCCCTAAAACCTTAGAGTGTATTTCCCTTGATTGGTACTATATAATACCTGAAGCCTCGATACACTCATTTAAACAACTCCTGTTAGAGTTCGGAAGGCCTCAAACAAGAACATAATGAATCTACTACTCATTTTATTCAAAGATGGCATACGATTCTCTACTCATCAGCAAGTGCTCCAAACATGGATCAGATGGAACTATGTGATTTATTCCTTCATTCCCTCAGTAGAGAGATAAAGGAAGAAGTCTATAAGTTCCCACTAAGAACTTATGATGAAGTACTCGAGAGTGCTCTCCGAATCGACCAAGCGGTAATAGATAGTGGTCGTAAGACATATGGAACAAATGTGAAATTAATCACTCCCAATTAAAACACTACGACCTATCCTAATATTGGGAATACCAATCAAGGACCCAAAATCCTTAACAAAAACTGCAGGGTTACAACAGATGGAGTAACTAACCAAGTTAAAAGAGCAAACGTTGTAAAGATTTCACTAGCCGCTAATAATCAGCGAAATAAAAATTTTACTCCAACAATCAAATCGGTGGATTTTAATCATCCACCACGACCAAAACAAAAACAACAACAAAAAATCCAAACACAAGGTCCAAATCGAAACCCAACTGGATATCAGAGTCAAAAACAAAGGCAATAGCCTCAAAATTTTAACTCTGAAAACCAACAACCTTATTAGAACTTTGGGCCACAACAGGTTTCAAATCAACAACATCGAAGTTATAATCCCAATTTTTATTGTGGTTTCCACAAGATTCAAGGCCATGATACTAAGAATTTTTGTGACTACAATAAATTCATGCAGGATTTACCAGAAGACCAAAGACAACTCTTTATAGATATGTTCTTAGCAGATTATGTAGTACCCGCGCCAAACACTTACAAAGGGGAAATTTCCTCTAAAAATGCACCCCTCAAAATATTTAACGATCCACTCCCAAATCATACTAATAATAACATGTTAGATCCAAGCAGAACAAACAAGGTTGTTATGGCAGGAAATAACGATCATGAAGCTTCAACTTCATTGAATCAACACGTGTCCTAAGGGGCAAAATGGAGATGCGGGGCCTTGGGATATTTTGAGATTTTTTGCCTTTGCAGGCAAAAATCTCAAAAGTAAAGTTTGGTCTACCTTAAAACATGAAAGAAATTTTTAGGAGGGGGTGGAGGTTCGGGCCTCAGAGAAAATTGTGGAAATTTTACAAATTTTGGCAAGGAGGATTAAAGGCAAAATTGAAAGGTTGACCCCGCAAAAAATAGAGGATGGACACGTGGTAAAGGAGAAAACCAGGGTGCAAGCCCCCGGGGAAAAATGTAAAATTTTACAAAATCTAAAAAATGGAAAAATTAATAGAATTGGCCCACATTTTCACTGGGGCCCACATATGGACGCGTGGCAGGCTAAACAAGCAAGCGAGGAAAGTTTGCAAAATTTTCCAAATTTTAAAAAGGTCACGGATGCATTTTTTAAAGATGTGGGCCCGATCCAATGGTTTTTGGACACGTGTGCCGCCTTATCTAAAGGTAAGAAGGGAATATTCAAGGATCTCATCTTCCACGTGGAGGGATGGTATTTAAAGTTATCCAAAATCGACGACAACTATGCATTCTTCCTTCTTTCCACCATTGGAGCTCCAGGAAGCTTAGAATTGTCATTTCTTCATCAAATTGCATCGAACCTTATAAGATTTTGGGTCTTCTTGGCCTTTTGAGAACATTGGTGACATTTTTATGACCTAATTCGTCGATCTATGGTATTTTTGATACATTTTTTTCTTAGGCTTGATAAGAAATGTAAAATTCAGATCTGGAAGTTGTTGAGGTAAAAATTGAAAAGGTAAAATGGTGAAAAATGATTGATAAAACATGATAGCATGCCTGAAGGATAAAAATGTGACCTGGGATGGATAAGGATCTGAATTTGTGTAATAATTTAAAATTTTTATGCATCCCTAGCAACATGCGAGTAGTTTTCCAGTTTGATGTCATTTTCATGGAATCATGAGGGTTTTGTAACAAATTTGATCCCATAAGCATATTATTTTCTTGGGAAGCAAGACTCCAAGCTGAAATGGAGTATATATCATATTTTTTGGAGATTTGGAATGGAGAGGGGAAAAATTGAAGAAATCCATTTCTCTGGAGGAAACCACATGCGAGCCATTTTCAATCCCATTTTGCATCAGATTTCATCATGTTGAGTTGGTTTTAGTTGTAAATCCATAACAAGATCTGAGATTGTTCTCATAACACTCCCCTGCTGATATATTTGATCATTTTTATGGATTATTTGGTGTTATCTCTTGGCAAAATTTGCATATGCTTATGTTTCAAAATGATTTCAATTTGTGTTTCTTGCTCATGTTGCAATCTTGTATTTGGGATCTCTCTTGATCATACATGGTCTCATTTCTTGTTGATGGTTTGATGGTATCTACAATCTTTTATTCAGAAGAGCTTTCATCTGATAAAAGATAAACAGATTTAAAATCATTTAACTATCCTTGAATCTTGGGATTATTTATAAACCTTTGGGTGCACCTTAGGTCATGATAAGATAGGGATTTATAGATACTTTGTTGGTATCAGTTTGTCAAATATTATGTGGAAGAGTGTAGATCTGGGCCTCCATTTTTGCACATATCCTAGTTGAAGGAGTATTTTAAACCTTTTGAAACATTCCTGTTGTTTAGGTGTTACAAATTTCTTGCAAAGGTCCTCAAATAGTTTGGTAATTATTTGTTGGTCTTGTCTAATATCTCCCAATAAAATTTCATTCAAAAAATAACTTATCCTACCCATACTACCCCTGCATTGCATTACGTGTCAACAAAAGAATACAATCCATTCACAAAAATGCATAAAGCATAATCAGGATAATACTATGCCTTTAGCAACCTTAGCCTTGTTTTGAAAACATTTCCATCATTTAGTAGTGACAAATCTTTTGAGTTTTGATAATGGAATATTGATCATTTTTTCCCAAGGCCATCTCTATATAATGTGAAAAGTATAAATATATCCCCACTTCATCAAACAAAGGATGCAATACATGTTCTCTTACCTTGGTTGAAAGGAAAAATCTAAAATACTGAGGATTAGATCAAAATCCTTTTGAGGTGCTACCCATTCCTTCAGATATTGAGTGCCAACGAGTCAGATAGATGTCTCCCTGGCTACAAACTACATAAAAATCATTTATCTACCTTTGAGTGTCTTGTGCAAATTCATGATGTTGCTTGAGTTGTGAAGGAGATTAAGTTTGGGTACCAACACCAGAGTGGCACCGTTGCCAGGGAATTCTTAGATTTTCTTGGTGTTTTTGAAGTGTTTTAAGGTTTTGAGCATTTTTATATTCAAGTATCTGAGCCGTTGCATTCTTGAAATATCATTTTATACTTCAGATCTACAAGTTTTAGGCAAAAATCTCAAATTCAACCTACTCTTTTGCATTTACCAGCAGTTTATACATCTTTGTTCCTTTTTCTTTGGTTGATTTAAGAATAAGATTTGATTTTTAAAGCCTTGCAAAGTTTTCGGCACTAGAAAACATTTGACAGAATTATTTTAGTGCATCCTTGCACAGCTGAGGTGAAATCCCTTAGTGGCGACTCCATGCTGATTTGAATTTGGAAATACTAGTGTTTTAAGCTTTCTATCACTTATTTTTGTTTTGTTGATCTCTAGAAAACTGGAGGGAAGAATATATCTCTTCCTTAAAGACTCTGCTAAGAAATTATTTTCAGATTTAATAACTTCAGAGTTGGAAGGGAGAAGAGTTTGGAAAGTAGTTAAAGGTCAGACATCAGGAAAAGATATAGCCATTGGTGAGAGAGATCAGCCTTTGGTAGAATACTACCACTCTTCTTCAAGTGGTTCTGATTCAAGAAATCCTCTTATAAACTTGTTTGCTTCAACTGGTGAAGATCTTCCTGCTGTACCTGGTAAGTTCCTTCTCCAATCTGCACCTCTGTGTTTCAATTCGAGTAACACTTTCCAAGAAAATCAGCACTTAGAGGATACTACTCTTGTGAATCACATTCTTGAACCTCAACGACGTAGCACTCCTCATCAACTTTCCTCACCTCCAAGATCACCCCCACCAAGCAATATGGCTCAGCCTAGACCTCCATTCATTGTTAACACCTTTGGTCCTATAAATTTTAGAGGAATGGATGGCTACCCCAAAGCAGCTCCACAAGATGTCAGAAATAGGTTACCAAAATTCCAGGGTAACAATGTTATCACTGGTGATCAACATCTCAAACTTTTTGATAATATGATGGAAGATTTCGAGATATAGTTTGAAGATGTGTATATTAAGTTGTTTATTCATACACTAGAAGAAGATGCTAGGGATTGGTATAAGGCTCTGCCTGACAATTCTATTAATTCATGGACTGAAATGAAAAATGCATTTAGGTTGCAATATGGTGATAGGACTGACCCTAGGTTTCTTTTAACTAAGTTTGAGAATATCAAGAAAAACCTTAATGAATCAGTCTATGACTTCAAGACAAGGTTTAAAAAAACTTTGAGAAGGCTACCTATTGGTTTGAGGCCTTATGATGAATCATGTTTAATCAAATATGTAGATGCATTTGATAAAAAGGCATCTTATTACCTGAGAGACAAGAACCCAACCAATATAAGACAAGCTTTTACCATGGAAATTCAAATTGAGAACAATATCAAGGATGTTGGGAAGCCTCTTAAGAGAGATGGTTTAAAATTGATAAACCTTGAAAAACCTCAGGCTAGCAAAGGTGCTGATTTAGAAGAGGTTGTGAAGACTTTGGTAGGGGTTGTTAAAGAAATCTCATACAAGTTGGCAAGAGCTAAGAAGGGAATTGGGTAGAATTCACAGGGTCGGCCTAGGAAGAAGGCATAAGATAGATTGGCAATCACCATAGGAATGAGAAGAGGTTTGATGTCAAGGGTAAAGGGCCTGTTGGATCTATAAATAGACAACCCCAAGCACGTGAGAATAGATTGGTGCCCGACCCTCTAACTGCAAGAGTTATTGTTGTTGAAGAAATTACTAATATGGATTGGTGTAATAGATTTTTTATTTCTCATCCTCCATATGAGGTGGACCAACAAGTTGATGAAGCTAATAATGAGGATGGAACTGATAATAATATTTGCATGATGGGTTTTTCTTCAAGCTCACGAGGAGGAGCAACATCCACAGATGTAATAAGTGCAAGGACTACTGCAGCCTTTTGGGATTGTATAAAGCGGGTACCACTTCTTTCTCTTTCTCAAACTCATGATGTAGATGATGTTCAAGCCTTTGAAATTCCTAATAATGAATTTTAATATCTAAAGGCTTTGATGATCAAGAAGTATGATGGTGTTATCCCTTTGGAGAAAGATAGAAAATTATTGATGAATGTTGTTGTTGGTCAAGAGAAATAATATAATACTAGAAGCAAAGTTGTTAGAGGAGCTGGTCCTCAAGCCAAGCCAAAGACACCCTTGCTCACTAGCATTTCAAAAGAGAATCCTAGAAAAGAAACATCTTCCAAGAACCATGCTATCCCATGCAAAAATATCAGTCCTCTTCATACCCAATCCGCCAAGAATCCATTCTCATTTAGTGAATTTGTTTGTCTCCCTTCCAATGTTGTCCTGCCAGAGAGTGTTCCCTATGACATAGCCCAAGTATTGAGCCAAATCAAAGTGAGTGTTCCAATCATTGAGTTGCTCAGAATACCCAGCACAAGAAGAGAGCATTTGAGTACTTGGGATTGGAGGAAATGAATACACCAAGTAGAAATGTGAATATTGTTGAGGCTCCTCTTATAATTATTACAAATCTTGGAACACCACCAGCATTGGAGGATCTTGGAGAGGCTCCTGAGGTGTATTTGGGAACATATTTGGTTGATTCCCAATTGAATGTTGATCCATTCTTCACAACTTTGCTCATAAAAGATAGGCTACTTCACAATTGTATGTTTGATTCCAGTGCATCATGTAATGTCATGCCTCTAGAAGTCATGAATGAGTTGGATATTAAAGTAACAATAGCCTATGGGAAGTGTACTACCATGGATTTAAGGGAAGTTCCGTTTTTTGGTTGTGTGAAGGGTTTAGTAGTGCAACTTGCAGCCTATCCGGGTAAGAACTTGAAACTTGATGTTGTAATTGTTGACTGCCATGCCAAATGGGGTATGCTTTTGTCAAGAAAATGGGCTACAAGTGTTGGTGGTAGTGTTTAGATGGACATGTCTCCTGCCACCATTCCCATGGAGGGAAGCCTTGTCAAACTTTATGGTGAAAAAAATATGTTACACCTAATTGAAGATCCCAACAATGCTTCCTATGAAGTGTTGTTTGCTGATGTAGATGCTAATAATTTCATTGGTTTTGCTGATGGAAAAGAGAACAAGATGGAAAAATTAGAGTGCCTTGGTGTGGTAGGTTCTCCATTGACATTGTTATTTGATGGAGCTTGCACCAAATTTGGAAATGGTGCCGGCATAGTTTTTCTTTCTCCTAGTTTGGAAGAGTTTCCTTTTTCCTTCAAACTTAATTTTGAATGCACTAACAATGTTGCTGAGTATGAGGAATTTTTGTTAGGGTTAAGGATTGCATGGAAGTATGAAGTGAGAGATATTGTTGCAAAATGAGACTCAGAGCTGGTTGTCAAACAAATAAGAAAATTGTATGCTACAAAAAATCAGTGTATGAAATATTATAAGCATGCAGTTTGGGATCTAATTGAAATGTTTGACTCCTTTAACATTTTTTACTATGACAAGGGTCTTAATGCTGCTGCTAATAAGTTGGCAGTGCTGGGTTCAAGATTTAAAAATTGCATGGTTTCACCTTATTGTGAATATAACATTGAAGTGCTAACTAGGCCAGCTGTCCCTGATAATGTGAAACATTCACAAGTCTTTAACAATGATGCTCAAGTGCTCAAGTTCTTGCAAAACCAAGGAAAGTTTGCAAGTAAGAACATTGATTGGGAGCCAATGATGTGCATGAATGAAGGGATAGAAACTTTGTTTGACAAGGATATTATACAATTAAAAACAAACACCATTCCTAAAGGTCTTGTTGCACTTGAGTTAAATTTTAACAATGCTGATTGCATCATAAATAGAAAGATGTTTGCTTTAAGGGATGTGGAAGAGCATGACTTGGGAACAAAGGAAAAACCAAGGAACGTTTGGTTGGGCAGTAATTTAAGTAAGAGGAAAAACAATCCTATGCCCAACTTTTGAAAAAGTATCAAGACTGCCTTGCTTGGTCCTATTTAGAGCTAAAGGCATATAGAGAAGATTTGTTCCAACATGAGATCTCTCTTGAAGCCAAGACGAAACCATTCAGATAGAGGAAAAGGCCCATTAATCCACTTCTTTCCATGAAGATGCAAGAAGAGTTGAAGAAATTAAGAGATGGCGGTATCATTCAGCCCACTAGGTATTCATCTTGGGTTGCAAACCTTGTACACGTTAGAAAAAAGAACGGAGACATCAGAATTTGTGTGGATTTTAGAAATCTAAACAAAGAATCTATGAAGGACAACTATCCCTTGTCAAATATGGAAAATATGTTGCAGCTTGTGACAGCGTCTGAATTTCTTTCTACTTTGGATGGTTTCTCCGGATACAATCAAGTAGTTGTCAAAGAATCAGAAAGACTTAAGACAACCTTCACTACTCCTTGGGGGAATTATGTTTTTGTAAGGATTCCCTTTGGATTGATGAATGCTTGTGCCACTTTTCAAAGGGAAATGGATGTTGCTTTTGCTGGTTACATCAATGAATTTATTGTAGTTTACCAAGATGATGTGACTCTGTTTTCAAGGCAGCGAGAAGACCATTTGCAAAACTTAGAGAAAATGTTGATCAGATGTAGAGAGTATGTCATCTGTCTTAATCCAAAGAAGTGTCATTTTGGTGTACAAAAGGCCAAGTTTCTGGGACATATTGTGTCTAAATATGGTGTTATGATATACCCCGAGAGAGTGGAAGCAATCAGCAAAGTACCTATCCCAAGAACCAAGAAAGGCATCCAATATTTCTTTGGCCATATCAATTTTATTAGAAGGTTTGTTTCCAATTTTTATGAGATGACTCTTCCAATCACAAGCATGTTAAAAAAGGATCAAGTTATCAGATGGGAGGAGGCTGCCATTCAATCTTTTGAAGGAATAAAGGATGCACTTAAGTATGCACCTGTTTTGGCAGCTCCAAACTATAAACAGCCTTTCCAAATCTTTTCCATTGCCTATGAATGTACCATTGCTTCAGTTTTGTTGCAAAAGGATGAGAATGGGGTTGAGAGGCCTATTTCCTTCTTTATCAAGGCTTTACAAGCAGTTGAGTTGAAGTATACAATCATGGAGAAACAAGCATTTTCCTTGGTGAAAGCAACAAATATTTTCAGGCCTTATGTATTGAGTTCAAAATTTGTTGCTTATGTTCCCCACACCATGGTGAAATACATCTTATCAGAAATGGAAATCTCAAGTAAAATATGTAGATGGGTGAACAAACTATAGGAGAATGATATGGATATCCAAACCACAAAGTTAGTAAGAGGTTTGGGTCTTGCCAAGCTCATGGCTGAGAGCAATTTACAAAATGTAGAAGTGAATCGGCTAGAGGAAGAAAGGGCAGATATTCTTGAGAAACTGATGAGTTCTGAGTGGTACAAAGATGTGATCTTCTACCTAAAACACCTATGATGTCCTAGTCATTTAAACAAAAATCAGAAAAGAGCCCTCAAGTTGGCTTCTCAAAAATATATCATAACAGACCTTGGGCTGGCTTGGAAGAACCCTGAGGGTGTCCTCTTGAAATGCGTAACTGAAGATGAAGCTCCCAAGATAGTTACTGATTTCCATTTGGAATTTTGTGGAGGAAAATTTTCTAGGAGGGTGACAACACATAATATTTTGAGAGCTGGTTATTGGTGGCCTTCTCTTTTCATAGATGCAACCCAACTGATTAGAAAGTGTGATAGTTGCCAACGTTTCTCTGGAATACTGAAATCTTCAGGCTCCCTTCCTTTGTATCCTGTATCAATTAAAGCTCCTTTCAAGTAATGGGGAATGGATTTCATTGGTGAGATTTCAGATCCTTGAAGTGCTGGTCATAAGTGGATCCTTGTAGCCACTGATTATTTTTAAAAATGGGTTGAAGCAATTCCATCTAGGAAGGCAACACACCAAGTGGTAATGGATTTCTTGTTAGATCATATCATATGCATATTTGGAGTTCCAGTTAAGATTGTATCTGATAATGCCATGTGCTTTAGAGCCAAACCTTGAATGGCAATGTTCAATGAATATGGGATAAATATGACTTATTCTTCAAACTACAATCCACAAGGGAATGCACAAGCTGAGTCTAGTAATAAGAACTTGCTCAAGATCATTAAAAGGATCTTGGAAATGAACGAGAGGAAGTGGGTAGAACAATTGAAGTTTACAGTTTGGGTTGATAGAATAACTCCTAAAAGAGAAACTGGTAAAAACCCATTTGAATTGGTGTAGGGAACTCAATCTTTACTGCCCTTACACTTGCAATTATCCTCATTTCAGTTTTCCCAATAGTTGGAAGATCAAGAGCATGGCCCATATGAATCAATGATTAATTATATCATTGAGTTAGATGAAGAGAGAAGAGCTTCCCATCAAAGGCATGTTAGATTTAGAGAGAAATTGAAGAGGTTATTTGATAAGAAGGTCACTCCTAGGGCTTTCAATGTTGGAGATCTGGTTTTTCTATGGGATGGTAGGCATGAAGACAAGGGAAAGCATGGCAAGTTTGATGCTCTATGGATTGGCCCTTATGTCATTGACATCAGAATTGGTGAACACACCTTTTTTCTCAAAGAGCTAGATGGGGATTTGCTAGAGCTGCATGTTAATGGTAGACATTTAAAAAATTTGTTGGATTAAATCACCAAATTGAGGTATGCACAAATTGTACATTTGTATAGTATTTGTGTTTTGCTTTGTTCGTGCTATTGGTTGGTGTGTGGTTTTCCCTTTTGTCCTTGGCAACCTTTTTGGGTGGTTTTCTTGGTTCATTTTTGGTGGTAATTCTGGTTTTTTTAGTTGCCTTATATTTTGACTCCTTTGATCAATGGATTTTTGGCACTTGGTCTACGTTTTGTCCTTGTGGCACTCAATGGGAGTGCCCATCCCCAAGTAGGAGCCAATGTTGGTGCTAATTCTCAGTTTGCAAAATGTGCCCTAATGTTCCATGTCCAAAATTTTCTTAGAAATGTTTTATTTTTTCGATTTGGTGGTATGTAGTTCGTCTTCCCCAATTTAGTGCTTTGAAAATGCCTAAGATATTATTTTTTTTCCCTAATTTGAAACAACAATCCAAGTTTCACCCTTTTTTGTGCCCTAGATTTTCCAAGTGGTCTCGCTGTGTCGTTTTTCCTTTGTCAAATTGTGCAAAAACTCAAAATTGATCGAATCCCGAGTGTATGCAATTGATTTCCCAATCCTAAGGTCGAAAGCAATGTCAAAAATCGATTCAGTTGGTTTAAAATTTAAAAAAATCTACCTTCCTTGTCGAAAATTTCAATTTTTAGGGCATCTTGTGAATTTTTGATGTTTTGACGGTCATACGGGTGTCATCTACCTGTCAAATTCATCATCGTAACACATTGGCAACGTGGCGGGTTCCTATTGGCTGAGGATATGCAGGAAATGTTTTTAACTTGTCATTTTTAAAATTTTGGCAAAAAGGAAACATTTGATCCATGGATCCACCTTCTACAGTAAAGTTCATACGTGGCATGATATGATTGGCTGGAGGATCGGCGGGTTGTCCTTGTGAAATTTGGCTTTTGCTTTACAAAATTTTCAAAGTAAATTTTTGGCCCGAAAACCCTCTTCCAATCACAGGTGGACACGTGTCTAGGAGAAGTCAATATGGGGGAGGGCGGAGCTTCTGGTGCATTTGAAGTTTTTAACTTCAAATTTTTAAAGTTAAAATTTGAGCCGAAGCTCCGCAACGAATCATGGAGCAACACGTGTCTAAGAAGAAAAATAGGTCAGCAGGTTTTGTGATGGTTTTGAAGTTTTTAACTTCAAGTGGTCTAAAATCAATTTTTGACCCGAGGTCCTCGACCAATGAGAAGTGGACATGTGTCCAAAAATACAAAAGGTCAAGTAGGGGGGCCGAAGGGATTTTTTTTGAATTTTTTTTTGCTCCAATCCAGAGCCAACATGTGTCCTAAGGGGCAAAATGGAAATGTGGGGCCTTGGGAGAGTTTGAGATTTTTTTTCTTTAGAGGTAAAAATATCAAAAGTAAAGTTTGGTCTGACTTACCACATGAAAGAAATTTGTAGGAGGGGGTGGAGGTTTGGGCCTCGGAGAAAATTGTGGAAATTTTACAAATTTTGCAGGGAGGATTGAAAGCAAAATTGAAAGGTTGAGCCCACAACAAATAGAGGATGGACACATGGCAAAGGAGAAAACCAGGGTGCGGGCCCATGGGAAAAACGTAAATTTTTTCCAAAATCTAAAAAATGGCAAAATTAATAGAATTGGCCCGCATTTTCAATGGGGCCCACATATGGACATGTGGCGGGCCCAGAAGGCAAGCAGGGAAAGTTTGCAAATTTTTCCAAATTTCAAAAAGGTTGCGGATGCATTTTTTAAAGATGTGGGCCTGATCCAATGGTTTCTAGACACATGTCCCACCTTATCCAAAGGTCAGAAGGGAATATTCGAGGATCTCATCTTCCACGTGGAGGGTTGGTATTTAAAGTTATCCAAAATTGACGGAAACTATGTATTCTTCCTTCTTGCCACCATTGGAGCTCTAGGAAGCTTGGAATCGTCATTTCTTAATCAAATTGCTTCGAACCTTATAAGATTTTGGGTCTTCTTGGCCTTCTGAGAACATTGGTGACATTTTTATGACCTAATTCGTCGATCTATGGTATTTTTGATACATTTTTTGCTTAGGCTTGATAAGAAATGTAAAAGTCAAATCTGGAAGTTGCTGAGATAAAAATTGAAAAGGTAAAATGGTGAAAAATGATTGATAAAACATGATGGCATTCCTGAAGGATAAAAATGTGACCCTGGGATGGATAAGGATCCAAATTTGTGTAATAATTTAAAATTTTTATGCATCCCTAGCAACATGCGAGTAGTTTTCCAGTTTGATGTCATTTTCATGGAATCATGAGGGTTTTGTAACAAATTTGATCCTATAAGCATATTCTTTTCTTGGGAAGCAAGAATCCAAGCTGGCAATGGAGTATATATCATATTTTTTGGAGATTTGGAATGGAGAGGAGAAAAGGGACGTAGAATGTTCAAGGAAAAAACTGGAAGAAATCCATTTCTCTGGAGGAAACCGCATGAGAGCCATTTTCAATCTCATTTTGCATCATATTTCATCATGTTCAGTTGGTTTCAGTTTTAAAGCCATCAACAAGCTCTGAGATTGTTCTCATAACACTCCCCTGCTGATATATTTGATCATTTTTATGTATTATTTGGTGTTATCTCTTGGCAAAATTTGCATATGCTTATGTTTCAAAATGATTTCAATTTGTGTTTCTTGCTCATGTTACAATCTTGTATTTGGGATCTCTCTCGATCATGCATGGTCTCATTTCTTGTTGATGGTTTGATGGTATCTACAATCTTATATTCAGAAGATATTTCATCTAATAAAAGATAAACAAATTTAAAATCATTTAACTGTCCTTGAATTTTGGGATTGTTTGTAAACCTTTGGGTGCACCTTAGGTCATGATAAGATTGGGATTTCTGGATACTTTTTTGGTTTTTTGCTTTAAGATTTTGTAGCATGTTGTCAAAGATTGTGTGGAAGAGTGCAGATTTGGGCCTCCATTTTTGCACATATCTTGGTTGAAGGAGTATTTTAAACCTTTTGAAACATTCCTGATGTTTAGGTGTTACAAATTTCTTACAAAGGTCCTCAAAGAGTTTTGTAATTTCTACTTGGTCTTGTCTAATATCTCCCAACAAAATTTCATTCAAAAAATAACTTATCCTACCCATACTATCCTTGCATTGCATTGTGTGTCAACAAAAGAATACAATCCCTTCACAAAAATTCATAAAGCATAATCACACTAATACTATGCCTTTAGCAGCCTTAGCCTTGTTTTGAAAACATTTCCATCATTTAGTAGTGACAACTCTTTTGAGTTTGGATAATGGAAGATTGGTCATTTTTTCCCAAGGCCATCTCTATATAATGTGCAAAGTATAAGGATATCCCCACTTCCTTCATCAAACAAAGGCTGCAATATAGGTTCTCTTACCTTGGTTGAAAGGCACAACCTAAAATAGTGAGGATTAGATCAAAATCCTTCTGAGGTGCTACCCATTCCTTCAAATCTTGAGTGCCAACAAGTCTAATAGATGTCTCCCTAGCTACAAACTACATACAAATCATTTATCTGCCTCTGAGTGTCTTGTGCAAATCCATGATGTTGCTTGAGTTGTGAAGGAGATTAAGTTTCAGTACCAACAGTATCTTTGACAAAAGTAATTGGATGTGATAGAGGATCATTCCCATTAAATGGTTCATCATCATATCAATCATCATCTGGGTCCCAATCATCAATGTATGTAGGATCTATATCATATGTTGGAATTTAAATATTTACTTTAGGGTGTGTTTGCTTTATTTAACTTGGTGAGGTGGCTGATACCTCTAACAAAAGAAGAGTTAGATCATACATAATAAGAGGTTGCTTACTTTGACTTGGTGATGATAGTGATGATTCAAGAAGAGGTGACATATATATTTCGAGGGTTGTTTTCTTAGGTGGATCTTCACTTCCCTAAGAAGTAATGATATTGTGTGCATGTATACTTTGCTTAATGCTAAATCAAATGAAGCAAGAACTACCACCTAAAATAGTTCTACAATTTAGCTAAAACAAAGCATAAACACCATCATGATAAGAATTAAACAAGGGTTAGATGCTAGCATTCATCAATACAAACTTTGAAACTAACAATGCTAAATATCTAAACTCCTCTATTCTCTAACAACAAATAAATGAATGGACCTAAGTAAGCTCCATGGCTATCAAAATAGTTGTCCTTAATGCTCCAAGAACCTAGGAATGGGGGCTAATCAAAGTTGGGTTACAAGACCCTTTTGACACCTCCCATATGACCCAAGCACTTTAAGAAAGAGGCTTAACTCTTCAAGATGATGAACTCTCAAAAGGGCAAGGTGCAAGCTCTTAGTCTCTTTGCTATATGCTTTGCATTTGCTCTCTTAGAAAGTTTAGGTGTAAGTAAAAAGGTAGGTGGAGGGCTCTTTATATAGCCCAAAGGATAAAGGATTCAACACATTCTCATGAATGTGGGATAAAGGTAAAACATGATTAGGAATGGATAAGGTTGCTTTATTAAAGGTAACCTTACTTTAGAAGGGTTTAATACATGTTTAGCAAGTCATGGGAGTTGGGGGTATTTTAATTAATCAAAGGTGATTAATTAATAAGTAGGTGTAAGCTTATAGAAGCCAATTAGAGGAATATTAGTGTGATTTAGGCTATTATAAGGGGATTAAATCAATTAAATATTGATTTATTGGTTAAATGGAAGGGAAAGCTAATTAATTAATAATAATTAATTAGTCTAGGTAGAAGGGGTGATTTATTAACGGAAGGTCGTTAATTAGGGTATTTGTTGGATAGGCAACTTAATTAATTAGCTTATTGTAATTAATTAATGATGATATGAGGGAAAATGAGTGCTTTTGACGATATGTTGTTGATTTGCAAGAAAGGGGATAATTAGCACAATTTAAGTATTTAAATTACTTGGGCGTAATTATAGGTGTCTACATTTGCCCCTCTTTGGGGTGGCGTAAGTGATGCCACTTCAAAGATAGTAGACAGAAGAGATTTTGAAGAGATGGAAGAAAAATTAGTAGGAGGGAGAGATTCCCCCTCGAGTGTCGATGGGGTGATAGAAGAACTCGATCGACAATCGAAAAAAAGGTGAGAAGTAGGCAGAAGAATGGGGACGAGGCAGGATGCCCCGAGGAGAGGGAGAATTAGGGGTGAAAGGGAAGTCGTGTAGAAGAAATATGGATGAGGGGAGAGAAGAGCTTATCCTCTAGCTGCTTATTTTTTTGGAACAAATTTGATGTCATCATATTGCCATAGGAACTACATCATCGGTCCTTATGAAAAATATAAGCATACGACAAAGGTAGAATGACATGAAAAGCCATAATACGAACAATTGTCCATTGCTGAAAATACCAACTCCACGCAACATACAATAAAGCAATGCAATACGAGAAGGAAACAAGCTCATATAACAGGGAAAACAAGTACGAACGCACATATCTAACCTAACAACGGTCAAGACAGTTGTAAAAATGGTTTGTTATCAGTGCTGAAGAGATCCACAAGTTCGTGATTGAAGACAAGGGTTAAAAATGATGCCCAAGCAAGGATACATGCAAGGGGGAATGAAAATGGACACAGGGTCCATGAAAAGTATTTGTGCGCAACGAAACAGCACCAGGCAACCAAAAGTGCCCCAGAGTATAGACGAAGCAAGCAGCTAGCTTTTGTGAATGGTTGTGAATCCAGTGATCCGCGAGTTGTATTAATCGGGGAAGATGTGAGACAAACCAACAGGATATGGAGAAAATACCATGCGCAAGACACAAGTTTCAGCCATAAGAAGCAAGTTACCATTTTGTAGGGTGTTTTACTTTTTAGGAATTTTTTGAAAAATTTTGCCTTGTTTTTAGATTTATATATATATATATATATTGTTTTTGTTGTTTTCTCGAAACAATGTTCTATTGTTTTTGTGTTGTCTGAAACAATTTTCTATTGTTTTTGTGTTTGGTGAAACAATTTTCTATTGTTTTTATGTTTTTTGAAACAATTTTCTATTGTTTTTGTGTTTTTAATAGTTTCCAAAGCTATGTGCAGGTAACCAAGAAAGCATGGATGCCCCCAGCGTTAGGTGGGGAATATACAAGGGCAGAAGCCACACGCTTATGAACAAGAAGGTGAATTCGTTGAGTTGCCCCCAGCATAAGATGGGAAATAACGAAAGACCACATCCCTTACAGACAAATAGAAGAAGGCAAAGCCGGATCAAGGCTGGACTAGATGGTGTGCACAAGGAAACTCGAAGGTAGAACCAGGTACAGGACAAAGACAACTACCCTTCTAATACAGAATGCTTGTGAACAACGAATCCTCCCGAGGCACCAGAAACCGGTTTTCACCCAATGAATTGTCTAAAGTGCCACAATTAAGTGGTTCTCACTAGTGGACGACCTGTTTTCTCTTTTTCTTTTTCTTTTTTGATGTTTTTGATTTTTTGATTTTTTATTTTTTTTTGATGTTTTTATATTTTTTTGTGATTTTTATGACTTTCTTGTGCCATGTTTAGGCATAAAACCTCTTAAGATGCATGGAATTCATGGGCTCCCGGAGCTCATCACCATTGGGGTGAGCCAACTTGTATGCCTCTGTGCCATACTTGGCAACTATGACATAGGGTCCTAACCAGTGTGGTTCAAACTTCCCTTTCTTTTCTCGCTCTGCTCTGGTGTTGAACTGGTTCTCCTTCATAACTAAATCACCCACCTCAAACTGGCGAGGGATGATTCTCTTGTTGTAGTTGCGGGAGATTTTGTGTTGATATACTTTCAGGTGATTAAGAGCGCGAATGCGCCTCTCATCCAGGAGCTCTAACTCAGCCAATCTTGCCACTCGGTAATCTTCATCCTTATCCAAATAGTCCTGAAGAGAAATTCGCAGGGATGGGAGTTCAATCTCTAAAGGGATGATAGATTCTCTCCCAAACACGAGGGAATATGGCGTCACACCCGTAGGAGTACGAATTGATGTTCAGTAGCCCCAGAGGGCTGGGTGGATTTGTAGGTGCCAGTATCGACCAGTTTTGCTAACCATCTTCTCCATTATCCTTACCAAAGTCTTGTTTGTTGCCTCAGCTTGTCCATTACCCTGAGGGTAATATGGCGTGGACCATTTCAATCTAATTTGGAACCGTTGGCAAAGACCTTTCACAGTTTTGTTCTTAAATGACTTCCCATTATCTGTGACAATGGCTGCAGGGATACCATATCGGCAAATAATGTGATTCATGATGAATTTAGAAATCTGTTCTCCTGTGACATAGGTTAAAGGGACAGCCTCCACCCATTTTATGAAGTATTCTGTAGCTGTGATGATATGTGTATGACCATCAGATGAGGTAGGAGTAAGCTTCCCTATTAGATCAAGTCCCCACTTGGAGAATGGCCACGGGGTAGTGATTGGTTGCAATGGTTGCAATGGAGCATGGATGAAATTTCCATACTTTTGGCAAAGCACACATTTTCTAACATAATTACAACAATTAGTTTCCATGGTGGGCCAATAGTAACCTACTCTTAATAGTTTCTTAGCCAAGACCATTCCGTTTGTATGTGCTCCGCATACTCCTTCATGTACTTCTTTAATTGCCTGGATTGACTCTGACACATCCAGACAACGTAATAGATTCCCATCGTAGCCACGATGATAAAGTGTACCTCCTAACAGGGTGTAATGGGCTATTTGGTGAATTAGGCTCTACTTTTCAGAGCGGGAGATTTCGGGAGGGAATGTACTGTCCTTAAGATAGGTGAAAATGGGTTCATACCATGGTGAATGGGGACCAACAACCTCACAAGCCAAGCAAGATTCTGGCATGTCATACGCGGGCTGGCATAGATTTTCTACGAAGAATGGCATATCATTGTTCCCTGGCGGAATACGAAGCATAGATTCCACCGTTGCCATAGCATCTGCCGATCTATTCTACGCTCTTGGGATTTTCTCAAAGGTAATGTGCACAAAATACTCCTTCAGAGTTTCCACAAACTTCTTATAAGGTATGAACTTGTCATCCTTAACTTTTTACTCATCATTAACCTGTTTGATGATTAGCTGTGAATCACCTACAACCTTCACATGTTGAATATTCCACTTGATGGCTAGCTTCATCCCTGCAATGAGTGCTTCATATTCCGCAATGTTGTTCGTGCAAGGGAAGGCTAGGTGGAAAGCTTGTGGTATAGGATCACCTGAAGGAGTAATAAGGACCACTCCTGCACCTAAACCATGAAACGTAAAAGATCCATCAAAATGTATCTGCCATACGACAGATTCTTCAATGTAGAGAAAAGATGCATCTAGCGGATCCAGACTCAAAGGTTCTGTGCTTTGCAAAGGTGCTTCTGCTAGCTGGTCAGCAAGTACTTGTCCTTTAATTGATTTTTGATGGACAAATTCTATATCAAACTCACTGAGTAGAATGATCCAATTAGCCATTCTACCTGTGAGGGCGGGTTTGGACAACAAATACTTGAGTGGGTCGACCTTGGATATGAGCTTGGTCTTAGTATTTAGCAGGTAATGGCGAATTTTCTGAAAGGTAAAAACAACAGCCAAGCAAGCCTTCTCAATCTAAGGATAATTACGTTTATAGGCGATGAGGGTGCGACTTAGATAGTACACTGCTTTCTGTTTATGGCTAAGGTCATATTGGGCGAGCAGTACGCCAATAGCATATTGCGTAGTGGAAATATAGAGCAAAAGTGGTTCTCCCGGAGTGGGAGGCATGAGGACAGGTGGATTAGCCAGGCACTATTTAAGCAAAGCAAAGGCTTGTTGTTGCTCAGGTCCCCAGATGAAAGTGATGTCCTTCTTAAGCAAATGAGTGAATGAGTGACATTTATCTGCAAGCTGGGAGATAAAGCGGCGAATGGCTTGAATTTTCCCTTGCAAGCTACGCAGTTGCTTGATATTCTCAGGTGGAGGCATTTCTGTGATGGCAGATACTTTAGTAGGGTCTACCTCAATACCTCGTCTTGACACGATGAAGCCTAATAGTTTCCCAGATAGCACACCAAAGACACACTTCTTTGGATTTAGCCTGACTTTGTATTCACGTAGGCGTTCAAAGATACGCTGCAAAATGATAGGATGTTCCTCTCTTGTTTTGGACTTTCCCAGGATGTCATCTACATAGTCTTCCATGATGTCATGAATCATATCATGGAATATTACTGTCATGGCCCGCTGATAAGTTGCTCCCGCATTCTTAAGGCCGAATGGCATCACCTGATAATAGAAGGTGCACCAAGGAGTTGTGAAAGCTGTTTTGTGTTGGTCTTCCTCAACGATCTTAATTTGATTATAACCCGAAAATCCATCCATAAGTGATAGCATTTCATACCTTGCGGTTGAGTCAACAATTATGTCAATGTTGGGCAATGGAAAGTCATCTTTAGGGCAAGCTTTATTGATGTCCCTAAAATCTATGCAAATTCAGATACCAATAGGTTTCTTCTGGACAGGAACAATGTTCGATATCCATTCAGAATAATCAATTGGCCTGATGAATCCTGCTGCAAGCAACCTTTCCAACTCTTCTTTAACTAACAAGGCCACTCTTGGGTGCATCTTTCGAAGCTTCTGTTTGATAGGCTTAGCATCTGCGTGCACAACCAAGTTATGCACGACCAAAGTTGGATCTAAGCCGGGCATGTCTTTGTAAGACCATGCGAACACATCAATAAACTCTCGCAGTAGCATAGTGAACGTCTTTTGTTCTCTGGCTGAGAGTGATGCTCCCAATTTTACTATCTTGGGATCTTCTTCAGTACCAATATTGACATCAATGGTTTCTTCAATTAACAATTTTGATAAATCCTCCATACGCGTGGGATCGGGAGGTAGGTTGAGATCTTCATCCAAGGATGTCTCTATGAGATTTTCATCCTTGGCATGGTCACTTTGTTTGTCCTTTGATTTTCTTATTTGTTTGTCAGCCAATGCCTCAAAGAGGTTTTCACTGTGTGACTTGGAATTTGATTTTTTCCGAGGCTTTTCTTTAGAACTCTTGCCCTCACTTTTCTTTAAATTTTGCTGACCACAAAGTTCAGCCTCCTCACCGAAGTAGGCGCAGGTGTCTAAGTCGATAAAGAAACCCTTCTTGTGATCTCCAATGGGAATTGTATCCCTTATGCCCATGAACTCTGCAATAGCCTCGTCATTCTCGAATAAATCTAGTGGCACGTGACGTTGTTGGTCCCATTCAACAAGGGAGGGGTATACAAGGTCAAGGGTTGGTTCATTGGGGGTGATGGTTAGGACAACATTATTCATGAAAAGGTTCGTGGAGGCCAGATCCTCATATTGGCTACAACAGGAATCCGTATCGCTGTCTAGATAATCAGAGCTATCCTCATGCTCAGAATAAGTCACATCTTGATCGTTGGGGTGTGCTCCATAAGGGAGAATCCCAATGCCATAACTTTCTGTTTTGAAATGTGGAAGAGGGACTGGTTCTCTTTGTCCTTGTTCATTCCTCCCACATCCTAGGCCTTTGTAGCCCATGGAGTACATCATTCTACTAGATTTTTCATATTCTGGGGTTTGATAACAAGATGGCTGAGTGTCCTCAGGGACCCAAGTAGTAGGTAGATCAAGTAATTTTTCCTCAGCTAACAAGCCTCCAGGTAGGAACGACCCAATAGTATGTTCCTCTCTAGGTCTCCTGAAGCGGTAGTTGGGTCGACCTCTAGTCTTGGGCGATAAGGAGAGGTCAGAAACCAAGAGCGCTTGTTGTACATTATACTCCCCACAGCCATATTCTAGAATTTTCATCTCCCATGAATTAAATGGAGATGTTGAAGTAGATGCCCCATGAGTGCAAGAACTAAGAGAATTTGAATCTACTTGAGATTCCATGGCCTCAGAATGAAGAGGGACAGCTATATCTGTGGAGGGACATGCGTATGTACCCTTTCGTGCAAAGCTATTAAGAGCTCTACAATGAGCAAAGGGCTCTGAGTCTCCTGGTATTGTTACTGTATGTCCCTCATGCTTCAGCTTGATGCATTGATGAAATGTTGATGGCACTACTTGCATGGCATGGATCCATGGTCGGCCTAGAAGCATATTATATGGAAGTTCCAAGTCTAAGACGTGAAACTTTGTCTGATGGAAAGTGGGGCCCACCTCCATTGGCAGCATAATGGTGCCTGCTGATTCTCTTTCCGCGTTGTCGTATGCGGTGATAGTGATGATATGGGACTCAAGATCTGCCTCTGTATGTCCCAATTGTTTGACCAACTTAAGCGTGCAGATATTCAATCCTGATCCATTGTCCACAAGCACCTGTTTGATTTTCCTGCGGGTGACAACTACCTCAATGTATAAGGGAATATTATGTGTAGGATTCTCAGTAGGGACCTCCCTATGGTTGAAAGTGAGATGCTCACTGGGTGCAATATTTGCCACCACGGCTTGAAGGTATGCAGGATCGACTTCTAAAGGCACTCCCGACCCCTGAAGAGTTTGATACAAAATGTCCTTATGCACATTGGATATCTTGAGAAGATCTAAGATCGAGATCTTAGCAGGTGTCTTCTCAAGTTGTTCTAAAAGGTTATATTTACCAGTTTGCGGGGGTCAACAGAGAGGGTTCTGGAATCATGAGGTGGGCACACCTTGTTACTGCAGTGCAGTCCTTTCCCTTGATCCGGATGGTATTGACACGGTCAGCAGGTGAGCGAATACATCCGATAAGTGAATCGTAATGATTGTTATCTCTCTTGGTATATAAGTAATTCGTGGCTTTATAGGTTTGGGATGACTCTCCCCGATCCGGTTTTTCCTTTTCTGACTTATCATGCTTGGGGAATGGTTCCTTATAAATCCCCATTTTCTCATTAGGTGTTTGCATGTGGCTAGGGTTATCCACCTCTATCTCCCCGTTGTCAATGAGGTCTTGAATATAGTGGCGAAGTCGCAAACATTTGTTTGTTTTATGACCTTTAACGTGATGCATTTCACAGTATTCATGCTCCTTATACCATGAAGGTTTAGGAGCGTTGTCATCGAATGGTTCTGTTGTAGGATAGGTCATCATGTGGGCCGCATCCAACTGTTTTAGTATGACAGACAATGGCTCATTGAGGGAGGTGAATGTTCTTTGCTTTGGTGGTGGTTGAATTGGGCCCTTGGTCAGTTTAAAAGGTTGACTGGTTTGGACCGTTTGAACACGTTTGGAATCAGTGATTCTGTCTCCCACCACGTTTTTGTTTTTGTTAAAGATCTTTGGCTTTTCAGCGGGTTTGACACTTTGGTTGTCTTTAGATTGGGTTTTGAGGGTGCCTTTGGCAATGAGAGCCTTTTCTATTTGAATCCCTTTCTTGATAACCTCCTCAAAGGTGCGGACACAATGCATTTGGAGGTGGAAAGCTATATCTGGGTTGAGATTAGGGATGAAAATACTGACTAGCTGCTTCTCAGGGAAAGTGCAAGGGAAGCGACTAGCTATCCCTCTCCATCGTTGGAGGAAGCTGGAAAAGGTCTCATTTGGGCGTTGTTTTGTGCCGCACAAGTCTGCCATGGTGACGTCACTCTCTATGTTATATGAGAAATGATGCACGAATCTTTCCACCAATTCTGGCCAGGTGAAAATTGATCCTCGTGGCAAGCACGTAAACCATTCTAATGCTTGACCTCCGAGACTCTTAGGAAAAAGTATGATGAGGTAATTATCACTATAAGACACCTCTTGACATGCCATGTAGAAATATTTAACATGATCCCTTGGGTCTCCCTTTCCTTTGTATTTGTCGAACTTTGGCATATCAAATTTCTTTGGAAAGGGTTGAAGGGTCATTGTCTTGTCAAAAGGATAGGGGCATAGTTCTTCGTATTGGTATTTCCTAATACTCCCTATATTGCTTTCTTATATGCTCGCAAGCGTTGCTTTCATAGATTGTACTTCTTGTGCGAGCAATTGTTCTTTAGTGGGAGAAACAGGGATGTGTACATGATGATACCCTGTGTCTTCTTCTCCTTGGTTTTCTCGATGGAGTTCGTGGATCCTAAACTTAGGCTTTGACTTTTGAACGTTCTTGTTTGTGTCTTTCTGTACTTGGAAAGTAAGCAAAGCTAGTTTTCGGCTTAAGTTACTGAGTTGTTGTTGGATTGTGACTTGGTTTGTGTCTTCTTCTTCTAAAGGTTCCTCCTCTTCGTATTGTGGAGGTTCTTCCCCTGTCTCATGTTCTATCTTGTTTCTTCGTGGCACTTTGATGGGGGGTATTCTATGCCCTACCACTTTATCATTTTCTGCGTAAGAAGTGGAAGCATTTCCGCCTGTTAAAATATCTTCCATATTGATAAGGGGGTGTTCCTCCTTAGTAGTGTCATTTGTTTGTAGTATTGGTTCCTTCTCAATGGGAAATTTGGCCCCTAATTCCATGACCCGTGCCAAAACTCTATCTTTTTTTCTAAGGAGAAACTCATCTAGTAGAGTGGGGGTCAAAATCAAAGTCTGCGTGTGGTGATTCTAATTCATTTCCACTATGATCGACCATCTCTTCTGTTTCCTTTTCTGTAGAAAATAGTGGGTCCTAGATCGTGTCTGATAAATGGGTTTGACCCTTTTCTGTTAGAGGTTTCCCAAGCTTACGCCTGTTGTTCCTCATATGTTTGTTTCTTTAACCCTAGACGCGTCTTGGGAGCCATGTTTTCGTGATAAATTTCACTAAGGGTAAGTTATAGATTTGTTCAAAATTCAATGTCTACCCCTAAGTGAAACACAAGATGTACATGTTAAGAGTAAATTAACAGTGTGAGAATACCAATGTGATAGAGTGATAAAGTCACCAATGAAACAATCGTTGTGGTACCAAAACCTAATCAAATGAAATACTTCCTAGACTACGTTTCAAAGTAATTTGTGATACCAGATGATTAACAAGATGTCTCCACTTATGCCAAGTTCAAAGGAATGAACAAGACGTAAGTAAATACATGAAGTTAAATGCGATCTCCCAATCAAGATATACGATGAGCAAGCTCAAGTCTGATTAAGACCTATATCTCAAAAAGTGCCAATTACGATTTGCGAATGACACAACAATATCACCAAGATATGTTAACCCACTTTGCAAGAAAGTGGAGTATTGATATCGAGGTGTTATTGATATAACACGCACAAATGGTAGTTCCTAACACCTTTTGAAATCGAGGTAATAATAAAACTGAACAAAAAAAACTCAAAGTATAGCTAGGAATAGTTAAGAATGTGTGCAGCGTAACCGTACAATATAGGTATTTATGTCGAGTTTACAAGAAACAAGACGTAAATATCGAAATTGTAATGATACGAGACAAACAAACAAACTCCTCTATGGAAGTCTGCAGTGATGAACCACGCCTAACTACAATGACGATCTTGACGTGGGTATCAAGATCACAATGGCTACCAAATGACGTGAAAATGCCTCCACTCACTTTAGACGTTTAACTAACCCAGCCGCAAACATGGATGGGCGTAAACAGACATAAAAGTGAGAGAAACAGTCGAATGGAAACACAAAGGTAATCACACCTCTTTTGATCAACAAAGTGTCAAAAGAATATGAAGGAAATAAATAAATAAAAAATGACAAAAAAAATGCTAGTCTTACTTCGGCAGAGTTTCGCCTCGCCCTAAGGCAAGTAAAAACTAGGCGAAAGTAATACGTCACACGTTTCTCAAAAAGAAGGTTCACAACTCAACACTGTTTTAAAGTGGTCAAAGTGGGCTCCTAGCCAAAGTATATTCTCCTAGGTGGTTCTCTCGCCCTAGGTGTTACAAAGTTGCCACGAGCGAGCGTGATTTACCTAAAAAGTCACACTGACTAGTTTGGGAGTATCTCGGCTTTACTTTACCCCCTTCAAGAACAGTAGGCAACTAGTGTGTCTACGTGTACTATCACTGAGGTCGCCACAACAGACAACCTGTAACTCTATCTCACAAAGGGAATCACTAGTCAAGTAGGTAGTGCGGAGCACTTCCCGTTTCGTCCACAAGGTTCCCTCTTGCGTGGACTACTTTGGGGTTCCTGGAACCACCCCCATTGTTGTAGCTTAAGGCGTTATGCCAAAGGGGTTATGTTCCAGTTGAGCGGAGAGGGACGTACCCCTTTTCTGAAACCTGCAATACAGTGTTTTGAATATGTTGTTCTTTTTATCTTGTTTAATTAGGTGTGGTTTGCTTGAACACCTTTTGACAACCTGTATAACAACTGTATTAGTAGTTTTTGATTTCGTTTTGATTCCTCCTTTCTTTGACAAGCATTTTTAGGTCCTGTACTCAAGCGTTAGTAGTTCTCCAAGAAAATCACATTATTTAAAAGAGGATTAAAAGTTGCTTTTGATTCTCAAGATCATCCAAGGATGCAAGAGAAGAGCATACACAACAAATAATCCAACTAAAAAGTAAATAAAATCTTTTCAATCAATGAACCATACAAATTTTTTGATAAATGTTCATTCCCTTAAACCAAAAGTGAAAGATGAAGTTTCCAATTTACCAAATGTTATAAAATGAAGACTAAAGTTGCTTTTGATTCTTAAGATCACCCTAAGGTGCAAGAGAAGAGCATACACAAACTTTAGCCCAACTATATAGAAATGGAAAACTTCAAATCAAAGGACCGTTGAAAAATGCTTTGTAAAAGGTTCATTCCCTTAAGCAAAATGAATAATTAAATTTCTAAGTTTAATCCCAATGTTAAAAAGATATAGATCAAAGTTGTTTTTGATTCTCAAGATCACCAAAAGGTGCAAGAGAAGAGCATACACACGCTTTGATCTAAATCGAGTAAGCATGGAAATACAACATTCATCAAAACATTAGACATGTTAGAAAATGACCAGTTTTAAAATAATAGAAAAACCTGCAACTTTTGTAAGTGTAAATCCCAAATTTATGTTTTCATTGCATAGTTAACTTCAATACCTTTCCAACGCAAAAAAAAATGGAGTCATTTCGAGGTCGGGAGCAAAAGTTATGGCCTTCGGAAGATGGGTTACGCATATGCTCTTATGCTCATGGGTATGCACTTGACATGCACTTAAAAAATGTCAAAAAAAACGTCCCTTAATATGCAAAATGGGTAAATTTTTCCAACCAAGATTCAATTTTGACAACAACCCATCACATTAATATATGAATAGAAAAGACTCAACGCTATCAAACATTAACATACATGCTCAAGAATTTAAGATTTTCAAGAAATTGACAAAACTAGCATGTAGAATGATGAAAAAGTAAGCTCTAAAAATAAAAACATGATGAAATCTTGAAATTTTCTCACCAACATTAAATTTTGACAGAAACCCACCACATTAATATGCAAATATAACACTCAACACTATCAAACACTAACCTACATGCTCAAGAATTGAAAATTTTCAAGAAATTGACCAAAACTAGCATGTAAAATGTTGAAAAAGTAAGCTCAAAAAATGGAAAACATGATGAAATCCTGAAATTTTCTCACCAAGATTAAATTTTGACAGCAACCCACCACATTAATATGTAAATAGAAGACTCAGCACTATTAAACACTAACCTACATGCTCAAGAATTTAAAAATCTTCAAGAAATTGACAAAACTACCATGTAGAATGTTGAAAAAGTAAGCTCTAAAAATGAAAACATGGAGAAATCTTGAAATTTTTCCCTCAAGTCCAATTTTGACAGCACTTTACCTCCTTCATACCTACAAGGAAGACCCAACACATGCAAACTCAACTAAACATGTTAAAAAAAACAAGTTAGATCAACATGTGTAAAAGAGGGTTAGTAACCAAAAATAAAACTTGACTACAAAAACTTGAAATTAAGTGCAAAGGACAATGGAGTAAGTCCCACCGGGCGTGCCAAATGTGTGCATGTATACTTTGCTTAATGCTAAATCAAATTAAGCAAGAACTACCACCTAAAATAGTTCTACAATTTAGCTAAAACAAAGCATAAATACCATCATGATAAGAATTAAACAAGGGTTAGATGCTAGCATTCATCAATAAAAACTTTGAAACTAACAATGCTAAATATCTAAACTCCTCTATTCTCTAACAACAAATAAATGAATGGACCTAAGTAAGCTCCATGGCTATCAAAATAGTTGTCCTTAATGCTCCAAGAACCTAGGAATGGGGGCTAATCAAAGTTGGGTTACAAGACCCTTTTGACACCTCCCATATGACCCAAGCACTTTAAGAAAGAGGCTTAACTCTTCAAGATGATGAACTCTCAAAAGGGCAAGGTGCAAGCTCTTAGTCTCTTTGCTATATGCTTTGCATTTGCTCTCTTAGAAAGTTTAGGTGTAAGTAAAAAGGTAGGTGGAGGGCTCTTTATATAGCCCAAAGGATAAAGGATTCAACATATTCTCATGAATGTGGGATAAAGTTAAAACATGATTAGGAATGGATAAGGTTGCTTTATTAAAGGTAACCTTACTTTAGAAGGGTTTAATACATGTTTAGCAAGTCATGGGAGTTGGGGGTATTTTAATTAATCAAAGGTGATTAATTAATAGGTAGGTGTAAGCTTATAGAAGCCAATTAGAGGAATATTAGTGTGATTTAGGCTATTATAATGGGATTAAATCAATTAAATATTGATTTATTGGTTAAATGGAAGGGAAAGCTAATTAATTAATAATAATTAATTAGTCTAGGTAGAAGGGGTGATTTATTAACGGAAGGTCGTTAATTAGGGTATTTGTTGGATAGGCAACTTAATTAATTAGCTTATTGTAATTAATTAATGATGATATGAGGGAAAATGAGTGCCTTTGACGATATGTCGTTGATTTGCGAGAAAGGGGATAATTAGCACAATTTAAGTATTTAAATTGCTTGGGCGTAATTATAGGTGTCTACAGATATGATGCTCATTAGAATAATTAGATTTATGAACCCACTAAGATGTAACAAGTGGATATGACCATGTAATAGAATATTGTGTGGTGAATGAGATGAAACCTTGATAATCAAGATGTTTTATTATTTGTTGCAATGCATAACAATCATTTTCATTGTCCATTGATTTGATGATAATTACAATATGGGAGACCATGATATTTGGTAATCTGACAATGATAACAATGAGTAGATGGAAGTGGGTTAATTGATGACTTATGAGTTTCGAAAGGATGTCTTGTTGTCTAGCATTGAATGTAAACTTGAGAGGTACATGGAGTGGAAATATTTGAGGTACAAAAATATGAGCACATGTAGAAGACATAGAATGAAGTTGAGATGTGGAAGGAGAAAAAACATTAACCTGAGAATCATCCTTATTATGTTAGATAAGATATGTAATCATGGATTTCATCGCCTAAAATTTATCTTAAAATAAATAATTAAGTGCTTGAATGGATTTGCAAATAGCTGGATTGGGTTTGGAATCAAGGGAGTCCTCAAAAATATAACCAAAAATAACATTGACTTGGGTAGGCAATGTGTTGATAGGTAGGCGTATAGTTTCTAGGGTTTTTTGAAGAGAATCTATACATGATAGGTGCATTTAAATCAATTGAAGGAGAAGGAATTGATGGACATTAGAAGGCATGATAGAAAAGATGAGAAAATACCTAGAATGAAGGTGCATTTTCACGTCAAGTTCACCAAAATGATTAACTAAAATTTAGAAATAAAGGGGCATAGTTAATCTAATATAGGAGGACATAAAATATATGAATAAATATGGAAATCACTAAATGATTAATATAATAAATTAAAACCCTATGTAGTCATGAAATCATGCACTTAGTATTACATTGTTAACCGTCGGGTATGTTATTTTATATATGGATCTCATGTGATAAAAGTATTCACTAGTGACATATTCCCTAGTCATTTTTCAGTTAGTTTTTCCTTAGATTCAATTTTCGTGCATGGTCGTCAGTTTTTTGTGTGGTTTCTGTCATATCTCAGTATGTGTTACAGGTCATAAAACTATCATTTGTAGTCATTTATGTTTATCCTAGACACATAGGCCTGCACTAGGGCAACCCGTGGTGCCCCAGTCCATGATTTTAGTTTCCCATGTCGTCGTGTTTTGTGATTTTAATTTATTTATTCGAGGTTAGTCCTAACGTTTACCCTATGCGTTCCCCTAGATCATAGTAGGTAGTTTCGTGTCACTCATATCAAAATTTGAGCAAGAGATCCCTATATAAACATAGCATACACACTACATTATGGGCAGACATCTCACTATTAAGGGAAGCTACATACTAAGGAAAGGGACTACATTTGGGCATCTCTATCACACACCAACATAGGGGGAAAGGGTTTTGTTCTGTCTATTCCATCCACAATTTTCATTTACATCTAGTTATTTCCCCCTACTAAATGTGTCATTGATGCTAGGGCATCCTAGACAAAAAATTCACACACACACACAAAGAACTACATTGAGTCCAAAATGTAGTGTGGCACTCAGTCAAATCCACTAGTTTGGCAGCTAAGGTGACATTACAATGAAAATAATGTGACAGGAAAAAAGGTACAACGAAGATCCCACGACACTTCCTGACTTAGGCCTTGAGCATTTTTGTAGTCTATAGTGCCCAGATACCAGACCAAGGCACGCTAGTACATGTAAATTGTCAGCTTCTTCCCTTCCCAAGGTCATTCAGTCATAGCTTTCCCAGTCTGCATACCAGTTTGCTACAGTCCAACACACAGTCAAGTAAGTCACAATCAAGTTAGTATCTTATCCTTGCTATTTCTATTATCTTATTCTATTTCAATATCAAAAAATCAAAAGTATAAAGCTAACATTACAATTGTATTACTTATTTCATTTCTTTATTCTATAATGATTAACTAGATTTACTATTTTATTTCATTTAGTCTATTTTAGTTAAATCATTTTGGTGAACCCCACATTTCAAGTACCTTGCGTTTGGATCCTTTTATCTTGCTTCTTTTTCATCATGTCTAGTTTTAGCGTTAATACCATTTATGATGAGGCTGTCATAGATGATATTAGGGTGTAATATAGTGCACCTCTTGATGCCCCACCTGAATCTACTCAAAAATCACTCCTTGGGGGCCATGCCTTTGTCCCTACCAATCCCACTGACTCTCCTATAGGAATATTCTTAACAGATGATCCTGTTGCATTTACTCATTGTACTCCATGCCATCTATTTTCTCATACTCCTCCTCTTGATGCTTCACTTGAACTTCTAGATGGTTCCATTATTGATTATTTACTAGGCATTGATAGTCATCCACCTGTGCACCATGGGTTTTATTCTACTCCACACATGGTTCCTTCTATATCCCCTATCATTTCTCATTCTACTTCACCAATGCGATCCTATTATCTTGATGATCCTATTGGTAGTGTTTTTCTAGATGACATTGATCATACTCCTACATATTCCTCTCATACTATGATTACTTCTCCTATCGTGCATGCATCCCCATCACACATTGTTTCTTATCATTATCCTCTTACTCTATCTATGCCTACTTATTTCACTTCCCCTACAGATATTTCACCCATAGCCCCTGTCAGGCATCATCCTAACAACAATCCTTCCCCTTCATCATCTCATGTAGCTCTTTCGACACACACTCCTCAAACACCTTTAGCATCGGAGTCTACTCTCTCACCTCTCGATATACCCATGATCACCCACAATGGAAAAATTCAACCCCTTAATACATTTTTTCCATCTCCTTCTATTCCATCACAAGACATTCTTTCTCTTTTGCATGTTGTAGGCCAACTTCAATCTTAGGTTCATACCCTCACCTTAGAAAGAAGGGCTTAATTTGCATCTCTAGATAACAATTATTTACATGGTAACCTAGTTCCCAAGAAAATCCATAATTCGGCCTTCCCTAAGCATTTCATCATGCACACATTCACATGCTTCGATGGAACAATTGATCATCATGTTCATATCTCACATTATCGCACCCTTATGGCCTCTTACTCCAATGACATACTCTTACTTAAGGCCTTCCTTTATAGTCATTTTGATAACCCACTCTAATGGTACACCCATATCCCTTCATGTTCTATTAGTACTTTCTATAACATGGAGGATAGCTTCCTTCATTGGTTTATTATCAATAATGCTCCTAGGGTTACATACAATCACATTCCTACTGTACATCAGGGCTCTTTCAAACCTATTTAGGATTATATATTACATTTTAATGCATGCATACATTGATGGGTGTCATTATTCCCTTCATTTAATCAACTCTTTATTGATGTCATATTCAAATCATGGGGGGTGTATGAAGCTATATGCAACAAGAAAATCCTATTGATCTAGTAATTATATGTAGGTATTTGTTGTTTTATTTTCTCAGGGTTTTTTTGCAATGTCCTTAGGATTCCATGGCCAAAGCCTTATTATCTCTATGCTATAAGAAATTTTCTGAAATAAACACTCATTATTGGAAATAAACACACGTAAAGGAATAAATAAATTGTTGGAAATAAACACACAATGTAGAAGTAAACACGCTTTTCTTGGAAATAAACACAGTTAAAAATGTTGTGAAAAGCTTGCAAGGAAGTGAAAATCTAGTCTATAACACCTACAGGGACAAGTATAAAACAAAGTGTGATTTAAAGAATCCAAGACATTTACAAAATTAACAGATCTATAATATTTTCTTTAGAAATATAAATATAAATGAAACGAGAATCCTAGTTCTTGGAGGAGTGGGCCCTTGATCCACCTTGAATCAAGATTTGACAAGGTAATATTCTCTCAAAATGAAGTGGCTATCTTATTACTGAAATATTTTGTCTTACAAAAACATACTGAATCTTTCTATCTCTCTATCTCTATACGTCTGTATATGTATATTATCCCTTTTTAATCTATCTACAGGTCTCTATATATGTATTTCTTTCAAAGATGCATTTATAGCCATAGTTGTTCTACTGATTCAGATGGAACTGAATTATGCTCAAAATAGATGTTGAATTTGGAACCTTGCTAGATGTATAGTTGTCTGATAAGTTATCCCTGGATCTTCGAGTATGAATAATCAGAAATCTTCTAATATACTCCTAATTGAAAGGATTCATTGATTTCTCTATCATTGGATGTTGTCAAAACAATAGATTCCCATTGGTTCCAAAACTTTGGAGAAGTTCTGGAACTAAAGGGGACTGTTCTTGATCTAACCGTGAAAGTTCCAGAGCTGAACACAGAAGTTCTGGAACTAAGTGTTGGGGTTATGGAACTAAGTTTTGGGGTTCAATAAATAATTCTAAAAGTTCTGGAACTAAGTGATAGAGCTCATAAAATGTGTGATAGAGTTCCGGAACTAAGCCATATTGAAGCCAAGGCTCCCAAAAACATGTTGATCACTTCATACTACATTCTCAAACTGATTATGACCTATTTTATTACAAAAATGAGTTTCCACACACTTTTTTAGGAATTATAGAGCTTTTAAAATTGAAAACCAATATTCGACAAAATATGGAAAATTACTTCCTAACTTACATTAGATCAAACAAAAGTCACAAAATGTAATAAAACCTAATAAAAAGGAGAGTAAAATAAGATCATTAATTATGCATTAACGAGACATAATTTGGCCTTATCATCTCCCCCATACTTACTTGTTTGTAAGTCCCCTTAAAAAAATTACTCTTCAAATATTGGGTTGTATATTTTGCATTCCAATTGACTGCTTAGATCAAATGGATGAAACTAAATATCCCAGTTTTTTAGTTCAGAAGTACTATACCCTGATCCTGCTTCTACTTTCCTCTTCCATTTCTCAAATTGAGTGGGATCTTGAGGCTCTCTATTTTTCCATGGAGACATGGGGGTGCGAAGGAGGGGAGGCCTTGTTCTCATTCCCATCCATATGCCCCTACGTTTTTATTGACCTGAGGGATTAGTGTGCACAAGGCTTTAGCTCTTTCTAAGCCCATATTAAGTTTATGGGAGATATTACTTCTCTTCTTCTAAATGAAAGTGTGAGAAACAACCATATTTTTAAACATCCATCATAAATATCTTCAAATTTATCATCCTCATAAGAGGTGAAGTCATCAATACTTTTCTGTATACTAGCTAGGTAGTGTGCCTTGAACCGACTATCAGAAGTATGGGATCTAAAATGTATAGCGAAGTTAGATGGTTTACCATAGTGAGCCCTCATGTAGATATCAGATGAACTAGCTTTTAATAGATGCTCAGAATATATCTTTCTATTGAACTTGATTTTGAAGAATAGAAACAAATGTATTCAACTGGCTTTCCCCTACATATAAATTGATCATAAAGTGTGTGTTCTTTTCTAGCATAAGATTAAAGAGATAGAATTCACAGAGAATATTTTTCTGCTCTACACTAGCTAAGGAATAGGTTTTCATGAACTCGGATTCATCTTTTATTTCATGTGGAAGGCCACATGCAATTCTTGACAGCTCCCAACGAAGAAATTGTTCTTCTAAAAAGATATTGTATGTAGGAGAAGGTATCCTGCATGTAAGTAACTTTTCACTCATCATGAAAACCATTTGTATTTTTACAAGACATTTAAATTTTTCTTCTTCCTCTTTCTAGATTTTTTCTTCCCATTTCTTACTTGCTTTCTTTTCTTCTTCCATCTTGTTTCTCAAGTTCTCATTTGATCTTTTGAATTCATTAATTTCCCTACATGTATCATCCCACAACTGTTTGAGTGGCTAGTAAGTCAGTTCAGTCTATGCAGATACTGTTGACATAACACTTGGTTTTTTGGAAAATTGACATTATTCTTCTTTTTCCATCATCTATTGTTTGACCATTGTCACTTCTTCAGTCCTATTTGTGAGCTGATTTGTTAGTTGCTCAATGAGCATTTCGCTCTATTCCAAATTGAGTTTGAGGAAGTTTAATTCCTCATCTTTCTCTCTGATGATGAGTTCTTCTCTGGAAAAAAATAGAGTCTGTTTTAAATGTTGTTTTTCCTCCTTTTTTGAAATTTCATTTGGAAATGAACATTCCTCTTCTACCAAAGGAGATTTCCCTTTTTGTTTCCAGGATGCCAATTCCTCTTCTTCATGTGATTGTGTCGTTGGTTCCCCAAACTCTTGAAAATCATGTTCCTCAAATATTTCATCTCCCTTCTCCATCTAAGTTTGGCTTGGTCTAGTAGGATTCATGGCCATGTTGCTAGAAATATCAGCAGCTTATTTTTCCAACCCATCTCGTTCTTCCATTTCTTATGGAATTTTATTACATCTCATATGAACTCTTCTTATTTAGGGAGCTTCAAAGTGTATGGAAATGGGTTTCCTCCTAGAGCTTCTTATGAATTTTACTTCATGCTCTAGATTAGGTGAACTATCATTGTCAGAGACAAATATTAGTTCTCATGGCATTGTTACAGAGGAAGGAGTTTCTTTGACAGGAATAGTAGATTATATATCTTTAATCCTTATTTCAGATCTCCTTATTTTTGGTACATTACCTTCACCTATTTTTTTCTTCTCCTCTGCAGGGGAATCAAACTCCAAATTACTTGTAGGATTAAAAGGGGTTGGTATTCCCCTCCTGATAATATCATGGTTTTTCTTAAACTTGTTAAGAAACTTATCCCATATTTCTTCGAAAGAAAATGGTGCTGGGATACCAAATGGATTAACCCATGATGTCTGATTGTTCCAACTCCCCAAGAATACCTTTGAGCCATTGTCTGGATGGAGTCAAAAAGGAGACCTGGAATATTTACTATATATTTTGGTTTTGAATTCCCATACCTAAGATATATTAACATCTTAAGGAGTTTTCCTCAACACAATCCCAAATTGACCATTGCAAGTTAAATACTTAACTATCCAAAATGCCACCATGTCAAAGGGTTTGGGAAAGATGGTCCTTCTAACCCCCTTTATGATTTTATTGGTGTTATAGGGATGTTGGGGCTCAGACTCCCCCTCTTGCATCAAGGTTTCCACCAAATCTTTAAGGGTTCCCTTAACAGGATTTGGGACTTGCACAATTGGTATTCTAGACACATTACTCATTGTATTGACAGTAAAAGGAATTATAATGCTTCTAAATTTAGTTCTCAATTCTTCTAAATTTACAATGAATTCTCTTACCAATTCGTCATTATACCTTGAGAATGTTTTTAGGAACTCCAACCAACCTGCTCATCCAAAAATGGCCGCCACTTCTTCATCTGCAAGAAGTTGGGTATCATCCTCTATCTTTGACTTCTTTTTAATCCCCATAGAAAAGAGGATGATTAAAATTCTTATTTCTTAAAATTCAGAGTTAGCTGCAGAACTACTAGATTTAGCTACAGAACTATTGTATTTAGTTGTGGAACTGTTGTGTTTATCTACGGAATTGATGGGTTTAGTTGTGGAATTCAAATACAATTCTTCTACTTCCTCTTCGAAATTCTTCTACAACTGCTTCTCAACTGCGTTTATTCTTCCCACATGATAGGTAATTATAAATGTGCCACCACTTTCTTATTCTATCAACATCAACCTCATGATTACTTTATTTTAATCATAATTCAAAATAAATGACTCATCATACCGACCTTATAAACCAAGTCTAATCACACATGCGAACTTCTAATTTAACCTTTAATAAGTTCAAGACATAATTACCATCCTTTGCTAATGTAATCCCTCTGTCTTGATGACTCATCATTCCTAAAAGTGAAAAAAGAAAAATGGTTAGAAAAGACAGCTAGAATTCAAAAAAATTATTTTTATTTTACATTAACCATTTATTGAGGAGACCAATTTCCATTGCTTGTTTTCAATTGATTTTTGAGAAGAGAACGCCATTTACTAGTTTTCATTCTTTCCCTTTATAATTTTTATTTTTATTTTTGGGGGAAGAGAATGCCATTTTCTGGTTTTAATTCTCTTCCCTTTATTTTGGATCCAAGCATATGATTATTTGATAATTTTGGAAGAACTGGGTTCTTCCATATGATCAAATTATTTGTCTGCTCCAATCTTCTTCAAGAATTCATCCCTAGTAGAAGGATTCCTATAATTTTTTATCCTATGTCCATTGACCAAAAGTTTCCTTCTGTTATCATTAATGGGAAGTAGCTGAATAAACCCATTGTCAAATAATTTCTCAATCTGATAGGGTCCCAACCTTTTAGTTCTCAAATTTCCCTTGAATTGTTGGTACTTGGAATCAAATAGTAATACCCAATCCCCTACCTTGAATTTACTTTTCTTGATATGTGTGTCATGTCACTACTTCCTTTGATCTTGGATTATCTTTGTATGTTGAAGTGCTTCTATTCTTAACTCATCAAATTCATTGAGTTGAAGAATTATTTCCTTTTGTGTTGCATCCAACTCAATACCCACTTTAGCTGATGTCCTCAATGTTTGTAGTTAAAATTCAATATGTAACAAGGGATTCTTCCCATATACTAACTCATATGGTGAAAACCTTGTTGTAGTCTTCCAAGTTGTATTATATGCCCAAATAGCCTCAGGTAGTCTCTTTACCCAATCTCTTCTACCAGATTCAACTATTTTCATAAGGATGTTTTCCAATTCTCTGTTTGTTACTTCTGCTTGTCCATTTGATTGTGGGTGACATGGAGATGAATTGCTATGATTGATATGATATTAAATTTTGAAGGCATGTATCATATTAGACATGAACTGTGGCCATTGATATGAAACTATACTCCTTGGTGCCCAAAAATTCATCATAATTTTGTGCCAAAGGTAATCAGCAATCGATTTTTCAGTGGCATTTGTTAAAGCCTCCACCTCTGCCCACTTTGTCACATAATCAATACCCACAAGAATGTGCTCCTTTCCTTGTGAAGGAGGACTAAAGGGACCAAAAAACCCATCCCCCACCTTTCAAATGGGTCAATCACTACTTGACGTTGTAAAGGCATTTCACTGGTAAAGGTTGGTTGTCCCATCCTTTAACAGGGATCACACCACTTGATACGTCTCTTCACATCTTTATACAAATATGGCCAATAATAGCCAGTGTGAAGTATTTTGTGAAATTTTCTTTTTACTGAAAAGCATCCTCCATTTGGTTCATCACAACGTGCCCTGAGTATGTCAAATATTTCATCTTCTCTTACACACCTACATAAAACCAAATCAGGACCAAAATTAAACAACATTCCATTTAACCATTTAAATTGTGCACTGGTTTTGATCAACTCTTCATTTGTTTCATAGTGAAATAAGGAGAAAACTTCCCTGTTGCAAGATAATTTTCCATATCAGCAAACCATGGTGTATTAGCTGAAATAGCAAACAATTGTTCATCTAGAAAGTTGTCCTTAACTAGATATTACTCCCCTGTAATGGTCAGTCTTGACAAGAAATCAACTACCACATTAGATTTTCCTGGATTATCTAGTATTGTAATATCAAATTATTGTTAAAGTAATAGCCATAAAATTATCCTACCTCTAACCTATTGACGGACATCCTTGGCAGATAGAATCATCAGAGTCGTGGGAATCCTTAGGTTGGTGGGAAGTGCATCCTAAGGAGACCTCCATATTTTAAAGAAGTTGGATCTTCTCTATGGGGGGGAGATAGGGATCATAAAAACTAGAAAGAAGAACATAAAAACAAACTAAGGCGATGCACCGGAAAGAATACACCAGGAATCCAACCGAATACACAATCATCTCGAACTATTTAAGAACAAAACCAAAAGTTACAACAACACCCAAAGATTCACAGTTTCTAAATGAAAACAAAGGCGATCAGAGACAATAAAGATATGCAAATGATGAACTGGAAACACCATGAAACATATATATTACTCTAATGGTTGTGCACAGTATTACATCAGAAAGAGGCAAGACTACTATTACAAACTCAGGTAGAAGGCTAGAGTTCCAAGATCCCTGCCGTTTTACAGAAGAGAAACTTGCGACAGAGAGGAAAAGATTATCTCTCCTAGTATACTAACTAAAACTATCATCTAAGTCTCATATCTCCTATCTTTTATTTTACATTTTTGAAACTTCATTACAATTTATGGGGTGAGGAGGAGGCAAGAGAGAACTTTGAAACTCCTTTTCAATAACCCCTTTATCATGATAAATGATATTAAGTGACAGAAATAGATTTCCTCAAGATATTTCTCACAATTTCCCCCCTTTGAAAAAAGTAAGATTCGTGCCTATTTCAATTGCATCTTAATTATCCTACAATCGACTCCCTTGAGATGGAATCACCTTTTGAGAAAAAAAACACTTCCAGCTATTTATTACTTAGCCAGATATTTCAACCCTTTATGCATTGGTTTACATGCCCCGTTGATTCAAACAACGCGTATTTTGATAATGAAATGACCCTTCATATTTGATATTTTGAAAAATATCCCAAAGCATTAAATATTACAGATAAGACATTGAATCACTTATAAATGGCAGGTGGCTTGTTATCTTTATGGCCTTCTTTGAAGAAGAAGTCTATTTGTTACAAGATCCACATGGAAGGCTTGCACATCCTCTTGAATATATTTTTCTTTTAGGCTCTGGGGGATGCGCTGGGGTGGACACTTGGCACCGTCCTTGGGCTCACTATCCTACTCCTTTGTTGGCTCTAGTATGTCAATCCCATGTAGGAGTTTGATATTTCACCCCCTTTTTCCTTCTGAAGTTGCATGCCTGCTTGACACTTGTTGCTTTCTGTGAGCCGTTTATTTCTATTTATAATTTGGTTAATTCCCCACTCTCTTGGAAAATATTTGGCTTCAAATGAGTTTCTCCTTAGCTATGAAAAAATCTAAACAACAGTCTGGTGACTCACTAGGACCATTTAGCCTACTAAATGAAAAGAACCCACAATCTTCTAGTATAAAGCTTGTATTTTGAAGCCTTTGTGAATCTGAGTTCGTGGCCTCCTTCAGGATTTCTGTGGAGCAATCATAACTGCTACTTGACTCGAGCTCCTTTCCACTCTCATTTTAAAACTTAGTAAGATTTTATTTTTTATGAGAATATAAAATTTAAAACCAGTGGTGAATGGTAACCTTTGGCTGATTTTAGTTTCTCTGTATTTTTTTTGAAGTGAAAAACTTAAACTATCTTCAGCTAATGGTGATTTCCTTCATGAGCCAAAGCCCTTGTCAGAGCCAACACATCCCCTTTGGAGTAATATAGAAGTAGGACTATACAAAATAAAAAACATACATGTCTCAAATGACAGATGTACAATGTGCATACATAGGCACTTATTCTTACTAAAAACAAACCTACTCTTACTCCTAGTCTAATTGGTTCTGTACAAAAGCTAAACAAAACCTAAAATAGGAAAGGAAAAGTAGCTTCCTTTTCTTAATAAAACACGGCCATGTGAATAATTTGGCTGATTGATATAGCCTATAATGAGAGTGAAAAGTTAGAGATTCACTCTTCCACCCATGGAATTAGTGAACAATATGAATACCTCCTCTTGTTTATTTTATGGTTGGAGGTGCTTAAACTGACCCTCGGGGTCTTGAAGATTATCCTTATGTTCTGAAATGAACATGAGTGGTGTTGGAATCTTACTCGATAAGATATACAACCTAAGGCAGGGGCTTGGTCCTACCTCCTTCTCACATCTGTCATTCTGGCTGGTATATTTTGGATTGACGCTCCCTTGCAGATCACTTTGAAGGGATTCATCTTGTTCATATTCTTCCCACTCTCCCCTTTTTAGTAGCTTCACCTATGAATTTAGGCTCTTTGATTGAAAGTAAAAATATTCTAATGATACTTTATTCTAGATCCTTTGAATTAGGTCTAGAAAAAAGGTCATGAGAAATAAGTGGCCTCTATCATTGAGATTCCGATGAAGTGATAGGATATGTGATTTAAAAAGGATCTTCTTAATCGAACACATTCCCCCAGATCTGATAAGCACTCGATCTTATCTCTTTCCTCCTCTGTCAAATTTTTAAGCTTCGATGGGATGGTTTTTGGAATCTACAAATTCTCCATCGCATGTATAGCTCCATTTTGTAGAATGAAGCCCATTGATAAGGATTATTTTTAGGGGAGTTGATTTATGGGGAGGAAAAACAGAGGTAACTTTGTGTAACCTATCCTCTATTGGGATAGGTGACATGAACCTTGTGATTGTGTATCACATCCTACCTATCTGCTCCTCTTCTGTTGTATTTGGAGCCATTGTTTGCTGGTGTGTGAGGTATAGTTGCTCGACAGATGGTGGTAGTGCAGAAATTATGGTTTGGAGATGAACACGGGGAGGATCCCTTGGTGGTAATGGGGTCATGATTGCACATGACCTCATTAGATGAAGAGAAATGGGAGGCGTGGAAAGGGAGATGAATGAAAATGGATGAGAGGGAGATCTGTGATCCTTTGTAATGATTTGGTCATACCCTGGGGGAGTTACTAGATGTACTCTGTAACCATCTTTATGGAAGTTTTGAACTTTTTTCGATAATCGACCAAGCTGATGCCATAATAAAGTATCACTTTGAGTTGTCCCACCAGGTGTGCCAAGATTTTTGTTTTGACGGACATCCTTGGTGGATAGATCCATCAGAGTCATGGGAATCCTTAGGTTGGTGGGACGTGCATCCTAAGGAGACCTCCAGATTTTAAATAAGTTGGCTCTTCTCTGTGGGGGGAGATAGGGATCAGAAAAACTGGAAAGAAGAACATAAAAACAAACTAAGGCGATGCGTCAGAAAGAATACACCAAGAAGCCAACTGAATACACAATCGTATCAAACTATTTAAGCACAACACCAAAAGTTACAACACCCAAAGATTCACAGTTTCTAAATGAAAACAAAGGCGATCAGAGACAATAAAGATATGCGAATGATGATCCGGAAACACCATGAAACATATATATTACTCCAATGGTTGTGCACAGTATTACATTAGAAAGAGGAAAGATTGCTATCAAAAACTCAGGTAGAAGGCTAGAGTTCCAAGATCTCTATCGTTTTATAGAAGAGAAACTTGTGAGAGAGAGGAAAATATTATCTCTCCTAGTATCTAACTAAAACTATCCTTTGAGTTGAAATCTATCTTATCTCATCTATATTTTTTCATTGAAACTTCCTTACAATTTATAGGGTGAGGAGGAGGTAAGAGAGAAATTTGAAACTCCTTTTCAACTGCCCCTTAATCATGATAAATGATATGAAGTGATAGAAACAAATTTTCTCAAATCTTTCTTACAAATTGACCCCTTAGGAAAAGTGAGAGCCATGCCTATTTAATTCATCTTAATTATTCTACAACCAACTCCCTTGAGATGGACTCACCTTTTGAGAAGAAACACTTTCAACTATTTATTACACAACCAGATATTTCGACCCTTTATGCATTGGTTCATGGCCCCTTGACCCAAACGGTGCCTATTTTATGATGAAATGACCCTTCACCTCTAATCTTTTGAAAAATATTGAGCATTAAATCTTATAGATAAGACCCTAAATCACTTATACGTGGCGGGTGGCTTGTCATATTTATGTGCCTAAAAAATAAAACTTTGAAGATAGTATTTCATTCAGGACTCTTTATTCATTTGTTGCCTTTACAAGATTGATCCACGATGGAAGGCTCATGCACATCCTCTTGACTCTCTAAGAGACTTTTCTTTAAGATATCTAGGGGATGTGACTAACAACTGGACACATTTAGGCACTATCTAAAATATATATTTTTCCTAACATCTTTATGGATCTGCTAAGACAGATTCCTTTTCTTTGCAAGACTCCATGTGTGTTCACGCATCCTCTTGACGTGGGAGTTTGATACTTGGCATCCCCCTTTGTTCTTTCTTCTGAAGTTCAGTCCCACGGGAGTTGATACTTGCATCCCCCTTTGACTTATGAAGTTGCTTGACATTTTGTGAGCCTACGAGCCATTCATTCCTTTTTATAATTTGGTTAAGTCCCCTCTTGAAAAAATTTTAGTTTCAAATGGGTTTCTCTTAGCCGCGAAAATTTAAATAACAGTCTGACGATTCACTGGGACCATTTAGTTTACTAAATGAAAAGAACCCACAATCTCCTCCAAAGACTATGTGAAACTGGCCTCCTTCAATTCTTCCTACTCTCATATTGAACTTAGTAGGCCTTTTATTTTTTATGAGAGTAGAAAATTGAAAAGGGGCGATTGACAACCTTAGGCTGATTGTAGTTACTCCGCATTTGGTTTGAAGTGAAAAATGCAACTATCTTTAGCTGATGGTGATTTCCTTGGTGAGCTGGGGACTTTATCAGAGCTGGCACATCCCTTTTGGAGTAATATAGGGGTGGGACTATACAAAATACAAAACATACATGTCTCAAATGAGATATGTAATGTGCGCGCAGGCACTTATTCTACTGAAATCAAACCTACTCCTACTCCTAATCTAACTAGTTCTATACAAGCTAAACAAAACCTGAAATGGGCAAGGAAAATTAGCTTCTTTTTCTTACTAAACATGGCCATGTGAATAATTTTTCTACTGATATGGCCTGTAGTGAGAGTGAAAAGTAGATCTTCACTCTTCCACCTGCGGTATCAGTGAACAATATGAATACCTCCTCTGGTTTATCTTGTGGCTGAGGTGCTGTAACTGACCCTCGGGGTCTTGAAGCTCATCCTCATGTTTTGAAATGAACATGATTGTTGCTAGCATTTTTCTTGATAAGATATAGCCTAAGGTCGGGGCTTGGTCCTACCTTCTACTTACATCCATCATTCTGGTTGGTATCTTTTGGATCAAGGCTCCCTTGCAAATTGCTTTGAAGGGCTTCATCTTTTACATCTTCTTTTCACTCTCCCTTTCTAGCAGCTTCACCTGTGAATTCAGGCTCTTTGATTGAAAGAAAAAATCTTCCAATGATACTTTCTTCTAGAGCCTCTGAATTAGGTCCGATGAAAAGGTCATGAGAAACAGGTGGCCTCTATCATTTTTTTGATGAAGTGAGAAAATATGTGATTTCAATTGGCTCCTCTTCATTGAGACATTCCCCCAGATCTGATAAGCATTCGAGCCTATCTCCTTCCTCCTCTAGAGAAGCTTTATGCTTCGATGTGATGGTTTTTGAGTCTGCAAATTCTCCATCGTATGTGGCTTTATTTTTTAGAATAAAGCCCATTGCTAAGGATTATTTCAAGGGAGTTTCTTTGTGAAGAGGACAAACAGAGGCAAATTTTGTAACCTCTTCTCTGTTGGATAGGTGACGAGAACCTTGTGAGCGCGTATCACTTGCTACTATATGCTTCTCTTATTTTGGATTTGGAGCCTTTGTTTGCTGGTGTGTGAGGTATCACTACTCAAAGATGGTGGTAGTGTAGAAATTGTGGTTTAGAGATGAACAAGGGAAGGATCCCTTGGTGGTAATGAAGTCATGATTACATGACCTCATTGGATGAAGAGAAATGAGAGTCATGGAAAGGTAGATGAATGAAAATGGATGAGATGGAAGCTCTATGAGATTTTTTAATGATTTGGTCAGACCCTAGGGGAGTTGCTGGATGTGCTCTGTAATGATCTTCATGGAAGTTTTGAACTTTTTTTGAGAATCTGACCAAGCTGATGCCATAATAAAGTATCACTCTGAGTTGTCCCACCGCGCGTGCCAAAAAAACATGTTGACGGACATCCTTGGGATGGATAGAGCCATCGGAATCATGGGAATCCTTAGTTTGGTGGGACATGTATCCTAAGGAGACCTCCAGATTTTAAAGAAGATTCCTCTTCTCTATGCAGGGGGAGATAGGGATTAGAAAAAATTGGAAATAAGAACATAAAAAAACCTAAGGTGATGCGCCATAAAGAATAAACTAGGAAGCCAATCATATACACAATCATCTTGAACTATTTAAGCACAACACAAGAAGTTGCAACAAAACCCAAAGATGCATAATTTCTAAATGAAAATTATGGCGATAAAAGACAATAAATATATGTCGAATGATGAACAAGAAACACCACGAAACATATTATATTACTCCAATGGTTGTGCACAGTATTACATCAGAAAGAGGCAAGATTGCTATCAAAAACTCAAGCAGAAGGCCTAGAGTTCCAAGATCTCTGCCGTTTTACAGAAGAGAAAATTGCGACAGAGAGGAAAATATTAACTCTCCTAGTATCCTAACTAAAACTATCCTCTGAGTTGAAATCTATCTTATCTCAATCTATATATTTTCAATCGAAACTTCCTTACAATTTATAGGGTGAGGAGGAGGTGAGAGAGAACTTTGAAAACTCCTTTTCAACTACCCCTTAATCATGAGAAATGATATGAAGTGACAGAAATATATTTTCTCAAATCTTTCTCACAAATTGACCGCCTTTGAAAAAGTGAGAGCCATGCCTATTTAATGCATCTTAATTATTCTACAACTGACTCCCTTGAGATGGAATCCCCTTTTTGAGAATAAACACTTTCAGCTATTTATTACACGGCCAAATATTTTGACCCTTTATGCATTGGTTCATGGCCCCTTGAACCAAACGGTGCCTATTTTGTGATGAAATGACCCTTTGCCTCTGATCTTTTAAAAACATCTTGAGCATTAAATATTACAGATAAGACCCTAAATCACTTATATGTGGTGGGTGGCTTGTCATCTTTATGGCCTAATTCGAAGAAAAATTCCATTTGTTTACAATATCCACATGGAAGCTTCGCACATACTCTTGAATCTAATTTTCTTTACGTCTTTAGGGGATGTGCCGGGTAGACACTTGGCACCATCCACATTCTCACTATTTTTTCTTTGATGGTTCCACGTGTTAGTCCCACGGGAGTTCGATACTTCATCCCCTTTTGAATTTTGAAGTTACATTAGCTTGACACTTGTTCGCGGTCTGTCGAAGCCATTCGTTCCTTTTTATAATTTGGTTAAGTCTCCTCTCTCGGAAACAGATTTTAGTTTCAAATGGGTTTCTCTTAGCCACAAAAATTCAAATAAAACAACCAATGGTTTGTTCATTAAGTATCTAATTGTTGAGTGACTTGTATTTATAAATATTTTTTACCCTGTGATATAATGTCTAAATTTATTAATTGCGTAGATCACAGTAAGAAATTATTTTTCAATGGTAGTGTAATTTCTTTTAGTGGGAGTAATATTTGTACTAAGGTAGTAAATAGCATACTTTTTCCCTTCTTCATATTTCTGTCCCAAAACTGCACCAATTGAGTTATTTGAGGCATCTATTTGAATGTGAAAAGCTTTCTCCCAATTAGGTCCTCTCAATATTGGGGTAGTGATTAATTTTTCTTTAATTTCCTCAAAAGCATGTTGACACTTTTCATCCCAACAAAATTCACAATCCTTGGTAAGTAAACTAAACATGGGGGCAGAAATTTTACTAAATTTCTTGATAAAATGCCTATAGTATCCCACATGCCCTAACATTGACTTGATATCTGTGGGAGTTTGGGGAACAGAAAAGTATGAAATAATCCTGATTTTGTCTTGATCAACTTGAATTCCTCTTTTTGAAATGTGGTGTCTTAATACAATCCCCCTCATTAACCATCATTAAACATTTCTCATGGTTAAGAGACATATGGTGTTCCTCACATCTTGTTAGTACTCTATCCAAATTCTTCAAAGCATCATCAAATGTGTCTCCATGTACAGTAAAGTCATCCATGTATACCTCCACACAGTCATTCGTTAGGTCTGCAAAAATTGCTAATAAAACTCTTTGGAAGGTTGCTGGAGCATTACATAGTCCAAATGAAAATACCCTATAGGAAAAGGTACCCCATGGACAAGTAAAGATATTTTTGTCTTGATCCTCAGTAGCAACTCTGATTTGATTATATCCACTAAAGACATCCAGGAAGGAAAAATGTTGTTTACCTGCAAGGTTGTCCAAAGCTTGATCTATGAATGGTAAGGGAAAATAATCTCTCAGTGTGGATTTTTTCAAATCCCTATAATCAACAAAAATTCTCCATTTTCCATTATTTTTAGGCACAATTACAAGAGGAGACACCCACTGACTATTTGAGATAGGGTAGATAAAACCTACTTGTAATAGTTTTTCAATTTCTTTCTTGATTATGTCCCTTAAGGCTGGATTAATCCTTCTCTGAGGTTGCCTAACTGGTTTAATGTTTTCTAGTATAGATGCTGTGGGTGAAAATACTTGGATGGATTCCTTTCATGTATTTATAGTCCCAAGAAAAATCTCTAGTATGATCCCTTCAGAACATCAAACAATTTAGCTTCTTCATCATTCTTCAGCCAGTTATTAATGTTCAAAAATTTTACCCAGTTGAATCTCAACATGTTTGGTTCCAATGTGTGATGAACTGATTTGTTGAAAGGGTTCCATTAAGGTGTTTAGTGGAAATGGATGTGGTAATAACATATGACATGCAACAACATATCCAAAATTCCCTTGAGAAAGAATATTGGAAAAAGGGTAGTAGGAAGAGTTATGATACTTATCTTGTTGTCGGTCAAACTCCTCGTCACTGCTGCTTTTTCCAAAAATTCCTCACCATTTCTTAATATCTTTGAAACTGAAGCTATTAATTCCATTTGTGGTTATTTCTTCTCCCCTAAGAGAAATCTTGTTCCTCTAGAGTGAAATTATTATTTCATGTTGTCATGGGATTGTTGTTGTTGTGGTTCCAGAACTAAATGTGATGGTTCTGGAACTAAATCTGATGGTTCTGGAACTAATTCCATAGGTTCTCAGAACTAAGTCCATAGGTTCCATAAACTATTCCCGATTGTTACAAGGATAATTGATGTTTGTTCAATGGTTGATTAATCATATCTTCCATCTCTCGTACATGATCTTGCAATGTTATCATAGCCAAAGAAGACATGTTTTGTTTATTGGTGTCAGGATCATCAACCCACAATTACTCTCGATTATCAATAAAAGGTCGTGTAGAGGGGTATAAGGAATTTTCTTAGAATTATTACCATTTGAGATAGTCATATCACTTGATCTGTAATCGATTAAGGCGATAACTGTAGCTAACCATGGTCTACCCAAAATAATGGGATAACCAAGTGTTTTACCTTTTGGCTACAATATAAGGAAGTCCATTAGATATTCCCATGACTCCACCATAACCGCCACATCTTCAATAACTCCTTCTAGTTTTTCTACGGAATGATCTGCCATCTACAATATGTTGTTAGTAGGTTGGATACCTGTTAATGGTAATGTTTTCAAAGTGTCCACTATCATCACACTTATAGCTGCTCCCAAATCAACCAAAACATTATGTATATATTTATTCCCTATAGAGACAGAAATAACAGGGCTACCATGATCTCCATATTTGGGAAGTAAGATTTTTCCTGCTAATAAATCAGCAAGTTTCCCATCTACCTTAATAGTCCTGGGGTACTGATTCTTTCTTCCAGGTCTTTTTAAACATAACATCTTGATTAACTTGTTCAACTCTGGAATGTCCTTGATTACTTGTAACAATGGTATTTCAATATTTAATTTCCTCAACTCTTGTACCAACTCAGATTCCTTGGTCCCTATAACTTCTTTAAATCTCTCTAGAAATGGAGTTTCAGTAGAGTTGCTATCTACTCCTTATCTTTTTCTTTTTCATCTTTCTTGGGAACAACTGCACTACAGGTTTCAGTTTCTTCTGTCATTTCAATAATTATAACATGTGGAATGTTAATTATTTTTTCAGATCTGGTTTGAATATCCTTACAATCCATGACATTTAGATCAATTGGTTTTTCTTGTTCTACCCCATAAACAAGAGTTGTTTGTTTGTTTCTTGGGATTAACAACTGGTTGTGTTGGTATTTATGTTTGTACCACATTTTTCATTTTGTGAATTTTGTTGGGGAACCCATTATGGCTTGTTGATTCTGATTGGGATATGTCCTCCCTTGAGCATAATTATTTGGGATCCACCTAGGTTTTGACCAAGAATTCGGGTTACCTTGACCAAACCATGGCTGTTGTTTTCCTTGAGAATACCAGGATTGTCCTGACCAATCCTCAGGATTCCATGTTGGTTGAGGGACCCAAGGTGGTTGTCCCCAACTTTTTGGTACTGTCTGAGCTTCCCATGGCATCCTCCAGGGGTTAGGAACCTGGGCATGAACTACCCTTGGCTAGTTTGTCTCTGGACAAAAATTTACTTCTTCTGATGTGGATGGAGTGCTAGTTTGTTTAAGCTGGTTTTTAATAAATGGGAGAAGAGAACAAGCATTACTCTCATGGTCCCTAGATTCACAAAAAAGACATATTTTAGTTTTATTTAGAGGACAATCTCTTATTGGATGCTTCTTATTACATCTAGGATAATACATAGCTAATGGTTCAGTTTTAGCATTTTCTTTAGCTTGCAATCCATCCATGGTGGAGGTTAATTGAACTAAAATGTTTGTTTTAAAAGTTTTCCAGTTCATCCATCAGTTTGTTCATATTTGGGTTTAAACTTTTAATTTTTTTTCCTTTTCTAGGTCCACCCCTTGTTCTTGAATAGCTTCTACAAATGTCTTTAATATCATTCATTCTTAATTGATCAATGTTTCCACCTCCCATCAAATCAAGGGCATCCCTAGATTCATTCTATCCAGACCTTTAAGAAAAATGGTTTTCCTTAATTATCTTCATTAGTACAAATCCACATCTTTTTACTCACAAAGAGGAATCTGTCTAAATAATCTATCCATATTCCTCATCCTCCTCACTGCTTGATTTTGAAAAATTCTTCCTTTCTATTCCTCCCTCTATTAATAACACTTAATACTTGTCTAGGAAGGAATTAACCATTGTAATCCCAAGTGGTAATAGAATGTTAGATGTTAATCCCATAACACCACCTCATTGTGTGCATTACAAGGGTAGGTAGAAACAACTTCCAGCTCATGATTAGTATGTCACCCCTGTATGTCCATAAGTTGTGACTCATGACCTTATATCCAAAAGAAATTGGTCCACTCCTTCAATGGTTTTAAACATTACTCATAAATTGACGTAACAGGTGTAGGTCATCAACTATCCACCTCATGTGGTGTTCTGGATCATCCCACTGAATTGGATATTAAAGATCCATGATGACTTAGGTGGTGCTACTGTTCACCACTATTCTTATGACATCAGGGAATTATGTAGGATTTACAACTTGCATCTCACAAAACTGCACAATAGAAGATATACTGAAAATATTTCACATTACTTCCTATAAGGTCTTAATGTTCTTGCATCGTAGTCTCGGTCCATTGAAAAATCGCTTAGCCACTGGATCTCGAATGAGTCATATCTGGGCGCAAACTGCCCACTAAACTGGAAGTGCTTTCCTTGACTAAGTCATTTTATGGTGACATACGAATGGCAATGGAACATTGGTATGTATTCCCCCCCACAATGTGAAATTCCAAATATAGAAAGCAAAAATACAAAAATGCTTCGAAACATAGCATCTGGGAACTGGATCTTGCTAGTCTTTTTTGTAAAGTCTTGCTACACATGATCACTAATTGCCAATGAACGTATTCTTCTTTGAGACTGATCATCTTCCCAATGAAGTTTCGGAATTGGAGGACTCTGTCAGTCAGAGGATCACCGTTTCAGTTTTCTGATGACGTCCTAAACTTTGTACAAGTTGCAGTTTTCCAGTTGGGATTCTGAGAATGCGATACCGACTCAGTTCGGCCGGAAACAGGATACACTGTAAACTGAAGCAAACTGAGAAAATGGAAACCACACTGAAAATCATATACTCACACCGATACAATATGCACACCACAGCTTCTACCGGCAGACCAAAGTCATTTGTGACTGACGAGAGGTCCATGCTTCTGGCCTCCTTCCTCGCGATGCCTCCTTCCTCCATCAACATTGATACCCGTTTAGTCTAAGAGATGTTCCTGAGAAAATGAGGCTCATGCAGTGGACGTATGACAGCTTGTGCTACACGATGCTCTTCCACCGATACTTTGCTAGATCTGTAAGTAAATTTATGTTTAAAACATCTAATTCGGAAACTTCAAAGTACTGTCAACTTTTTTAAGATTTAGCATACTGATTTTCAATTCACGCTATGGCTACATTCTTGAATGGAACTCACTAGCAATTATTCTAGACATACATTCATAGGTAATTTGTTTATATTTAGTCACAAGCTAAGATATAATTCAGATACCAAAGAACTAATGCACCCTCAATCCCGTAAATACTTAGAAATTTTAAAGCACACTATTGATAGAGCTTCAAAAGGTTGTTATTGATTCTTTCTAAGATCAAGCAACATAACTTTTGCAGTTTCAACAAAATCGACTCAAACCGATGATGGTTTGCAATCTGTTTCAAGCCATGATACAAAAGTTAGACTATGGAAGCCAATGAGTCATGAAATTGATTGACATTTTGAATAAGTCATACATAGCACCTTCTTCAGAACAGTGTTGATTTGGGGCTGGATTGCAAAGTGGTGGCATGGAAGGTACATTGGAAATTTTCATGTAAGATCACACATGGGGAGCCTTCCAATCTAGTATCAAGGGCTCGACACTCTTTAACCTCTGCTTGTGGTTATCCAAAGAGAGCATTTTTCCGATTAGCAGGATGTATGTATCTCCTTGATTGGGTTGGAAGATTGCCATAATCTATAAATTGGACATGTTGACAGGCATATTGAAAAAACTAGAGTTCAGCATGGGCAGAGCGATATGCTCGGTGTGAAATGCAATTGTTAGATTTGTCAATGCCAGTACATTGGAGATGTGGGTCAACTAGACACTCCTTTGTGCTTCACTCCACCCATCATGCAGTAATAGATTGAAGTCGTTGCATATCATGAAGCAATTATCCAGTTTGTAGGAAGGATGTTCTTCCCTACTGTGCTTGTTTTCTTGCCTTCTTGGATTTGAGGCACTCAATCAAGTTTGATGTCCGTTTCCATAAGAGATGCAAACCTTGGTCTAGAATTGTTCTTGAGATACAACAATCACGCCAATGTTGGCAGCAAATCATTTTTGAATGCATTTTGCTTTGATTTGGACAACAGTTGACATCACCTTATGGAGCTTGGACAGTAAACCCACTGTTGCCTGAATTTCACCGAGTTTTGGATCGAGTGTACAACTCAAACACAATCCAAACTTCTTTCAAATAACAATATTTCCATTTTGGGCAAAGCTATCTATGCCTGGGCGGGTTTTTACCTCCTCACAAGTGTTCTATGGGAACTCTTGGGTCCCCATTGCGAATAATGTAGCTTTCACCCAGTTATTATACAATGAATACCTGACATTAGGTAGGCTTTCAGATATATTAGTGAGCACAGAAACATATTCTATTTTAGCTATATTTATGTTAGGATACATGTGGGGTATTATAGTAGCCATATAATAGGAGATACAACCTGTCCTATGGTTAGGTGAGGTGTTTTAACAAATTAACACTATTTATTTTATTATATGTTCTCCCATAACAATACACAACTAACACCAATAATATATTATTGTAGTATATAACAATAATATATTAATAACACATTAAACTATATAATAATAATTACCAGCGTAATTATTATCGTACATGGATGTAAATACTAATTCCTAACAGTTTAAATTAAATTAACACTAAATCAATGGTCTTGAACTAGATTCTTTGATCTAGTGCTACTTCCACTTGAGTTGATGGTTTGATCCTAACCCTTGACTGGTTATAGATTGTTATTGACTTGCTAGGTTATTCAAGGTGACAATGGTTAGTTGAGGTCTATAATTATTGATATTCTCATCTCATTATTTGAATGGTAGAGAATTCCTGACTATTCTTGTCATCATATATTGATCAAGGAAGAAATCTTCCATTTCTCTTGTCTCTTGGTTGGCACTACATCTAACTTATTATGATCCTTAAATAATTGTTGCAATCCTTTAGGGTAGATGGAAATAACTTGAGTTTTTGATTATCTGTTTTCTAATCATAAGTTTGACACTGTACTTTCAATTCAAATAGAAATGGATGGTATAGGATCTTCAGATGACATTCCTTTAAATGTGGGTAAATCTGTAGGTGAAATATTCAAACATAGGTGTATCATTATTTTCATGCAATTGAAAATTGGATCTTTAGGATTCCAAGGTCCTATTAGGTTCTCTTTCAGCTTCTTGTGTTTTCTATAGTACCTTCTAGAATTTTCATTGCCAAAGCCTCTATTACGTGATCTATGCTAATGGGGAAGAAATGTGGGGTAAGGTAAAGTACTCATTGCTGGAAATAAACACACATACATGAAGTAAATAGATTGCTGGAAATAACACACAATCTAGAAGTAAACACACTTTTCTTCTAGGAAATAAATGACAATTCAACAATGTGTGAAAATATTGCAAGGAAATGAAAATCTAGTGTATAACACCTGTAGGGACAATGTATACAACAAATTATAATTTAAAGAGTCAAAATCATTTATTGAGAATTAACATGATTCTACACTATAGAATGCTTTATGGGAGGCAATATACTCAATACCAATGAAACAAGAATACTAGTTCTTGGAGGAGTGGGAGTCTTGCTTCACATTGAATCAGGATTTGACAAGGTAACATTCTCTCAAAACAGAGTGGCTATTTTATTACTGAAATATTATGTCTTACAAAAATGTACTGAATCTTTCTATCTCTCTATCTCTATATGTCTATATATGTATGTTCTCCCTTTTTAATCTATCTACAGGTCTCTATATATGTATTTATTTCAAAGATGCATTTACAACCATAGTTGTTCTACCAATTCAGATGGAACTAAATTATGCCCAAAATAGATGTTGAATTTGGAACCTTGCTGGATGTATAATTGTCTGATAAGTTATCCCTGGATCTTTAGAGTATGAGGAATCAAAAATATTCTGATCTGCTCCCAATTGAAAGGATTCATTGATTTCTCTATCATTGGATGTTCATCAAAATAATAGAATCCCATTGGTTCTGGAACTTTGGAGAAGTTCCAAACTAAAGGGGACTGTTCTTGATCTAACTGTGAAAAGTTTCTAGAGCTAAATGCAAGAGTTACTGAAACTAAGTCTAAAATGGGTTTTGAAACTAAATAATAGAGCTCATAAAAGTTTGTGATATGAGTTCTGGAACTAATCTGGATTTTAGGAACCAAGCCGTAAGGAAAATTCTCCCAAAAACATGTTGATCCAAATTCATACTTGGATTCTTCTAACTGAATTTCACCTGTTTTATTACAAAAAATTAATTTCCACACACTTTGTTAGGAATTACAGAGTATTTTAAACTTTAGAACTAAATTTAAAAAAAATGGAAAATTACATCCTAACTTACATTAGATCAAACAAAAGCCACAAAATGTAGTCAAACTTGATAAAAAGGAGAGTAAAATAAGATCATCAATTTTGCATTAATGAGACATATTTTGGCCTTATCATACATCCGCTTATTTTCACCCTAGTGATTTAGAAAAGAAATTACATCTTTCTAGTTTCATGGCCTAATCCCTCCTCTGATGGAGAAACAACTTAGTCCCCAACCATGATATTTAGGGAAGTCCCTAGTAGTCTTGTGTCACAAAGTCATCGATTTAGAAAGGACCTAAATCTTTCAAGCTGACAAATTAGCTTCAGTACCACCTCACATATGAATCCACTGCCCAATGGATCCTCTAGTTGTCACTGGTCTACACCACCAATTGTAGCAGGAATCATCAACCTCCCGCAAGTTTGACTAAAATTATTATCAAAGCATTTTCCTACTACTCTACCTACAAGCACTGGAAAAATTAGCAAGGTTGGAGAATCTGACAGCTAATAGGAGGAAAGGACCACTACCTGCATTCGCAATATCTACCTGGGTAGCTCATGTTTTGGCATCGATCGAGTGGGTCATCTAACTACCATGGTGAGCCTTTATGCAAGTTGTCACCCAATGTTGGTGGTCCTTATGATTATTGTGGATATATTAGCCAAGTTTGAGGAAGTTGAATGGATCCAAATTCCTTAGAACCAATCATCCAACATCCACACTAGGTATGGAAGGTCATTCAACCCAGGATGGATGGGTCATATGGACGTAAGGTTGGAATGACCATGGTATCATTGGTGCATCTGATAGGATAGAGGTTGTTTCATCAAGGTTAGATGATGATTACAAACCCTCTTGGACATAGGATGGCATGGATCTAGATGGCCTATGGGTTGAGATGGTCATCTAACTCCTATTCTTAGAAAACGTAGGCATGAACCTTGTGAGACTGGTCATCCAACCCCCTAGGTACTGGACAGTGTATAGAATCCATGGTTAGAAGACATCATCAGGCATGCTATGGACCACCTACATGTGCTATGGACCACCACAGGTTAGATTGGCCATCTAACCTCTATTAGCACTATACACACAGAGATAGACGGTCCCATAAATTTCCGCTAGTCTCCGCATACTCCATGGTCACTCTATATGACATGTAATTTAGATCAAAAAATCATGCTCTGGGAAGCTTCCATATGGCTATACGGCCTACAAGTTACACGCTCATCCAACCCCCATGGATGGTAGTGGATAATGATCACCTTAGACATCCTCGATGACATATTTGTATGGATCTTACGATTCTTACATGTCTGTCTAACCCAAATAGTTTTAAGGATGGGTCACGGGCATCAGGCGAAGGTAGGTGGGTAAATGACAAGCTCAAAAACTTAGATCACTTAATGAAGTATGGCACCCATGAATCTCCCTTACGTAAGCTCATACTTGACCATTTCATGATGGTCTCCATTGCATGCATCTTTAATACATCCATGCCAGTTGGTGGGCATTGTTAATCTCTCCTCCCTTCTTTTTATATTTTCATCACTTTATCACCTTACGTTTTGAGGGGATTACATCTTCATGTAATGATAAAGGAACATCTGTCAAAATTGTCATTTAGAGCTATGTGGGAGATATTAGGCATCTTATCACATTTACATTGCATCTTCTACAAATTCATTTTCCCTTACTAACTATCATTTTACATGGATTGTGCATGTTTTTCACATACATATACAATTGGTGTTTTGTAGGAAAATAATCTAGCTCTAAAATCGAGATACCATTTCCATTACATTCTAAATACTAAAACATCTCCACGTAAATTTTATATATATCACAAAAATAGGTGTCCATACATACATTATCCATACAATCATCATCCCAAAACCATGTTTCATTGTTGGGGGGAAAGGCCCCTGCAACATATATAATAAACACTATCATACATCATCATCACTATCACTCTCGTGTACTATGAGAGCCCTTGAAATGGATGTCTCATCCCCAATGCGACGTTGTATTTCATGGCATAAAAAATTCTCCACATGCCTTCATAGCTTCGCAATTTCCATGTTCTGCTATGAGAATTGGCACTATAAATCTACATATCGTGCGAACACGTCCTAAGCCAAGGTACCACAACCTGCTGCCTCTCGGGCATGTCATGTCTCCTCACATGCCTCGTCCCTCTTGCCAAGTAACATTGTATATTCCTATGTTGTTATAGCCACTGACTCAAATATATGGGAATGCTCACCTGTGATATCATCAAAACACTCTAGCATCCCTCCAACTAAAACATCATTCGGCACATTCCACATCAATGTGTAGATCGATGTGTCTACTATCAACGACCAATAGGAATCTCCTGTATAAACAACATATAACCTCATATTAATCACATGCGTACAAAATACCATACATAATTCATTAGTCACACGAATACTTATGCTCTGCCACCGTCTCCGATACAGGGTCTGGGCCACCTCCCTCACCCACTCATCCTAGTGGAAAATACATAGTACCTGTAAATACTGGGTATATTAATACCCACCAATGTGCTTCCCACCATGCTTGATAATCCTCGGTGCACCCCGCGTCATCTACATCTACCACTATTATCACTGGGTCTACCACATCTGGCCCAGGTGGTATGAGCTACTCTACTATGGGCCCTAACCTTTCTCTTGCTCTCTTAGGATCCCTAACTACTCGTAACCAAATGTATGGCTCAATGGTACATCCTACGCCATACCAAACTATCGTGATACCCTCTCCACCTGAAAAAGTTTCACTAAGCCTTGAAATCAGTCATCTAACCACATAGTCCTTTGAATGCATTACAACTCCATAACATCCTTACGACATCCACTGTAATCATGATATGGCCTTCATATCATTGACTCTGGCCCCATCCTATCTATCAATTCCCTGAAGGTGTATGTGTCTGTATTCCTACTATGAACACCAACATAACATCGAGCGAATATCTTAGGTTGAACCCACTCCCCTCATTTCCCTCTAACTGGTATCAATATTACCATATGCTCATATGCCCATACATGTAACAGCGTGGTGGGCCCTATACCCCCACCATGATCATCATGTGTAAACTGATACAAGTCCCTATACATATGGGCCAATACACATCATTCCCATGCATATCTCATCCCATCATCCTCTATACGTTGACATATGTTGTGCATATTATACAAGATGCCAACACCACCTCTTTCCACATCTATACATGATGTAATAACCACTACGATGAAATTCCGCAACCACAAAACTCTAGACTATAATATCACATCCAAACTGATATGGGCCTCAGCAAGTACCTGGGCTCCTACAAATTACCATCTGGCCAAGTGAATTTTTTGTTCTATATCCACTAATGCCATCACTTGTACCCTCTCCCTAATAACTGGTAAATGTAATATGTGATATACATCCTCCAACGTCACTGTCATCTCCCCTATAGGAAACAAAAATTTATACATATCAGCACACCACCTCTCACATAATGCAGTCAACATGGGCATATTATAGGGCACATCCCCCATCAAGGCTATATGTCGCAGGTTGGAATGGTCCACCACATTGTACTCCTCATCCGAAAAATCCAATCCCAACAACATACTCAAGTGACAGCCACCACGGAACTCTCTCGAGTGGATATCCCTCTGCACACCACCAAAAAACAATAAAAACCTATGTTAGAACTTAAAACATGATCAAACACACCCTTTTAGCCAACTACTAGAAATTCCTAATAGTCTATACTAGGGCACCCAGATGTAGGACTGAGGTGCCCAAGAACAGGACTCTAGTAACCAGGTCTGGGCACACAAGTCCCATGGCCTACTAGCACCCTCACCACTTTTTTCCAGGCTAGAAACACCTAGAAAACTAATAATCTCAAATTTTCAAAAAATTTATCCAAAACCGACATATATAGAGTACATTTTTTGAAAATTCACACAATTACCAACTCCACCGTAGTATGTGATGCCACTGCATTCGTCACCCTCTCAAACTGGCTAGGACGTAATGGTCTCACCTGAGGCATCTCTACTTGCTCTGTACACACTCTCACACTCACGTAAAAGACAAATGAAGTGATAAGTTATCTTTTCCCTTTCCTATTTGTAACCATCATTCACATACCACCTTTACTAAGGGCTTTATTTTTTACTTATCACCATGACTAATACTTGCTACATTGTTTTGTCCATAACTTGAGAAATTATTCTCTTATTCACTCCCCATTTGTGGCATTATTTTCATAATTCCGCCCACCACCATAACTAACATGTTTCACATCCATAAGAATCTATTATTAGGGTTTTTCTATTCCTATCATCATGAATTTAACATATTGGTAATTACTTTCGGCTTAGTGTCCATTTTTTCCATCCCTCCCACTTTCGCCGAAAGGGGGGCATACTATTGGGGACATCCTATAATTCCCCCCACACTATCATGTGATATCTTACTATCAATCCCCCCAATGACATAGTTTGTGGGAAACAAACATTATTTTTCCTTGCACATCGTCTCATCAACTTTTAACCCCCCCTAACGACCTAATTTGGGGGCAACAAAGTGTAATATTCGATACACAATGTTTCACCATTTCTCTCTAATGACCTAACTTGGGGGTAACAAGCCAATTAAAACCACATTATAATAAATCATTCATCACTCTCCCCCCTAATGACCTAACTTGGGGGAAAATAACATAAAACCTCTCTAGGAGTAACCAACTGTAACACTTAACTAAGCGAAACCAATAAAAAAATTAACGTGTTCAAATCAACAAAAATTGAAAATTATATCAACCAATTTGCAAGCAACCTCCCTAATGACCTAACTTTGGAGTTTCATTCATCACTTCTTCCCCGATGACCTAATTTGGGAAGTTATTACATATTTCTCATTTCCTCACAGATGACCAAACTTGGGAGTTATCAATCTTATTATCTCGTGTTTCCTCCTAGATGACCAAACATGGGAGTTATTTATTTTCCATATTGCATCTCCTCCTAGAAGACCTAACTTGGGAGATATCAATCTTCATCTTGATTTAACTTCCAAATGACCTAACTTGGAATCTTTTCCATCGTGGAGACACCCTTGGGGTGGGGGCAAGAGGGCCTTCCCTTTGTCACTCCTATATGGGTCAAGTGTTTGATCTTAATCATTTAGATCCAAGAAACCAAAAAATTGATCTAAGTCCATCTGAAGTGGCCAGATCTTGAGGTCATAGTTAAAGATTAGAGAATAACACACTTTTCTCCCTACACTCTTCCTCTGGTGCTAGGATGCACGGTCCTTTGGTTATTCATTCACTTATAAGTGTTTGGGTTGGGAACTGATCACTCCCTACCCACCTATTTAATCATCGTAGCACGTTCAAAATCATTACATTTCATTCCATCGCAACATTTACACTTTTTCATTACATGGATCAAATCACTAATCCATGGTTTGACATGCTTTATGGATCTATCAACATGATTCTACTACACATTTGCACGTTCTTCTATAGCTTGGACTTATCTAGATTTTTCTTAGGTACAAATCTCTATCTAATTTATGTTACCGAGCTTTCCACTCACCAAAACAAGGTGGGGGAAAATTTATTCATGAAATCACGCACTTACTATTACATTTTTAACCATGGGTATGTTATTTTATATATGGATCTCGCGTAGTAAAAGTATTCACTAGTGACCTATTCCCTAGTCAATCGTCAGTTATTTTTTCCTTAGAGTAAATTTTTGTACATGGTCGTCAATTTTCTGTGTGGTTTTGGTTGTCTCTCGGTATGTGTTACAGGTTGTAAAATGGTTGTTTGTTGTCATTTTTTTTTGTTTTGGGCACCTAGGGCTGCACCAGAGTACCCCAGTCCATGAATTTAGGTGCCCATGTCATCGTGTTTCGTGATCTTAATTTTTTTTGTTTGAGATCGGTCCTAACGGTTGTCTCATGCATTCCCCTAGGTCATAGTCGGAAATTTTGAGTCACTAGTGTCAAAATTTGAGCAAGAGATCCCTATATAAACATAGCATACTCACTACATTATGGGTGGACATATCACTATCAAGGGAATCTACATACTAAGGCAAGGGACTGAATTTGAAAATCTTCTACATCTACATCACACATTAGCATAGGGGAAAGGGTTATATTCTTTCTATTCCATCCAACATTTACATTTACATCTAGTTATTGCACCCTACCAAATGTGTCATTGACGCTAGGGCATCATAGGAAAAAATTGCACACACACGTACATAGAACTACATTGGGGTTTAAATGTATTGCAATGCTCAGTCATAAGTCCGCTAGTTTGGCAGCTAAGGTGACATTACACCAACAATAACACAATAGGAATGAAGGTACAACGAAGTTCACATGACACTTCCAGACTCAAATCCTGATCATTTCTATAGTATACAGTTCCCAGATACCAAACGAGGGCACCCTGAGGCACCCCAGTATAGGTAATCAGTCAACTTCTACCCTTCCCAAGGTCATCCAGTCATAACTTGTCGAGTCCAAATACCAGTCTGCTACAGTCCAACATAGACACAGGTAAGTCGCAATCAGGTTAATATCTTATCCTTGTTATTTCTATTTTAATATCCAAAAATCAAAAGTATAAAGCTAGCATTAAAATTGTATTACTTATTTCAATTTTATATTCTATAATGATTAACTAGATTTACTATTTTATTGTATTTAGTCTATTTTAGTTAAATCACCCTAATATGCAAGAAGAGGGTAAGGAAAGAACTTAGCTGATAACTGATAACTATTGTAGAGTGTCACAAGTTTGACTGGAAATTCCAGGAACTAGAACGAAAGTGTAGAGGTCCCAAAAAGGCTAGATCTAGAGGATCTGAGTGGATTGGGGCAACTACGAAGGGACTAGGATGCCCATGGGCACTTTCGTATGTAGAATAGGTGCTTATATTTATGAAAAATCTCAGGATTTGGTCTTCACAGGTCTCGAAGATGACTGCTAGCCTTCGCTATTTGTCACATTAATTTTTATGTACTGCACCGAATGCTCCAAATATTCCAAGAGGAAGAAATAACCTGCAAACGACCAAAAGGAAGTATCAAATCCCTAAAACAAATAAAAATGCATAATAAATGGGTCAGACTAACCTCAGTTACCACGACAGTGGGCTTACTACTCTAAACATTGATTTACTTTTCAGACCCAAATGTAGTTCTAGTGTGTGTGTACATGTCATGCCCTAGGTACTCCCATGTCAGTAGCACTATGTGAAATAGAGAGAAATAACTAGATGTAGAAAATGTAATAGAATTTGTGCATGGAATAGAATAGAATCCCTCCCCCTATGAATTGTGTGTTGATGTCGATCTCTTATCCTTGATGTATGGCACTATGTGGATACAAGTGATTCAACTCTTGATGGAGTGATAGTAGTAAGTGATGATAAGACCCACTACTATCCTGTACCTACCCTAGGTGCCCCAAATGAGGCTAAAATGATGGGAAGTGCCGCAAAAAATTGGGAATGCATTTAAAAATTTGAGGGAATGACGATATAAAAGTAAAGTAAGATGGCCAAAAGATGGGGTTAATTAGTAATTTATTCACTCAATAACCTTCTAAATAGTAGTATGAGATCAGAAGAAATAAGTGTCTAAAGTGCATGATTTTGTGACTACAACTATTAAGATCTTTAAATTCTCTTCAAATTTGTCTTCTCATATTCATACTTCTTAAGCATGTCACTTCCCTAGGTGAGGTATTATAGTCTTGTACCAAGCTAGGATATGTATTCATATTTCTCAGGCCCTTCTCATACCCGCCTACTAAGCTTTAAACATATTCAAGGGGGTTATTTCATGACACTCATACTTAAAAAACAAACTCAAAAAAATGATATAGCCCTACAATCCATCCTAATACTACCTTAACTCACTCATGGAAATAGATTATCAACATGATACTTGTACATACCTTTTGAAGCATATAACAAGTATTCTACTACTTGCTTACAAACTTGCAAATCTTATAGAAGAATCTTTCATGATAGTCCACCATTCTTTTAGCCTTCTTAAATGCTCAAATCACTCATATTACACAAGAAAATATTGGTCTTATCATACCAATTCAAGAGATATAAACTTATATAGATTTCTAGACACAATTGTGTCTCAACAATTTTCATTAACAAAAAATAAGCCTAATGAGGTCCTAAGATGGATCCTAGGGCATTAATGATAATCTAATTAGGAGGACTAAAACACTGTAATAAATGAACTAAGATAGTAATGAATAAGATTAAATAACTGAACTAAAAATCTAACAAGAAATTATTCTAAATAAAATAAAACCTAACTATGCAAGAGAAGGGAGAGATATGGCATAGTTGTTTTGTAGAGACTGTCATAAGTTTTCACACGTCTGAACAAAGAATATGGAAGTACAAAAGATCACTCAAGAACCTTGTGAAGAGAATATCTGGAAGATCTAAAGTGACTGAGGCACCTAGGAGTGTTCTAGGGCACCCCGAGGTGCCTTGGTTTGCTATTTGGGAACCTTGGTTCATGTCGATGCTCAGAAACCAGTTCTGGAATGGCCGTAACTTGACTAAAAACCCTATTTTTATATGACACTGGATTTTTCGAATGAACTATGTGATGACCTACAAGAAAAGAAGAAATATCAAACTATAATGAAAAATAAAATATGCATATGATTGGGTCAGACTGACCTCAACTACCAAACTAGTGGACTTATTACTAAGTGTTGCACTACATTACAGACTGGGATGTAGTTCTGGTGCATGTGTAGATGTCATGTCCTAGTTTTCTCTCATTCCAGTTACACTTTGTGAATTAGTGAGCAGTAGTAACTATAACAAATGTAAATAGTATGTGTGCATGGAGTATAACAGAATCCTCCCCCTATGAAGTATGTGATACAAATATTCCTAGCCTTGATGCATGACACTATGTGGATATAGTGGATGTAATGGATGAAACCATAATGGAGTGATAGTATAAGTGACACTATGACCCTCATTATGGTCTTATAATATTTATATTTATAGAGCTCTCAATATTAATTTCATAATTAATCCTGAAAAGGCTGACTGAGAAAAAGATAAAGATTACCAATAGCTAGAAATGACCCAAAAGGAGTGGGAATAGATTTGCATAGATCAAGGCATCCATAGTGGGGCTAAGGCACCCCGAGGTGCCTCAATATAGGCTGGGGCGGCCTGATTTTTGGCTAAAATGATGATTCAGTTGTGAAATGGGTGGGTAAGTACTGGAAAAGGAGCGGGAATGGAGAAATAAAATACAAAAGAAAGGTGGCCAAAAGGTGGGATTAATTAATACTGTAACCACTTAAGAACCTTCTAAATAGTAGTATAAGATTGGGCTAAATATTTTTTAATGTACATATTTTTTTGTTTACATTTTCCCCCACCTTATGTCGGTGAGCGGAAATCTCAGTAACATAAATTTGATAGATATGTGTACCTAATATACATGTAGAGTGTAGAAGAAGATGTGCCGATGGACTAGACTCAAGTGTGGAATTACAAAAGAAAAAAGTGGAGGAGCGTGAATTCTAAAGATGAAAAATGTCCATGAAAAGTGATGAGAGTGAACCTAGGGTGGAACACGTGTGTAGCTACTGTTGTGTGTAATGTACCTACATGGTTAGTATGACAAGTACCATTACAGTGTGTTGTCATTGTTGCTCTTGTTTTTGTTTTGGTTGTTTCCCCCAATTTGAGTGCTTGTTTCTCATATAACAGGACCTGAAAGGAGAAAATGATCAAGTAGTCAAATATGTATGTATGTAAAAATGTTGTGTAAAAGAGAAATGTTTAAAGTACACAAATGTACACTAAGCTAGAAATAGAAATGTAAATGGAACATGTGCATTTGATCCAAGTTGAGAAGAAATGTGTAGAAGGATATCTTGTATTGTCGTGAGTTTTTCGAGTGATCTCATGCCACCCTGGCTAAAGAAGTGTAGGGAGGAAATAGTCTGTGTCCTTCAACTCTAACTACTTCTACTAAATGTTTTTGAAGATATCTCTGTACCGCACTAGTTTTTTGGGTGATCGGATGCCACTGGAAAGAAAAGTGTAGAGAGGCACACCCATTGTAACCCCCAAGCATGTAACCGCTCTACAAAATTTCCAAAGGACACCATGTCTTGTCAAGGCCACTATGTATGGAGTTCATAGACTGGTCTGAAATCACTCGTTATGTGTGAACTAGTGTAAATACATTGTGTTAGTATAAACCTTTAATGATTTCCCCCTCTTTGGGGGTGCATGTGACAACCCAAAAATTAGAATGCGGCCCTAAGAGAGAACCAACCACACTCTTACTTGTAACAAACTCAACCCTATAGGGGCGAAGGGAAAGTTCTTGGTAGATATCAATGCATGTACAGAATGGGAAGGCTATCCAAAACAAGTGTTAGTATGCAGGGACATGCATGTAATAAATGTAAACGACACAAACCGTGTAAGAAAAACTACCAAGAATAGTAGTGTAAAACATGTAAGAAACATCAAGGAGACCACACAAAGTAGGTTAGAAACAAGGGACATCACTCATGATGTCATAAGACACACAAGACCATCATGGTTGTAAACAACACACAAGTGTGCACACAAGAAAAGGGAAAATCCCACATACAATAACAAACATTAGTAGACAAGAAAAGAAACACACAAGTGATCATGGAAACATAGAATCCTACAATAAAAGTGTTGCACATAGAATACTTGTTAGCATGTTAGAGTGAAAAACAATATGTCAAAGCATGAATAAGAAAATAGTATAATATGCTAAGTATAAAATGAAACAATAGCACCTATATAACATGAATGTGGATGCCACCAATGACTAGTATAGTAAGGGTAGAAGGCAGCATCCATGTCACCTATAAATGTCCTATATCTGTGATCACACTAAACAAAGGCATGAATGCGCATGTGTGTATGATAATTACATAGAAGAAATCAAGATAATATTATAATAGAGTGAACATGCAGGATGCTAGTAAGAAAAAGTAAATTTTCCCAAGACCATGCAATATGTTGTGGATGGATGAAATGAAATGCGAGATGGAATGATAGGAGAAATGTGCCCCCTTAGTGGATGAAAGTATATGTAGGGAGGATCATTTTGTTTTCCCCCTCATCAGTCCAGAATGAACCGTAAACGGGAGTGTGTTATCAGGAAATGGTGGAGTAGTTGTTGGATGTATGTGTCTAGTGTTCTGTGGTGAGCGTGTTTGTATAATGGTGATGAGATTCGAAATAGGTAGAAGATGCACGTGGACACTATAGGATAAATGTATACCACGAATTTCATGAATGTAATTGTGATGATTTATCCCTAAGTGTATATCACTATATGATGAATGGTAGAAAGTAATGATGAATCATGTGATGTTGGGCCCCTAGAATGTTGGCTAAGTACAAAATACGTGTAGGCACACAAGGCCTAAGTTAAAGAAAGGCACGAAAGGATAAGGAGCGCAGGCCAGGGTTTAAGGAAGAATGTGGCGCAGGTGGACATAACAAAGGGTTCGGGACTCAACCAAATTGGGTGTTCGGGGAAGAACATGTGAAAAGCATGACCCGACTATACATGTGGAATGGATAAGGTTCCATGTTGGTGACACGTTGGCCCAGGAAGGAGCATGCCTATGGTAGAAGCTTCCAAAAGTACATCATGGTGAAAAGTGGAAAGCTCTGGACTGGAGGAGCATGCTCTCATGGAGGACCACATTCAGACACTTGGCATCAGATCTAAGGGAACTGAAGGATGAGTTGGAAGCCCAGAAAGGCTATAAATACAAGCACCTATAGAGTAAACAAGAGAGAACTAGAAGAGGGCGGAGCTCTGCAGAAATACTGCAAGAACTCTATTAGTGGGTAATTGTATTTGGGAAAGGATGTATTGGGTATGGGGATTGTAATTTTTATTTTTGATAGCCTAGATACATTAGTCCAGTAGTAATGCATGACTGTGGTCTGCTTCTCTATGAAATTCTATAAGAGCTCCATGGATGTAATGAGGTTACCAGTTATATGAATATGAATATCAATGATTCTGATGCATACATCTTTCTCATAGGTTCTCTTTCATTTATGTTTATGCTAAGTATGGATGCTTATATACTTATTTCCATTATGGCACAAGTTATATAATCTATTAAGTACTCTTTTTCTGGAAAGACTACAAGGATCTAGAGGCCGTTATGAGCTCTATGGTTCTTGTATGTCTTAACTCCCTTTTAAATTTCTTAAGTAAAAATCATAGATGATGTTTCCCACTAAACTCACATAAAAGAGAGACTCGGCACCCACACGTGCCTCAGGTGAGTGCCCAACATCCGTTGGGTGATAGGCCGACGTGTATGGGGTTCCTTTATTTTGTGATAGGGGTAAAAATGACTACATCTTGGTTCCGTTGTCAGGACCTCTTTTCAAAGTTGTAGTGGGAAATAACATACATCATGATCTGTGTAGTGAGTAATGACAGAGTGGTTAACTTTGGAAGTATTGAATCATGGTTCAAGAGCATGGAGGATGAATTTTCTCAGAGATTCAGTACTGGACCTGATTTTGATGCCCGTAGATGGGTAGAAGAGAACCTCTACCATGATCTGTATGAAAATTTTTTCTACCGCTTCCTAGTAGAACTGTATGAATGGATCTCAGCCTATACGTCTAGATCAAACTGGAATTATGGATCATGTGTGTAGACCCAAGAAGAATATCAAGGGCTGCATGATGCAGATTTGACGTGGAACCATGCTATGGATCATTGGTGGAAAGGAGTACTGGATAACTACACTATGGAGTACACCATTTCCATATATTCTTGTCTGGAGATTGCTGAGTTTGAGTTTCTGTGGGAACCCAGAGGATCATTTCTACATGTTGTCCCTCTGGATATGAAAATATTGATGGTTACCATGAGTCTAGAGGCATTCCCAATGGCCGGCTAAACCGTTCTGAGCACTGGGTGAGGAAGCTAGGGTGGAGGAAGATGATAGATGTTGCGATGGAGAAAGAAAGTGAGGAGAGATGAATCAAGTATGGTGAATTGTGTGAAAGGGAGATTACTAGATAATGCCAGATTGCAGGTGTGATGGATGTATGGCAACATATGTTGCAGGAAGGATTTAAGGTTCACGTAGAGGATGTGGAACCTAAGCAGTCTGTGCGACCCCATCTTGGCAAGCGCATAAGAGAGATCCCTTAGGATTCTAATGAGAGTTTATCACGTGGAGAGAGAAGAACTATTGACGTGTATCTGAGCCCACCTAGTGGCAGAACCCTGGCGCTTGGTTTTCCAGATCAGGGGGAAAATATTGCTAGTCTGGTTGGTTACATTAGAAGTGATCGGTCTACACTAAGGAGATATAATTTCTCATTTGGGCCTTCTATGGATGCAAACACCAACCCAATGTTGGGAATTTTTAGACAAGGTATAGACATGCAAGATTTTGATCTTGTGTCTGGGAGTGGCACTAGGTATACTATTAGTAGTGAGGCATTGTCGCAGACCATAGGTGTGCAGTTTAGTGGAATTGTGGGGACCCTTAGCATGACCACTACAGGACTTGGTAGAATTACTTGGTGGATTTGGTGGTTCAGGAGGAATATGATCTGGTGGGTCTGGTGGATCTGGTGGTTCAGGAGGCATAGGACCTGGTGGATCAAGTGACAGAGGAAACATAGGCGGAAACCAAGGCTCTGGCTCAGGATGATTTGGGCCCCAACCACCCCCCAGGTTTTCTTTGAAATGTCTCTACACTTTCCCGATTATAGAGGTATTGAGGATGCTACAGAACATGTTCACAAGTGTGAACTAATATGACGCGCAAAGGGTATCACAACCCCAGAGTGGAAGGCTAGTCAGTTTGCAACCACATTGCAAGGGCGTGCACATAGCTGGTATAGGAAGTATGACCCTCATCAAACAGTGGTGGATTATACTACTTTAAAGAACACATTCTTAGTAGAATTCCACATCCCTGAGTTTGAACAGAAGAGCATCAGCGCTTTAAAGGAGATTCAACAAGGAATGGAAGAGAGTGTGCAGGAGTATGATGTGTGCTTTAAAACTCTCTTGTCTAAATTATCATATGATATTCACCCTTCACAGCATGCTCAATGGTTTGTTGGAGGATTGATCACACCTTTTAGAAGGGCCTTATCTCATAAAACTTTTACAGACCCATGCAAGGCATTGGAAGCTTCTCTACGTGCCGAGGTAGTTGGTAGTGTTGATACTGGCATTAGCCCGTTCCTGGAGGCTTAGATTACTACTATGGCTAAGCAGCTGGAAAAGTTGTCTACGAACTCATCCCATGAGACTCATAGTGGTTTATGGTGCACATATTGTGAAGTGGAAGGGCATGTCAAGGATAATTTCCCCTAGAGGATAGTACGCACCATGGCAGTAGACTATGAAATTTGTCATGGGGACCATGATGTAAGTAGATGCCCCTTGTTATAGCGCATAATCCGGAAGAATGTGTCTTGCTACTACAATATCTGCACCTCTACAACCCATGATATTAAAGACTATAGGCTCATTTATCAGATCCATGAGGCCATCGATCATGTGGTGCACCAGACCAGCATTGCCAGCAGTTCTAAGGGTGATGATCACCGTTATGAGGAGAGCGCAGTTGGAGGCGCACGCAAAAGAGGTTTTCAAGGAGGATTATGTGGTCATGGTAACCATGGAGGAGGAAGGAATGAGTTCTTACATGGAACCTATTTCAATTCTGGGTCTATAGAGCATTATAAATGAGAGTGCCTGGACCTGTTGCAGTGCTCATGGTGTGGAAAGAAGCACAAGTATGAGGAGTGACCAGAATTGTTTGAGCACATGAATCAATAGCACCGGAAAGAAAAGGGCATTGTAATGGTCAACATTAAAAAGGTAGAAACACAGTGATTGCCACGGGTAACATGATATGTAGGTTTGGATCGTATCTTGGTAACAAGGGTAGAAGCCACACACGCAAGAGATATACCAAGGCAGAAGAACCTAGTTTCAAGGGAGGAATTAGTTCATGGGAAGTACCTAGACCCTGTGTGTCAAAAGGAGGTATATTAAGACACCATGGATGTCATTCAGATTTTACAAGGAGAAATTCAGTGTCTAAAGGAGCAGTCTAGGAGGGAGGAAAAAGGAAGGAGAGTTGAGGCACCAAGGGATGACCTGGATGAGTTCAAGGAAGTGTGTAAACTGCTAAGGCAAGAGATAATTATTCCATTGCTAGGATCATGCTTAAGAGAGAAGGTACCACACGTCAAAGAAGAGTACGAGAGGCAGGCCTTGCACAGAAACTTTCCCCCTCACATCCTTGACTATGACAAGGAGATCACATTGAATGTAGTTGTAGATGGATGGCTCCTTAGTAATATCCTCATTGACACAGGCGTGGAGGTCAATGTTCTAACTTTGGATGCATGGCATCAGATGGGAAGACCTGCATTACAGCCATCTTCAAATGTGTTGTATATGGAAAACAAGACTAAGGAAATGCCCATCAGTGTCTTAAAGGATGCAGCTATCACTATCTAGGGAGCTAAGTTTACTGGGGACTTCGAATTCTTGGTGCTCGCTAAGGTAGACAATTTCCTAGCACTACTTGGGTGCCCATGGTGTTACAAGAACAATGTGGACCTTTGGTTCAACAAACGGTACATCAGATTTGAAAATAAGGAGGAGCGGGTCATTATACCCCTGTCTGATGGGAAATCAACGCCCTATACTAAACCTAAGGGAGAAAAAGTTCTGGACAGGATATATGTGCGCTCAATCAAGGACCTAAAGATAATCCATCCTACCAACGAAGTTATCCATTTTGAGGATGCTCAGACAGTAAGTGATACCACCAGTATAACATGTGACAATTGGGTGTATGGAACTTATGAATTGATCGGACGGTAGCTGAGAGGGTCGGTGACCAAGGTAACAAAGGTGCGCACATTCTGGTGCCTAGGAGGAAAGGAAATGCCTAAGTATTCAGGAGGAGCCTTCCCTGAGATCTTTCTGTAGGAGATGGAAGCTCAGTGGAAGGAGGAGAAGGAACAAAGAGGGATGATACGTTATGTCCTACTCGGAACAGTGGCACGATGGTGGGATACACATCAGGAGAGCCTTTTGGAATGGCGTGAGGTAAGAATTGCTTTCTCTGTCAGATTCTCTAAAAGCAACGTGCCCACCACCACCAAGGACTTCCATGGGAAGGAGCCCGCCTCTTTCCATATCTAGGAGTGTGACAGGATCTGGAGAGAAGGCACAAAAGCTTTTCCACCATCCCTCTAGGTGCACAAGTTGTATTCTACACTACAGGGTTGCGCACGCATGGTACATACATTCAGAGACACGCTGCCAGATAGGGAATTGGTAAGAGCTAGTGGCTGACCTCATTCAAACCTTTGAGTATCGGAGTACGAAGACATTAATTGATAAGGCCTTGTAGGGTGTCAAGTGCCTTACCATAGGGGATAATGCCATGGTAGAAGATAGGTTGTTGGATTTTCTAGGTGGAACAAGTTTGGAAGCATGCTTTGAAGAGGAGGTAGACAAAACATAAGAGATATAGCTTAAGCACGCATGTTCGGAAAAGGAGAAAGGGAAGTTGGTGTATGTGATTGATGGGGAGGAAGTATAAAGCTTAGATTTTATCCATTCTGTAGGGACACGTGAGGTAGTGGACAATGTTGATACTCACACACGTGCCTACCATGAGCCCTTAAAGACAAAGAAGGTTAACATTGGTTTAGGAGAAGAACCTAAGGAAGCTATTATTGGAGATTACTGGTCAGAGAAGGAAGTCTCTAAAATCATTGATTTGTTGTGCAAATTTGAGGATTTATTCCCACGCGAGTACCATAAGCTCAAAGGCATTCACCATTCCTTGGGGGAGATGAAAATAAAGTTGAAGGACAATGCGTGCCTAGTCAGGAAGAGACCCTACTAGATGAATTCCAATTTACAAGCGAAGGTTAAGGAGGAGATAAAAAAATGATAGCTTCTGGGATCATTGAATCAATGGAAGAATCAGAATGGATAATTCTGATGGTAATCAACATCAAGAAGGATGGGCGGATTAGGATCTGCATGGATTATAGGGAGTTAAATGCAGTTTGTGTCATCGATCCTTTTCCAACCCCCTTCACTGAAGAAATTTTTGAAGGAGTCATTGGGCATGCAAAATCTATTCCTTTACGGATGGATTTTCAGGGGTACCACCAAGTCTCGGATTGCAAAGGAAGACCAGGAGAAGATAACTTTCACCACTGAATGGGGAAGTTTTGCATACACGGTCATGCTCTTTGGGTTGAAGAATGTGCCTGATGTTTTTTTGCGCATAGTGGTGCAAGCATTCCAGGAATTCATCCATAATTTTCTTCAGGTCTACTTGGATGATTGGACAGTGTATGGTCTAGTAAAATACCATTGTGACAATCTGAGGTTAATGTTTGAGAGGTGTAGGTAGTTGAGGATATCCCTCAACATTAAGAAGTGTGTATTTTCTACACCCTTTGCGATGTTATTGGGGCATATCATATGTAAGGAGGGCTTGCTGGTAGATCCTGCTAAAGTTGTAGTTATTATGGGGTTAGGGGAGCCGACTAGCCAGAGCGCAGTGCACGGATTCCTTGGGCATACGAGTTATTACAGGAAATTCATCAAAGGGTATGCCAAGATCACCATGCCTTTAGAGGAGATGCTCAGACATAAAAGTGCCTTCCATTGGGGAGAGGCGCAACAGAGGGTGTTTGATACATTAAAGGATAGGCTTGTCACCACACCTATATTACATTTTCCCTCTTGGGACAAGCCCTTCCATGTCCATGTAGATGCCTCAGGAACCACTATTGGAGTAGTGCTTGCACAACCAAGTGAAGGAATTGTTGATCATCCTTTGTGTTTTGCAAGTAGGAAGTTGACACCAGCAGAGCAGAATTACACCATGATTGAGTGCGAAGCATTGTCAATGATCTACGTTCTTTTCAAGTTCAGGAAGTATCTGCTGGTAACTCCCTTTCTATTTTACACCGATCACATGGCATTAAAGTATTTAGTGAACAAGCCCATTCTACAAGGGTGCATATGTCGGTGGGTATTGTTATTTCAAGAGTTTGAGTTCACAGTAGTAGTGAAGCCTAGGAGGAGTAATGAGTAATTATGGGTCTGACCATCTGTCAAGAATTGATTTAGGGGAGGACACAGAGTATTGAGGAGACAATGCCAGATGCGTAACGATTTAGGTTACAGCGCACCCTTGGATTTGGAGGAGATTGCAGTATTTTTAAAGGAAGGTGTGGCACTAGAAGGAATGAAGGCATTAGAAAAGAAGCAGCTATTCATATGCGTCGTGCCCTACATGTTGATTAGTGGAGACTTATACAAGTTGGGATGTGATGAGGTGTTACACATGTGTGTACTAGAGCATGAGTGCCTCGCCATCATGGAGGAAGCACACAGAGGGAGTGCGGGTGGGAATTATGTAGGTGCGCGTAAGATATTAATGGTAGAATTGTGGTGGGAAACCCTGTACAAGGATTGTAAATACTATTGTAAAGCGTGTGACCATTTTAGTGCATTGGCAAGCCTAGAAAGAGAGATGAAATGCCTTTTTGCCCTATACCTAGCATGTAGAACCTTTTGATAAGTGGGCAATAGACTTTGTAGGCCCTATTGCAGCAGTGACGTGTAGGACTGGGTCACACTATGTCATCACTTACACAGACTATTTGACAAGGTGGGTAGAGGCAGCCCCAACTAAAGACTGCACAACCGCCACAATGGAAAGATTCTTGTGGGAGAACATTATCACGAGGTATGGATGTCCGTTGAGTTTAACCAGGGATAGGGGCACGCATTTCTTGAATGAAAACGTGAGGATCCTGCTAGCAGAGTTCATGGTGGCTCATCACAAGACTACACCCTATCACCCACAAGAAAATGGAATCTCAAAATCATTTAACAAAATACTGAGTCATACCCTGACCAAAATTTGTGATGTCGGCAGACAAGATTGGGATGACAAAGTATCAGTAGTATTATGGGCTTACAGGACAACTTATAAAAGGTTGAACAAAGCCACACCATTTCAATTGGTGTTTGGCATGGAAGTTGTTCTACTGGTTGAATTCATGTTACCTTCTCTATGAATAACACGCGCAGGAGGGTTGGCTGATGAGCAAGTGTTGGAAGAGAGAATTGATGAGTTAATGAAGCTGGATGAGAGATGATCACTTACTAGGTGGAGCCAAACAAGAGAGAAAGCAAAGCAAAAATCTTGGCATGATAGCCACATTAGAAACAAGAATTTTGAGGTTGGGAAGATGGTCTTACTATATGATTCGAATTTTCTACGCCATCCTGGGAAGTTGAAAGTCCATTGGTTGGGTCCTTACACAATCTCATACATCCTTGATTCGGGTGCGTGCTAGTTACAAGCGCTGGATGGGACGAAATTTTCTGGACACTTCAATGGGAGTAGGTTGAAGCCCTACTATAAATAATTCTTCTTGGTGTTTCTAAATAAGGTAGTTTTGCCAGTTAGTTTAGAATTTTCCTTTATGCATTTTTCCTTTCTTGTGTTTTGCTTTCACATTGTTGTTTTGTTTTGTGCCTTGGGCACCAGTAACCTTATTAATTTTTGAAAATTTTTGAGTGCGCAGAGGATCACGCATCATTTAAGTGTGGGGTGGAATAATGTGAAGGAGAGCATGGTTAAAGTGCCAAGGAAGTTTGTGTTGAAAATCCCGGTTGAATGGTCCTGTTGAAAGAGGTGTATGAAAAGAAAAGATGGAAAAAGGATGGTTGGTGTCAAGATAAATCTACTTTCAGATCCCACGTACAAAGGAGGAGAAAGCACATTAAGCAACATGAGGTAGGTGAGAGAAAAAATTAGGATAGAAGAAGTGCCTTCGGCACTAGTTACGCATTCACAAGATTCTCCTATCATGTTGGATTGTTTACACACCAGAAGGTTGGAGGATTGTCCACATATGTTGGGGCGTGTGAGGGAAAGCACTAAAGACGAGCTTTGTTTGAAAAATATGCATTAAATGTAAAACGTATGGTGGTAGGTGAAGTAGCACTTAATGCTTAAAAAAGGGAAAAACTATAAATAAAGGGGTCGAGGAACTTCATTATTCACTTTGCGTAGAAGGAGAAAGAATCACTTTTTACACCTTTGAAAATTAAGGCTTCCAAAAAACTGATCCGTGTGAAGAAACATTTGGAGAGATTGAAGCGTGAGTAATTAGTTAAGATTTTTGAGTCAAGAGGAAGGTATTTCATGGGCTTAGGAGAAGTGTGAGAAGGTGTTGTCTTGTGAAGGGAGTATCCCAGTTAGGGTTTGAAGAACTAGGGCATGGGGTTAAGAAATTTTCTTCACAAGTTTCGAGATCTAAGGTTGGAGAGAGCGGAAGAACAGAGTAACACAGAGTGATTGAAGTGGTAAGAAGACCTAGATAATGGCACCCAAGAAACCAGTTAGCACACCCAAGAAGGGTAAGGGAAAGGGCAAGGGAAAACAACAAGAAACTGAAGCACACACAAATGAGGAGTGGTATGCAGAAATGCAATACCTAGATGGAGTGTTGTTGGGGAAGGAGTGGGAGTCCCATCTTAGGAACATGTCTGTGAATGATCATAATCATCAGAAAAACATAATCAAGAAGGAGATGGATTTGGAATTAGTGTGCCCAACAAACAAAAGGAAACCAGAAGGGTTTCCCATTTACAACAATGATTTGAAGGTTAAGTTGGAGAAGGTAGGGTTTTTACAACTCTTTGAGTTTCCCTACTTCAGGAAACCTGAGTGCCTGTATCAATGGCTGATGTCGCGCATCCATGAGGACTACTTCCACTTTACAGGGCACAAGATGCACATAACCCCTTAGCTCATTTCACATTTCACATGACTCATCTGTGAAGGAGACGGTTTGGAGGATGATTTGACCGACAAAGAAGTGATTAAGGAAACTATCGCCGCTTATACATACAAGAAGGGGTCAAGGTATTATGATGTCGCAGACATTAAGGATCTGGTAATGAAGATGGCTGTGCACCTGGTATCAAAGTTAAATGTCTAGGAGAGATGGACCCAGGTCAATAAGCCATGGTTGAATGTTTTCAGGAATATTTTAGAGGGCACCATCTACAACTTGTCCACATTCATCGCAGATGATATTGTTAGTTGTGCGAAGGAAGGCGACAGGATCCTTTTTGGCAATGTGCTTGCTAACCATTATGTTTTCATAGATTTGGGGTATTGGATGCATCAGAAAATTTTGTATGGGATTACCCTACTGAAAAACCCTTGATCAAAAAGATGTTTTAGAAATAAGCTTGTGACACCATGACAATAGTGCACAAGGCGTGCTTGGAAAAATGGTACACGTACCTAAGGAAAATGTTCGGGGCAGAATGGAGAATTCCTGAACAACTGTCAGTGGCCACTATGGGAGAAGCAGAATTTGTTGTGTACCAGCATTTCTACTTGGCTAGATTCAAACTGATAGACGAGACATGGAGCCCATGGTGCAAGCTCCCCTTTGCCTTCACAACTCAATACTTCCAAGCAGGAGTAAATAGGTTCAAGGAGTCCAACAAGTTTAAGCTGTACCTTGGCAATTTGGACCAGGACCATAGGAAATTGCACAAAGGGTTGGTCTAACTCAGCAAGCACATGTACGTAGAGTGGTACGTGTCACATGAAGTACAAATGAAAAGGCCCATGGCTTTTCCCATTGCAAAAGGATCCGCAGCGCATTTGTACATCCGCATAAGACCCAATTCGAAGAAGGGCACATATCTAGAGAACGAGGTGTCTATACCTCAGGATCCAACTGGTAGGAAGAGACCCACACCCAAATGGGAGGAAAAAGAGCCAGAAAAGAAAATTCCCAGTGTGGTGGAGACACTGGCAATAGGTTCCCCTAGGACAAGTGCTAGGACTAGTATGTATGCATGCAAGAATAATCCCATAATCAGAGAGAAGAATCCAGAGTGAGAAAAACCATAGAAAAGTCGTCAGAAGAAGAAGAAACAAAGTCACCTACACCGGAATCCCCAATTAGGAAGAAGCAGAGGGTAGAAGAGGAGACCACCTTAGAAGAAGTTGGGAATTTGGACAAGTACATAGGAGAAAAAGATGACAGTGAAGAAGAAGTTAGTGGGGAAGATGATCCTGGAAAAGATCAATGGCCACCCGTCTTCAATATACAGGATTCAAAGGAGGAAGGTGGAGAAGAAGAATAGGCGTTCCTTTTTGTGCAGCGCAAGGATAGCTAGGTAGGATAAGGTGCACAGGACATGGGAAAAGGAGAGGAGGCTAGCGTGTAGAAGCAAGAGGCTCCAAGCTCTAAGCAGGAACAAACAACCCAGGTGGTAGAAGGAGACAAGACCAAGAACATTGAGACCCTGGTGGAGGAAAAAGTGGAACATAGTTCTGAGCCAATGATGAACAAGGAGGAGGAGGAGAGCACATAAGAGGAACGCGTGACAGAACTAGAGGCCTGGTTTTGACTGTAAGTATACCTAAGGGTATGCGCATGGGGGGAAGTAACGCAGAGGGGGAGAGGCTGGAGATGGGTTATATTGATGACCCCAAGAAATTGTTTCGTGCGCAATTCCAAAGTACAATTCTGTCGGAGGAGCTTGTAGCAATGTCATCTTTTGGTAAGGAGGCTACATACCCGTGGACAAGAAATATGCTCTTGTGGGAAATTGAGTCCCACCTTGATGAGCCAGAGTTTGAGTTAAGCCACGGGACAATAATAACATTGTCAGGACCAAGGAGAATATAACCCAGTGGTGGATACCCAGTAGCTCTTAGATGAAAAATTGTGCAACACACTCAACAAGGTCTCCGTTGAGATCGATGCTAGAATCATCGGGAAAAATGATAAGATTAGAGATTTGGAGGGGGAACTGAAGAAGAAAGAGGGAAAGCTAGCTGTAATAATAAAGGGTATAAGCCAAGAGAAGTTGATCAGTGATCAATGGAAGTGTGAGTTGAAGGATAAGAAGGCCAAGGTGGATGTCGTATACAAGAAGGTGAAGGCTATAAATAATGCTATAATATTGAAGCATCCGGACCTAGCATCACCCACACAAAAGTATGGATCTACCTTGGGATTCCTAGAGGATTTAACAAGGGTCCTCACCATGGAAAGATAGCTGCTAGCCTTTGAGTCTACAAAATAAGTGGCCGCATGCCTAGAAAAGGAAGATAAGTTGAAGATCATAGTGCTCAATGTGGAATACAGAAAAGTTCTTGCTGATGTAAGGGCTACTTCCTAGACTGCTAAGGATGCGTACGATAATTGCGCGGATAGAGACAAAGTGGAAGGCACCTTTGTCATCACTCGTAAAGTGAAACTCAAGGATTTATAGGAGAAGAACAAGGGAAATAGAGTGGAAAGGGACAAAATCCTTTCCAAAGTCGAGAAGAAATCTGAAGCCATTGAAACCTTAAGGGGTTCAATAAAAAACCAGCTGAAGGAACTATATCCATGTATTACACGAAGAATGGACACGCTGGAGGATATATGTACAGAGTTAGAAAAGATCACTGATACCATGACGACAGAAGGGGATGGACTAAATTTTGAGGAGGTGAGCACCCTAGTCGGTGACTTTTGTTAGAGAGCACAAGACAAAGTTGATGCCTGGAAGAAGTTGGAGGCCGACTTGTAAAAGGATTTTCCTAGCTTTCTGCAGTGATTCCTTCATGCTCGCATTATTTCTTCTTTCCCCATTCTTTCATCCCCTTATTCTTTTTCCTAGGTGTAAGCCTATTATATTCTTTCTTTCACTAAGAGAAGTGTTCCCACGGACAGAGAACATGCATAGTGTGGGGTGATGTTGGGCCCCTAGAATGTTGGCTAAGTACAAAAGGCATGTAGGCACACTAGAACATGTGAAAAGCATGACCTAACTACACATGCGGAATGGATAAGGTGCCATCCTGGCGATAGGTTAGCCCAGGAAGAAGCATGCCTGCGGTAGAAGTTTCTAGAAGCAAATCATGGTGAAAAAAGGCAAGCTTAGGCCTGGAGAAGCATGCTCACATATAGGACCACATTCAGACACTTGGCATCAGATTTGAGGGCGTTGGCGGATGAGTTGGCAGCTCAGAAAGGCTATAGATACAAGCGCATGCAGAGTAAACAAGAGATAACTAGAAGAGGGCGGAGCTATGCAGAAATACTATAAGAACTTTGTTAGTGGGTAATTATATTTAGGAAAGGATGTATTGGGTATGGGGATTGTAATTTTTCTTTTTAATAGCCTAGCTACATTAGTGCAATAGTAATGCATAACTGTGCTCTTCTTCTCTGTGACATTCTGTGATAGCTCCATGGATGTAATGAGGTTACGAGTTATATGAATAGGAATATCAATGATTCTGATGCATACATTTTTCTCATAGGTTCTATTTCATTTATGTTTATGCTAAGTATGGATGCTTGTATACTTCTTTCCGTTATGGCACAAGATATATAATATGTTAAGTACTCTCTGTCTGGAATGACTGCAAGGATCTAGAGGCCGTTCTGAGCTCTATGGTTCTTGTATGTCTTAAATTTCTTTTAAATCTCTTAAGCATAAATCATAGATGATGTTTCCCACTAAAATCACATAAAAGAGAGACTTGGCACCCGTGCATGCCTCGGGTGAGCGCCCAACATCCGCTGGGTGATAGGCTGACATGCATGGGGTTCTTTTCTTTTTTGATAGGGGTAAAAATGACTACATGTGATTGTATAGTGGGTGGTGGGATGAAACTTCCCTAGAAGGGGTAATGGCATTGATTTTTAGTTTAGTGTTTCTAGGTTTAGATGTAGAGGGTTTAAATGTTGTCTTACTTTGAAAATGAGTAGAGGAGGAAGGTTTGTCTTGATATTTAAGTTTTCCAATAGACATGCTTGGATTCATGGAGCTTAAGAGTATGAAAAATTTGATGAAAAGAAGAAAATTTCTTGAAGAGAACACTTTCAAAAAGAGGCGATAGAATACTCTGTGTGAATAGGTCTTGTAGTTCAGCGTTGGCTTGGGAATTAGTTATTTTGGCCAAATTGTTATTGTATATATATATATATATATATATATATATATATATATATATAGTGAATTTCTCATTGGATCCTTGCTTAAGTTGTGCTAGTTGGGCATAGGATACTTTACAACCAATGTTGATGGAGAAGTGTGTGAGGAAAGCATTAGCTAAATGGGTGAAGGAGGTGATGAAATGAATGGGTAGATCATAAATCCAATGCATGGTGTAGTCATGGAGGCTACGAGGAAAGCGTTTAGCTAAGAGGAGATGATCATCAGCAAAATCAAGACAAGCAACATGAAATGCTCGAAGATGCTCCTGTGGGTCACCATGTTTGTTGAAAATGGGCAATTTAGGAGTGAAAAAATTAAGAGGGAGAGGATAAGTAGAGAGGATAGGGGAAAAGGGAGTATGTAATAAGTAGGTATAATCTAAATATGGAGATGTAGTGGCTTGTTATAACTTTTGCATTTGGGCCTAGAGATCATGATACAAAGAGGTTAAATCTTGGTTGGAAATAAATGAGGATTATCGTTGATGTGAAACTAAAGGAGGTGTGAAGTGATTTTTAGGAGTAGGGACTGAAACTGGAACAATATAGATGGGTGGAAGTGTAGAAGTAAGGGGTTGTGTGGCTATAAAAGTGGGTGAAGTGAGAGAAGTATTGAATTCATCCAAGTTGGTATCTTCTTTGCGTGCCACATGTAAAAGTAGATCTTAATCATGTAGGTGTTTGGAAAGATGATCATTAATAGCCTTAAGGTGGGCTTCAATAAGTTCTTTAGGAGGAGAAGCCATGTGAAAGGAGTGTCAGAAACCCTAGAAGGTGCTATGAAGAAACGTGGGGTTCACCAAAATGATTAACAAAAGTAAATGCCTAAGATGGATCCTAGGATATTAATGATAATCTAATTAGGAAGACTAAAAGGATGTAATAAATAAACTAAGATTGAAATGAATAAGAGTAAATAATTGAACTAAAACAGTAACAAGCAATTATTTTAAATGAAATAGAAGCTAATTATGCAAGAGAAGGGAGAGATATGGCATAGCTAATTCATAGAGACTATCACATGTTGTTGCAGGTTTGAATAAAGAATCTAGAAGTGTAGACGATCACTCAGAACCCTTGTGAAGACTATATTTGGAAGATTTGAAGTGACTGAGGCACCTGGGAGTGTACTGGGGCACCTCGAGGTGCCCTGATTTACTGTTTGGGCACCCTGGTTCCTATAGATGCTTAAAAAATAGTTCTAGAATGGTGCTAAGTTGACTAAAAACTCTATCTATCTGTTGCATTGGATTTTCCAAATCAACTGTGATGACCTGCAAGACAAGAAGAAATATCAAAGCCTAACGAAAAATAAAATATGCATATGATTGGGTTTGACTGACCTCAACCACCAAACTAGTGGAATTATTACTTTGTGATGCACTACATTGCAGACCTGGATGTAGTTCTGGTGTGTGTGTGCATGTCATTCCCTAGGTTGATCTCGTGTCAGTCGCACTTTGTGAAGTAGCGAGAAATAGTAATTATAGAAAATGTAAATAATATGTGTGCATGGAATAGAATAAAATATGTTAGGTAAAACATAGTTTACCTAGGTTAATTTTTCATAGGTAATTATATTATTGTTGTAAGTTGGTTGTAAACATTATTTTGTTTGTAATTGGGAATAGTATTCATGTATCATATTTTGGTCTGTATTATTATTATATGGTTAAAACCATATATTTCTAATTATATATGCATGGGTTTGTTTATTGTTGCATAGTTGCAACATATTGGTTGTTTGTATATGGTTGTCCAATACCTATAAGTATTGCAGCCCATGCATTATAATTTGATTTTCCTGAATATCAATAAACTAATCAGGATTTCATCCATGTTTCATGATTTCATTTAGTATCAGAGCAGGTTAATCTTGCATGTGGAGAAGTGAGAAAGTTTCATAGAGTTTTAAGGAAATTCTGAGAGGGCAATAATGTTTGTGTGAGCCAGAAGAGCCACCCACATTCCTCCATAACAACCCTTTCATTCCCATCTCTCATTTTTCAGTGCATGATAGGAGAGCCTCCAGTTTAATCTCCAGGAAAAATAAAATAAATTATTTTTGGCACTAGTGCAGGGGGCACCAGGAAAAAAATTCTTCTAGAGCTAATTCTGATTACAAAAAAATTAGAATAAATTTTTTTAAAAAATCATTTTTTTCCCATTAGAGGTTTTCTATCTATATTTAGAGGTGTATTCAGTCACTATTAAATTTAGCAGTGCTGCCAAGTTTTGGAGGTTGTATGCATTTCTTCCTGACTGATCTATTCATCGAGTTATCTGATGGGCGAGTTGAGGATGCAACGCTTCTGGTCTGGCTGTTAACATTTTCTTCAGAGTTCCGAGTCACATGTGTCTCTCAACGTGCCCTGCACCATTCTACATGACCAAGCGAACATTTGAAGGAAGACCAGCATACGGGTTACACTGAGACAGATCCTACATCGGTCTAGCTTCATCCAACCCCTATGAGTGTTTCATCCCCTACTCGCGGTCAAGGAAAAATAAAACACATAGCCATTGAACGGGTGAGGAGATACAAACATCCACCGAGCCTTCTTCCACAGGGGCCAGTCACTTTGTTAGAGACCGAGCCTATGTTTAGATTGGGTGAGCCACATGAATGAAACTTGAATGACCAAGTGACTTCCTCTACAGAGATCCTACGAATTGACCCTGTAATACCGAAATAAAAAACATAGTAGCATTTAAAAACAAATTGAAAGCTAATACGTAGCAGCGGAGGATTTACACAGTTAGATCTAGTTTATCCGTAACCTAATCTTCCTTGGCTATTGCGAAACCATGTAGACACTATGAGGACATGCCACATCGACAGTTAAAAGGTTAGTCAATTTTCATATATTTCAAATGCAAACTAATTGAAACTATATTCAAAGTAAATCAAGTGCTTTATTGTTTGGGGTAATTGTTTACAAGAGGTAGGTGTTCTGTTCGAACCCCAAAACATTTAGTTTGATTTTAATGTAAGTTTGAATTAGCTAAATTATTGCATCCCCCACTAAATACAACCGCAGAAACAATAGATAAACATACTGTTAAAAATAGAGGAGGAAACCCTAATCTAGGGTCAAAAATGTTTTTCTCCCACATAGCTCAGTTTTTTATCCTGAGTATTTTTTTCCAAAGGAGGGGCATCTTAAACTGGATATTTTAGTTATTTTTTAAAAAGAGAGCCATTTTGAGCTCAAGAGGCCACCAGGGCCTCGAAAAATTAAAAACATTTTCCTACCATTCCATTTTTTCAGCATTTTGGATGTAATTATATTTTTCAGTGTATTGTACTAATTTGTAGGTTTCCATATTCAACCGCAAACATTGTAACTGCTAAAAACTAGCAAAGAATTATAAACAAAAACAATAAAAAAATTGGTTCTATAACACTCACGAGATCTTCGAATCTCTTTCACAACATTTGGTATAAACAGTGCCTCTGGGAAGCACTTACGGATAAAGCCTACTACAATGTACACTACTACACTTAATGCCTAATATAGCAATAACAACGTCATATGGGCATCATCCCTATAAATCAACGAGGAGTAATAAGGACATAGTGCATGCACTTTGAGCCATCTTATCGGTCTATGAACGATTGCACGACGTAAATCTGGACACTAAAATTATCTGAGTATATAGCGAATTTATGCATGTGTATGAGGATATTTCTTTTAGCCGGTGTGAATAATCACACATGCCCCTTTCAGTACTATCTTGGTACCACATATCAAATTCTTTCACGTACGTTAATGTCTCTTTCACATACTTCTGTGTATATTGAAAGGGTGAGATCCTTCCACATACCGATGGGTATATCAGAAGGGCACATATATAGAAAGCTTTGGTATATCAACCTTCAGGTATATAGATTGGGAGATTGTATACCTAGAGTGATAAGAGACTTACCATTTGTCAGTGAATTCATAAAATGGGCACAAATTCCCCCAAGTTCTTTCTTCTAGACTCGCAACTCATTAGAGGAGACAAATATGTTGCATGGAAGACTAAGATTAGAACACAACTTGAGTTTTAGGAGATATGGCCTATTGTGAATGGTTCCGTAACCAAATTACCAGATGATGCAGCACTATAGAGACAGTTTGACATGGCTAATCACAAGGCCAAATTCATTATGTTGTTTATAGTATCAGATGAATTTTAACCCCATAATTGAGATGCCACATCAGCCAAAGAAGTGTGGGATAAGTTGAGCACAGTATATGAGGCCAAAAACAAGAACATCATATTGAATTTTCAGACTTAGTTACAAACACTGAAATTCAAACAGAATGAGAAAGTTGAATATTTTTTTAGAAGAGTTGTAGAATTGAGGGATTCACTTGTATCCCTAAGAGAGGAGGTCACTGATATAACTCTCATTCCCATTGTTATAAGAGCACTCCCTCCTTCACACCGCATTTTTGTGACAACACTAAACTTGTTGGATCAGAGAGTTGATTTTGAAAAGTTTGTGAATATACTACAAAAAGAAGAAGAATTTTATAACAAAGATGATGAAAATGAGAAGGCATTATCTTCTCATCATAAAGGAAAAATAAAAATAAAAGGAAAATATCATTCCTCTCAAAAGTCCCAAACACAACATCAACATCAGCATGGGGACAAGAAAATAAATAAATTTCCTATCTGCAACAGAGGACATGATGTAAAATATTTTTGGTACAATACCTATAAGAAAGGTTCATCAAGTAATTCTGGACCTCAAAATCAACAATCTCATAAGGGACAATAACACTACAATCAAGGGAAAAAGAAGGGTAACTGGTGAAGAAAACCCCATCAGTAAAGAAATATAGCTGAGAAAGAAGAACATTAAGGACATGAGGACTTCTTGTACACTGCTCATTCCAGTGAACCATCCACGTATTCTAGTGATATTTGGTATGTTGATTCAGGAACCACTCGACACATGAACATGCATATAGACTAGTTTACTACAATGAGGGACACACTTTTGAAAAATCATGTTTCTTTAGGTGATGACTCTTCTTACAAAGTACAGGGGATTGGTAACATTTATCTACCTCTTTGTTCACAAAATTGTAGTCTATCTGATGTACTATATGTCCCTGGGTTAATAAAAAATTTATTATCAGTAAGTCAACTTCTAGATCACAACCTAAAGATTGACATTGATAGTCATACTGGAAAGAAAGTGTGTTTGATTCGAGACAAATCAAGAGGCTCGAAAATTTTTGCAAAAGCCTCCAATGTGGGATGTATGCTCCAAATTGAATTTTTACACAGATATGATCAAACACTTGTGGCTAATAATTATTCATCAGCATAGTTTTAGCATCGGAGACTTGGTCACATCGGTTTTAATTATCTCAAAACACTTCATCGGTATAACATGGTGAGAGGCTTTCCATCTCTCTAGAAGGATAGAAATAAGTGTCCTAACTGCCTAGTAGGAAAAAAACACAGAGCTTCATTCCAGAAGAGTACTTATCTATCTCATGGTAATCTTTATCTGGTTCATACTGATGTTTGTTGTAAGATACAACTGAATCATTCTATATTTCAATAATTCATGCTTTATGTTGATGACTATTCAAGAAAAATGTGGATATATTGTCTTCATAAGAAAAGTGAATATTTTGAGACCTTCAAGGAGTTAAAAGTGGCTATAGAGAATGAGATTGGTCATCATATCAAATCTCTTCACTTAGATCGAGGGGGGATTCACCAATAATGAGTTTAAACTCTACCTTCAAGCTCATGGGATTCATTGATAGATGCCTCCTACACACACACCTCAGAAAAATGGCTTTGTTGAGAGAAGAGTCCTTACTATCATGGAAATGGTGCATTTCATGATCGATGATTATAGACTAGCGAGGAAATTTTGGGCAGAACAATAAAGACGATAATTTATTTGTTGAACATAGCGCCCATAGTTTCTCTTGATGGCGTGACGCCACATGAAGCATGATCAAAGAGGAATCCATCTATTGCACACCTCATATTATTTGGGTGCAAAGAAAGCATGTACATACTCAAGAAGAACAGAAAGAAGTTGTATATGAAGCTACAAAAACTAATCTTCATTGGGTACAATGAAGAGACACTTGGGTACAGATTGATGGATCTAAAGACCAAGAAAGTCTACACCAATAGAGATGTTGATTTATTTGAGAAGAAGGAAGCTGAGACTCCTCCTCCAAACTCACCTAATGTAGATATTCCACCTATTGTAAAAATAAAAGTTGATGTTCCCGTTGAAGATGGCAGTGATGATGGGGATGATGGTGATGATCAGACAAGACCATGACCCACAAGATTAGTACAACATATGCCCAAGTGGTATACTAATATGATATGAGATGAAAAATTGGATGCTCCATCTGATACATCCACCTCTGGACCACAGACTCACAACAAAGCATGATAAGAAGTAAAATTTTCTTTGGTGAGTAGATTTATTGAATCTGATGATATGTCTATAGTCTAGGAATCCCTATAGTTGAAATATTGGAAATATTCCATGGATGTTGAATATAAGTCAGTAATGAAAAAAAACACCTGGCATTTTGTCGTTCTTCCACTAGGGAAGAAACCCATTGGTTGCAAATGGATTTTCAAAACAAAGTACAAAGCAGATGGGACCATAGATAAGTACAAAGGGAGAGTGGTAGAAAATGGGTACACACAAAAAGAAGGCATTGATTACGAGGATACATTTTATCCCACAGCTAAGATCAAAACGATTAGGATGATCTTTGCTCTAGCTGCACAATTTTATTGGTAATTTCATCACATGGACTTAAAAAGTTCCTTTCTAAATGGATATCTACAGGAATAATTCTACATGACAACCTGAGGGATATGTTATAGCTGGAGAAGAAACAAAGGTATGTAGACTCAAGAAATCTCTATATGGCCTTAAATAGGAACATTAGGTTTGGTACATTAAAATTGATGAGCATCTCATACAACATGGATTCTTCAGACATCCATATGATCCTAATATCTACCTCAAAAATTAAGGGGGGGAGATTCTGATTGTTTTTTATATCGACAATCTAGTCATCACTGGAAGTTCAGTGGATATGATCAATGCAATGAAGAAATATCTTAATCGATCATTCGACATGATAGATCTTGGGCTTATGCACTACTATCTTGGATTGGAAGTATGGAAAAAAGAGAATGACATATTTATTTCCTAGTTGAATTATACCAAGACAATGCTCAAGAAATTTAGAATGATGGATTGCACACCTATTGCTACATCTATGGAGATGAGATTGCAGTTATCTCGTTTAGATCCATCTCCTGTGGTAGATGCAACTCTCTATCGACAGTTGATCGAGAGTCTCATTTACCTAACTTATACTAGAACAAATATCAGATTTGCAGTGAGCTATCTTTTCAGGTTCATACAGGAACCCATATTTTTTCATTGGAAAGCAGCAAGGCAGATCTTGAGATATCTCAAGGGTACAATAGATCTTGGTCTAAAATACAAGAAGAATGATACATTCTTCTTGACTGGATATTCGGATTCAGATCATATAGGTAACATTGATGACATGAAATCCACTTCTAGATTTTTATTCTTTTTGGGATTTGGACCAATATCATGGGGAAGCAAGAAACAACACTTTGTTTCTCACTTTTCTACAAAAGTTGAATGTCATACTATAGGTGAAGCTGTTTGCGAAGCGATATGGCTACGTAATATACTAGAAGGACTTGGAATACCATAGGAAAAACCTAGCACCATGTATGTAGACAATGAAGGTGTTCTCAAACTTGTTCGTAATCTAGTGTTTCATGAGATAACAAATCACATCAAGGTACAAGTTCATTTCATACGTGAGCATGTCTTGAAACACAACATACAACTTTAGTTTTTTCCAACAGCTAAAAAATGATCATATATCTTCACAAAATCACTTGTACGTGACAAGTTCGAGTCATTCAGAGAATTACTCTCCTCATCCCTTGAGGAAATTCAAAATTAAGGGGGGGAATGTTAGGTAAAACATAGTTTACCTAGGTTAATTTTTCATAGGTAATTATATTATTGTTATAAGTTGGTTGTAATTTTGTTTTTGTAATTGGTAATAGTATTCATGTATCATATTTTGGTATGTATTATTGTTATATGGTTAAAACCATATATTTATAATTATATGTGCATGATTTAGTTTATTTTTGAATAGTTGCAACATCCTGATTGTCTGTATATGGTTATCCAGTACCCATAAGTATTTCATCCCATCCATTGTAATTTAATTTTCCTGAACATTAATAAACTAATCATAATTTTTTCCATGTTCCATAAATTTATAATCCTCCCCTTATGAAGTGTGTGTGATGCATTACTTCCTAGCCTTGATGCATGACACTATGTGGATGCAATGGATACAATGGATGCAACCCTAACGGAGTAATGGTAGAAGTGACACTATGACCCTCATTATGGTCTTATAAGATTTATATTTATAGGGATATGAAGCTTAATTTTTTAATTAATCCCAAAAAGGATGACTGAGCAAAAGATAAAGATGACCAACATCTATAAATGACCCAAACAGGAACAAGAATGGATGTGCATAGATCGGGACGCCTAGTGTGTGGTCAGGGTGCCCTGGGAAACCCCGGTATAGGCTAGGGCACCTGTATTTTGGGCTAAAATGATGGGTTAGTTATGAAATGGGTGGGTAAGTACTAGAAAAGGCACGGGAATGGTGAAATAAAATACAAAAGAAATGTGGCCAAAAGGTGGATTAATTAATACTTTAACCACTTACTTGATAATCTTCTAAATAGTAGTATATGAATGGGCTAAATATTTTCTAATGTGCATATTTTTGTGTTTACAAATGAATATCTACCTTTCTACAATGAATTCCATACCTTTATACCAAGAAAACACCTTTAAAGATTAAAAACATATCTCAAAACATCATGATCGTATATACAACATGGTTACAATCACAGAACAATCTTTAGACCACATAAACAACTTGCATTACCTCCTCAAATCCTTTTGATACTCAATATACAATAAAAAATTCAAAATAGATTAATCATAACATCAATATCCTTCCAATCACTATTACCAATCTTAGACAACCTTTTCAACCTATTTCAAGATGCTCACAATGCCCTTCCTGTCTTGCTTGTTAGGTAAAATCAGGCTCACTACACATCTGCATGGATTATTCATGTATATAACACTTCTAAGATCACACAACAATATAATTTCCATGAATATGAAGCATTCAACATTCCAACACTCAATAAGCATCATATAAGCCACGATTTCACTATTTAGACTTGTATACTCAGATTTTATGCTCAAGAAGAATCATGCTCATGAATCACTTGACACTTCATGCTTGAACTTTCAAAAATTAGGAGAAACAACCAATATTCAAGGAAATATTTTCAAGGGTATTTAACCATACTTAAGAACTCAAGTATTTTGACTATCACAAGGCTAATTAGGTATTCTCATATATTACATAGTCCATCATGAGAAAAAATACTTGAATGAGGTCTTTAAACTTACTTTTAAGATTTAATGCACATGCCACTAACCTTATAAAATCCTAAATACACTTGATGCATCCTTCAAGGAAAGATAACCATATGAAAAATACTAAAAACCTTGTAACATACCTCAGCAATGTAACACCATATCTTCATTTCATCCACTCAGGTTCCCCCTATCTTCATATTTCCTCCTAGTGATGAATGTCTCTAATAATCATAGTAGAGACACCATAAGTCATAGGGGTCTCTGTGGCTCAACATTTTCATCCTTCTTAAAATCAGCAACTTGTGTACATCCTCGACCTTTGACAAAAATTGACTTAGCAGGATTTTCTTCTTGGTTACCATGCCTTTTCCTACCTTTTCTCTTGTACTCTAGGATCTTGACACCTTTTTTGTATTAAAAGAGCATTAAAACAAAATTTTGCAATGTGAAAATTATGGTTACAGTTGTAACATAAAATTTCATTCATACCTCTTAACTGATATGAGTTGAAATTTCTTTCATAGTTCCATGATCCCTTATACTTAGATGACCTTCTATGTATTTTCTAGCTCTATCCCCAAATACATTGCAATTATAAAAATAACCATTACAATAATTATCATACCTTGAAGCATTCAATTATTTCACAGAATTTTTATTCTCATATCTCTTGAATTTTTTATCCTTCTGGTCTACCTTTGAACTTGAACTAACAACCTCCTTAATCTAAGTGGCATCTTATTGAATCACCTCTTATCCTTCAACCCTAGAGTAATCTTGTTACATACAGTCTTTTGACTATCTAAGAGTTCATCCAGATCCTTGGAGCTCTTATCAAATCTCTAAAATGATCTTTCCTTACCATCTTCTTCACTCAATTCTTCACTTAGAGAGATAACTTCCTTTTCAAATTCGATGCACTTTTCACCCTTAGATTTTAGTTTTATAACTATAGTATCCACTTGAGTCTCTAGTTTCTTGATGATATTTTCATACTCATTGGAATAATTCCAACACCTCTCCTTAATAACATGGATATTTTCTTCATACGCCTTGACTTGTGCCTTGATATTCTTATTCTTCTTCTTTATATGCTTCAATTCCTATTTAATACACAAAAAATTAGTTCCAAGATCAACCTCGTCTTCTTTTTAATGCATATAAGAACCTTCATATATGGAACCATCATTTTGAGAGGTTCTAGCTCCTATGGCCATGAAAAGAACTTTATTGCCAACCTCTTCATGATCAGACTCAGAATCAAAATTAGAATCATGAGAATGACTACTTACCTTAGATGGGATAAAATAATCCGTGTAATAAAATCTCTTCTTTGAATTCTTCTTGTCATTAAAAATCATAGACTTCTTCTTACTCTTATCTGACCTATGTGAATTATTTTCATCATAATGACAATCATCATGCTGCTTTCCCTTATGCTTTTGAGGACACTTGTTTGCAAAATTTCCAATCTCTCCACAGTTGAAAAACGTGAAAGGAAGCTTACCCTTATACTTTCCTAAACTTGTGTTCAACTTCCTAGAAAACAAGAAAAATCAGCTAATAATCATAAAAATAAGAAATATCATTATTTAAGACTTTACGTTTTTTCTTCTTTTCAACTTTGAAGGTTGCTTACTTATTGAGGGGTTTATCCACACATATCCTCATCTCATAGGAAATTAAGATACCATGAATTTCATCCATAAATATAGTATTCATATCCTTGAATTATTGTATAGCTAAAACTTTATGATAAAATTTAGGAATGAGAGATCTTAGTAAATTTTAAGTAACAAAAAATTCTTTCACATCTTCTCATAATCATATGATGGTATTGACAACTTGATCAACTCTGAGAGGATAAGAACCAATGGTTTCTTCTTCTTTCATCTTAAAACTTTCAAACTGATTTTTATAGGTTTGTAGATTTTCCAACTTCAGATTGTAATCACCTTCATAGATTACTTAGATATTGTCCCACATAGATTTGGATTTAGTATATTGCACCACTTTGACAAACTCTAACTCTACCAAATGACACAAGATAACATTTATAGCTTTAGAATTGTCATTACTAGCCTTTTTACCTACTACATAAATTGGAGGGGTTTGAGGGATGGTGCAGCCATATAAAAATATTTTTCATATGTCACATCCCAAAGACATGATGCAATTTCTCATCCCAATACTATAGAAAGCATAATTTTTCCCATCAAACATAGGAGTTTTTCTATTAGAAGAACCATTATGCTAACTTGTCATTTTTGTGCTTCTAAGGATAACCTTAAGCTTGTTAAGTTTTTTCTAAAGGTCATGCTCTAATACCAATTTTTAGAAGCACAAGTAATGAGAGGGGGGTGAATCATTGTGCAATAAAAATTTTCATCCACTTATACAATTTTATTTGTTAACCATTCAATTAATCATTAAACATACATCCACAAGAACATAACCAAAAAGAGAAAATGAGAGATCCACAACACAAGAGAACTAGATATAAGTGGGAAAACACAAGGAAATATAATCCTCTAAAATAAAACATTATTATATCTATGAATAAAATTTAGTTGAGCATCAACTCAACAAGGAGCACCAACCCCACAAGGAGCACCGACCCTTGATTTAATGGAGCAAAAATCCTACAAGAAGGAACCCACCCAAAAGATGACTTAGTACCAACAAAATCCACTTGAATTTTTTTTCACCACTAATTTGTTTATGAAAAAACTAAATATGACACTCTGAAGCTCACTCTCCTATCTCATTCTTCAAATTTTCTCACTAGGCCAACACAATTTATATCTTCTTCGCTAAGTTGAATTAGGTGCAATGAATTATCTCTCCAACACCTAAAATATAGTATAAAATAATATCATACTAACACACCTCTCTTTCAGGTCAAAAATACTTCTTACAGCTTCTCAAGTTTCCCTCTAGGTCGCATTTTTTCTCCTCTCTCTCAACTAGTTCAAACAAGGTTTCTAATTTGCTTTTATACTTGTTCCTTCATTATAATTCATCTAGGCCAACCATAATATAATAAAATCACTCACATAATAATAATAACATGATAAAAAAATCATCCATAGGAAAATATAGGTCTCAACCATCATCTGGAACCACCTAGACCTCTATTAGGACACAAGAAGCCCCGAAACACCAAAACAAGCAACTTGCAACAATGTGAGTGTTCTAGAGATAAAAAAAAACTTTAAAAAACATGAAAAAAAATATACGTGCTTTGTAATCCATCAAAAACCTATAGAAACCATGAAACACTCGACAACAACGTCTCATGCCATAAAACCTACTTGAGACCATGCACAACCAAGGACCCTCAAAACTAGTCTTCAAATAACAAGACATAAATTCCTCAAATCTCATCAAAAACACAAGTGTGATAGACCAATGGAAATATCATGACATCAAGGAAATCATAAAACTCAAAATATTTTACAAATCATATTTTATAACCTCCAAAACATTTGTACACTCAGACTGCTCCAAACCACAAAAAATGGCCCAAAAACTAGTCATGTAGGATAGTGAACACTTGACCTCATAAGAGATCAAAAATAATCTAAAACCATCATGGATATAAAAAGAAACTCCCCTAATTAAATAAATTCTAAATTAGTCATCAGGTCTAATGGAAAACTTAAGCACAAACTGAAAAATATTTTAAAAACTTACAAATTTGAGTGGGACCACATACGGTCACAACCTCTAGATTACACCTAGAGAAATCTAGAGGATTAGTATAAAAACTCAAATCATCAAATTTTCTGAAAAAATAATTCTATGCCACTACGAAAAATACCTCTTCGGTCGTTATACACCTAGGATTTTGAGAGGCTTTAAAACTTGTTTACCTTCTTATAGATTGTTCATAAAGACGTGACGATCAAATGACCTCATTAAATTGGAAAATATTATTAATAGAACTCTTAAACTGGCACCAAGATATTGGGTCACCATGTAAAGTAAAAACTCTCCAATTAGCATAAGAAAGTAAACTTTTAGCTCAAAAACTCACCTTTAGCAACTCATTTTTCGTAAAAATGACATAACTTGAAAAATATTCAACAAAACAACATGAAACTTGGACCAAAACTTCATATAATTATTACAAACACTATCCAATTATCATATGTGAATTTGTATGCTTAAATATTTCCAACCCATCTCATTCAAGGACACCTAGGGTTTGAGAATATGTCTAATGAAGACCTAGAAATCATCTCCAACTTCTGAACCCTTCCCCTCTGAGACACTTGTGAGTGTCTCTACACATCATATTAATTCTCACCATGCTCTTACTAAGCATATAAATCTGCTACATGATTCCCTTCATCATTACTTACCTCATTTTACTCTATGAGCCTCAAGAACATGCACCTTGAATATGCTTATTTCACCTAATATAACCTCCTCATCACCTTCAAACATTTTAAATCCTAAAAATACCTTAATTACTCTCTATGACATTACAAAAATATCACCAATTCACTTAAATACATCTACAAGCCACTATAATGACTCAAGATCCCATGCACTATCACCAAGACCAAACAAACTCAATAAGAAACTCACCTTACATTGACACTACCAATAAACTTTCATGTTTATCTTTCCTATTGACATAAATGTAATAAATGATAGTAGTGAAAACATCATCCTTTGAGATCAATGACAACACCATGCCAACAAGTTAGAAGTTTTGGTTGTATGTGGACCCCACTCAAAAAGTAATGTTTATGGAAAATTTGTGTTTTCTCTCAGGTTTAAAATTGGACAAGGTGACTAAATTTATTTTTGAGGGATTATGGGAGGTTTAATATATTTCTAGAGTGGTTTTAGATAAATTTTTATCCATTACAAGATTTTTTGAATTTATTCTTGCATGATTGGTTTTGTGGTAGTTTCGAGTAATTTCAGGTGATCATGTTGTAGATGTGTTTTGGTGGCTCTTCATTCTTATTTATGGAATCCTATGCACTTTTTGATGACTTTGAGTTCATGAGATTTCCATATATTGCATGGATGAAGTCATTTGATGGGGTTTTGAGATCCATTTATGAAGACTAGTTTTGGGACATGATGGTTGTCCTTGTTCTCAAGTGGTTTCATGAGGTGAGATGATGGTCCAGAGGTGTAGGAGATTACTTCATGTTTTTAGTAGTATTATACAACATTTATAAGTGTGTTAAAAATTTTGGTGAAGGTGTTTTCCTCTATAACATTCTATTTTGGTGGGTAGGTTTTTTGGGTGCAATTAGGCTTCTTGAGTCCTAATAGAGGTTTATATGGTTCTAGATGATGTTTCTAACCTATATGGTCTTATGAATGATGTTTCTAGGATGTTTTTAGTGCAATTTTTCTATGATGGCTGACCTAGGTGAGTTGTAATCATGAGACGAGTATATAAGCAAGTTAGAAATCTCATTTGAGCAAGTTGGGAAAGCAAAGAAAAGTGCAAGCTAGAGGGGTGTTTCTAAAGGTGAAGGAGGTATTTGTGACAATGAAAAGAGAGAAGAGAGTGTATGAAGATGTTCTAGAGTGTATGTAGGTGTTGCAGAGATAGGTCATTATGCCAAATCATCTTCGTAGAGAAGATCTAAAGCGAGTTCACCTAGAGAGAAAATTTTAAGGAGGAAGGCGACTGAGATTCATTGTGCCATTATCAGTTGTTGTAACAACATTTCATAGGTGAAAAACATATCAGGTGTCTTTGGTTTGTGTTAATTCATCTTTTCGGTTGGTGCCTCCTTGTAGGGTTGGAGCTCTACTACATTTAGGGGTTAGTATTTCTTATAGGGTTGGTGCCTCACTAAACCTAGGGGTTGGTGCTCAAGTAAATTTGAATCATTACTCTAATAGATTTTTGTTTTAGTTTTTTCTTCCCCTTTAGGGTTTCTCACTTTCATCTTGTGTTCTTGTGTTGATGTCCTCGCATTTCATCTCTTATGGTTATTTTCTTGTGGATGCATATTTAATGGTTAATGGATGAAGTTTCTTATATGAATGAAACGTTTTATTGCTCACTGATTCACCTACCCTATCAGTGATTTTGATTTCAACTATTTTTTGTGCCTCGTGCCATGGAGGAGGCTTCGTTAGATAGATAATATAAAATGTGAGTTCTCAAGTATTTTAAAATAATTTTATTGATGTGTGATAGCATAACTCTGATAAATTTTCACTTATTTATAATTAAAATTTAGTGAAATTATGTGAGGTTGAAGATAATTCCTATATTCTATTTTTTTCTTGAATAACCGAACAAGCCAATAAAATATTCATGTTATCGAAATTATAGGAAGACTATATTAGTCTAAAATATCTTGTTCCTTTTTCCCTTGTCTCTCAAGGGAACCACAAATGGATTCCCTTCAAATTGGATTGGGCTATTTTAATCCACACATCCCATTTCCCATCATCCATTATACTCATTATTCTTATAGTATTCCCTCATTTCGTCTTCCACTCTACCTTTTTCTCTTGGCCTTCACTTGCATTCCTTGTATAGGAATTTTAAAAACATAATGCGCTTCTATTACAACATTTTGCTCTTCTCTTTAATCGGACATTTATATCATCTTCTCTTTATCAAAATAACTTTATCTAGAGTATATAACATCTAATAAATGTTTATATATTATCATTTCTCTTTCCAAATATTCTCCAAAATAAATTTTTCCCATATGTTCAAATCAGGATAAATCAGGAGGATCGACTATATTGGATACACAATCAACAAATGTAAATTTTTAGGACTCTGTGTAACCCTCTATCGACATCCACTCTACCTCTTCTCCTACACTTTTCATGTCCTCCCCCTACTACTCTAGAGTTTCCTTCCCTATTAGAATACCAATTGCATAGTTTTGTGTGATTGCTAGATTTATTGGGAAAACAATACCAAACATGATTCACTCATATTGTTATGGATGCTACATGATTATGCATAGACAATTATAGTTTACAAAATGTACAAAATATAGAGTTTTTTAAGATACTCGAGAAGAATAACTATTATGATCTATTGATATAACCATTTCAACAAAGAACGAAAACGAAATAAACCAAGCAATAATGTCATTTTTTAATTTTGGAATATAAATGACACGTGACTATAATTTATCCTAGAAAATCGATTGCATGCATCTAGGATTGTTCTTGACTTATCATATAAAACCCTGAATAATAGATGCTGATATCTATGTAAAATTGTTGATTTCCTAATCCAAAAGAAACTCACGAGTGAGCCTTCCTCACCGCCTTGCAAAAAATCACACGTGACAGTTTTCAGGTGCCGGGAATCATGGCGGCTCTACTCAGCGTCAGTCCCAGCGATTTTTCTCATGACCTGCAGGATGTCAAAGAGCAATACGATCTGAATAACAAACGCTGGCCGAAGCTTAATTCGCATGGAACCCCGGTTTCAAGAAGCCCGCTGTGGGAAGAGATTTCCACCGCCATGTCTTGTCTCGGAAACAACAAGAGGAAGGGGCCCGAGAACTCCAGGACTTGTCCTTATTTTTAGCAACTTGATTCGTTGCATCGCCAGGGAGCCTTAGGCATATCTTACACAAATACATCTTCTAATAACACCATTGTTAATAAAACTCAAGCTGCTAATTCTCCTTCTAAGCTCGAGGCCGGCCATGACGAAGCTCCGGCATTCACCAGCAGCCATGAAAATGATGAGGTCTGCGAGGCTGTGGAAACTCTAGGACTGATGCCATCTGAATACGGCGTTGCCAATGACAGCAACAACAATAATCACTGCAGCAGCAACGCAGGAGGAGGAGCTGGAGCAGGAACAGGAGCTTCTTCTTCATTCTTTGAAAACGGATGCAGTTGGGACGGCTATCCAATGAAGGTCAAGATGAGTCAGTAGCTGTTACAAATATATTGTGACATTATTAATAAATTATAATATTAATAATAATGAGTTAATACAACTCATATTAATAATATAGTTAATAGTTGTGTGTTAGTGAAGTTGTTAGAATAATCAACCCACTTAGTTATTCTGGTGTATGAGATAATAAAGGGATGTGAGAGATATCATAGGGATAAGTTTGAAAGATTCATGGAGAGTGATATGAGGGATTGAAGATGAAGTTTGACTCCACCTTTGTAGGAGATCAAACATTATAAAACGTAACCTCTATCATTGTAATTGATATCTCGAATGAATTTAATTTCCATATTTTATTATTCGGTGTTTTTATATTATATTGTAGTTCTTATCAATAAATGCATCTCACACAATGAATTAACATTAAAAATGTATCTTCGATTATGAATAGAGAAAAGAGTTCATAATCAGAAGATGTTAAGCACAGTACGTTGAATTTCATTCCTAGGTTAACATTTTATATTTCATGGAATTGAGTTAAAGCAAATATACACAAAGTTGCAGCAGTTTTTTTCTCTATTCACAGAAAAAAAGCTCACCCCTTTTACAATACAAAAAGCAATCATCTAATCAATCATAGGCACATTACAAAAAGCAATCATATAACCACTCTATAACCTGACCCGCCCCTTAACTCAAGTTCAAATAACTTGAGTTCACTTTATAATCCATTAAATTACATTATTTCGATCAATTCAAAAAGTGAATTAATTAATTATAGTTCCATGGTTTGACTAATTTCCTTGTTTCACTAAGAAATAAGTGAAAATTCTTCACATGTCAGTGAATTTGCAAAAATGGAGCATTGTTTCATCTAGAATCACCATGAGAGACGGAGAATCTAGAGTTTGAATATTCACATTGATTGGTCTAAAGTAGTTGTTAAACATGAGGTTCACATATGAAACTGAAATCCATCCATGCCAATCATAAGTGAGTCTCAGATGGCATTTTGACAAGAAGCATCTCAATTATTTACAATCAAACCATGTTATCATTAAAAACGGGTTTCAGTTAATCAACACACCTCTGAACTAATTTGAGCCCATAGCACATCCAAGGGGGAGAGCAACATAGCAGAATGATGAACAAATATGGCATTCAGGCATTTAGTCAAACACTTTACATACATCCATTTGGTGCTTAATGATTCTCCATTTTCACCACTTCGTGACTCCAAATGCAGAGTAATGGATACAAACATCGTGTGAATATCTAGGAGGCTTATGACACCATCAAAGTGTAGTGAATATCTAGGAGGCTTATGACACCATCAAAGTGTAGTAGAAACAAATTCAAATGATTTCATATGCAAATTTCCGTAAAAACCCTTTAAGAGCCAATATAAATGGAATAGACTGCCAAGCAATGCAAAATTACCATCATGAAGGCGTTAGGAGAAGGTAGCCAAAATTTGAGAGTGTTTCACTCAGTAGAACATGTGTTACAATGAAATCCTACTTCATGAGTGTGGGAGAGAGTAAGAGACCTGGAGGGTGGAGAACAAAGTTTATTTTGTTTGAAACTGATTAAAATAGCCACTAAATCCTCCATATGGCATATAAATTTTTTATTGGTGTTTCAACAAGAGTTTAAGCGCACTTTGGGAACCCAAAAGTGAATGAAGCCCATATATGTGCACATTGGGAACCAAGATCAAGTATAAAGCGCACTCCGCATGCGCTTTGCGAACCTATCACATTATTAGATCTTCAAAACCCTGCCACATGTGAGTCTCTCCTTCCAAGCGTACTTAACAGTGTTTAGGAACTAGTGCATGTCCTTGTGGCCTGCATTAGATATGGATACTAAGGTTATACATAGTATGGCATATCAAGACACTAAGGTTATACATAGTATGGCATATCAAGACATGTCGCTCGATTCTTTTTCGAACTACAACTCCATACACATTCTCTCTCCATCAGGGGTTAAATTTGACGACCATTTAGACGTTTTTCGTGATTTTAGACGTAAAATACTTGTAAATATTTTATGAAACCATTGCATGCGACTTGCATATTTAAAATATGACCGTCATTTTTATATACATTCATATGTAAATTATATTAGAATATATTTAACATAGTTAAATAAATATGAATAGTTGTTTATACATCTTATAACTAGTGTATAAATACCATTGTTTCAATTTTTTGACCTGTAACATTAAAAATTTATCGTCACTTGAAAATTGTTTGACAAACATAGGTGGCCGTCAAATTTAACCGCTGCTCTCCATACAACTATTTGGCGCATATGGGAGGGGAGCAAAGGACAAAATAAAATTTTCAATGCATGGAAACCTTAGCATATTCTAGTGCATATCTCAAGTGTTTCTAGTGCATATCTCAAGTGTTGATAAACTTAATAAAAAGTGAGGTGATCCTTCCCATACAAACTAATGTATGGTCAAAACATGTACATTTAAAACCAATGGGAACAAAGTCATAATTTTTTGGGGAACGAATGCATGACATACCATTACTTAAGCACTTTAGAAACCAACTGCAAGCACATTCATTAAGGCCAATGGGGAATTTCACAAGCCAAAACCATTAAAAACATGCCATATGGCAATTTCATGGCAAAAGTGCATTAAAGAACTTTAACAAAGCATGAGGCACACATTTTCACGTTATTAAGAACCAATCATGCCTCCCAAGCACGTTTTATCAAGCCATAAGAAATTTTACCATGTTGGGCACACTTTTGGGATGAATTAGGAACCATATGGATGCTTGAGTGCACACAGAAGGTCCTTTGGGAACAGAAATACAGTGAAGCGCATATATGAAGCATTTTGGGAACCAATGGAATGACCAAGAGCACCTCGTAATGATTCTTAGAACCAATTTTTGACCAAAGTGTACTTGGAGAATAACTTTGGAACTAGCAAAATATCGAAAGTGTATCATTTATGGTGCTTGTGCACTAAAACAACCATAAATGTACTTGTTTAGTGTTTTGGGAAGCGTGAATGATTCTTGAGTGGGACTTGAAAGTGTCTTGAAAACAAATTAGAGTGACAATGCATTTATGGAGGGGAAAAGAGTAAGTGTCATGGTTCAACTTGAGCGCTAAAACGTTCTCAAATAAAATGATGCATGTGGAAAGCCTCCAAGACCAATAAAGCATGTTCATTAGACCAATACAAGAACTTAGAAACATAAAAACAAATGTTATAGTTCCACCAAGATGCGGATTTCATTGTCTTGTGGCAGAAATCAAGTTAACGGAGACACTTTGAAAACTCATGACCATACCAAGCAACAAAAATGGTGTTAGGACCAAAACCAAACTAGTGAAAACGATATAATTAGCATGGAGTGTTTATACTAGAAATTCATTTATCAAGGCATTTTAATACATTCAAGTACAATTTAGAATGTTTCTGACAATTCGAATTGTTTCTTGACAACACCAAGAAACTACAAATTTACAAGACACAAATTGATAATATGTATAATGTCCTCTTTCCTTCACATAGGGCTTAAGGGCCAATATTTTGTCTTAGCCTTGGTTATACCCAAGGGGCTAAAGACTTTAGAGGCTATTGGGTATTCCACCTTGTTTATTTGCTATATTTTTGCATTAGCATGGTGTGGGCAAACATTATGTTTTATCGTTAAGGGGTGACTAATAACACTTTAAAGTTATATTATTTTGTTGGGGTCACTTATGTCCCTATAGCAACTAAGGAGAAGAAAAATGACTTAAGTTACTTTATTATTTGGTGGTCCTTCCTACCAAATGTCAACTTAGGTTTCTTGGGCCACAAGTTGTTTGGGAGTAAATTATAAAAGGAGATTGAGAGGATAAAGAGAGGTCATTCTTGCATACACACTTATGATTTCCTTTGAGCAGTATTTGTTGTATGTTTTTTTTGGTTTGTGGAGTAAGATCCCACAGGAACCCTAGCTTTGGTGGTGAGAGATCCATCCCTAGCTAGCAGGACATTCTTCGGTAGTGAGAGATCTACCCTAGCTTGTCAAGTTTGGAGCTGAATTGATACCCTAAATGTGTTGAGCGACCTACTTTTTAGGGAAAAATTAGGGTTTCGTGTTTGCTGTGTGAAAACTATTTTTGGAATATTATTCTTCATATTTTTTTGGCCCAAGATCCAAAGTTTCAGCTCATTTGGACTTTTCTAGCAAAAGATATTAATTTTAGAATTTTTCAGTTGTTTAGGGCACGCTGTAAATTTTTGGCAGCATTCTGTTATTCAAAAAATTCCAAAAACAATTCTATAATATCTGTTATTGTATTAGCAAGCTCCATTTAAAATTTCAAGAGATTTGAGCAAGTATTTTTGGAGTTATCCATTATTTTTTGTTCGCTGCCCTAGATTTAATTTTCTGCAAAAATCAGATTTCTGTTTGGCTGCAATTTGTCTGTATTTTGCATATTTAAAGTTGGGATTTCCTAAAATCCATCTAGGGGCTAAAATATGTCCATTGGGGACATTGCAAATGGTATCAGAGCTGTTGTTCCTCCAACCTGTGTGGGTTAAATATGGCAAATTGGAAAGAAGCTCCATTTAAAATTTCAAGAGATTTGAGCAAGTATTTTTGGAGTTATCCATTATTTTCTGTTCGTTGCCCTAGATTTAATTTTCTACAAAAATCAGATTTCTGTTTAGCTGCAATTTGTCTGTATTTTGCATAATTAAAGTTGGGATTGCCTAAAATCCGTTTAGGGGTAAAATAATGTCCATTGGGGACATTACAAATGGTATCAGAGTTGTTGTTCCTCCAGTCTGTGTGGGTTAAGTATGGAAAATTGGAAAGATTTCAATATGGGTTTTATAAAGGAAATGTTCACCAATATGGTGAAACAACAGGAAACCACTAACCTTTATTTGAGTCAGCTCACCCAGAATTTAAATCAAAGGAGGTCTTGGGATAATCAGGAAAAAGGTGAGAACAATAATAAAGGGCATCCAATAGAGGTGATTGATGAGGATTCTTGTTGGAGGAAATACCAATCTTTGAGTAAGGGTTTCAGAGATAATATGCCATTTCCATATTATTGCATGATGAAGATTGGTAGCAAGCCCAAGCGAGGTCATCATATGTCGGTACCTGAATTACAAAAGAACTCATTTGAAGAAGAAGAAGCTTATAGAGAAAAAGGTATGATTTCCATTGAGAAAAATAATTGCATTAATGAAACTTTGCTTGTTAGAGAAATTATTCCAGCTCAAGAGAAGAAATTTGTATATGCAAGTAAGGAGGATGTAATGGAAACTCTAAAAAGGTGTGAGGAGTGGAATAGCAGAGCTAGAGCTGCCAAATTGATAGCCGCTCAAGCAAGACAACACCTACAAGAGTTCAAGGAAAAGATGTCTTCACTTAGTTGGCAGCAGGGTATGAGGAATGTCATTTCTCAAGAGAGGGCAGCCGGGAGCATGGAAATACCTTTCAAAGGAGAGCTAATTGCACAGATTAAAGATGGTGTGGAAGAAAGTATGCCATCTCATTTATTGCAGCAGCTGATTTATGAAGAATTTCATCCCATTATAGACACGAATACTCAGATTTTGGGGCAGCAAAGTCAAGACATTTTGAAGACCAAGATTGGCAAGGATGTTGGTGATATTCCAAGGTATAAAGAGCATACTAATGTGTCTTATTTATTGCTGCCTGTTTATTTTCATCATGAGATGCATGCCAAAGTTTACATTATGGAGTTTGACGAACCATTGCTCCAAGTATATGTATGTGAGCATCTTGTGGATGATATATGGTGGCAAGTTTTAGTTCACTTGACAGGAACAGGGGCCAAGCTTGCGGATCACTTTAGCATGTTTTGTCTCTTGTGCATGACACTTGGACAAAACAATATCAGAATTGCTTGAGGGCAAGCAATTTTGGGAAGGGAGGATTGTAATATCCCCTTCCCATTCGAAGACCTTTGGCCTATTTTGTCAACCCGACGGCCAAAGGAAAAATATAAGGGTGGCTTAAGTTATATTTAATTATTATAAAGTGCCATTAATAAAAGAAAAAAAAATATAGAGCACTTATAATAATTTATATGACTTAATAATTATTAAATCAGGGATGGAAAAGGCCCAAATATAAATTTTTATCCATCCTAGGTGAAAAGGTGACTTTCCTTAGAAGGGGGAATGGGAACATAGAAAGGATAAATGCCCATTTTACTATGTATTTCCCCTAGAAAAATGCGACTTGTATTAAGAGGGAAAAAGTTGTTGGAAAAAGCATTTAATATGAAAAACTATTAAATGCTTGCATAGGGAAAATCCTTGGGTACTAATTGGTTATTGTAGAGGTTGTTTTGGGTCTCTTCTTCCTTTATAAGGAGAAGTTGACTTGAAGGGAAAGATATTCCATACCATTTGATATTTTCTAATTTGTGTCTTAAGCTTATAGCTTATGCATATTCTTTCATGTGCAAATGTTGTTTGCAAATATCTAGCTTATGGAGTAAGATCCCACGGGAACCCTAGCTTCGGTGGTGAGAGATCCATCCCTAGCTAGTAGGACATTCTTCGGTAGTGAGAGATCTACCCTAGCTTGTCAAGTTTGGAGCTGAATTGATGCCCTTAATGTGTTAGGTGACTTACTTTTTAGGGAAAAATTAGGGTTTTGTGTTTGCTGTGTGAAAACTATTTTTGGAATATTATTCTTCATATTTTTGTGGCCCAAGATCCAAAGTTTTAGCTCATTTGGACTTCTCTAGCAAAAGATATTAATTTTAGAAGTTTCCAGTTGTTTAGGGCACGCTGTAAATTTCTGGCAGCATTCTGTTATTCGAAAAATTCGAAAAATAGTTCTATGATATCTGTTATTGTATTAACAAGCTCCATTAAAATTTCAAGAGATTTGAGCAAGTATTTTTGGATTTATCCATTATTTTCTGTTCGCTGCCCTAGATTTAATTTTCTGCAAAAATCATATTTCTGTTTGGCTGCAATTTGTCTGTATTTTGCATATTTAAAGTTGGGATTGCCTAAAATCCGTTTAGGGGTAAAATAATGTCCATTGGGGACATTACATCCTTGACCTTCTACAAAAATTGACTTAGCATGATTTTCTTCTTGGTTCCCATGCCTTTTCCTACCTTTTCTCTGGTAGTCTAGGATCTTGACACCTTTTTTATATTAAAAGATCATTAAAACAAAATTTTGCAATGTGAAAATTATGGTTACAGTTGTAACATAAAATTTCATTCATATCTCTTAACTGAAATGAGTTGAAACTTCTTTCATAGTTCCATGATCCCTTATACTTAGACGACCTTCTATGTATTTTCTAGCTCTATCCCCAAATCCATTGCAATTATAAAAATAACCATTACAATAATTATCATACCTTGAAGCATTCAATTATTTCACAGAATTTTTATTCTCATATCTCTTGAATTTGTTATCCTTATGATCTACCTTTGAACTTGAACCAAAAACCTCCTTAATCTAAGTGGCATCTTCTTGAATCACCTCTTGTCCTTTTAGGTTATCCTTCAACCCTAGAGTAATCTTGTTACATACAGTCTTCTGACTATCTAAGAGTTCATCTAGATCCTTCGAGCTCTTATCAAATCTCTAAAATTCTCTTTCCTTACCATCTAGTTCAATCAATTATTCCCTTGGAGAGACTAACTTCATTTTCAAAAAATCGATTTCAATCTTCATCCTTGGCATTTTAGGTTTGTAGCTATAGTATACATTTGAGTCTTTAGCTACTTGATGATATTTTCATAGTCATTAGTGAATGATTCCAATGCTTCTCCTCAAGAACATGGATCTTTTCTTTATACTCCTTAACTTGTGCCTGTTAGTTTCTTATTCTTATTCTCTGCATGCTTTAATTCATATTGAATAAACAACATACTATCAGTTTCAAGATCAACCTCATCTTCTTATTATGGATGTATAAAATAAAATCCATATATAGAACCATCATTGTATAATAGGTCCTAGCTCCTTTGGCCATGAAAAGAATCTTCATTTCCAACCTCTTCATGATCATATTCAGAATCAAAATTAGAATCATGAGAATGAGTACTTACCTTAGATGGGATAAAATAATCTGTGTAATAAAATATCTTCTTTGAATTCTTCTTGTCATTAAAAATCATAGACTTCTTCTTACTCTTATCTGACCTATGGGAATTATTTTCATCATAATGACCATCATCATGCTCCTTTCCCTTATGCTTTTGAGGACACTTGTTTGCAAAATTTCCAATCTCTCCACAGTTGAAAAATGTGAAAGGAAGCTTACCCTTATACTTTCCTAAACTTGTGTTCAACTTCCTATAAAACACAAAAAATCATCTAATAATCATAAAAATAAGAAATATCATTAACTAAGACCTTATGTTTTTTCTTCTTTTCAACTTTGAAGGTTGCTTACTTATTGAGGGGTTTATCCACACATATCCTCATCTCATAGGAAATTAAGATACCATGAATTTAATGCATAAATATAGTATTCATATCCTTGAATTATTCTATAGCTAAAACTTTATGATAAAATTTAGGAACGAGAGATCTTAGTAAATACTAAATTTTAAGTAACAAAAAATTCTTTCACATCTTCTCATAATCCTATGATGGTATTGACAACTTGATCAACTCTGAGAGGATAAGAACCAATGGCTTCTTCTTCTTTCATCTTAAAACTTTCAAACTGATTTTTATAGGTTTGTAGATTTTCCAACTTCAAATTGGAATCACCTTCATAGATTACTTAGATATTGTCCCACAAAGATTTGGATTTAGTATATTGCACCACTTTGACAAACTCTAACTCTGCCAAATGACACAAGATAACATTTATAGCTTTAGAATTGTCATTACTAGCCTTTTTACCTACTACATAAATTGGAGGGGTTTGAGGGATGGTGCAGCCATATAAAAATATTTTTCATATGTCACATCCCAAAGACATGATGCGATTTCTCATCCCAATACTATAGAAGGCATAATTTTTCCCATCAAACATAGGAGTTTTTCTATTAGAAGAACCATTATGTTAACTTGCCATTTTTGTGCTTCTAAGGATAACCTTAAGCTTGTTAAGTTTGTTCTAAAGGTCATGCTCTAATACCAATTTTTAGAAGCACAAGTAATGAGAGGGGGGTGAATCATTGTGCAATAAAAATTTTCATCCACTTATACAATTTTATTTGTTAACCATTCAATTAATCATTAAACATACATCCACAATAACATAACCAAAAAGAGAAAATGAGAGATCCACAACACAAGACCACTAGATATAAGTGGGAAAACACAAAAGGAAAGATAATGCTCTAAAATAAAACATTATTAGATCTATCCATAAAATTTAGTTGAGCATCAACTCAACAAGGAGCACTAACCCCACAAGGAGCTCACCGACCCTTGATTTAATGTAGCAAAAATCCTACAAGAAGGAACCAACCCAAAAGATGACTCAGTACCAAAAAAATCCACCTGATTTTTTTATGAAAAAACTAAATATGACACTCTGAAGCTCACTCTCCTGTTTCATTCTTCAAATTTTCTCACTAGGCCAACACGATTTATATCTTCTTCGCTAAGTTGAATTAGGTGCAATGAACTATCTCTCCAACACCTAAAATATAGTAGAAAATAATAGCATACTAACACACCTCTCTTTCAGGTCAAAAATACCTCTTACAACTTCTCAAGTTTCCCTCTAGGTTGCATTTTTTCTCCTCTCTCTCAACTAGTTCAAACAACGTTTCTAATTTGCTTTTATACTTATTCCTTAATTATAATTCATCTAGGCCGACCATAATATAATAAAATCACTCAAAAAATAATAATAACATGATAAAAACATCATCCATAGGAAAATATAGGTCTCAACCATCATTTGGAACCACCTAGATCTCTATTAGGACACAAGAAGCCCCAAAACACCAAAACAAGCAACTTGCAACAATGTGAGTGTTCTAGAGATAAAAAAAACTTTTAAAAACATGAAAAAAAATTCTACGTGCTTTCTAATCCATCAAAAACCTCTAGAAACCATGAAACACTCGACAACAACGTCTCATGCCATAAAACCTACTTGAGACCATGCACAACCAAGGACCCTCAAAACTAGTCTTCGGATAACAAGACATAAATTCCTCAAATCTCATCAAAAACACAAGTGTGATAGACCAATGGAAATATCATGACATCAAGGACATCATAAAACTCAAAACCTTTTACAAATCATATTTTATAACCTCCAAAACATTTGTACACTCAGACTACTCCAAACCACAATAAATGGCCCAAAAACTAGTCATGTAGGATAGTGAACACTTGACCTCATAAGAGATAAAAAATGATCTAAAACCATCATGGATATAAAAAAAAAATCCCCTAATTAAATAAATTCTAAATTAGTCATCAGGTCTAATGGAAAAATTAAGCACAAACTGAAAAATCCTTTAAAAACTTACAAATTTGAGTGGGGCCACATACGGTCACAACCTCTAGATTACACCTAGAGAAATCTAGAGGATTAGTATAAAAACTCAGATCATCAAATTTTCTGAAAAAATAATTCTATGCCACTACGAAAAATACCTCTTCGGTTGTTATACACCTAGGATTTTGAGAGGCTTTAAATCTTGTTTACCTTCTTATCGATTGTTCATAAAGACATGACAATCAAATGACCTCATTAAACTTGGAAAATATTATTAATAGAACTCTTAAACTGACACCAAGATATTGGGTCACCATGTAAAGTAAAAACTCTCCAATTAGCATAAGAAAGTAAACTTTTAGCTCAAAAACTCACCTTTAGCAACTCATTTTTCGTAAAAATGACATAACTTGAAATTTTTTCAACAAAACAACATGAAACTTGGACCAAAACTTCATATAATTATTACACACACTATCCAATTATCACATGTGAATTTGTATGCTTAAATATTTCCAAACCATCTCATTCAAGAACACCTAGGGTTTGAGAATATGTCTAATGAAGACCTAGAAATCATCTCCAACTCCTGAACCAGCCCCTCTGAGACACTTGTGAGTGTCTCTACACATCATATTAATTCTCACCATGCTCTTACTAAGCATAAAATCTGCTACATGATTCCATTCATCATTACTTACCTCATTTTGCTCTATGAGCCTCAAGAACATGCACCTTGAATATGCTTATTTCACCTAATATAACCTCCTCATCACCTTCCAACATTTGAAAACCTGAAAATACCTTAATTACTCTCTATGACATCATAAAATATTACCAATTCACTTCAATACATCTACAAACCACTATAATGACTCAAGATCCCATGCACTATCACCAAGACCAAACAATCTCAATAAGAAACTCACCTTACATTGACACTACCAATAAAATTTCATGTTTATCTTTCCTATTGACATAAATGTAATAAATGATAGTAGTGAAAACATCATCCTTTGAAATCAATGACAACACCATGCCAACAAGTTAGAAGTTTTGGTTGTATGTGGACCCCACTCAAAAAGTAATGTTTATGAAAAATTTGTGTTTTCTCTCAGGTTTAACATTGGACAAGGTGACTAAATTTATTTTTGAGAGATTATGAGAGGTTTAATATATGTCTAGAGTGGTTTTAGATAAATTTTTATCCATTATAAGATTTTTTGAATTTATTCTTGCATGATTGGTTTTGTGGCAGTTTCAAGTAATTTCAGGTGATCATGTTGTAGATGTGTTTTGGTGGCTCTTCATTCTTATTTATGGAATCCTCTACACTTTTTGATGATTTTGAGTTCATGAGATTTCCTTATATTGCATGGATGAGGTCATTTGATGGGGTTTTGAGATCCATTTATAAAGACTAGTTTTGGGACATGATGGTTGTCCTTGTTCTCAAGTGGTTTCATGAGGTGAGATGATGGTCCAAAGGTGTAGGAGATTACTTCATGTTGTTATTAGTATTATACAACATTTATAAGTGTGTTAAATTTTTTGGTGAAGGTTTTTTCCTCTATAACATTCTATTTTGGTGAGTAGGTTTTTTGGGTGCAACTAGACTTCTTGAGTCCTAATAGAGGTTTATATGGTTCTAGATGATGTTTCTAACCTATATGGTCTTATGAATGATGTTTCTAGGATGTTACTAAGATGTTTTTAGTGCAATTTTTCTATGATGGCTGACCTAGGTGAGTTGTAATCATGAGATGAGTATATAAGCAAGTTAGAAAGCTCATTTGAGCAAGTTGGGAAAGCAAAGAAAAGTGCAAGCTAGAGGGGTGTTTCTAAGAGGTGAAGGAGGTATTTGTGACAATGAAAAGAGAGAAGAGAGTGTATGAAGATGTTCTAGAGTGTATATAGGTGTTGCAAATATAGGTCATTATGCCAAATCATCTTCGTGGAGAAGATCTAAAGCGAGTTTACCTAGAGAGAACATTTGAAGGAGGAAGGCGAGTGAGATTCATTGTGCCATTATCAGTTGTTATAACAACATTTCATAGGTGAAAAACATATCAGGTGTCTTTGGTTTGTGTTAATTCATCTTCTGGGTTGGTGCCTCCTTATAGGATTGGAGCTCTACTACATTTAGGGGTTAGTATTTCTTATAGGGTTGGTGCCTCACTAAACCTAGGGGTTAGTGCTTTGTATTGAGTTGGTGCTCAAGTAAATTTGAATCATTACTCTAATAGAGTTTTGTTTTAGTTTTTTCTTCCCCTTTAGGGTTTCTTGCTTTCATCTTGTGTTCTTGTGTTGATGTCCTTGCATTTTATCTTTTATGGTTATTTTCTTGTGGATGCATATTTAATGGTTAATGGATGAAGTTTCTTATATGAATGAAACATTTTATTGCTCACTGATTCACCTACCCTATCAGTGATTTTGATTTCAACTGTTTTTTGTGCCTCGTGCCATGGAGGAGGCTTCGTTAGATAGATAATATAAAATGTGTGTTCTCAAGCATTTTAAAATAATTTTATTGATGTGTGATAGCATAACTCTGATAAATTTTCACTTATTTATAATTAAAATTTAGTGAAATTATGTGAGGTTGAAGATAATTCCTATATTCTATTTTGTTCTTGAATAGCCAAACAAGCCAACAAAATATTCATGTTATCGAAATTATAGGAAGATTATATTAGTCTAAAATATCTTGTTCCTTTTTCCCTTGTTTCTCAAGGGAACCACAAATGGATTCCCTTCAAATTGGATTGGGCTATTTTAATCCACACGTCCCATTTCCCATCATCCATTATACTCATTATTCTTATAGTATTCCCTCATTCTGTCTTCCACTCTACCTTTTTCTCTTGGCCTTCACTTGCATTCCTTGTATATGAATTTTAAAAACATAATGCGCTTCTATTACAACATTTTACTCTTCTCTTTAATCGAACATTTATATAATCTTCTCTTTATCAAGATAACTTTATCTAGAGTATATAACATCTAATAAATGTTTATATATTATCATTTTTCTTTCCAAATATTCTCCAAAATAAATTTTTCCCATATGTTCAAATCAGGATAAATCAGAAGGATCGACTATGTTGGATACACAATCAACAAATGTAAATTTTTAAGACTCTGTGTAACCCTCTATCAACATCCACTCTACCTCTTCTCCTACACTTTTCATGTCCTCCCCCTACTACTCTACAGTTTCCTTCCCTATTAGGATACCAATTGCATAGTTTTGTGTGATTGCTAGTTTTAGCGGGAAAACAATACCAAACATGATTCACTCATATTGTTATGGATGCTACATGATTATGCATAGACAATAATAGTTTACAAAATATAGAGTTTTTTAAGATAGTCGAGAAGAATAACTATTATGATGTATTGATATAACCATTTCAACAAAGAACGAAAAGGAAATAAACCAAGCAATAATATCATTTTTTAATTTTGGAATATAAATGGCACGTGACTATAGTTTATCCTAGAAAATCGATTGCATGCATCTAGGATTGTTCTTGACTTATTGCATGGGTGACTATTCATTATAGATACATGTTTGAAAGTGCATATTAGTGTCATGGGAAAAACCAAGTCAGTACATCATTGTCATTTACAATGTTATGACAAGATTGACACATCTAAGAGAATGGATGACAAGAAAATTGATATAAATGAATTAAAAGGACTTAGTGGAGAGGACCCTATAACCGAGCGGGGTACCAAAACATGTACATCTCTTTTCACCATAGGTTGTTGACAAAAGCACCAATAGTTGTTCACTTTTTGGTTAGTTACACTTTTTAAGAGTTAATGAGAATGTGACATAGGGCGCTCGGTCATTGGTCCCTCTTTCAAATGCTTTATATTGATTTTCTTCATATTAAATCAATTCAAAAACTACTTTTCCCTCCAAATTAACACGCGAAACGAAAATGTCAATATGGCACGATCATACGCTACACGATGATATAATTTTTTTACGCTACCGACATACGTACATATATTTGCGTGCCCCTAAAGTTAGGTGCCCGGTTATAGGGTCCTCTCCCCTAGTTGCAATTATATGGTCACGATTTAAACAACATGGAAAATAAAAGCCCTTAGGATGTCAAATATAATCTATTATATATGTATCATATAAAACCCTGAATAATAGATGCTGATATCTATGTAAAATTGTTGATTTCCTAATCCAAAAGAAACTCACGAGTGATGCCGCCTTCCTCACCGCCTTGCAAAAAATCACATGTGACAGTTTCCAGGTGCCGGGAATCATGGCGGCTCTACTCAGCGTCAGTCCCAGCGATTTTTCTCATGACCTGCAGGATGTCAAAGAGCAATACGATCTGAATAACAAACGCTGGCCGAATCCTAATTCGCATGGAGCCCTGGTTTCAAGAAGCCCGAGATTTCCACCGCCATGTCTTGTCTCGGATACAACAACAGGAAGAGGCCCGAGAACTCCAGGACTTGTCCTTATTTCCAGCAACTTGATTCGTTGCATCGCCAGGGAGCCTTAGGCATATCTTACACAAATACATCTTCTAATAACACCATTGTTAATAAAACTCAAGCTGCTAATTCTCCTTCTAAGCTCGAGGCCGGCCATGACGAAGCTCCGGCATTCACCAGCAGCCATGAAAATGATGAGGTCTGCGAGGCTGTGGAAACTCTAGGACTGATGCCATCTGAATACGGCGTTGCCAATGACAGAAACAACAATAATCATTGCAGCAGTAATGCAGGAGCAAGAATAAGAGCTTCTTCTTCATTCTTTGAAAACGGATGTAGTTGGGGTGGCTATCCAATGAAGGTCAAGATGAAGCAGTAGCCGCTACACAACCACCATTAGAATGAGGTCCCTCCCGCATCAAGATGATATTCCTTCGCAGTTAGAACTTAGAAAATTTCCAAAACCCATATGAAAACACAACCAAAATACTAATAATAGCATCTTGCATTAGTTATTCTCGCATATGTGGGAATAGGATTTGGGGTTATAAAATTAAATGCACCCACCTTTGCATTAACCACCCAATATCACGGAGATCATGGAAATGGTGCTGGAAGATTGATTTAATTTATTTTTATCTAAATTATAGTTTTCCATAATGGTGAAGAACATGTGCTCTTGAAATAGAAGTCACAAGTTCAAATCCTACGGAGGGGGGTAGGGTATGTATGCCTCGTTTGTAGGAAAGTTAGTTGCCTCCCGCATGTGAGTACGAGGTAGTCCTATATGCTATAAGCCGCCGCTTGTTATTATTATTATAAAAAATAGTGGAATATTCTTCAATAAAAAGATAGAGAATATTCTCAATATAATAACTTTGGAGATGAAGCAATGAGAAATTTTATTACTTGTTATTATAATGTATATAATTTTCCTCCAATTTCTCTCAATTAAGAGTATTAAATTATAATGATTGACATTAGTATCCCAAACATTTTAATAATAATGATACGTTCTTCACCATGGTGATAAGTTCTTCGCCATTCATGTTTATTTAGCAAAATATGTGGATTCGGATTTAGATTTGAGGACAATTTATATGTTTTTTGTGTTTTTAGTTGCAAAATACTTGCAAATTTCTAAAATAATCATATATGATGACTTGTATATTTTAAGTATGAATACTATTTTTTTACTCTATATCGATAGAAAAATTATATTGATGTGCATAAATATATTAAAAAAACTTGTTAAAATAAATGAATGTTAACTTTTATATTATTTTTCATATTTTATCATTAATTTAACTATTGTTTTTGAAGCCTTTGCATGGTTCAAGAATCTATACAATTATATGGAATAGGGGTTTTAAACAATTGGGTGGATTATCCATACTTCCATGACGGAGGCTAAGATGATTAGAGTTATCTGGAAATCATTCTCTATGATTTTAGCACTTTTGATTTGAGTTTTATTTAAAAAATTAATTAAAAAGGTCTCAAGTTGGAGCTCATGATTGAGTAAGACACTAACCATTCATATTTTCATGGGTTTGAGTTTTTATGATCTATGTTAGGTCAAGTCAGGTATTCTTGTTTTAATGTATCTTGAAATTGTTTCTACGACTCTAAAAACCTCAATCATAACCTTTCTAGAGATGTTTAGGTTTTGTTTGTAAGTAGATAATTTATTGGGTACCTTTTATAAGATTTTGTATCAGTCAAGTTATTTCCTCTTACTTTATAATGATGGCCAAATTTTTAATTTACACTACTAGTTTGTATTATTTTTTATTTCAAAAATACCCAAGAAATGTTTGATAAAGACCATGATGGTGATCCCTTTCATAAAATTCATTTCTTTATCGCGTCTTCCATCACTATGTTTCTTAACGAAATTCATTTTTATCATATATGATAGTTAAATCTAAATCAGTGACTATTAAAAAACACTTCCTCTTCACGACATACACTTATACCTTTAGGAACAACTAATAGAAATATTAAAAATTCCACATGAGTTGCAAAGTATGCTTGAAGAGATGTAAAGAATTGATTTGATAATATTATTTTCAATACTTAAACTACATAATATGATTCAAATCTAGATTTTTTCATGGTTCATTTTAGAGAAACAGGGGACTTTCAATGATGCCTAGCTGATGGGCCATGGTTCTGGGGTACCACTGGTTTATTCTTGACTCCTTGGTTCCCAGAGTTTGACCCGAACACTCTATCAATTTCCAAAACACTGGTTTGGGTGAGACTTCCCAATCTTCCTCTACACCAGTGGTATGCTTTGGAGGATATTGGCAACGTATTGGGAAAATTCTTAAAAGAATACATAGATAGATCTTAATCGGGAATGTGTTCCTATGCTCGCATGTGTGTGGAATTCGATCTAAGTAAAGGGCTACCAGATCGTATCAATTTAAAATTTGGTAACTTTCCACATTCTCAACCCTTAGACTATGAAAATACAACTTTCCGGTGTAGAAATTGTAGAAATCCAGGTCATTTGCAAGCATCTTGTCCAGTGATTATGAAACCAGTTAAAAAGAATTGTTTGAGATTGACCAAAGGTTGGGGATCTTTGGATCCAGAGTTGGCTGAGGTGGCAACTTTCAAGGTAGACCCATGCAATGTAAATGAGGAGAATATGGTAAAAGAGAGTGTGGAATGTGGAAAAATAGAAAATGTTCAGGACACGCAAAGGATTTTAGCTGTCAGGGAAACGAAAAGAGATCTTTCTCCTTTCAAATCAAATTTGGATCAGGAATATTTTTCGGACAATCAGATGGTGTCATAAAATCCTCTTCAAGTAGTCATTAAATATGGAAATGGTAAGTGGCAAGAAGTTAAGAATAAGAAAAATAAAAAAGGTCAAATATGTAGTATTGAGGACTATTTTTTGACCCAGGTTGGGAAATAACCTCGTTTTTTAATGTTTGGATAAACAATATTTTGTAGGCTTATAATCTTGGGGTTTTGGCCTAGCTTTGTTTTTTTAATCTTTCTGGGGTATTCAGGCCCTGTTATTGGGAACAGGTCCCATCAACCCTCTTTATCAATTAAAAAAATATGATTCAAATCTAAATCATAAAATGCGTTAATGACCACGCCCTTTCCATGGATATTCAAAATCTTATTCTCTTGAATATTCTGATTCTATATCAAATTTATGAAATAGATGCATAAAACAAGATATTTGAATTGAATTTGTTTATCCCACCACCACTGTCTATTTCATCTTTTGCATGGAAAAAAAATCATAGTTGTTTATTTATTGAATATATGGCATAAAGAATGGATATGCCTTACATGTTTATAATATGGATTACACCTAATAGTAGGAGGAATTACCTTAACCTTGTGAATGGTACAAGATTAATGTCCCACAGGTTTACTCGCCTTACAAGAGGTTTTTCTAGGTGTTGTTTAGCTGTGTACCTTCTGCTGGAAAATCACAAGGTTATAATGGTGGGGTGGCACCATCTCGATGAATGTATGCTCTATGATTGACATCCTTTCGAGAAGGCTCATGGAAAAAGCATACATGCCTACACAAAGGATGATCCAGAGCTTGACATCCACTATCATGACAATAATTGACAAGATTGTGAATTGCATATCCTCACATCCACAAGATTAACTTCAATCTCCCCCATATTATGTTTGTTTTCTTTTCTTTGTTCTTGATCAGATAATAGATGTGTGCTATTTTGTCACACCCGTAAAAACGACTTTTAAGGAACACACTTCAACCTAACACTTAACCTGAAAATTACGACTATTTTTTTTTGTTTAAGTTATAAGAAGGTTACAAGGGTGTTTGACCCTTAGGGTTCATTAAAATAATTTACATCACGAAACTCAAATTTTAAGATTGATAGGCCACGCCTAGATAGAAGATTACCTTTTATAAACGCTTTACTTCTAAGTTCCATTAATTAAAAGCCAACTAGGAAGGTGCCATAGTTTAATTTACTTGGTTAATTGTTTTCTCTTCTTAGTTAATATTCAATCCAAATATGACTAACTTCATGCTTAATTAAATTAGTTTCATTATCCTAATAGCTTAAATCCCTCTTTATCAATTTCCTAAACATACTAAGGGCTAATAAAGGTTTAGAACTCTAAGGCAATTAAATGGCCCCACTCCCCAATTACACATACTCTTAAGGATTTAATTTAAACATTTAAATTACATTCCCACCAAACAAAAGTAGGGTGAAACCTCCACCCTTAGATCAAATCAATTTTGACCACAAGATCCTAGGGTTCCAACTAACCCTAAAAATCCTTATGAGTTTTTATTGAAGCCTTTCCTTTGTTCATTTCCCCTCATTTGGTCTATTATTTTGTTAAAAATAATGCAGGTAGGAGAAGAGGAAGCCATGAGAGAAAAGGAGGAAGAACTATGAAGGATTCTACATAGAGATCTAGTTTAAAATTAGTTTAATTTTAGTTTTATTAATGTAATCTATTTCATTCAAGGATTGGGAGGGATTTCCTCCACCAATCTGGTTTGTTTCCACACTAAGTGTATTTGGTTTTTCAAATTTGGGTCAAACCCTACCCCCATTTTTATAAATGAAAAGAATGTTGTTAGTCCACCATTTGGAGGTTTTTATTGCCCAACCTAAGGGATTTACTCATTTTTTGCTTTTTGGCAGTTATTAGTTAAATTTTACAACTTATAAATTGGTATAAACTAGTTCAAATTTTTGCATAGGTGCGGATATGAGGAGTTATGTCGTAAGTGATAGAACCGCTGCCCAGAGCAGACTGGCGGTCCTGGGACCGCCACCCTACCTAGGTGACAAACCATGGACTGCCGCCCTACTGAGAGGCAATTTTGGGACCGCCGCTCTGCACAGGGCGGTGGTCCTGTTACTGAAAAATAGAACCTAAAACTCAAGATTTTTGCAAAACCAAATTTTACTACAAAGTTCTAAAATACATTCTGAAACTGATTTTATGCTCCTAAAGTTTCCAGTTTAGGGATTTCTTTCCATTTGATCATTTCTTGACTAAAATTACTCATTTAGAACAATTTTGGGACCAATAGTAACAATGATAACTACATGATCTATTCCATTTTGTTCAACTAATTTTCTTGAATTCCAAGAGTAAAATTAAAGGGTTTATATCTACTTGCACATTGTTATTTTTCTAACTAAAAAATCAACATTTCCAAATGACAATAAACTTCAAATTTGTTCTCTTGTTTCCATTTTCACTACAACATACATATGTTCAAAACAACTAGAAAAACTTTATTTTCCAATCAAATTTACTATGTATACATTTTCAACATCTACAACTTCTATATTTCTTCTTTATCATTTACAACATTACAACTTCACAATGAAAGTAACTTTATTTTTGTTTTTACAATGAAACTTCCAACTAAAATTTTACACAATATATAAAATATTGGAATACAACTTCTCTCCAGAAGATTATTATAGATTCTTCCACTCAAGGTGGGAAATAATACGAGAATGCATGTAAAAGAAAATACATTAATTCAAGTTCCTCTACTCTAAGTGGGAACAACACAAAGGAAGTTTCACAAGGTCTCCAACAAAACTCCAAGCTTCACAACTCCAAAAATATAGCTCCTCTAAGATTTGTTTGATTCACAAAAAAATGGGGGGAGAGGCAACTCTCTCCAACCAACCAAGATATCCAATGAAGAGGAGAAGCCATCCTCTCCATTGGTCCCCTGAGCCCTAACCACATTACAATGGGAAATAATTCCAACAACATAGCAACAACAAGCTTCCACAATACAAAAAAATATTTCACAACCATTTCAACCAAATTCACATCAACAATAACACAAGAAAGAATAACAACAAAACAACAAAAAACAAGGCTTAAAATGAAAGCCAAAGGAGCAGGACCTATGGGGAGGCCACTTATACCTCTCAATTGGAATGGATGCCCATCTTAAAGCCTCCAATGCATATATAAAATCCCCTACATACTAGTATTCCTCCCTCAAGTACCCCTTATACCTCCCACATACTCTTAAGCCTCCCCCAATCTCTTATGCCTCCGTCATAAAAGAAACGAGAAAGAAATGCAAGCATTCCTTGTACAAGGTGGGGCATCCAACCCAAACTCTCTCCAAGAAAAAGGTAAACTCTTTTTCCTACCTACATTAAATCTCCTCATAGTCTCCTCCTACTCCAAACTTAGGCAATCTACCCACACCCAACAAGCATTCCAAAGAAAGCAATACTCAACACAAGCATATAAACACAACATAAATGCATAACATAAACAAGGGAGAGCTCCTACCTTTCCATAGTAGAGCTTGTTCTAAGAAAAAAATCTCCAAGATCTTCAAAACCAAATAAGCATCCATAAGCTCCAACAATCCACAATCGCTCTCCAACAATTATCTAACTCTCTCCAAAATACAAGAGCACAAAATAATGAAGTAACACCCAAACAAGCAAAAGAATTTCAAAAAATAGAAAAGGGGGAGAGAAGGGTGATGTGGATCCAAGTAGGATGACACCCTCCTTTCCTCATCCCCTCCACATCCACCTTAGAATTCAACCCTCATATTTCAAAGCACCATTAATAAGTGGTTGAGAGGAATGACAAGTTACGTACACACACAATCTAAGCCCACACCCCTTAATGACAAAACTTAATTACTTGAAATAAAGTGCAATAAACATTTCACCTTTTTATCTTCCCCAAACACCTAATGGGGTCTAATTTTGACCCCCCAACCCATAGGTAGGGTTGGCATAGTAATTTAAGAGGTGTGGGACAAGTTTGACTTGTCCCCCAAACCTTCCAAATTGTAGCCTCTAAGGCCAAATTCGAGTTTCCCATGAATGGTAGAGTGTACAAAATTTAAGATATCAAGTATTCAACACACAACACAAAAATCCAAGAGAAAATAAAGTCTAATAAATTAACTCCTTTTTGGTCACATCTTTAATTAGTTTAGTACAAGGTTAAATTAGCTTTAATAAGACACTACAAACCCATTAATAATAAAGGGTAAAATACATAGATCAAAATCTAAATAATTAAAACAAGTAAATTACATCGCTAAAAGAAAAAACATACTAACATTAACAAAAGGGAAACTAAAATAAAAGAGCAGCACATGACCCCTTGGTAACAAATTTTCCATAACCAAATAATTCAAACACACACACACAATTACATGTTGCCATGCTGACCCTTGTCAAATTTATCTAGAATTCCATTATGGTTGGTCTCCAATCCCCCCGATGTTTGTTGTGAATAAAATTTACCTGCAAAACACATAAATACCTCATTCAGTCATCGTGGCCACATTAAAAATATTTATGACAAAATATTCAATATAAATATGACAATCATCTATATACGAATCAAATATCATCTAGGAAAATATGAATATCATTTACAAATTTATAGCAACATTTATATCCAATGTTTCATCCATGTCAAAATGATCATAACATTAATTCAATTATCAAACCCTACTGCAGTGTGGTGTCAGAAATGGCATTGCATGTCAGAAATACTTATATAAATAACCATGTCACTAGTATATAAAAATCAATATAAAATGTCTATAATAATCCACATGCATCATATATGAATCAAAATCAACAACAGTCCTGGTATAGCTAACATCTACTCATAATGCTAAAACAAAAAGCTGAAATAATATCCTTAAGTATAGTCGGTATATAGTAATCGAAATAAAAGCAAACAGGTGTCGAAGGGAAGTGGGCACTACAGGGGGATTCACGAGATTATAAGTCTAAGTCATGGTATCTATATTTTGACCCTTTAAAAGAATATTTTGATATCTACCCAATCTTAGGCAGTCGTTGCTGTCCAGAGATTCCCACTTAAGCTTTGGGAACAGATCTTGTCTCATTACTATAGGGCATAATCTAGGGCACGATGTGAAGGCAGTTGTATGATAAGAACTCCATATCAATCCCATAGGTACTTATGGATGGAAATCCTAGTTGTAAAGACATCGATACCTCCAATGCCTGTACCAACATTTCCACATCAATCTCATGCATATCGGTGAAAGGCTCTAGGTGCCAAAGGATAGACATGATGAGGGATTTATCCTTCAAATGGATCGGTGTTGCTTCCAAACTAGTCATATTATAGATGATGGTGAACATTCCAAATGGTTAAATCAGCCCTTCACACTGAATGGTGGAAGGATTCTCTAACCTGAACATATCTACAAGTTGATTTCTAGATCCAAATTGACTGAATCTAAATGCCCCCCCCACAAGTTGTATCTCACTCAGGTTCGTGGATGGTTCGTAGAACAATACAGAGAAGCTACCTCTATATTCTTATCTTCAGAGTGTTGACTCAATGATCAAGGATTCTTTGACCCCCCTTCCTGTGGGTCACATCCCTATCAATTGTGTTGATTTTGCTTCTTCTACTTCTGTGCTCATGTGTTATGTGCACTTTAACCTTTGCAACACCATCCTCATGGTAGATGAATGCCACCACTTCATTTTTCATGCTATTTAAATTTTATTTCATGTAGTTGTATGGGTTAAGACATTGAAAGTACATTTTTCTGCTATCCCACGTATGTCTCTGCAAGATTTATCTCTTTCACTCTTCCTCTGCATAAAACCATCTGTTCAAGTCTATTTTCTTCCAATGTGTGAAAATGGGAATTTTTTATTTTATTTATGTTTCTCATGTCTGTGTGGAAATTAGGCACATAAAATAACAACTAACAGAAATAAAATAAAGAATTATAAATAAAATAGATTATTGCAAACTCAAATCAGCACTTTTGTGCATATATATTTTCTTATACTTCCAGAGCTTCAGCTCAATATAATCGGTGTGTATATTCTTCCATGTCATAGCTATGGCTCAATATAATCTCTATGTGTCTTCTTCCCTGTCAGAGCTATGGCTCAATAAAATCTCTTTGTATGTATAACACTTATAATTGCCTCCTTTATATTGAGGTCTTTCATCTATCAATATAACATCTTAATAATAAAACTCTCAGCTAAAAATAGCATGCTTTTGTGCATGGATACAAATATTTTTGATTTATTTTCTTTTCTAAAAATAGAGACATGTATTTAAAACTAAACTATGCATTGAAAAACAAATTGCTTTTTGCTTTTCCTAAAAATAGCAAATGCATACATGGGAGAAATTATCTATTTCCAACACTCCCCCTTAATTTTGGCCTTCAAAATTTTATTATTCTGTAGTCGAGTGTGCACTTCCAGATTTTACATATTCCTGATGAAAAACTCCCAAATGACTTATCCAATTGATCTTCGAATCAAGCTCTATATGCTTGACTCAAACCATAGAGCACTTTACTCAACCTATATAACTTTCCTTCATGACCTTCAATCTCATAAAATTCTGGCTGATTCACATATACTTCATTTTCAAGAAAACCATTCAAAAATATTGATTTTACATCCATCTGATAAATAGGCCATTTGTTTTGAGATGCAATTTCTAAAACCATTCTTACCAAGTCCAAACATGCTACATGTGCAAACGTATCGTTGTAATCTACTCCATATTGCTGTGAAACACCTCTGAAAACCAACCTTGCTTTATGTTTTTGTACTTTACCATCAACGGTATATTTGGTCTTATAGACCCACTTCACTCTTACCACGTATTTTCCTTCTAGAAGATCTACCAATTCCCATGTATGATTCTTCTATATGGCGTCTATCTCATCATCCATGGCTTGAACCCAAACTTCATTGTTTATAGCATCTTCAAAGTACATTGGATCCGCAGCTTGAGAAAACAATGCGAAAATTGAAAAAGAATTAGTTGTATCAACATTATAAACCTCACTAAGACTCCTTGTTTTCTGTTGCAAAGGGCTATCTGATGATGAATTATTTTGTACTGAAGGAGTATTTTATAGTGTTCTTTGTGGTATTTTTTGGATATTTGAAGATGATTTAAATATTGGAGATCTTCTAGATGTAGATGGAGGTGTAGCTTGTCTACAACTCGTGGTGCATGTCCAAGATTCAAAGAAGAGACAATACCTTGCTGCTATATGCTTTCATTTGCCATATCATCACGAGGATTAGTTGTTGCTACAATAATTGTTTTATCAATACTTCCATCCCATGCATCATTTTCAACAAACTGTACATCTCTGCTGATTATGACCTTTCTAGTAACTGGATTGAACAACTTGTAAGCATTCTATGAATATCCAACAAATATGAATTTTTCTCCTTTTTTAATCTAATTTCTTCCTTAGCTCGTCAGGCACATGTGCGTATGCCACACAACCAAAAACTCTAAAATGAGAAACACTATGTTTCCTCTTAGTCCAAGCTTGTTGAGGAACCATATTTCAACCAAATTTAGTTGGACAACTTTTTATGATATAGAAATTAGCTCCATGGTTGTTGCCGCACCCAGCTTGTGTCATTGGTATCCTGGAGCAAGAGAGGACGCACAACAAGCATAAGAGTTGGGGAATGTTTCCATATGTTGTGGTTCAATGGCCTTGTGGATGTCTCTACAATTTCATGATCTTATAACATGCATGTTAAGAACTACCCACTTTAACAATTGCTAGCTTTAATAGTCTCCTGAAATGAAATTTCCTCATTTTCTGAAATGGTATTTTGCATGAGATTTCCTCTTACTTCTTAATATTACATTAAAAACTAGAAGTGATTATCTTGAATATCTGTAATTGTATCTCATTGATGTAAACCCATCTCTTCCTTGTATAGTCATCAGTGAATGCCATAATGATATGGGGGTCTAACCTATAAAGTAGTAATGGTAGATTTGCATAGGTCCAGATTGAGTCTGAATAGAAAAATTTCAAGTGGTGCACGTGTTCTTCTTCTTTTTCCAATATAAGAGGGAAATGTGGGGTATATGGTTCCCATAAGTACATCCTTCATTATCTCTATAGGGTTGTGTCAATTTAAGTTTTTTTGAAAACCTAATGGTTAGCTAGAATAATGTTTTGGGTTGCTGTGAAATCTTGGTCTAGGCCACCAAATGACTGAATGTATCCACCAAACCTGATCTTGCTAGTAGAAAGGGACAGGATTCAGGTTCAATTTTAGTCGAGGCTTCATTGAATATAGTCCATGATTGTGGAGTTTCCTAAGGTGGGCGGAATAATCTGTATTATGAACTCACGGATGTGGCTGGTATCCAATCTTAAAGGTGAGGATCAACTTGTATGAGACTGGTCATGTGGTGATGTTTCAATTTAGCTTTAAGTCGACCTGTGGTACTTGGTAGAATTATCCATGATGACATATTTGAAAACTGGGGAACTGTAAAATCTATATCACTTGTGTACAGAATTGACCAAGGCTCATAAGATTGTGCTTCAAGCCTGCAATTCTTGGAAATTAGATACATCTTGCACTAATAGCTTTCTCCCCCTGTATGAGTTAGAATATATGATTTTTTCATATTTCCTTTATATAGTCACTGTAATTATTCTTCCCAAGGGTAAATTTTGTTTTTAGCGACTCATCCATAATTATAATTCTTCTTTTAAGCTACCTGGGGTTTTTGAATACTTCTTTTATATTTCTAAATATCATGGAGATCATTACGATCGACTTGCGGATAGATTAAACTCCAGTTACCTTTATTTGTTTGGAAATACTTTCATTTGTTTTATGTAGTAAACATGGATCCTCTTGGAGTAGACACTTCCAACCTAATTTTGATTTTGATTATGATTGTTCTAATCATACTGATTTTTCCTACATTCAATATCATAGTGCCCATATCTCTTGCAATAGTGACATTACACATGTGACTTATCTTGTATCTGACCTAAAAAATGATTATGATTTTTCTCTTAACTATGTCATCTTCCACTTGAGCATGATGGACCACTGCTATGTCCTCTAGATGAACTTATTCCTCTACCTCTAGGGCTGAAATTTCCTCTTCCTCTTCCACAATTTCCTGATACCTGTGATGAAAAAGCTTGATCTACAACTTCATGCAATCTATTCAACCTATGTTCATGATTTATTAGTGATGCATGTAACTCATCAATTGAAAACTGACTTAGACCTTTAGTTTCTTCAATAGTAACTACCAAAGGATCAAATTTTGTAGGAAAAATTCTAAGCAATTTTTCAATAGTCCTTTTGTCAGCTATAGTTTCACCATGAGATTTGATTTGATTGGCTAAACCAACTAAAAAAGTAAAGAATGATTCTGCCGAATCTGAATCTTTCATTGACATATTTTCAAAATCTCTATGAATTATATGTAGCTTGGTGGTTTTTACTTTCTCTTTACCTTGATACACAACTTGGAGATTTTCCCAGCAATTTGTGCTTTACTGGTTATTACTACTCTAGGTAGGATGCTTTCATGCATGGCTTGATGAAATAAGAAAAGACATTTTCTGTCTTTCTTTCTAAATTCATTCAAAGTGTCTTTCTCTTCCTATGAGAATGTGTTAAATGTTGCTGCATTTTTGGGCTTTGTGTACCCATTCTCTACGATTTACCACACATCCTAGGATCTAGATAGTGCCTTCATGGTTAATGACCCATACTCGTAATTCTTTCCTATAAATTGTAATGTCTGCAGACCAGATATAGAAGCCATAACTTGTTGAAAAAATCCACCTCTGATACCAATTTGTAAAAATTAGGCACATAAAATAACAAAAAACATAAATAAAATAAAGAATTGCAAATAAAATAGATTATTGCAAACTCAAATCAACACTTCTATGTATATAAATTTTCTTCTACTTGTAAATCTTTAGCTCAATACTATCGGTGTGTATATTATTTCATGTCAAATATACTGCTCAATATAGTATGTGGGTGTATTCTTCCATGCCCGATCTTCGGCTCGATACAATCTCTTTGTATGTATAAAACTTACAATTTCCTCCTTTATATTGAGGTCTTTCATCTAACAATAGAACATCTTAATAATATAACTCCTAGCTAAAAATAGCATGCTTTGTGCATGAATACAAATATTTTTGATTTATTTGCTTTTCCTAAAAATAGAGACACCTATTTAAAACTAAACTATGCATAGAAAAGCAACTTGATTTTTTCTTTTCCTAAAAATAGCAAAAGCATACATGGGAGAAATTATCTACTTCCAACCATTTGTTCAAGTCTATTTTCTTCTAATGTGTGAAAATGGGACTTTTGTCTTTTATTTATGTTGCCCACATCTGGACAGTGGAAGTGTTGTTGGTTATGTAGGTGCCAGTCTAGTTTTATTCTTTCTTGGGTATGCAATTGCAATGGAAGGAGTAGGGACAGCCCCCACATCTTTTACTAGCATTTCCTCCTTGTGATTAGAATGAATGCATTGGGAATATATTTAAGATATCCATCAAAGTGGTTGTTTGTTGTTTTTGGTTATTTCTGAAAAGGACATGGTATTCAATGATGTTAGGATTATTGAGAAAGATAGGTTTTTTGTATATTTAAGAAACTGTAAAATAAAAATGCAAATGGCTATGGTAACTCTAAGGTTCCATGGGTTGTGCTAACATCCTTTCACACTACTAAAATGGGAACTTTAATTCATAGCATGTATTTACACCAAATTATAATGGAGGTTTTGGAACAAGTCTTTTTTAGGTGTTTTATTTATCAATTTTGGGCATAAATGTAAGCAAAATGTGGAAACATGAACTTGGTACATGAATTGGTTAATAAAATGACATGAAGAAACGTGACCTCTTAAGGCATCCAAAGTGTTTGACATAATGTGTTAAAAAATGGGTTCATGGAAGGTCATTCTTTTTAGATATGGAAAAAATCGATTCGTGGAAAAGGAATCAGAAACTTTCAACCAAACTATTTATGTCGGTCAAGCGCCATGGAGAAAATCCCCTAGCTGATGTCTCTAGCAAGTGTCGAGAAAATGTATGGATTTCCCTCCCTCTTGCATCAAAACTTCACATTTTATCATTTTTACTTTGGGTGTTAAATGTGTAGAATAATAGAGAGTGCAACTTGAATTAACAATGCAACTCTTATCCTACTTGCAAAATAAAATACAAATTAGAAAAAGAAAGAAAATAAAATTACCTCAGACATCATGTGCATAGAGCTCCAAAGAAAATAGTTTTACCAATCTTCACCTCATGTATTATTCCTATTGGTTCATGAGACCTTAAGGGCCATAAATATAAATAATAAACTAAATTTGATGCCTTAGCGAGTTGAGTTTTTATTTCCATTTTTTATTTTAGTCGTTTGGGGGTGACTCTTTAATTTTTAAGTAAATGCGATTAGTTTTGGCTTACGTTTGTCATGTCAATTTGGAAAAACTTAAAACTACACCTATCTACCTCCTAAATGTCCATTAGGGGAATTGAAACCAAACCCCAATTACATGAAAACATATTTGGAATACTATTTTACAAGTGATTTTTTAGGGCCCACCAGATGTTATATGAAAGTAGTGTTTGTCACGTTTACAATAATTGGTCACAGAGTCGCCATTGTAATTTCAACCGTGTTCATCATGATTGATTTCTGTAGAATCCAATGAGTTCTTGGTGTACACATGAGTAAATTTAAATTGTTGAAATTTATGTTTGAACTTAAAACAAGTGTTTGACGGACCCATATTGTAGGCACTTTAGCTATTTTTTGGGCATTTTTTTGTAAACTCACAACTTGAGCTAGAAATTTCTCCTTAGACTCCCATTTGACTTGTTTACACTCATGAGCCCTTTTCATATAGTATCATGGTTATGTAATGTATAATTTAATAAAAAAAAATTCTATTAATGGATTTCATAATTTATAATGGTTTCTCTCTCCTCCCTTTTCTCTATCTAGAAATAAATATGAAATGTTGAATGGTCTTGAAAATGTAAATGATTGGAATAGGTACATGGGTTGAAAATTTATATAGATTTGAAATGAAATGAAAATGGATAAGTGATGTTTGTGGTTATGATATGGTAAATAGAAATGAAAATGAATTTAATACTTTCTCTCTCTTCCTTACTCTCTCTAGAATCGATAAATAAAAAGAACAAAGAAATGTGAAAGCGTGAATGTTTGACGAAATGACTTCTCTCACCCCCTCCCTATCTATATATCCTTCCTTTCCTTGTTTTGAAATTACTTGAACTGTATTTCATGATTGAGTGAAAGGGATTTCCATACTAGTCTTAGGATTGACACAATGTTGGTTGCAGGTACTCCGAACAAGATGGAATAAATTTGTGATATATTGTAATCATTGGGATGACATTTAAACATTATACATTGAGATATATTTCAAATCTTAGATAGAAGTGAATTAAAGAGAATAACATTATTAAAATTATTGTGTCAAAAACCTTTGTTCCTCTTGGATTCTTATGTTTCAAGCACTATGCCTGGAAAACTATGTGGTTTTTTTATGTTTTGTTCTAAATTTAACATTTGAATACTAGTAGGAGTGTCACATAATGGATGTAGGACGAAATTTGTTAGCTAGCTAAACGGGGAAGATAATTGAAAATGTATATAGTTAAAATGTGTATCGTTTGATAGTTTGAGTTCATTTGGATTTAAATGTGCTTCTTAATGTTTAGATGATCAAAGAAATCATTTTCTGAATAGTTATCCTGGTTCATACATAAACTCATAAGTATAGTAGTAACTTATTATTATTATTAAACCATATAACTGAAGTTAGAATTTAACCTTTGTTGTACCCTCCCTCTAGATCTAGTGGCATCCAATTTTGCAAAACTCAAAAGCCTTATGAAATAATTTAATCCTCGCGACTAGGCTTCTTGTAATACACTTAAGAAAATTCCTCAAAAGACCATTTCTATAGCTTGAGATTCCTTGTTTGAAGCAATAACTATGTGGTATGACCTTACCCTATATGGGGTAAGTAGAACTAACACTTCCCTGGTATTCTAGTGGACCAAAAAATCCTTGTGAAGTTGGATTTAGGATTAACTTCATCATCGAATGAACTCTTCGTGGAATCTAGATAACAAAATTAGATTGATTGAACTAGTTGTCAGTGGCATTAAACTCTTGTTAAATATATCTTTAGTTCCTCGCAGATAAATGTGTTACCTTGGCTAGTAATAACATAACACCTTGGTCTTTTACAAATGTCTTATAGGATAAATATGTTTTCTCACCTTAAACTGGTATATAGTTGGGCATAAATACCTAGGTTCAATTGAAATTAAACTAAACCTGGGCTTAGTAAGAGGTTAACTTGCTGGTGGAAATTGTATTCATTTAGTATGTAGTAGCAGATTACCTCATGTTTCTCGATGGTTTGTGAGTTAAAGATATTAGAAATCTCTTTTATTATCTTATAGTAGGATGTATTTTCCACCCTATAATGCTTTTATAGTTAATATCTTGTGGGACCTCCCTTATGGTTATCAGTTAAAGAAACTCTTATGAATTTTGACTCAACGATTGAAATAGTTCCTTGGAAGGTATTTCGACATGCATGAAAATTGTTTTATATGTATTGTTTCTAGCATTCATTTAATTCTGAAGTGTATAAGAGAAATGAAATGAGTTATCTCATGTTAGGTTACACTCCTTGTAGTATTATATCCATTAGTGTAAATTATGTGTTATTTTGTTTACAATTGTTAAAAAAATGCTAATAGTGGGACCAAACCGAGAACAAAGTACGATGTAAGTTCAAAGAGCATAAGAGTAAATGAAATTTTCATTTAGAAATAACATCATACCCGAAGTCTTTCAACTTAATAAGGCCTTCTCATGTGGTTAAAAATGAATATGAATTGCCTTTGGTGAGATAAAACCTTTGAGAAAACATAAACTATTATATATATATATATATATATATATGTTAGTTCACTAGTTAGTTTGAGTCAATTTAACATTTTCACATCCTGAAATTTTATTCATAAATAAAATTTCAGGATGTGAAAATGTTAAATTGACTCAAACTAACTAGTGAACTATATCGGCTATAACAGGAAAATAAAGGTACCCTAATGTAAGGAAACTAACATAAAGGTGTAAATTAACAAGCTATATCTCCTTTAAATCTTAAAATTTCTTCCCTTGAATTCCTGTTATTTTCCCCTTGCATAATGAGTGTAGAATTTAAACAAAAAACAATTTGAGAACCCTTGCATAAGAATGAGGATCACGATTTTTCTATGCATAAAAGATGTGGAAAATCACCAATTGAGTTATGAGAACTTTGGAAAGGGAGAAAGAATTAAAATAAGAGTGTTTGTTGTAAGTTGAACTGTAAAAAAAATTTAGAATATGTACGTTGAGAATGAGAATTTATCGTCGCATGATAAATAATTTTGGAATTTTAAACATAACTAGGATGTTACCATAGAGTTGTGCAGGGATTTATTGAGAGCTATTGAGCTACTATTGTGCCTCTAGAGATGTTTGTGGTTTTTGAGATTCTTAAAGTACCTTTTCTTGAGGGGCCCGATGCATCAAACAAAGGAGAATTTAAAAAATTTGATCCTCTCAATGCATAATCTATGGGTAATCCACTAAAACTTGTAGGACATTCTGAGGTGGGGAAGAGAAACTTCAAAATAATTGTCCCCTCTTTAACCAAACCGGACACGTGTTTACATATTTTCAAAAATGACCCTGTGCGGAATACACCTCATGAATATCCCTGAAAACTACTTAAAAAAGAAATTCAAAAGAGCCAAATGGTGCTTATTGGTAAGTTTCTAGGTACTAGACCTAATGTTGATGTTATTAGAAAATGGGCTTTGAGGAAATGGTACCCTCTTGGGGATCTGTTTGTTTCCTCCATGGCCAACATTTTTTTCTTGTTCAAATTCTCCTTGCAAGAAAATATTAATGTCGTTCTTTTGGGAGGACCCTGGTGTCTTGGAAACATGGGACTTTTCATTAAGCAATGGTATTTAGGATTTGATCCATTCAAATAAAATATCAACACTATACCCATATGGTGTAGACTTCCTGGACTTCCACTACAATTTTGGGATGATGAAATCATGATAAATATTAATATATTGATTGGATATCCTATTGGCCCAGACAGTTCCACTAGGAATAGATCGTGTTTAGCTTATGCTCGTTTTTGTGTCTCGTCTGACATGGAACAAGAGATTCCTGACCAGATCATTCTCCAAACTACTGTGATCTATGAATCTTTTCAGATGAGATGTGCTAAATTCCATAAGCTAGGACACTTCATCAGGAAATTTCCTAATTAAAAATCTTCCACGGAAAGTAATAAGGAAAATAGTAAGCGTGAAAATTAGGTAAGAAAGGGAGGGAAGCCTCAGGATAAGAACATCACAACTACCTTAAAGATACAACCAGTTTGAAGGTCTCTATAGGTTACTAAGACGTCGGCCAAAAATTTTGAGCTAATCAAGGAGCCTTTAGGACCTATGGATTCTGATGTTAATTTGGTTGATATTAGTATTCAGATGGATGAAAAATAAAAAATATTCAAGGATCTCCTCAAACCTTGCGATTCGAGCCTAAAGGGAATTATGGGTCTCCTTAAAATTCTTGAATATAATACCCTTTTGTAGATTCTTCGAGAGGTTGAATATTTTTCTCCCTTAGTCAACTCTTCTGTAGCTCTAGAACAACCTATCTCTAGCACTCACTCTGAAAGCTTCAATCTAGATTTTGATTCTTAAGAAGTTAGAGAAGGATATTTTTAACAATACCTAAATAGTATCGTGGCTTCACCCTCTCCTCCCTTAAAGTAAATTATTGAATTAATTCAGAATTCCCCTAGCCCAAAAAAGGAGGAGGGTGAGCTTACCCCTGGAAAGAGTCTAGTCTTAAAAGACTTGACCAACTCACCGAAGTTCACTCTAGTCTATACGAAAAAGAAAAAATATAAAGGCTATGAAAACATACCGGATACCCTATTATTTGACAAGAAAAAATCTCCAGGGTTTTGGGTTGCTTCCACATCTAGGGTAACTCGATCTTCCTTTAAAGTAAATAATATGGAAAACACTAGAAAAGGAATACCCTCCAAAAGTGATCAAAGGATGAGGGAGATCAATAAAGTGTTGGCTGATGGAACTCAGAATTCTTTGGACCATTTGGTCCACTGCTCCCCCCAAATATTTTAATCAAGATCATTTCATGGAATATAAGAGGCCTTAATAGAAGTGGAAAGCAACACACTTTAAAATATTTAAGAAAGAGTTGCATTCCTGCCATCATGGCCATTCAAGAAACTAAAATGGGTACCGAAGCTTTCAACATTTGTTGTAAGAAAAATTGGAAAAAAGTAGAATCGATAGTTATTAACTCAAGAGGTGCCTCAGGAGGTATGGTTGTCTTATGGGACCCTAACAAGCTTATTGATAAGACCATTCTTTCTTCTCACTCTCATCTAGCCATTTCCTTTCATACTTTTGATAACAAGTTCAGATGGATATTTTTAGTCATTTATGCTCCAAACACACTCCACAATAGAAGGATGCTTTGGAGTGACCTTTGAAGTTTTCAAAGCACCTACAACATATGGAATTGGCTAATCATGGGGGATTTCAATACTCCCCTCTCTACTGATAAAAAAAGGGGGTACTTCTGAGCATACAACTGGGATGGATGATTTTGTTGACTTCATATCGTAAGCAAATATGTTAGACCTTTAACTCCATGAAAATCCATTCAGGTGGTCTAATAAGAGACTTGGAAAATATAGGTTCACCTTAATATAGCTCTTATTTTAGCTTACTAGATTTTAAATCAAGAATTCCATCTCTCCTCTCTTCCCAGAATTACCTATGATCATAAGCCCATTGTCCTAAATTTGTTGAATAATGAGATGCCTTCTCAATCCTCATTTAAATTTGAAAAGATGTGGTTTGATCACTCAGATCTAATTGATAACATCAAATAATGGTGGGGGATACAAGTGGAGGATCTTACCAGTATAGATTTGCACAAAAAATCAAAAATGTCAAGAAGAAAGTTCGTGCCTAAAACAAAGACATTTTTGGTAGTATCTTCAATAAGAAAAAACATCTTAAAGATGACATTGAAGCCCTGGAACATAAGGTCGCTAATTTTGGGATGATCCAAGAAGACTATTTCTATGAAAAAAATCTGTTAGCTGAATTTCATACCATTTGTGCTAAGGAGGAATCTTACTAGAGAATGATTTCCAAAGCTATCTGGCTTAAGGAAGGAGACAGGAACACCAAAAATTTTCACATGAAAACTTTAAAACATAGAGCCCACACCAGTAGAAAAAATTGTGAGACGATGAATAATCCTAACTGTATAAGACAGGAAGGGGTCAACTCAATTTCTACAAGAATCTTCTAAATGATCTACAAAAGCTATCTTCAGTGGCTGCTAACATGCTGTTGGAATCCATCCCGAGTAATATTGAAAGAACTGAATAATTTTTTTTTCTCTCTCTCTTTAGACAGGTCACCATTAAAGAACTTCAAAAATCAGTTTTCATTATGGAGGGAGACAAATCTTTGGGTCCTAATGGCTTTCCATCTTTTTTCTATCAAAATTTTTGGGGGATTTTTTCAGAGGACCTCCTCAAAGCAGTCAATGAATTTTTCAAGACTGGTATATTGCTCAAAGGAATCAACAACACTTTTATAGTCCTAGTTCCTAAGAAATTAGGGGGAAAAGACTTCAAGCACTTCATACCTATAAGCCTATCCAACATGTTATATTAGATATTCACTAAAATCCTCACTTCTAGGCTTCATCCTTTTCTTCCTGACATCATCTCAAGCCAGTAAGGGAGATTCATCAAAGGAAGGTTGATTCAAGAAAAAGTTGTCATCGTATGAAACCATACACTTGATGCAGAAAAGAAAAAAGGTAGGTGTGGTCTTAAAGTTGGATATGAAAAAATCATTTGATATAGTGTCATGGGTCTTCTTTGATAAAGTATTGGAAATTTTTTGTTTTGATGCTCACTTCAAAAAGATCATTTGTACTTGTATCTCGACCCCAATATTTTTAGTTATCGTCAATGGTGGCCCTATGGGATACTTTCCAAGAATTCGTGGCATCTGTCAAGGTGACCCCATATCTCCCATTATTTTTATTATAATGGAAAATAGTCTTAATCAAACTATTAATAGAGTTTTTTCTCTGGGTTATCTTAATGGGTTTAATCCCACGTCTTATGATATTACAGTCTATCATCAACAGTTTGTTGATGACACTATTCTACTCCTGATTTCCTCCATCATTGAAGCTAAAACCATGAAATATTTTCTCCAGTTTTATGAAGAGGCTTCCGGATAGAAAATTAATTTTGATAAAAGATTTTTTTATTTCTTCAACACTCCTTTGGCTAGATAAAGAAAAATTTCCCAAATCCTTGGCTGTGAGATTAACTCCTTGCCTACCACATACCTTGGCCTTCCCTTGGGAATTAACAAGGCTCACTTCAGTGTGTGAAATGCATTGCTGGAGAGGTTTCAAATAAAGCTTACAGTTTCGAAGGGTCTCATCCTTTCTAGTGTAGGAAAATTCATTATTATCAAAATTACACTTCAAAACCTTCTGATATATATCATGTTTCTCTTCTTTATTCTAGATTCCATAGCTAATAAGATTGAGAGGATACCAAAAAAATTCTTTAGACGAGCACAGAAGAGAAAAATAGAATTCACTTGGTTTCTTGGAAGAAGGTCTGCAATAGCAAGAAATTTGGGGGCATTGGCATTAAAAAATCAGAACAATGAATGTTGCGTTAGTATCAAAAATGGGCTAGAGACTAATTAAAGAGGAGCATCCTTGGGCCAATCTTATCATAGCTAAATATTTAAACCTTGACAATTCCCAAGATTTCCTCAACAATTCCATTCTCCCATGTGGTTATAATTTTAGGAACAATTTTGTCAAGACTAGAAAAGATCTAGCATCTGGTTGTAAGTGGATTTTGGGTATGGGGGAAAGTATCAACTTCTACAAAGATAGGTGGGATTATTTTAGCACTGTCACTAACAAATAACAATGGGAAAATCTTCGAGACAGCCTCACTGCATCCTTGGGGTAGTAGATCAATGGATACATGCAAAAGACTAATGGAATAGTGTAGTGGAAAAATCTTGTGAATATTATACATAGCCAGAGGGAGCTCCTTGGTGAACTGCAAAACATCATAAGTCATATTGCCATATGCCAATTACAAAATAAGGATGAATTTACTTGATCACATCCATTTGACGGTAACTACTTGGGGAGATCAGGTTACTAAGTGTATTCCAACGAGTGAGATAGTAACTTTCCTTAGAATAGGAACTGGCTCAAAGAGCTTATCCCTAAGATTAACCAATTTATCTGGCTTTTTCTTAATAAAGGCATCCTCATCATTGATAACCTTATTAAATGGGGGTCAATTATGCCTAATATATACTACCACTATAACAAGCATAATTAAACCATCTAACACCTCTTACGTGACTACCCTATGGCCTTGGCTCTTTTGAAGCTCATGTCCAAAAGGTTTGGTGTTAATTGGTCTTTCCCAGAGGACATTATTCAAGCTTGGATACAATGGAAACCTCTGTTCAAGCATGCTCTTCTCCACAGATTTTGGATGCTTGTTTTCCCCCACACTATCTAGATAATATGGAAGGCCTAAAACTCCATAATCTTCAGGGGTACTAAAAAATCCATCAAAATAATCCTAAATGAAATTTTAGTGGCTGATAAAGAAAATTTATAAAAATTTAAGCCTCCTAAAAAATTTGTGTACCCCCAAGATTAGGAGAAATATTTGGAGGCTTGGACTATCAACACTCAACTTTTAACAACTCCTTCATCAACATTGATAGGTCATTTGTGCAGTGGATTCCCCCTCCTAAAGGTTGGCACAAGATGAACATTGATGGTTCCTCTAAAGGCAATCCTGGTTGAACTGGAGGTGGTGGTCTTATCAAATATCACTTAGGTCACATAATTTCCACTTATATAGGTTGCATGGGCAAGCAAAAAAAGGAATTATTCAGAAGCCGTAGTAACTCTCTAGGGGATCAGAATTGCTAGGAATCTCCAAGTGACTAATATCATAGTGGAAGGTGACTCAATGAACATTATAAATAACCTTTTTAAGATCCAAATTCTTAGTAGAAGCATAAGTGACTTCATTAATGAATCCCTATCTATATGCAATGGTATCAACATCATATTTCAACATGTTTATAGAGAGGGGACTAAATATGTGGACTTCTTGGCTAATATAGGGGTATGCATTAATAAATACACTATACGGTATAATTTACAGGAAACCCCTCACGAAGCTTGCCAATTCATCATTAAAGAAGCTAATGCAAATACCTAGTCGGTGGCGCTCTCACATGTGGAATCCTTGGCATGGATTCCTGAAGAATATTGTAATTAATTGTCCTTATTACCCCTTCTTCTCAAAAAATGAGTGTATTTTACCTTTCAAATAGAATTGGGGGAAGGAGTCAAGGTCTAGCTCTGCAACTAGGAAGTTTTTAGGTTGTTGGTGAGCTATCAAGAAGTTTTTTTGTAGTTGTTTCTAGATTTATGCTTCACATCTAATGACCATTCACACCATGGGGGGATCTCCTTATCGGGTTGAGCCCATTTTCAATCCTCAATGGAAAGAAAATGTTGAGCTCTGGAAAACCCTTTGCATTGGGGGGTTCCCTGATTTTATCTAGAGAATTAAGGGGCACGATCAATTCATTTCTCTGCAATTTGTTGAAAATTAGAAAGAGAGGAACATTTAGTTTAAAAACAGAGATTTCACTATCTCATAGGAGTTTATTTATTTTATCACCGAGCTTAGCATGGACATCAATAAGTTTTTCAGGAATAAATTTGATAAAGAAGCTAAGGAAAAAAATATTCCTAAATGATGGAGAAAGCCTGGATATTAAGAAGGAAGACATTGTTTGTGAAACCATTCCAAATCTCTTTGATGATGTAGCTTGTATGGTGGTTCATTATATCACCCTTGAGGGAAGGTTTTCTGCAGTCCCACTTCATCACCTGGTGCTCTTAAATCATTTCAAGCATGAGGCCAAGGTGGGCCTCTCTTACTATATACTACAATCTATGGAAAACTCAATTGTGGAGGTTCACCTGGTTCATAAAAGAATTGTTCCATTACATCATGGGGTAATTTATCTCATTCACTAATACATTAATGATGTTGGGGCCAATGATCCTCAACCTCCAATTTCCACACCAGCCCCTCAACAACCCCGTATTTGTTTTAAGAACCCCATGTATCGAGACACAACTATTGATCCTCCTCACAAGAGGGATCTTAGGAGCAGAAAAGGAAAAGAGGTCATAGTGGCTACTAGATCCCATGTTGTTATTGTTATTAGTGAGCAGGACTCTATTGAGGATAGACTTAAAATTAAAGATGAGACTTTGAAAAATATAGAGGATAATATGGATTTTATTCTTAAATCCAACATTAATAAATTAGTTGTTGACTCCATCTCTAGCTTCAGAGAGGATTTTAACTCTTGATTCAATCAATTAAAAAAATTGGAAGAAAAACATAACAACCTTTTGGCCATCCACGTGGCAGTTCTCAACCTCCTACAAGTGCACATTCGGCAAATATACGACATCAGTGGAGTTCCGACCTATGCATGGAAGAAAGATAAGCTCACCACAAATTTCAAATCCCCTAATTGGGATCCAAACATCACTGCTACTTTGAACCTGTATCCAACATTCAGAATCACTATCAAAGTTTACAAAAAAATCCATCTATTTTTTGATGCAATTTTTATATTTTTTTTATGATGTTGTGGTGTTGTAGTTTTATAGTTTTACTCATATTAGGGCTTCTTTTTTGGCAATGGACTCTAACCTAGTACTTTTTTAATTTTTTCTTTTGGCTTGGGTGTGCCCCCCTTCTTTTTGTTAGCCACTTTTCTTTGTAATGTTTATCTTGTCTTTTGAGCCTTTGGTTGTACTTGGGTAAGGTCCCAAAAAAACATTTTACCAATAAATAAATAAATAACTAGGATGTAACCATGATAATGATGCATTGGGAACTTATCAATCCTTTGGTACCTTTTGTGGTTGGATTACTTCTCATAATTGTTCATTGGGGAAATCGTGGCATTGAATTGTACCTAGTATTATCATGTAGTTGTTATCTCAAATTTCCCCCCTGGAAAATTTGATCAAGAAAACTCCTGCACAAAAGGAAATTATGAAGGAAATGACTCAGACCCATGAGCTCACATTCCAGGATGACAAACAAGTTATAGGTGGGATCATAAATGAAGGAGCAGTGTCACAGAGAAGCCAAGAGAAATAAGGAAAATAAGCGGTGAAGTTTCAAGGTCTTTGGGATCAAAACCGTTCAGGAAAGAATCCAGATTCAAATAAGTATGGAAGAGCCAGCAGAGAGAGCCATGTGTCCTAGTAGTGCTTTTCCAAAGATGAATACATAAAGGGGGGCTCAAACAAGCCCCGCATCTCCACGTGTCCAGGTCAAAGTGGGTTGTCGGGGGTTTTCTGAGTTTTACGTTTCATAGAAAGAGGGAACAAGATAAATTACAGAGCCACAAGCCTGATTTTTGCTCTACTCTAGCTGCCACAAGTCCCATGTAAAAAAAGGGAAGCCCAAACGAGCACCAAGCCACCGCATGGCCCTGGTAGGTGAAAATGGACTTTCAAGCCATTAACACAGAATCCAATCTCTTCAACTACCAGATCTGATTCAATTCAATCCGTTGGGGAACCAGAAGTGACATATTGTGGGTGGATTTGTAGAAGGCATTGATATTCAGTGGTTGAACTTTTAAAGTGGGATTCGATGTATTTATCATGGTGGTTGGAGTAGGATTCAATTTTTTCCTCTTCTCTCTCTTTTCTTTCTATATATATTGTAACACTTCTCATTTGAGAAGGAGAGACATTCTGGGCATAGAGAAAATTTGTCAAATTTTTTTCTTGATGCCATTTCTGAGTAGTGAACCTTCTCCCATGCCTGGAAAATGTGATTGTGCCTCTATTCAAAAAATGTAATGGTCTGCGCACCTTATAGAGCAATAAAAAACATGTTTTTGTGGTGTTCTTCAACCCTTTGCATGATTTTGTTGTTTCTCCGTGCCTCTCCCTTTATGTCTTGGTTTTTTGTGCATGTATTTCACATTTGTAGGTGTAAGATGTTGTGCTTCATGGAGTTTAATGGATGATTTGCACATATGGGACGTGTCACTTCTGTCTAACCTCCCTCATCTCCATTTTTTCTGTTTCTTTCTCCCTCAATAGAATATATCGCTTCCTTTGTTGGTGTATTGTTGGACCCCCGTAATATTAACCAAGTATGAAGGTGCGTAGGTGTGTAGGGTCCCAGTTATGAAAAGGCGTGCAAGGTAAAAATGCATGAGAGAAAGGTTTAAGGAAGCACATATCTCGTGCGACGTGTGAAAGGAGGCTCAGGACTTAGTCAATTTGGGCACCCAAGGTAGAACACGTGAAAAGAATGATCGGTTGCATGTGGATAAGATTCCAACCTGGCGATAGGCTGGCCCAAGAAATAGCATGCTCCCGATGGAATCTTCTAGAAGATCATCATGAGATGGAGTGGAAAGCTCAGGCCTGGAGGAGCATGCTCGGATAAAGGACCACATTCAGACACTTGGCACTAGATATGAGGGCGCTGGAAGGTGAGTTGGTAGTGTAGGAGAATTATAAATACAAGTGCCTATGAAGTAAAAGAGATATCTAGAAGTACAAGGTAGAGCAGGTTAGAGAGTGAGTGGATTTCTACAGAATCACTGCAAGGGGATATTTTGTTAGCTTGCTTACATCCAGTGATATACATGACTGCGGTCTGATCTCTATGACTGTCTATAATGAATCAATGAATATAATGAGGTTACCTGTTATATATGGACGTGGATATCAATGGTTTTAATGCACATTTCTCTCATATGAGTTCTCTTTCCTTTCATGCTATGTATGAATGCTTGTATAATTCTTTCTGTCATGATGCATGTTCTGGATTCTATTAAAGTACGCGGTTTGAAGTGACTACAAGGATCTAGAGGCTGTTCTAAGCCCTATGGTTCTTGTTTGTTTTAACTTCCATCCTAAAAACTCTTACACTAATCATAGATGATGATTCCCACTAAACTCACATAAATGAGAGACTCAGTACTCGCGTGTGCCTTGGGTGAGTGCTCAACTTCTGCTGGGTGATAGGATGACGCGCATGGGGTTCCTTCATTTTATAATGGGGGTAAAACTAACTACATTTTGGTTCTGTTGCCGGGACCTCTTTTCGAAGTTGTAGTGGGATATAGCATACATCATGATCTGTGTAATGAGTAATGGCAAAGCGGTTGACATTGGAAAATGTTCAATCGTGGTTCAAGAGCACGGAGAATGAATTTACTCAAGGATACAGAACTGGACTTGAGTTTAATACACACAGAACGGTAGAAGAGAACCTCTACCATGATTTGTACAAGACCTTCTTCTACTACTTCCCAGTAGAACTATATGAATGGCTTTCAGCCTATACGTCTAGATCGAGTTTGCGTTATGGATCATATATATGGGCAAAAGAAGACTACCAAAGGTTCCAGGATGCAAATCTGACATGGAATCGTGTTGTAGATCATTGGTGGAGAGGAGTACTGACTAGTTACACTTTGGAATATGCCATTTCCACGTATTATTGTCTGGAGGTTTTTGAGTTTGAATTTATGTGAGAACCTAGAGGAACATTTCTACATGTTATTCCTTTAGCTATGAAGATATTGATGGTTACCATGAGTTTAGAGGATTTCCCAATGGCCGGCTAAACTATTCTAAGCACTAGGTAAGGGAGCTTGGTTAGAGGAAGACGGTAGATATCACGACAGAGAAGGAGAGGGAAGAGAGATGGTTCAAGTATAGTGAAGTGGGTGAAAGGGATATTGTTAGATGATGCGAGGCTACTAGTGTGATGGATCTATGGAGATAGACGTTGCATGAAGGAGTTGAGGTTCACGTGGAGGACGTGGAGCCTGAGTAGTCTGTGCCACCCCATCTTGGCAAGTGCGTAAGGGAGACCCCTTCAGCTTATGGTGAGAGTTCATCCCATGGAAAAAGGAGAGTCATTGGCACATCTCTAAACCCACCCAGTGACCGAACCTTGGCACTTGGTTTTCCCTATCCAGGAAGAAGTGTTATTGACCTAGTTGATATCAGTGGAAGATATAGATCTGTGCCTAGGAGGTATAATTTTTTGGTTCCTTCTTCTATGTCTACACATTCTAGTATTTGGAGGATTCTTTGGATAAGGGGCAAGTATACAAGATTTTGGTTTCGCATCATGGAGTGGCGTGGGACAAAGTAGTGGTAGTGGGGTGCTATCACATACCATCGGCGCATAGTTCAGTGGGACCATGGGGGTGATTGGCACAGCTCCTATAGGCCCTATTGGACCTAGTGGTTTTGGTGGATCTAGTGGCTCTGGAGGCACATGACCTAGTGGACATGGTGGATCAAGCAACAGAGGAAACACCGGTGGGAACCAAGGATTAGGCTCGGGAGGACAGGGACCCTAGCCACCACCTCAAGTATTCTTTGAAATGTCTCTACATTTTCCAGATTATAGGGGCATTGAGGATGCAGTGGAACATGTTCACAAATGTGAGCTGTTATGGTGCGTGAAAGGTATCACAACACCAGAACGAAAGGCTAGTCAGTTTACGACCACATTGCAAGGGCACACGCATAGTTGGTATAGAAATTATGACCCTCATCAAATGGTGGTGGAATATACTACCTTAAGGAATGCATTCTTGGTAAATTTCCACATTCCTGAGTTTGAGTAGAAAAGCATTAGCGCTTTGAAGGAGATTCAGTAGGGAATGGCAGAGAGTGTGTGGGAGTATAATGCATGCTTTAAAACTCTCATGTCTAAGTTATTATATGATATCCATCCCTCTTAGCATCCACAGTGGTTTTTTGGAGGATTGATCACCCCTTTTAGAAGGGCATTGTCTCATAATACATTTACAGACCCGCGCAAAGCATTGAATGCTTCCTTGCACGCCGAAGCTGTTGGTAGTATTGATATTGGTGGTAGCCTGTTCCTGGAGGCTCATATTGTTGTTATGGCCAAATAGTTGGAAAAATTGTTTGCAAACTTAGTCCATGAGACTCGCAGTGGTTTATGGTGAACAGATTGTGAAATAGAGGGGCACGTTAAGGATAATTACCCCTGGAGGATGGTACGTGCTGTGATAGTAGATTGTGAGATCTATCATGGGGACCATGATGCAATTAGATATCCCTTGCTATAGCACATGATCAGGAAGAATGTATCTTGTTATTAAAAAATTTATACCTCCACAACCCATGATACTATGGACTGTAGACTCATTGAATAAATCCATGAGGCTATTGATCATGCGGTGTGCCAGACTAGCATTACCAGTGGTTCTAAAAATGATGATCATCGTTATGGGGAGCGTGCAGATGGAGGCACGTGTGGAAGATTTTTTCGAGGAGTATTTCATGGTCGAGGTAACCATGGAGGAGGAAGGAGTGAGTTCCCGTGTAGAACATGTTTCAACTGTGGATCTATAGAACATTACAAGCATGAGTTCCTGGACCTGTTACAGTGCTCATGGTGTGAAAAGAAGCATAAGTATGGGGAGTGTCTAGAATTATTTGAGCATATGAATCAGCAGCACCAAAAAGACAAGGATGCTATGATGGTCAGCATCAAGAAGGAAAACATACAGTGGATGCCTTAGGTAACACGGGATGTAGGTTTGGAACCTATCTTGGTAAAAACAAGGGTGGAAGCCACATGCGCAAGAGAGGTACCAAGACATAAGACCCTAGTTACGAGGTAGGAATCCATTCATGGAAAATATCCAAACCCCGTGCATCAGAAGGAGATATATCAGGACACCATGGATGTTATTCGAAGCTTACAAGGGGAGATACAGTGTCTAAAGGAGAAATCCAGGAAGGAGGAACAAGGAAGGAGAGTTGATGCACAAAAGGATGACCTGGATGAGGTCAAGTAGGTGTGTAAAATGCTAAGGTAGGAGAACATCATTCCTTTGCTAGGATCTTGGTTGAGAGAAGGTACCACGCGTTGGAGAAGAGCATGAGAGACAGGTCTTACATGCAAACCTTCCCCCTCATAGCCTCAACTACGAAAAGGAGATTACGTTGAATGCAGTTATAGATGGATGGGTCCTTAGCAATATCCTCATTGACACAAGCATGAAGGTTAATGTCCTGACTTTGGATGCATGGCATCAGATGGGGAGACCTGTACTACAGCCATCTTTGAATGTGTTGTATATGGCAAAAGAAACTAATGCAATTCCCATCAAGTGTCTCGAAGGATGCAACTATTACTATCCAGGGAGCCAAGTTTACTAGGGACTACGAAGTCTTGGAGCTCACCGATGTAGACAATTTCCCAGCACTACTTGGGCACCCTTGGTGTTACAAGAATAATGCGGACCTTCAGTTCAACAAAGGGTACATTAGCCTCGAGAACAAGGAAGAATGAGTCATTATACCTCTAGTCGATGGAAGTTCGACACCCTATATTCAACCATTGGGAGAAGAATTTCTGAACAAGATTTATGTGTGCTCACTCAGAGACCCTGAGATGATACACCCTACTAATGAAGTTATCCAGTTTGAAGATCCTCAGTTGGTGTATGATACCACTAGTCTGGCATGTGACAATTGGGTGCATGGAACTTACAAATTAATGGGATGGAAGTTAAGAGGGTTGGTGACCAAGGTAATAATGGCACACATGGTTAGGCACCTTGGAGGAAAAGAACTACCCAAGTATTCAGGAGGAGCCTTCCCTGAGATCTTTCTGTAGGAGGTATAATCTCATTGAAAGCATGAGAAGGAATGGAGGGAGATGTTAAGTTATGTCTTGCTTGGCACAGCAGCTCGGTGGTGGGCCACACATCAGGAGAGCCTTTTAGAGTGGCACAAGGTAATAATTTCTCTCTTTGTCACATTCTCTAGGAGCAATGTACCCACCATCATCAAGTACGTACCATGGGAAGGAGCCGGCCTCTTTCCATATCCAAGAGTGTGAACGAGTCTGGAGAGAAGGCACAGAAGCTTTTCCACCATCCCTCTGGGTGCACAAGTTGTATTCTACATTGTAGTGTTGTGTGCGTACATGGTACATTCATTCAGAAACACGCCGCTAGATAAGGAATTGGCAAGAGCTCACGGCTGACCTTATTCAAACCTTTGAATATCAAAGTACCAAGCCATTGGTTGATAAGGCCTTACAGGGTATCAAGCACCTTACCATGGGGGATAGTGTCAGGACAGAAGATAGGCTGATTGATTTACTAGGTGAACCAGGATTGGAGGTGTGTTTTGAAGAAGTTGAGGAAACATAAGAGTTACAGCTTGAGCGCACGTGTTTGGAAAAGGAGAAGGGAAAGTTGGTATATGTGATTGATGGAGAGGAATAAAAAAGATTAGATGTTAGCCATTCTATAGGGATGCGTGAGGTAGTGGATAGTGCAGATGATTACACGCATGGCTACCATGAGCCTTTAAAGATGAAGAAAGTTAACATCAGTTTAGAAGAAGAACCTAAGGAAGATATTATTGGGGATTACTGGAAAGAGAGGGGAGATCATTGATCTATTGCGTGAATTTGAGGATTTATTCCCATGCGGGTATCATGAGCTCAAAGGCGTTCACCACTCCTTGGGGGAACTAAAGATAAAGCTAAAGGACGGTGTGCACCCGGTTAGGAAAAGGCCCTACCGGATGAATCCCAATTTGTGCGTGAAGGTTAAGGAGGAGATAGACAAAATGATAGCTTTTGGGATCATTGAGATAGTGTAAGAATCGGAGTGGATAAGTCCAATGGTAATCAGCATCAAAAAAGATGGGCGGATTAGGATTTGTGTGGATTATAGGGAATTGAATGTAGTTTGCGTCATTGATCCATTTTTGACCCCCTTCACTGAAGAAATTTTGGAAGGATTCACTGGAAGTGAAATCTACCATTGTAGTAAAACCTGGGAAAAGAAACTATGGGCCTAATCATCTGTCAAGAATTGATTTAGGGAAGGACATGCAAAGTATTGAGGAAGTAATGTCAGACGTGTAATTTTTTAGGTTGTGGTGCGCGCCCTCAGATTTAGAGGAGATTTTAGTATTCTTAAAGGAAGGAGTGGTGCCAGATGGAATGAAGGCATTGGAAAAAAATTAGTTGGCCATACGCACCACGCCCTACATGTTAATTTATGGGGACTTATACAAGTTGGGACGTGATGAAGTTTTGCGTAGGTGTGTCTTAGAGCATGAACGCCTGGCCATCATGGACGAAGCACACAGAGGAAGTGCAGGTGGGAATTATGCAAGTGATGCCATCACACACAAGATATTAATGGTAGGTTTATGGTGGGAAACCTTGTACAAGGATTACAAAGATTATTATAAAGCATGTGACCATTGTCAGCGCATTGGAAAACCAGGAAGAAGAGATGAAATGCCTTTGCACTCTATTCCTAGCGCAGAGCCTTTTGAAAAGTGTGTGATAGACTTTGTAGGACCTATTACACCAGAATTGCTCAGGACTAGGTCATATTATGTCATCACTTGCAGAGATTATCTCACAAGGTGGGTAGAGGCAACCCCAACTAAAGATTGCACAGTAGCAATAGTAGCAAGGTTCTTGTGGGAAAACATTATCATGAGGTATGGATGCCCTTTGAGTCTGACCAGTGATAGGGGTATGCATTTCTTGAATGAGACCATGAGGATCATGTTATCTGAGTTCATGGTGGCTCATCACAAGACTACGCCCTATCACCCACAAGCAAATGGAATGACAGAAGCATTCAAAAAAATATTGAGTCATACCTTGACCAAGATTTGTGATGTCAGAAGACTTGATTGGGATGACAAAGTATCGGCAATATTATGGGCTTACAAGACAACATATAAAAGACTAAACAAAGCCACACTTTTTCAATTGGTGTTTGGCGTGGAAGCTGTTTTTCTAGTTGAATCTATGTTTCCTTCTTTGCGAATAGCACATGTAGGAGGGTTAGCCGATGAACAAGCGCGGGAAGAAAGAATTGAGGAGCTAATGAAATTAGATGAGAGACGATCACTTGCGCGATGGATCCAAACTACAGAAAAGTCAAAGAAAAAGGCTTGACATGATCGCCATATTAGAAATAAGAAGTTTGAGGTTGCTATATATGATTCTAAGTTTCTGCGCCATCCTAGGAAGTTGAAAGTTGATTGTTTGGGTCCTTACACAATCTCATACATCCTTGATTCAGGTGCATGCCAGTTACAAGTGCTAGATTGGATGAAGTTTCCTAGACACTTCAATAGAAGTAGGCTAAAGCCCTACTATAAGTAAGTCTTCTTGGTGTTTATAAATCAGGTAATTTTTCCAGTTAGTTTAGAAGTTTCCTTTATGCTTTTTCCCTTTCTTGTGTTTCCCTTTCGCGTTGTTTTTTTATTTTACACCTTGGGATCTGATAACCTTATTTATATTTTTGGATAATTTTTGAGTGCACAGAGGACTGCGCATCACTTTAAGTGTGGGGTGGAGAAAGGTGAAGAAGCACATGATCAATGTACTAAGGAAGTTGTGTTGAAAGGCCTTGTTGAGTAGCTGGGTTGAAAGAGTTATATAACGAGTAAGATGGAAGAATGGTTGGTGCCAAGGTAAAGCTACTTGTAGATCCCACATACTGAGGAGGAGAAAGCACATTTGAAAGTAACATGAGGTAGGCAAGAGCAAGGATCAAGACATAAGAAGTGCCTTTGGCATAGGTTACGCGTGCGTAAGAGTCTCCTGTCAGGTTGGATTGGTTGCACGCCAGAAGGTTGGATGATTTTTTGTGTAAGTTGAGCGCACAAGTGAAGGTGCTGAAGACGGCTTTGTTTGAAAAAGCCACATTAAATGAGAAAAGTATGATGGTAGGTGAAGTAGCATTTAATGTTCAAAAAAGAGAAAAACTATAAGTAGAGGATAGGGGCACTCTCATTGTTACTTTGTGAAATAAAAGAGTTGGAGATATAAGCGAGTTCGACAAACTAGGGCTTTCAGATTCAATCGAGTGAAGGAAGATCTATGAGATTGAAGCAGCCAGTTTTACATTTTGAACTAGAAGGAAGGGGTTACATGGGTGTGGAAAGATTTGAAGAGGCGTTATCTTGTGAATATTTTATCCCAGTTAGGGTTCGACAAACTAGGGCACAGGTTTAGAAGAGTTATATCATGGATTTGAGATTGAAGGATTGGAGGAAGTAAAATAGAGTAACAAGGAGAGAATTGGAGTGATAAAAATACCCCGACCATGGCACCCAAGAAAGTAAAGGGCAAAGCCAAGGTTAAACAACCAAAACCCGTGGTAGACACAAATGAAGAATGGTATGTAGAGATACAATACTCAGATGGGGTGATGATGGGGAAGGAATGGGAATCCCACTTGAGAAGTGTACCTGTTAGTGACTATAATCACCACATGAACATGATAGAAAATGAAATGGCATTGGAATTGGTACACCCCACCAACAAATGAACACATGAGGGTTTACCTATATACGATGATGACGTGAAGGTTAAAATGGAGAAGGTAGGGCTATTGCAACTCTATGAGTTGCCTTATTTTGGAAAGCCATAATGTCTGTATTAGTGGTTGATGTCACGGGTGCACGAATATTACTTCCACTTTGTTGGGCACAAGATGCGTGTGACTCCTAAGTTAATTTCACAATTTACATGCCTCATATGTTAATTTCACAAGTTAATGTCAGTTGTTGTAGAAGGAACCATATATAACCTATCCGGGAAGGAAGGGGACAAGATCCTCTTCGGCAACATCTTTCTCACCATTGTATTCATGGATATTGGAGTGCCTGACATGCAAGAAAAGTTTGTATGGGAGTACCCAACCAAGGATCCTTCACTCGCGAAGAGGTTTTAAAAATATGCTTATGATATAATGACAACACCCCACAAGGTACAGCTGGAAAAATCGTACATGCGCCTGAGGAATGCATTCAGGGTAGAGTGGAGAATCCCTAAACAACTCCCAGCAGACAATGAGGGAGAAGCTGAATTTGCGGTTTATCAACACTACTACCTAGGCAAGTTCAAGTTGATAGACGATTCATGGATCCCTTGGTGCAAGCTCCCCTTTGCATTTACTACTCAATACTTCAAAGTGGGGGGTGAACAGGTTTAAAGAGTCAAAGAAGCTAAGACTGGAACTAGATAGGCTGGACTAGGAACACAGGGAGATGAGAAAGAAGTTGAATTACCCCGGTGGTAATCACGCGTATGTGGAGAAGTACGTGTCATAAGAGATTCAAATGACAAGGCTGATGACATTACCCATTGTTGGAGGATCAATGATGCATATGTACTTGTGCATAAGGCCAAAGTTCAAGAAGGGTGTGTATTTGGAGAGTGAAGTCTCCATACCTAAAGATCCCTTGGGAAAGAAGGGGCCCATGTGAAATAAGAGAGGAAGAGACAGAGAAGTAATAAGTGTGTTGACTGCTCAGACAGGGAGCATGCCATCCACAAGCACCAAGCCAAGCACTTACATGCAGAGAAAGAAGTCTCTGGTGAAGGAGAAGACACCATAGGTAGAGGTGCCTAGGCAACCCGTCCTCAAGGAATAATTACCTAAGGAAGAAGATAAGGCCAAATCCCCTGATCAGGAGCCACCTCTCAGGAAAAAGTAGAGGATGGATGAGGAAGCTGACTTGGAGGTGACCAACAGCTTGGAAAAATACATGGGTGGAAGAGGGGATGAGAGTGAAGAAGATGGAAGAAAATAAGAAGAAATAGAGAAAGAACAAGAGCCATATGTGTTTAGTGTCTACGACTCAGAAGAGGAGAGTGGAGATAGGAAGCAGGAGTTTGTATTTGTGTGGTGCAAGGGTGCACAGGATGAGGAAGACTCTAGAGATGTAGAGAGGAATGAAGAAGTTGGCAGGGAGAAGCAAGGAGCAATAAGTTTTACAAAGGAGTAGAGAACTGAGGTGGCAGAGAGAGAAGTGAAGAAAATGATCGAAGCCCTGGTAGACCAAGAGTTAGAGCACAACACAGACATAGTGTTGAAGGAAGGGAAGGAGGAGAACATTGAAAAATAGTGTGATAGCCTAGGAGGCCCTGCTCTGATACTAAGCTTCCCCATAGGCTCATGCTCGGGCAAGAGAACTCTTGATGCAGAACAGAGACAAGTAATGGGATATGTTGATGACACAAAGAAGGTGTTACGCACGTGATTCCTAAGCACTGTACCCATGGAAAGTCTCCTAGCTGTGGGGTCTTTTAAAAAATATGGTGCGTACCCCAGAACCAAGAAGATGCTCTCTTAGGCATTCGAGTCCCACATTGATGTGCCAAACTTTGAAGTCTGCTAAGAAGCGCTGATCACATTACTAGAATCTAAAGGGGCCAATCCTTTAGTAAATGCTCAAGGGATCTCAAACGAGCAAGTCTTCAATGCACTTAACAAGGTCGCGGTCGAGACCAATGCTAGATTATTCATGCATAATGACAGGATTAGAGTGTTGGAGGCGAAGTTAGGGAATAAGGAAGAAGAACTGGTAGATAAAGCCAAGAGCTTGAAACAAGAACTGATTATCACACAGTTAAGGTGCGAGTTAACGAAAGAGAAGATAAAGGTGCAGCAAGTTTATAAGAAAATGGAGTCTATCAAAGGCACCATCCTTCTAAAGCACCCAGACTTAGCACCACCCACACAGAAGTACTCATCCCTCCTAGAGTGTATAGAAGATCTAACGCGCATCCTCATTATGGAGAGATGACCCTTGGCCTTGGAATCTACAAAAGAAGTGGCTGCGCACTTGAAAGAGGAGGATAGGTTGAAGGTGGTAGCACTCGTTGTCAAGTATAGCCAAGTACTCGGGGAGGTTAAGGTCGCTGCCCAGTCTGCGGAAGCCACATATGATACATGCGTAGATAGAGATAAGGTGGCGAGTTCCTTGGTCGCCACACTTGAAGTAGAACTAAAATAATTCCAAGAAAATAACAAGGGGAACATGGAAGAGAGGGACAAGGTTATGGCTGAAGTAGAGAAGAAATCAGAGGCAATTAAGGTGTTAAGGAGCTCAATCGAGGCCTGGCTAAAGGAACTATACTCCCATATTACTAGAAGGATGGAGCCGATTGTTGACATTTATGGCACCCAAGGAGTTGGCCTGAGTTTTGATGAAGTGAGCACCCTGGTGGGAGACCTTTGCCAGAAGGCATAGGGCGAGGTCAAAGTATGGAATAAGCTAGAGGAAGACCTCCAGAAGGATTTTCCTAGCTTGTTGAATTGATGTCCCCCCCCATTCTTCATTCTTTCCTCGATTCTTTCATTCCTTATTATTTTTGTAAAGTGTAATACTATTCATTGGTTCCCTAAGACAACATGCATCTTGGTTAAGTAAGGTGTTTCTGAGGATGGAGAACACGCATAGTGTGGGGTGATGTTGGACCCCCATAATATTAACCAAGTATGAAGGCACGTAGGTGCGTAGGGTCCTAGTTATGAAAAGGCGTGCAAGGAAAAAGCACACGAGATATGCACGAAAGTAGGTTCGGGACTTAGTCAAATTGAGCACCCAGAGAAAAACATGTGAAAAGCATGATCGGTTGTGCATGGATAAGATGCCAGCTTGGTGACAGGTATGCCCAGGAAGGAGAATGCCTATGATGGAATCTTCTAGAAGATCATCATGAGATGAAGTGGAAAGCTCTGGCCTGGAGGAGCTACTCGCATAAAGGACCAAATTCGACACTTGGCACAGAAACTTAAGGCGTTGGAAGGTGAGTTGGCAACATAGGAGAATTATAAATACAAGTGCCTTCTGAGTAAAATATATCAACATGAGAGAGAAGGAGTTTGATATACATAGCAAGTTTGAGAGATAACATGGGCGGGGCTCTGCAGAACTACTGCGAGTGGATATTTGTCTTCAGGAAAGAATTTACTAAGCATGGAGTTGTAATTTTTCTTTTTCTTTTAGCTTAGTTACATGCATCCAATGATATGCATAACTGTGGTCTACTCTCTATGACACTCTGTAATGAATCAATGAATATAATGAGGTTACTTGTTATATATAGACATGGATATCAATGGTTTTTAATGTATATTTCTCTCATATGAGTTCTCTTTCCTTTCATGCTATGTATGAATGCTTCTCTAATTCTTTTTGTTGTAATATATGTTCTAGATTCTGTTAAAGCACTTGTTCTAAAGTGACTGCAAAGATCTAGAGGCCATTATGAGCCCTATGGTTCTTGTATGTCTTAACTTCCTTCCTAAAAACTCTTACACTAACCATAGATGATCCTTCCCACTAAACTCATATAAAAGAGAGGCTCGTTACCCACGCGTTCCTTGGGTGAGTGCTCATCTTTCGCTAGGTGATAGGCTGACACGCATGGGGTTCCTTCCTTTTGTAATGGGAGTAAAAATGACTACATGTATCACCACTTTAGTGTAGACTCTATTTTTTCCCTCTTTCTCTCTCCTTAGTTCCTTGGAATGGTTAGATTAGGTTAGATTTAGTTTACCTGAACTGGAGTAGCTTGTGGTAGGTAGTTTAGGAAGAGGAAACAACCTTCTCTGGAGGATCATTCCCATTTTCAAGTCACACAACTTGGGGAATTATCTAATGTTATGGAAATCACACCAAATGACCCTACCTTAGAAAAGCAGATCCATAACTCATTTGGGGGTGTTGTGATTTCACACTAACAATTGTCTATGTGGGTCCATTCTTATGTAAGTTTCAGATGTGATGTTGAATTTTTCTATTTGAGCCCATGTGGTGTCATGTTATGAGAAATTAAAGACACAAATTTATTCTACAAATTTTTTTGTTGTCCTTTGGTGTTAAGATTGTGGGAATTACATATGGTATCAGAGAAAGGTTCATGTCTCGAAGCTCTAGGATAGATTTGAGTTGTAATTATTTTTCGTGGTGGTGGTGTAGATGGGAAGATTAATGTGATATATGTTGTGATGTGAGAAACATTGTAGTTGTAATATTATGAATGCACATGTTGTGTATGTCACTTAGTGCATATTTTTTATCATGTTGATTTTCTTGTGAAGAGAGTATTCACTCTCCTTTTTGTGGATTCAATGAGGATTTCACGTATGATGTTATGCCTCATTGTTTGTGAAAATAATATTATTTTGGATCGTCAAGTTTTAGAGTGTTTTGTTTATTCTGTGATATGTAGGTTTGTTGATGTGTTGAATGACAAAATTGGTGTATAGTGAATTGGATTGTATCGTGATGTTGCCACCATGTTGTGATAAATCGTGTGTGTCACCATGTTATATTATAATTTACTATATGTTGTAATGTTAGTCATTATGTTCATCATATGTATAATTCATGTAATATGTGATCGTTCATGTCATGATTTAGGGGAATATGGTGAACGTATGACCCCTATTGTACAGTATTTATACTTTGGGTGCATTATGTGGAAATGTGATGTATTGTAACCTATGAAGGTAATGATTGTGCTTTACCCTATATATATACCATACATAAGACGTTATTGTTAATGTGCATGAATCACCATCATGTTAGTAATGTAGTTATGTGTTATGTCATGAACCTTACATTAACCGAACCTATGTGTACCTTAGCATTGGTTTACAATTGACTAGTCACTCGAGCTGAGTATGAGATAGGGAGTGGAGTATTACATAGATTGAAAACCCACTTTTGTTTGTTTTTTATACATGGTACTTTCCCAACGGGCACCATGTACATTTTTTTTTTGCGAACACCTTAGGTTAAATGAATGACAACCTATACACCCCCTCTAAAACAATGTTGAGACTATATTGAGCCTTGTGGAAGTATGGAGGGATGATTCAGGCAGAGATGATGATAGTTATATTATTTGATATGTTATTTTACGAGACAAGGATTGATGTTTGAGTGCCAAAAGCTCGATGAGTACCCCTTTTTTGGACCTATAATGCCACATATTGATTGTGATGTGTTATTTATCTATACATATTTTATTCATAAATTTAACTTTTCTTTTCTCTTTTTCTTTTCTAGAACCAACAAATTGTTCTATTTAAATTTTGGTTGAGTTGTTATAATTTTGGGCATTTTATTTGGTTGTTGCACTAACATGTGGATGTTTACACTAACTATGGCTATTTAGCCATTTGTTTTGTTTAGTTTTAAATTTGATTTTCAATTTTAAAATTTTTATAGCCTAGCCCAAGGCTTGGGATTATTTCTTGTTGGAATTTGAAATGGATTGTTATGTTGGTTCTAATATCATGATGTGTTGGATTAGGGTCATGGGATGCACCATGGAGTGGTTGGACCTATAGACCTACTTCATTGTATGGGGTTATGCCCCAAATGGGTCATAACGATATGTAGTTTTTGAACTACATGCTACTATGCCACTTGGGTGGGGGTGATGGGGATCTATGTGCCTAGGGCCATAGGGTGACCTAACCTCATTATATGGAGAAATAAGGAGATGTGGCTCTATGGTTAAGTAACATGATATGGAGAAATAAGGAGATGGGGCTCTATGGTTGAGTGACCCGATATGGAGAAATAAGGATATGGGGCTCTATGGTTGAGTGACCCGATATGGAGAAATAAGGATATGGGGCTCTATGGTTGAGTGACCTGATATGGATAAATAAGGAGATGGGGCTCTATGATTGAGTGACTCGACTTGGTTTTAGCATTATGATTCTTTCTCTTTCGAAGGTATAAGGAGTTGTTTTTTGATTCTTCGAGATGTATATGAAGTTGTGTTGTGATGTTTGGGAGGTATATAAATTTTTTTTTTGATGTGTGGGGTTGGTATTATAAATTACATGTACTCTTATGAGTCTTGTTACACATTGTTATGGTTGAGTTTTGACGCTTCTCTTGGTAAGTATGTACTATTGGATATTTTCTTGGCACATTTTCAGTACAGTCATGGTCTTTTGGGTCATGTGATACCGGTTGTATATGTTTTAGCCTAATGATTTTGTTTGTTATTCATATGTGTGTGTTGGATTTATGTCTATGGCATAAATACTGGAAATTCTTTGTTATGTTGACTACTTGTTGTCTCTCCTTGGTGGAATTAGAAGTCTTGTGATGTGATACAATCGTGAAAGTATGTAGTAATATGTCATGTGGATAATTAGTGTTGTGTTTAGGTTTTATGTGAGAGTTTGAGGCCAATTACTACTGGGAACCCACACACACATAAGACAATTGAAGTTCTAAACAATGAATATAATGAGCTTTAGAATAAGAAATCATGTAAAGGAAAATACCAATTGAGTAATAAACTAAAAGATAACTAACTACCAATCTTCACATAACATTAAAATTTAAGATATGGCCAAAATTATTTTTCTCCCCTGTGGTTGCGTTGTATCAACAAGTTGTTTTAATACAAAAAAATTACTCATTTTTTACCTTTCGTTGTTTACTCATAGTTTTCTACTTGGCATTGTGTCATATCAATGATGATGCTTTTATAAGGGGAGGGAGATGTAGTGCCCCTTCTAGGAAATCATCAACGTCTGCAGATATTTTATTTGGGTAAAACATATAAATAAAATAATTAAATGACATGTGGCACTTGGTCAACATGTGTTAGCAGGAATAAAATATAGTTTTGGGGCTTGAGGAAGGTATTGTAGACAGGCACACATATCTCAGAGAGGTCCTTTGGATGGAAATGATAGTTGTAAAGTCAATAGTCCACATGTGTAGAAAATTTCCACATCATTTTCGTGCATTCCTCTTTGTCTGCACCAAATATAACGTGACAGGGAAATGTGCTAATCATAGGTCTCACTAACAATTGTCTAGAAATCAATACCATTATTGCTTAAATCAGCCCTTTCACGCTGACATAAACTTGTAACCAAATATATCCTAGTTTTTTTCTATATGCAAATTGATTGATCTGGATCTATAGTTTTGTCTTGATCTGGTTCATTTGTCTCTAGGAGGAAAATAAAATACTACCTTCTGTTGTTTTATTGTTGTATGTAGAAGAAGAATAAGAAGATTAAGCATTAGGAGGCACTCCATTTAGGAATAATGTCTAGCCATGTTGATTTTGCTTCATCTACTTCTATGCTCATGTGCTATGTGCATTGTTACCTTTTCCACACCATCCTTGTGGTAGATGACCACTACCACTTCATTTCACATGCTCCTTAGATTTTATTTTGTGTAGTTGTATGGGTTAAGACATTTAAAGTGCCTTTTTTTGCTATCCCAAGTATGTCTCGACATTATTTGTTTCTTTCTCTCTTTTTATATGTAAAACCATCTATTGACATCTATTCCCTTCCAATGCATGAAAATGGGAATTTTGTCTTTTATTTATGTTGCCCACGTATGGTAAGTGGGAGTTTTTCCATTTATGCAGATTTCAATATAGTTTTATTCTATATTGGGTATGTAACTGCAGTGTAAGGAGTGGGGACAACCCCCACATATTTTTCTAGCATTTCATCATGCTTGTGATTAGAATGAATGTGTTGGGAATAGATTTAAGACATCCATCGAAGTGGCTATTTTTTATGTTTTTTTATTGTTGAAAAGGACATGGTATTTAATGGTGTTAGAATATTGGGAAAGATGGGTTCGTTGTATATTTTGGAACCTTTAAAATAAAATACGAATGGCTAGGGTAAAGCTAAGGTCCCATGGGATGTGCTAGCATCCTTTCACGCTGTTAAAATGGGAACTTTAATTTAGAGCATGGATTTACACCAAATTATAGTGGAGGTTTTGGAATGAGTACTTTTTAGGTGTTTTATTTTCTAATGTCGGGAAGATAGGTATGAAAAATGTGAAAAAATGAACTTAACATGTGAATTGGTTAATGATATTCCATGAAGGAATGCGTCCTCTTAAGGCACACAAACTATTTGACAGAATGCGTTAAAAAAAATTTGGTCATGGAAGACCATGCTTTTTGGATATGCTTAACATGTATTTGTGGAAAAGGATTCAGAAAATTTCAACCAAACTCTTTTCGTTGGTCAAGTGCCACGGTGAAAATCCACTAGTTGATGTCTCTAGAAAACGTAAGGAAAATGGTATGGATTTCCCTTCCTCTTGCATCGAAAATTCACATTTTATCATTTTTACTTTGGGTGTTAAATATGTAGAATAATAGAGAGTCCAACTTGAATTAACAATACAACTCTTATCCTACCTAAAAAATAAAATACAAATTAAAAAAAATGGAAAAGAAAATGACCTCAGACACCGTGGACATAGAGTGCCAAATAAAATCATTTTACCAACCCTGACCTCTCGTATGATTCCTATTGGTTCAAGACACCTTGAGGGCCACAAATATAAATAATAAACTAAATTTTACGCCTTAAACAGATGATTTTATATTTCCATTTTGTATTTTAGTCACTTGTGGGTGACTCTTTAGTTTTTAAGTAAATGCGATCAATTTTGGCTTATGGTTGTCTTGTCAATTTGGAAAAACTCAAAAACTAAACCTACCTACCTCTAAACATCCATTAGGGGAATTGAAACCAAACTTCAGTTCCACGAAAATATCTTTGGAAGAAAATTTTACAAATGATTTTTGGGTCCCACTGGTTGTTATATGAACATAGTGTTTTTCATGTAGACAATAATTAGTCTCAGAGTTGCCATTGTAATTTGAACTGTGTTCGTCATGATTTATTTCTGTCAAATTCAATGAGTTCTTGGTTTATATAGGAGTAAATTTGAATCGTTTAAATTTACGTTTGAACTTGAAACAAGTGTTTTATGACCCATATTGTAGGAACTTTAGCTATTTTTTTGGAAACTTTTCTTAAACTCACAACTTGAGCTAACATTTCCTCCTGATGCTCCCATTTGACTTGTTTATACTCATGAACCCTTTTCATATAGTATCATGGTTATGTAACATATACTTTAATCAATTTTTTTTCTATGAATGAATTTGATAATTTATAATTTTTTCTCTCTCCTCCCTCTAGAAATAACTATGAAATATTGGATACTCTTGAAAATTTTAATGATTTGAATAGGTGCATGGGTTGAAAATGTATATGGATTTGAAATTAAATGCAAATAGATAAGTGATGTATGTGATTATGATATGGTAAATATAAAAGAAAATGAATTTTATAGTTTTTATATCTTCCTTACTCTCTCTAGAATTGAAAAATAAAAAGTACAAAGGAATGTTAAAGCGTGAATGTGTGACGCAATGAAATCTCTCCCCCTGTCACTATCTCTATATCCTTCCTTGCCTTGTTTTGAAATTACTTGAAATGGTGAATGTGTTATTTTGTGCTTGAGTGAAAGGGATTTCCATACCACTCCTAAGACTGACGCAACATTGGTTATAGGTAATCTGAACAAGATAGAATAAGTGTGTGCTATATTGTAATTTGTGAGATGACATTGAAATATAGTACATTGAGATAGATTACAAATCTTAGATACAAGTTGATTAAGGATAATAACATTATTAAAAATTTTGTGTTAAAAACCTTTGTTCCTCTTGGATTCTTATGTTTCAAGCATTGTGCCTAGAAAAATATGTGGTGTGTTTATGTTTTGTCCTAAAGTTAATATTTGAATACTAATAGGAGTGTCACATAATGGATGTAGGACTAACTATGTTGGCTAGATAACCGAGGAAGATAATTGACAATGTATATTATTAAAATGCATACCATTTACTTTATAAAGGTTGAGTTCATTTGTATTTAAATGTGATTCTTACGGTTTAGATGATTGAAGCAATAACTTTCCAGATAGTTATCTTGGTTCATATATAAACTCAAAAGTATGGTGTTTCACCTCAAAGTAAGTTGTGTGATAAAACAAATAAGGTAATGGTCAAGGAGGAATACCTGTGATATGTAGGTCGAAGGTTGAATGCGCGAGTTACTGAATTTATCCAAGCTGATCGTAGAGAAATCCTTTTTTTCTGGGAAGGACTACCTATATATACAAAGCAAGACTACCAAAATAGTATTAAATAGAAAGAGTCAGAGGACTTCCTAGCAAGGCTAGAGATGGGAATCTTGATGCTTCCTCGAATGGTTGTCAATCTTCTATTTAATGCAATTCAATGTGAATAAGCAACTTAAATAAATAGGTCCTATTACAGTGTAATGATTTATGTTTGTCAAACACACAATACACTATATTTTATGCTAGATATTAAAATAACACTAAATATAATTAGAACCGGGGTTTTTTTCAAGTCAAACAGGTTTGTCAAAGGTCTAGTAAGGGTCTGGGGTTGATTCGTTGAAGTCTAGGTTGATTTTGGGTGACTGGGAAGCTTGCTGGTATCAGAATGTGAAATGAGAAGAGGCCGATATCGGTATGGTGATCGATGCCAATAGGGGGGATATATTGACTTCGGTTATGGAATCAATGTCGGTAGGGGAAATAGGTAATAAATTATTAAAAAAGGTTTTTAGGCTCTCTTTGATTGCGTAGAGATTGAGGGTAGTGTGTTTTGGGTCGTAATATGGCTGAGAAGACTCAGGGAAACTAAGAAGGAGATTTAGAATGGTGAAAAGTATTTAGATGGTTGAATAGTGGGTTGGTGGGAATAAGGTGATGTATAGGCAACAGAGGAAATAAACTACTGAAAGAAGTAAGATATCTACAAAAGGAATAAGAAAAAATGATTAAAATCATAGTACTTACTTGATGTCTTACAGATCTTGGGAGTTAAGATGGTTGATGGTTGATCGGAGAAGAAATTATTGAGTCCAATACCGTGGCAATATGCCCTATGTGCTTCTGTGAGTATTCTAATGCTTTGGAAGGAGAACAGGTTGGTTGCCTTATATTGTAGTTGTGTGTGTTCACCGTTTGAATGTAGGAGAGCTTGAAGATTCGTGCTTGAATGTAATTAGGCTCCAGTAACTGAATGACCAACCCGGGTAAAGATTTTTTAAAGTGTATATAAGGTAACCGATTGTGGTTAAGGTGATCGATGTTGGTTGAGGGATAACCGTTGTAGGTTAGGGCAGGAAAGTCTAGGTTTACCAAAAATAGGCAGATATTTACTATTTTTGGCATCATTTTGATTGATTCCACTAAGGGAAGTGGATTTCATGTGAGATAAGGAAGGAAGGTCATAAAATAAGTATAATTAGGTTTTAGGAAGAAGTCTTAGTTAGTTAGGTTAAGTGGTGACTCAACATTGGGAGTGATAACTTAGTCATTGTGAGTTAAATGCATATGGAATGGGTACAAGGTGAGGTGCAAAGATGAGGTTGAGGTGTGAGGGTGAAATTAACTTAATTAAGATAGTTAAATTAATTAATAATGTGAGGATGAATATTAGTATATGATGAAGGGGTTATTATTAATTAAATATATTACATTAATTGATTGAAGGGGACCAAGGGGAGTGTGACCCAAATTTGTTGTCTACATTTTTCCCATTTTTATTACATAGCTTGTACTGGTGAGTGACACTGTCAAAAATAAGAAGTTGGTGTCCTAGGTATAGGTGGTGGGTGGGCTTCCCCAAGCAGGGTTGAAGGTGATTTCCCTCAAACCACGAACCAATGAGGAAGGAAACATAGTTGATGAGTGGTTTGATAAAGAGGTGATTGATTAAAGTGAGTGTCAGTAGGCAAGGGTAAGGTCAGGGTGGGTAATGGAAATCAAATGTGCACACATGTATAAATTATGATATAGTACTAGGTGGAAGAGCTTGTAAACTCTACATCGTCCAAGGTCGATAGGTTCATCCAAATGAGGTTGAAGTGATTTATGTATCTAAGGTATAAGATATTGTCATGAAGCAAAATGAAGTCAGGTGTAGGAACATGTAATAGGTTTTGTTCCATGGCACCAAAGGCATGGTCAAGATAAACATCAAGTGGGGTTGATGTTTAGGTTGGGTACTTATATTATATCGGCCTGCGTGCCAAATATTTTGGTGAGATTGTATATGAGAATTTTGAGATTGTGATGTGCATTCTAGCCTACGTTCTGAAGAGGTGAGATTGTATCTGATTGATTTGAGATACTTGATATTTATATATTTTCTATTCATTGTACTAAGGTACAAACATTTCAATTTGTGGTATATTTATGTTGATGGCGATTTTTATTGCTCATATGATATGACGTTGATGATGATCTTGGTTGTATTTCCCTTTTGTTATTGTCATGGAAATTTTAGAAGGTCCAAGAAATAATTAGAGAGTTAGGTCGCAAGCATAGAAGAGTCAAGTCTAGGAATGGTGGAGTCAGGTTCAGGCCTAGTGGAGTCAGGTCTAGGCATGGTGGAGTCGGGTGTAGGTATGGTGGAGTATGGTTTTTGTGTTCGGTTCAATTTCCAAGTTATTGGTATTATGGAAAATAAATGATGATGGATATGTATGTTGTGGTTTCATCTTCCAAATGTTTGATATCATGGAAAATGTTAAAAGAATTAGGTAAAATATGGATATGGTAGTGAAATGGTAAATGTGATGAAACAACACATATTTGTTGTGATATATTAATTTCTAGTGTTTTTCTATGAATGGAAACTAACCAGGGTAGAATGTGAATATAAAAACAAGGGGAAAAATGATTAGGTGTATAAAAAGGGTAAAAGGGGAGGGGATAGAAAAAATATAAAAGACGGTCGATCTAACCCCCAAGGCCCCATGCCCTTGGAGTGCTGCCTACATAGCCCCAAAAAAAAGGGGACTCAGACTGATGCAGTTCTCCCTCAAGATAGGGAGAATATAGTGAGGCAGAGGAATGGGTTGCTAGGTTTTATGTGTGATTGATTCGAGGTCCGATAGGTAGGATTAAGTCAAGATTTAATATAAATGGTCGAGTATAGGTCATTTAGGAAAGGTGGAGTCTAGGTCATTTAGGAATGGTTGATTTTAGGTGAAATAGGTATGATGGAGGATAATGTTGGATAGGAATGATGGATTTTTAGGTCATTTAGGAATTATTTAGGTTATCTCATAGGCATGATGGAGTTTAGATGAAATAGGTATGATTTAGGTGTTAAAGGTCTTGTCCTGTGTACCAGGATTGAAAGGTAAGAAAAGAGTTGATTAGTAAAAAAGGTGGAATACCACCAAATTGGTAAGGACCAATAAGAGTCGATTACAGAAAAAGACCGACTTATGAGCATAACACCCTAAAGGCATTGCATGCATAAACCTTCTAAGGGTGAATGAAGTTACATGATCACAAAATGTTGTATGTCTGGCATGTCCCTTGAGTAGGTAGGAGATTAAAAATAAAAGGAGGTGAGGTGAAGTGGTTTGTTATGGCGTAACCTTGTTGTGAGACAACATGCCTCTTATGCAAGATACCCAATACCAGAATAGGCAAGTCCATGACAAAAATGTTATACATTTTATTTTTATTTTTCTTTTTATTTTTATAGACTATCGATGTGGGAAGTCTATGTGGGATCAATGTAAGGACTTCTTGAGGTGTTCATTAAGCTAATCAATGCAGGAAGCTTCAAAATATTTTTTATTTTTATTTGTTCATTAATAGTCTTCTTTTTGGGATAGAATCTGTTCAATAGGTCCAACTTTATAGTTGTCCTTCAAGGGAACATTTTATTTATAAAAACTCGATAGAGAGGTAGATGTCCTTTTCGAGGGAATCATCTATTTTCAAGAAGTTTGACTCAAGGATTTGAGTCCCATTTTAGTTTTGAAATTATGTTGAGTAGATAGAGTATGAAACTAAGGAGAGGCCACATAGATTATTCATGCATAAAAACAAGGAATATTTGAAGGTGCGGAAGGATAGGAAAGGAAATGCACGCCAAGACAAGTTGATTTGGGACTTAGCCATTTTCATGGTTACATGATATTTTTGGAACATAATGTGTGGGGCACACATTGGGATGGAGACTTTAGCGACATGCAAAATTCTATTTTGGGAACAAGTTTATGATAAGTGCCATGTATGAGTTCAAGCTAATAATAGTATTAATTCTTCCAGTTAACTATAAGATGTCTTTAGTAGTGCACTTGCATGTGTGCATGTTAATGTAAAGGCACATTGATATTATCAGCATGCGACCTATTTTGGGAAGTGCATAGGAGCTTGAGGGAAATTCCCCACCCCTATAAATATGTAGCAAACTATGTAGGTTATTATGCATGGATTATTGTAAAGTTATGTTGCTCGATCTTATGCGCGCATGACTTATCGTGATACTATTTATTATAAGAAGCTTATGTGTTTAATTTGTTTAATATAATGTATTATATTGGTTGAATAACGGTGTTAAACATTACTGTAACTAGTTCTTGTGTGGTTGATTTCATTATGATTATTGTTTAATTCATGATTTTTTAAGATCTAGATCTGGAATATGCTTTGTGGAATGTTTATGGCTAGTTATGGTTCTGAATGTATGCTTTATCTTCATTACACTGACATCCTGCATAAGAAAATATAAAGAGGGGCTTGGTACCTTTGCGTACTTTGGGTGAGCACTTAGCTTAGATTAGGTGATGTGTCAGCGTCTCTACGTTATTTGTAGTAGATTCTAGGCTGCATCATTAGTTCCCTTGTCGGGACCTCTTTTTTAGTTTTTTTCAGGATGGTTCATGATGGAGACATACTGGTTGACCCTAGAAAGTGTTGGAGAGTGGATAAATTATCTTGAAGAAGAGTACACATAGAGGTTCGGCCATAGATCTAAGTTTGACACATGCACGTGGGTGGAACAGAATTTATATGAATGTCTATATGAGAGCTTATTTATTATCTTTCTGGTAGAGTTGTATGAGTGGCTGGTTGCTTATGCATCTAAAATGAATTGGAGGTATTACACACTTTTCTGGATGTATGAATAATTTAAGGCTGTTTATGATGTTGATATGATTTGGACACGCATTGTGGATACTTGGTTCTATGGTGTTTTGAACAACTATATTCTAGAGTACTCGATTTCCACTTATTCTTACCCAGAGGTAGTTAAATTCCAGGTTTTACATTATCCCAAGGGAACTTACTTGCAAGGCATTCCATTGGTGATCAAGATCTTGATGGTGACCCTGAACTTGGAAGACAAACCGATGGCTAACTAAACCCCACAATGCACAAAGGAAGGAGCACATTTGGTGAAGGATGGTGGACCTAGCAGCAGTAAGGCAAAGAGAAGAAAGGTAGTTTAAGTATAATGAGGTGCACAAGAGGGAGGTAGAGATGATATTGTAGAGAGGACGGCATTGAGGAGAGAGATGGCCCATGAAGGATTTGGAGCTCACGCAAAAGGTGTGGAGCCAGAGCATAAGGAACTCCCCCATTTGGGAAAGTATGATAGGGAACCCTCCTCGGCCTCACATGGGAGTGCGATAGTAGAGATGACATGGGCTACGGGTGCACATTTGAATCTACCTAGAAACCTATCCCTTGTTCTTGGTTTTGCAGTATTTAGTACATCTAATAGTCAGCAAGCTAATTTGGGTAGTAGGGAAGTAGGTGTAAATCACATATCAAGTACATTCATGGCAGGGAAAACGTCTTCATTGTTGTTTGGAGGTAAATTTTCAGGCGCATCATCAAAACAAAATTTGAGGACGTAAAATTTTGGACTCATGTCTGGGAGTAGTACCACCACACAAACTATAGGAGTTCAGTTTAGTACTACTATTGGGACACATGGAAGTACCTCTTCTAGTCCTCTTCTAGATACAGGTGGAGGATCAGGGGGTATAGGTGGCTCTAGTTTTGGAGGATCTAGTGGTTTTGGAGGTAGAGGTAACATAGGAGGTTCTAGATCTAGTGGGGAGGGTCTGCACCAACCCAAGAATATTTACATGGACATGTATCTTTGTCTTCCAGACTATATGGGCATAGAATATGTTGTTGAGCATGTGCACATCTTTGAGATATTGTGGCGTAAAAAAAGAAGTTACGGATTCTAAGCACAAGGAAAGTGGGTTTACAACTACATTGTAGGGGCATGCACATAGTTGGTACAATAAATTTGACCCTAATCATACTTTTGTAGATTATGCAACATTAAAGGATGTTTTTCTTAAGGAGTTTCATATTCTTGAGTTTGAGCATAAGAGTATAAGCGCGCTCAAGGATATTAAGAAGGGCACCACTGAGAGTGTCTGGGAGTATGATACCCATTTCAAAACACTTCTTTCTAAGCTTTCGTATGATATTCATGTAAGCGAACATGGTAAATGGTTCGTTGGAGGTCTAATCATACCTTTAAGAAGGGCGTTATCACATAAGATTTATACATACCCGTGTGAAGCAGTTGAAGTAGCTTTGTGCACTAAGGAAATTGGAAGTATAGATACTAGAGTAAACCCATTCTTTGAGGCACAAATTGCATCCATGGCAAAGCAGTTGGAGAAACTATCAGCAAATTCAGCACATGAGATGAACACTGGAATTTGGTGTATAGATTGTGAAGTGGAAGGGCACACCAAAGATAGTTTTACTCGTAGATCAGTACATTCATTACTGTTGGACTGTAAGATATGTCTTTTGGACCATGATGCAAGCCACTGCCCATTATTACAATGTGCGATAAGGAAGAATGTATCCTATTATTGTAAAATTTTCAAGACCATGACTCATGATATAGAAGACTGCAGGTTGATTGGTTAGATCCATGATGCTATAGATATTAGTGTGTGATAGACATGAGTATAAGATAACTCTAAAGGTAAAGGTGAGCACTGGGATCGAGATCAAAATCAAGCGAGCTATGATCGGAACAAAGGGTGCTATAAAGGAGGTCATGGTAGAGGTCAAGGATACCGTGGTGGATTCGGGGGCTAAGGCCATGGTGGTGGATGAGATGAATTCCCTCGCGGAATGTGCTTTACATGTGGATCTCCTTATCACTATAGGCGCGAATGTCCTTAGAGTATTACTTGTCCCTTTTGTGGGAATAATCACAGTTGTGAGGAATTCCTAGCATTATATGAGCATATTAACAAGTAGCATAAATAGGAGAACAAAGGCATAGGGATGGTTCAAATACAATGTGTCATGGAGAAATAGTGGATGCCAAAGTTGGCACCATAACCTAAGGTATTACCTATGAAGATTACTACACACGTTGAAGCTTCACGTGCTATAGATACATTACAGAAGAATCCTACCATTACTAAGGAGGAAGTTTTACATGTAATGTATTAGGATCCTTCACACTAGAATGAGGTTTATCAGGAGACCATGGAGGTACTCAAAAAACTTCAGGGTGAAATACAGTGTTTAAACAAGAAATCACAGAAGATCGAACAAAAGAAGGAAGTAGAGATGGTCCAGTCAGATATTGATGACTTAAAGGAGGTATGCAAAATGTTGTACCAAGAGAATATCATTCCATTACTAGGGAATTGGCTAAAAGGAAACATTGTGTATAGGTATTTAGAATGGATGGAAGATACTTCATGTTAATCTTCCCCCCATAGCTTGGATTATGACAAGGAGATCACTCTGAATGTTGTTGTGGATGGGTGGCTCTTGAGTAATATATTGATTGATACAGGTGCAGAAATTAATGTACTTACTTTAGATGCATGGGTAAAGATGGGTAGACCTCCATTATAACCATCCTCTAATATATTGTTCATGGCCAATCGAACTAAGGCCACTCCCATAGGAGTTTTAAAGGGTGCATTTATTACTATAAAAGGGGCCAAATTGACTGGGGGCTTTGAGGTCTTAGCACTTGCAGAATCATACAACTTTCCAGCTCTACTTGGGATCCCTTGGTGCTATGCAAATAATGTTGATCTACAGTTTAACAAGGGATACATAATTTTTGAGAACAAGGAAGAAAGATTTATTATCCCTTTAATGGATGGAAAATGTTTGCCTTATGTTGAGCCTTTGATTAAGGAAGATCTAAATAGGATTTATGTACATGCCATCTGAGACCTAGAATTACTCGAGCCATCTAAGGAAGGAATCCTCCAGTGGGAAGATGTACAGTCTATTAGTGATACAACAAGTATTGCTTGTAATAATTCGGCTCATGACACTTATGAGATGGTTTGGTGTAAAGTAAGGAGTGCATTTACATGAAGAATAAAACCTCAATGTATTCAAAGGATACGTAATAAATTTGTACCTCGATACACTGGAGAAGGAGATCCTACAGTGTTCCTGCACGCCATTGAGGAATAGTGGATAGACCAAGTGGAAATAAGGAATATGTTAGTCTATAACTTGTGTAGGGAAGCAGCACGCTGGTGGATGGTTCACAGAGATAATCTTATGGAATGGAATGAAGTCAGAGTTTTACTAATCACTTAGTTCTTTAGGAGAAATGCGCCTACTACAAGCTGCATGTATCATGGTAATCAACATATTTAGCACCACGTTCAGTAGTGTGAGAGAATCTGGACAAAAGACCAGGAAGCTTTACCACCTTCACTTTGGGTACAAAAAATTTATTCCACTTTACAATGCTGCAAACGAGCCTGGTATGTTTATGCAGAGTTGCATAGGGAGACTGGAAATCGACAGGACTTGATTGCAAGAATGACTCAGAATTTTGACTACTTCTCTACTAAACCTCTGGTGGAAGAGGAATTAAGACTTATAAAGTTATTAACTATGGGAGATAGTGCAAAGGCAAAATAACTCATTCAGGATTTATTTGGTGAAGTAGACTTAGGAGCAAATTTTGATGAAGTAGAAGAAACATATATCATGATTTTTAAGCGCGCTTGTTGTGAGAAAGAAAAATGGAAGATGGTCTACATAATGGATGATGAAGAAGTATAAAATATGGATATAGACCATTCAGTAGGTACAAGTGAAGTGTTAGAGAGTGTGGATAACAACGTGCATGCCTACCATGAACCTATGAAGACTAAGAAAGTGAAAATTTGTATGGATGTTGAACCTAAAGAGGAAATAATTGGGGATTATTGGACTAATTATGAGGTAGCAATGATAATTGAGTTATTACGGGATTTTCAGGACTTATACCCTAGGGGCTACCATGAATTAAAAGGAGTGCATGAATCATTAGGAGATATGAAGATTAAGCTAAAGGAGGGAGCGTGCCCTTTCAGGAAGATACCTTACAGGATGAAACTGAACATGCACATAAATGTCAAGGAAGAAATTGACAAAAAGCTAAACTTTGGCATCATTAAGCACCTAGATGAATCAAAGTGGGTTATCCTAATGGTAATCAATATAAAGAAATATGGTTGGATTAGGATTTTTTTGGACTACAAGGAGTTGAATGTTGTATGTGTGATTGATCATTTTCCTACGCCATTCACTGAGGAAATATTAGAAGGCTTTTTACGGCACAAAATTTACTCTTTTACATATGGATTCTCTGGGTATCATCAAGTTAGGATTACATAGGAGGATCAAGAGAAAAATGATTTCACTACTAAATGGGGAAGTTTTTCATATACAATTATGCCCTTTAGTTTGAAAAATGTGCCTGTTGTATTTTCACCCATAGTTATTCAAGCATTCCAGGATTTTATTCACAAATTCTTGCAGGTTTATTTGGATGATTGGATGGTGTATGTGCTTGTTAAGGATCATTGTGAAAACTTTCACTTAATGTTTGAGAGATGCATGCAGTTAAGAATCTCTTTAAATATCAAGAAGTATGTGTTTACTACACCTTTTGGGACTCTTTTAAGGCACAACATATGTAAGGAAGGTTTGTTAGTAGATCCGGCTAAGGTTGTAGTTATTATAGGCTTGGAGGAGCCAACCAGTTAGAGTGAGGTGCATAGATTCTTGGGACACATAGGGTATTATAGAAAACTTATCAAAGGATTTGCTAATATCGCCTCACCCTTGGAAGAATTACTAAAGGGAAAAGAGACATTCAATTGGGGAGAACCGCAACAACACACATTTGAGGCATTGAAGGAGAGACTTACTACATCGCCTATTATGTGTTTTCCCTCATGGAACCAATTGTTTCATGTACATGTGGACACCTCTGGCACAACCATTGGCATGGTGTTAGCTCAGCCTAGAGAAGGAATTATAGATCATCATATATTTTTTTCTCTTAGAAATTTGACTCAAGCATAGTAGAATTATACAACTACTGAGTGCGAAGCCTTATCAATGATCTACACACTGCATAAATTCAGACAATACTTGCTAGCAACACCATTTTTATTTTATACTGATCACATGGCATTGAAATACTTAGTAAACAAGCCCATTTTATAGGGGCACATATTTTGATGGGTGCTCTTATTCCAAGAATTTGATTTCACAGTCATGGTAAAAGTAATTATTTCCTAGACCATTTATCAAGAATTCAATCAGCGGATGACGTGTAGACAGCTGAAGATACAATGTCAGATGCACACTTGTATAGGTTACAATGTGCACCTTTAAAATTGGAGGATATTGTTGTATTTTTACGTACATGTATGGTTCCAGAAGGAATGAAATCCTTAGAAAAGAAACAACTTGCAATTCACACAACATCTTTTATGTTGATTAGTGGTGACCTATACAAGTTAGGCCGAGAAGAAGTATTGCACCAGTGTGTACTAGAGCACAAGTGCATGGAAATCATAAAATAGGATCATGGTGGTATTACAGGTGGGAACTATGGAGGTGAGGCCACTGTGCACAAGATTCTACTCATTGTGTTATGGTGGGAGACCCTCTAAAAATATTATAAAGCATATTTTAAGGCATGTGATCACTATCAACACCTTGGTAAAGAGGTGAAATGCCTTTAAGACATATTCCTAGTGCAGATTCGTTTGAGACATGGGCTATAGACTTTGTGGGTCCTATTTCACTAGCCATGCAAAGAATTGGATCGCACTACATCATCACTTGCACAGATTATCTTACGAGTTGGGTAGATACAACCCCTACCAAGGATTGTATATCATCTACAACAACCAGGTTATTATGGGAAAATGTTCTTACAAGGTATAAAGCCCACTGAGCTTGACAAGTGATAGGGGTACACATTTTTTGAATGAGAAAATTAGAATACTATTGGATGAACTCATGATTTTGCACCATATGCTATACCCTATCATCCTTAGGAAAATGGGAATATTGAGGCCTTGTTGTCGTGTAAATGTGCAACAGGGGTATTATCAATTTCCAAGCACAACTATACCCCAGTGTCAAATTTTTCAAGTCCTATCACGTCAAGATACCCCAAGTCAAATCCAACAGTTTTCTCACCACATATTTGATGTAAAATTGATTCCTTAGGTGATTTAGGAAAGTCAAATTTATCCTCCAGGTGATTTTAGGAAGTTCTGAAAAGATGTTATCTTCTAGTAGTATTTGAAAGGGCTATCGCTGGCCTTCCCAGGAGTGATCAACCCTTGGAGTGGAATGGAAGGGCCAAATTCCACATGGAGGTGAATTGAATAAATTATAACATCAGGGAAATGATTTTGGAAGGTTTGGAGAAGTTTTGAAATACTTGGAGCAATCTGAGTAAAAATAGGGTTCATAAGCCTAGGCAGTACACAGGCCTAAAACAACTATTGGGCTTCAGAAGAAGATTTTGGGAGCTCCAAATAGAGTTAGAAGTAAAAAAAAACATCTTTGGAAATTGGACTTAAATACCTACATGATGGTGAAATCATATTTTTCACAACACCTTGGTGCATAGGATTTTCAGGCAGTTTTTATCAGGTAAAAGTGGAGTCTCAAATCACAAATCCACTTTTTCAAGGATCAGATGGATGAATCAAGACATGAGACCAAACCATTGGATTCAAAGATCCATTTCTAGTCAGGATAATATAAAATTTCACCAATAAATTCCACCGGGAGCTCAAGTTATCATCGTTCCAAGTTACCCTAACAAAGGCAGTTCAGGACTTAGTCATTTTTTGGGAGGACACGTGTCAGCACCAGGAGCCTTGCGGGATTTCATGTCCCTGACATCCATAAGGTCAGGTACACTAACCCTTGAAAAATGTTTCCCACCCCCATGTGACCTCTAGGACCTCATATGAATTCCAGACTTGACAGTTCAACCCCCAGGTGCATTTTTGGAGCATCCATTCTCTATCGTCGGATCAAGCGCCATGTGTCAGCTCTAAGACCACTGTGGAAACTGATGTCCCTAATTTCCCTGAATTTAGGGACATAAAGCATGGAAAACTATGCACAAACCCTATGGGGAGTCTTTTGGTCAACCACGTGACCGAATTTCAGCCCCCAGGTGCATTTTTGGAGCATTCAGTCCCTGACGTCGGATCAAGCTCCACTTGTTAGCTCCAAGACCACCGTAGAAACTGATGTGTCTCATGTCCTTGAGGTGAGGGACACCAAACATGGAAATATGCACCCAACCCTCTAGGAGGGTATTTTGGTCACCCATATGACAAGTTTCCAGCCCCTCTGTGCTTTAAAGATGATTTTGGAACACTCATTCCCTGTCGTCTGATTACCGCCACATGTCGCCGTCTTTCTCATTATAGAAATTAATGTCCCTGAGCTTAGGGACATCAAGGAAAATAAATTTTTCCCAACTCTAACTTAAACTTTGAATTTTTTTCTATCTGTTGACTGCTTCTTGCTGCTTCTAACATCCGTGTTATCATACATCTCCATCTCCTCCTATGTAACTCCTCACCATCATTCCTCCATTTTTGAACCTCAAACCAGACCTTCTATAGAGTTACTTCCCTTCACTCCATGAAATATCGCAGGTTGTAGAAGGAAAATTGGAGCAAACACAGAAGGAGGTGCACATAAAGAAGAAGGAGAAAACTCCATGGCCATGAAATGAGAAGTTGAAGAAATATCCCAAAAATATGCATGAAATAAGAAGTTATATTTTTCTGTTCATTCCTATAATAAAGGCCATCAAGAACACACCTTCAAGCTCTCCTCTTGTGCAAAGGAGCATCCATAACGAAGAAATCCCACTTCTTACTCAACGAAGAAAAAATCCAATTTCCCGTCAAACCGTTGGGTGAAACAAAGTAGAATTTGCATGAAGCACCAGAAGAAAAAACCTATTACAATGAAATTTATTTTTTCACAAATGGAGAAAAAAACCAGACCTGCAATTTTGAGTTCCATTAATGGCTAACGCGTCTAGAAGCACTACCAGGTCCAAAAATTAAAACTTTAAAATTTCCTAGATTATTAAAAGAGTGGGCCCGAAATTTTAGAGGGGTGATATTGGGAAAAAACCCGTATCAATTTTTTTTTTCCACATCAATCTGACTCCTAGAAGCTAACTTTCTAAAAATAACAGGTCTACTACATGGGAATTGCTATTTTGGGAAAGTCATCGACAGAAGAACCTGCGAAGGAGGCGAAGACATTGGAGGTGCACTACAAATGATAATTCACTGAGATGGACATTTTGAAAACTTACTAAAAATAGTAAGTGGTCCCACAGATACCTATTAAAAATAGAAATTCACACTGAAAGAGTAGTTTTGGTAAAATGGGACATTCAGAACTTTGTCGCATCAGAGCTTTCCATGAATGAGGACCATCGAACTTCATCGCGGGCAACATCCTCTCCCCCAAATTTCTCTCTCTTCAAATGTTCTAATTCTTTGTTGGGGTTTTCACTTTTTGATATGCCTTTAAGTCACTTAAAAGTGACTTTAGAAACATAATGTAAATTAAGTCACCTTGATTTTATAAAAGGGACTTAAATATTTTGTAGGAATATGAATAGTCTAAAGTTAGAATAAGGCATATGGAGGGTCATGAGGAAGACTATAAGTCACCTCTCATTCTATAAATTGTAATGTCATTCCCATTTCAAAGGGTTGGCAATTGATCTTGTAAAATCAAGAGTGCATTGTACCTAGAGAAAGAAAATGAGATAGCCATTTTCTTCTACTATCCTCTACTCTCAAATTTCCTCCATTCCCACATTATGTACAACTTTGATTTGAGAAATCAATACAAGAAGGAGTTTCTAGCTTTCTTTGACTAAGGGGTTTTTTGATACTTGGTGATCAATAAATTCTATTTTGTTATTCGCAGAGTTGTTTCTTCCCTTAAATACATGTGTTGAAGTTTATAACTAGTGTGTGTGCAAGAATATGATTTTCTTCCTCCAAAATTAGTCATCCTACCCATTTTCTCACTCCCCTTTCCCACTCTTTAGACAAAGTCTTCCCTAGTAAGATATTTCTAGCTTTGTCGCAGGGTCACTGGAGTTCCCCTGTTGGATCCCCGGTCGAAAGACCACCATAGAAATTCACTTTTTCTCATGCATGCATATATGGAACCTACATCAGTTAAGTAGAGGGACTTAGATTTCCAGAGTTTTGGTAAGAAATCCACAAGTTTTTCCACCCAAAAAAATTTCTTGCCAACAATTTTTAGCGCCCACCGTGGGGTAGATTTAGCAGCATCTGCACCCAAAATATGACCGTAAGGTCTGAAAATTCAAAACAAAAACCTCAAATATTAAAAAAAAAAAAGAGTTCACAAAAAGAAACTGTTGAAAGATACACTCTCAATTCCTGCAAATGACCTTTCATATTGCACAGTGTCTTTTCATATTCCCACTTCAAGAATTTTTAAAAGTTGGCTGAAGGAAGATACACCAGGTTGAGCAAGTCAAGAGGCATTGCTAATTCCAATTTCAAGGCTTTGCAAAATTAGAAAGAATGAATTAGAGATAATCCATACTTATTCTCTCAGTCCTCCACTCCATCTAGCACTTCAAGAAGTTCACCTGGAAATACTATCAAAACTCTCATTGATACTCTCCCTTCAAATCCTCCCATTTTTCAACCACCATTGAACATCAAGTTTGTAGAAGAAGAAGAATTTGTAAAAGCAAGGGCTGAAGAAGAAGCATAAATGACAATGGAATATGAAGTAGAAATACCTCGACACATTGTTCTATGGGGAAGGAATACAGGTCTGCTTGCTCTTGAACCCCCTCTTCACAAGCTACCAAAAAGTTCTCATAAGAACTTTCCAAAGTTCAAAGGTGACAACGCAAAACATCCTGAAGAACACATCGCTACTTTCACAACATCATGTGGAATTCTTGGTTTCCAACATGAAGACATTGCTATGAGACTATTCATGGAGTCCCTCCAAGAAAAAGCAGCAAAATGGTTTTACCTCCTACCCTCCTGGTCCATCATGGGTTGGAATGACATCAAGGATGCCTTCGCATAGAGATTTAAATCAACTAAAGACTTTCAAGACCTCCTAGTGCAGTCAGCTTAAATGAAACTATGACAAAATTTGTGGCTTGTTTCAACTAGTTGCTTCATAGGATACCTGAAGAGGATTCACCATCTGAAAAACAATGTTAAGAGATTCTTCATCAATGCTTAATCACCGGAGGTAGGATTTTTCCTATGAAGAGTTCAACCAAGAAATATTACATAAGCACAAATATTAGACATTGAACTTGATGAGGATCTCATCCTATCTGGAAAGATCAATAATCTTTTAAAGCGTAAATATCAACATCCTTGAGATGAAAGAACTGATCCATCGTTGCAAAATTTTGTGAATGAGATGACATCTTTGAAGAGGGAATTATTTGAATGAGTATCTTCTCAAAAAAACAAAACAAATCAAATTGCAGGAGCACCTCAAAGGCTCACCTTAGAGGCCCCACCCGTGAATGTAAATTACAGATTTCAAGAAAGTGAAGAAGAGCTTGAAATAGAAAGTGAAGGTGGCAACTTCCTATAGATTGATGAACTTGAGAACGATAGACAACCCATATTTTGAGAGTATTCCACAGGTGATGAAGAAGACAAAGAAGATGCACCTGGTTTCTCATGTGTGGTATTCACTCATTCTCAATCCGATAAATGAGCATCTCCCTCCACTGTTGCAAAAGAAAAAAAGGATCCCCACTTCCATCTTCTATGAAGTCTGTATTTTTTTAGCCTAACCCTGTAGCAAGTAAGAAAACTCCTGCAATCCCAAGTAAGTCTTCAGATGTCTCTTCCAAGTCTAAATCTAAATATGCTCCTGTAAAATATAGTACTTTTAAAGCTCCTAGTGTACCTTTCAAAATACCCTCTATTCCCCAAAAATCTACTCCTTCCAAACCTATCCTAAATCCAAAAACAGTTCCTTCACCCCCCTTGTCCACATCTGCTCCCTTTGACTTCATAGAATATGCAAACAAAACCAAAGTGCATATTACTAAAAATGTATATTTACGGACTCATCCTAAACAATTTGAGAGGTTTGTCCAATATATCAAGAGTGGTAGTCTTGTTGGTGCCCATTTTGACCCTCCATCATTTTGCAATGTTTTTCCCTTTGCTCTGCATGCCCTGAAATGTTTTTCCCTTTTGAGATGGATGATATAATGTTTTGTCTCCATTTTTATGCCTTGAATTGTTCACAAACTCATTTTCCTTGCCCCTTTCTAAGAGAAATCCTAAGTTTTCTTGTTTTTTCCCTAAATGTTTCAAGTTTATAGGCACTACCATTTTTCCTGACCATGGAGGCTCGAAATTAATAAATTTTTCCTTGTATGTATTTGAAAATCCTTTTCCATGGTCATAAAATTTTTGAAAACATGTTTCATCTATCCTTTGTTCTAAAAATTCTTCATCCGCGAAGAAAAAATTGATTTCTGGGCATCCCTGGCATTTTTCTATGTTTTTACGATCAAACGGGTGTCATTTAGCCATCAAATTCATCTTCACCGTCCTAGGGAATTGTTGGTAACTTTTGCATCTTTTGACAGTCATACGGGTGTTCTTTGGCCATCAAATTATAGCTCACATACTTTTGCATACATGTCTTGTTCTAATTGGTAGAGGGGATGTGGATCGGCGGTGGACTTGGAGAATTTTTGCCTTTTTTGCCAAAATGTACTAAAATGAAAAACAAGGCCGTGGGCCCGCTAAGTTGAATTAATGCCTTGTTCGCATTTTTTCTCATAATGGAAAAGTGGAGGTTTAGGATTTTGGGGGCAATTAGGAAATTTTTCCTTTTTCGGCAAAATGGACTTAAAGTCTTAAAAGAAAGTGTGGCCCCGAAAAAGAAGGAATTTGAAGCCTGCGTGGATCGGCGGGCTGGCAGAAGAAAAGTGGGAAATTTTCATTTGGCAAAAAAAGGAGTTAAAATGTGAAATGAGCCCGCAGATCCTCAGTGAATGACAAAGAGACATGTGGCAGGGAAAGGCGGAGGTGCGGGATGACAGAGGAAATGTCAAACATTTTCCTTCACGGAAAATGTTTAAAGTATGCAATGAGAAGCATTGCCCCTTAACTAAGCATATGAGGACACGTGTCCTATGGGAGGGCGGAGCCATAGAGGACAATGGAATTTTTTTCCTTTTTTCCAAAAAAGGTGGAAATGTGAAGAATTGAGTTGCAATTCCAATGGGACCCACCTTGGGACACGTCTCAGGCCCGTTTTCATAGGGCGGAGGGGCGGAGAAAAATGTCAATTTTTTTACTTTTTTCCAAAAGTGTTAAAATGTCAAAAAGTGATCCCAAACCCATTTCCAATCACATCTTGACATGTGGAGGGTTCATATTTAAGGAGAAAGGTAGATCAACGGTAATTGTGTATTTTTTAGTTTGGCCGCCATTTTTTGCTCCAGGAAGTGTGGAAATGTGATTTTTGCATCAATTTTCACCAATTTTTTTGGTGAATTCATGTCATTTTTGCCTTCAAGGAACAATGGAATCAATTTGAAAATTCAATTTGCAGATCTGAGGTACTTTTGAAATAAAATTTTGTTCGGGCTCAAGCAAAAACGTGAAATATCAAATCCAAAAGTTGCAGAGTCAAATTTTGGAGGGATAAGGGTGAAATAATGAAAGGAAGGGGGTCTGCATGCTTTGAAGATGAAAAACATGCCTCCACAATGGATAATGATGTGAATTTTGCAATGATTCACCTTTTTTGAGGCACCTGACAACTTTTTGAACGTTTTTCTATTAGATTTCCCTTTTTGCGAGCCATGAGTGAATTTGTAACAAAATAAGATGCCATAGGATATTATTTTATTGGGAAAGAAGGATCAAATGTAATAGAATGTTATATAATGCATGTTTTTTGACATGCAAAGGGTGTTAGGAAATTGAAAATCATGAGAAAATTTTGAGAGAAGCTCATCTTCTAAGAAACCCTCCAAAAAACCTTGTTAATGTCTTCTGTGTTAGATCCTCATTCATGTTGAGTTGGTTACAAGTGTATAGCCATCACACAGCGCTGAGATTGTTCCTAAAACTCTCCCTTACTGATGAACTAACAAGCTTTTGAATTAAGCTATGTTATTTTGGGCAATATGATATCTATTACCATTTTTTAAATGTCTGCAAACATTTTTCCTTGTTCTTATTGCAATCTTGCATTGAAATCTTTAGGAATCACACAGATCTCATCCTTATTGATAGTTTAGTGGCATTTGCAATTTTATTTTTCATAAGAGCTTTCATCTAGCATTGAAAATAAGCAGTTTAAAATCACTTCACCTTCATTTGTTGACAAAGATTTCTTGTAAGCCTTTGGGGGTACCTTAGGCATGATTTGATCAGAGATTTTGATGTTTAATTGAGTCCTTTAAATCGATATTTTGTGTTGAGGTCTCAAATATTGTGTGAAGAGTGTAATCCTGGGCCTCCATTTGTGTATCTCTTATGGCTGAAAGAACATCCTAATTGTTTTAAAGCTTTTTATCTGATAGTTGTTCAAATATTGTAGAGGTTGTCAAAGATCTGGCATAGTCAAGTTTGTCTTGTCAATATCCCACCAAAAATCATTCTAAACAACTTATCCTACCCCATACTACCCCTGTTTTGACCTGTATACCCACAAAAGATCAAAATCCATTTACTAAAGTATGCAGAATAGATCAGGATTTCAAAATGTCTTCAGTAACCCTTACCTTGCATTGAAATTAGCTCCATAATCTGGAAGTGATGACTTGTGAAAGTCAGATTTGGAGTGTTGATCATATTTTCCCAAGGCCCCTTCATACTATTTGCATAAATTGAGGGATATCTTCATCTCCTTCACCATTTGAGGGTTACAAAATAGGTCCTCTTACCTTGGTTGAAAGGCACAACCTAAAAAATTTAGGACAAGATCAAGTCCTATTTGAGTGATATCCATCTCTCCACAAATCTGAGTGCCAGTAGATCATATCCCAGGCTACAAAATGACACACATCATGATCTATATGCCTTCAAGCTTCATGCTATATCTTTGATGCTACTTAGATTGAAAAGGAGAACAAATTTGGGTACCAACATGTCTAACACCCAATGTTGTAACTTTTAGTTCTAAAGGCATGATACCAAACTCACCTACACCTCCCACATAGAACATGCTTTCTCTGAGTGCATCAAAGAATGATAAATTTGAACGTTTCTATATCTCCCTTCTTGTTGGAGAATATATATTGAACAATTGCATAATAGATTCTAGTGCCTCAGACAACATGATGCCTTTAAAGGTCGCTAAGGATCTCAAACTTACCATGACTCTACCTAGTGGCTCTTGTTAATCTTTGGAATCAAAATAGGTCTTAATTATAGGGAATTTCAAAGATGCACAGGTAGCTCTCGCCATATTTCCAGACGATAAAGTTTTAGTGATGATTTTGGAAGTAGACGTCCTAGCCTCGTTTGGATTGTTTTTGAGTATAATTTTCTATTGAGACTTGGGAGGTAAAATTCAAATGAATTGGTATTCTAAAACCATACCAGTGAAGGTATATATGGATAAATTTCTTCCTGAGAAGAAGATGAGGCACACAGTATGAAATTCGGGAAGCCCAGAAGCTAACATCTTATATCAAGGTAGCAGGCAGATGAATCATTTTGTTAAAACCAATGAGGAAGAGAATATCCCCATAAGTACATACATGCCTTCCCAGAAATATTTGGACTTTGAAGAAGCATTGTGGAGATTCAGGTTACCAAAGGGAAGCCCTGAATCGCCAGATGATGCAAACCATGAAGAAGAGGAAATGGTACTTGATGATTTTAAAAGATAAAAATCAGCATATATGCTTATCCAAGATGAGAATTTATTCTCATTCCCATTTGGGGACGAAGATGATCTTAGTTAGGGCATCTATGGAGAGACAAAATCATCTTATGATGATCACGTGAAAGTCTTAAAGGAAATATTTGTATAAGAACTCCTGAGAGCCACGAAAGAAATAGAAGACCCTAAAATCAGTCTTGAACTCCTGATGCAAGCCACAAATTTTCAAGATAAAGTGAAGCTGATTTGGAAATCTTAACCAGTGTGGAGGTTGACCACATTGAGATAAAGTAATATGAAAAATATGATGTTGCTTTGGAGCTAATGGTTGATGGATGCAATAACGAAATGGAGATATTTTCTTTCCCTTTTGAGGATGAAGATTCTATCCATGATGAATAAATAGAAGAAATAAGTTTTGAGGACTTTGAATCTAAAGCCCCTATGGAAAAAGGAGTGATAAAACATAGTGATTCCCAAGATGATGAGGTAATGCCTCTAGACACTTTCCTTGAGATGTAAAATAAAGATTCTTTAAAGGCATACAAAGAGGAGCTACAAGAAATATTAGATACAATAGAAGTTGCAGAAGACCTCGAGCTGATTCTTGATCTCTTCACTCATGCTATGAACATACAAGACAAGTATGAGGTCACATCCAACCATTTTTTCAGTACTCAAGCACTTCACATTGGAGTAAAGGAAAAGGATAAGTATGAGATTTCTCATGGAAAAGAGGTCAATGAGCATAGACCTAGGAAAGAAAACAATCCAGAATGTTAAAGAAATTTGAACAAAAAGTAGCCCTAGGGTAGTGATAGTGTGTAGGGCAGTGATAGTGTGCTCAGTGAAGAATCATCTATGTGGATAAACAAAAAATGCAACTGGCACTATGAAACCAATTTCAAAGACGATGAAGAAAATTGAATTTCCAAGAAAGTACCTGAGTATCAAGAAGCTCACATGGACTCACTCCTACCAAGTACATAGACAATTTTGAAAGAACCTGGATTTCATAAATAGCTGAGGAGGGGAGGCTAATTTCTGGTACCCATCAATATATTTGTAGAACATTATCATTTGGTGTTTCCTCTTTAGGGTTAACTTTTAAGAAATGAAAAGTGCTTCAATGAAAGAAGGTTGTCCCTCTCCTTGTACCATAGGTGATTTCTAGGTGTGTTTCCCTTTATGTTGTGTTTTTTTCCTTCATGTTGTGTGTGTCATTTCCTTTTCATGGGCATGTGTGTGTTTCCTTCTTCTCTTGCTTTCTCTTTTGTAAGTTGAGATTCTGGGATTTCTCATGCCATGTCTTTGCTGCACTTAGTCCATGTCATTTCCACAAGCTAGAGCCATTTGTTGTCGTGTAAATGTACAACAGGGAAATTAACAATTTCTGAGCACGAAAACTATACCCTAGTTGTAAATTTTTCAAGTCCTCTCACTTCAAAATACCCCAGGTCAAATATGTTAGTTTTTTCACCCCTATTTGATGTCAAATTGGTCCCCTAGGTGATTTAGGAAAGTCAATTTAATCACCCAAGTGATTTTAGGAAGTTCTGAAAAGATGTTATCATCTGGAAGTATTGGGACTGGCTATCGCTAGCCTTCCCAAGACTGGAGTGGAATGGAAGGGAAAAATTCAATATGGAGGTGAATTGGAGACCTTATAACATCAAGGAAATTATTTTGGAAGGTTTGGAGAAGTTTTGAAAGACTTGGAGCAGTATGAGTAAAAATAGGGTTCATAAGCGTAGGTAGTACACATGCCTAAAATAGTTGTTGGGCTTCATAAGAAGATCCCGGGAGCTCCAGATGAGATTATAAGTAAAAAAAAACATCACCGAAAATAGGATTCCAAGACCTACATGATGGTGAAATCATATTTTTCACAACACCTTGGAGAATAGGATTTTCAGGCACTTTTTATCAGGAACAAGTGGAGTCTCAAATCACAAATCCTCTTTTTCAAGGATTAGATGAATGAATCGAGACATGAATCCCCACCATTGGATTCAAAATTCCATTTCTAGTCAGGAGCATATAAATTTTCACCAAGAAATTCCACCGGGAGCTCAAGCTATCATCATTCCAAGTTACCCTCTCAAACGCAGTTCACGACTTAGTCATTTTTCAGGAGGACACATGTTAGCACTAGGATCCTGGTAGGATTTCATTTCCCTGAAGTCCTTAAGGTCAAGTAAACCAAACCTTGAAAAATGCACACAGCCCCCATGTGAACTATGGGACCCTCATGTGACCTCCATACTTGACAGTTCAGCCCCCAGGGGCATTTTTGGAGCATCCATTCTCTACTGTCGGATCAAGCACCCCATGTCAGCTCCAGGACCACCATGGAAACTAATTTCCCTCATGTCCATGAGGTTAGTGACATCAAGCATGGAAAAGTGTGCCTAACCCCTATGGGGAGTCTTTTGGTCACCCACGTGACTGACTTTAAGCCCCTAGGTGCATTTTTCGAGCATCCATTCCTTGTCGTGGGATCGAGTGCCATGTGTCAGCTCCAAGACCAATAATGTCCCTCATGTACCTGAGGTGAGGGACACAAAAATTGAAAAATGTGTCCATCTCTCTAGGAGAGTATTTTGGTCACCCATATGACAAGTTTATATCCCCTCGGTGCTTTTAAGTTGATTTTGGAACACTCATTCCCTACCGTCGGATCACCACCATGTGTCACCATCTTGCTCATTGTGTAAATTGATGTCCCTCACATCCCTGAGGTCAGGGACAAAAAATTATGCCCAACTCCAACTCAAAAATTTGAATTTTTTTGTAACTCTTGGTTGTTTGTCACTACTTCTTATTGCTTCTAACATCTGTGTGCACAGACATCTCCATCTCCTCCTCTGTAACTCCTCACCATCATTACTCCATTACTAAAACTTGAACCAGACCTACCATAGAGGTACTTCCCTTTACTCCATGAAAATCGAAGGTCCTAAAAGGAAAATTGGAGCAAACACAGGAGGAGAAGCACAAAAAGAAGAAGGAGAAAACTGAGAAAACTCCATGGCCATGAAACGAGAAGTTGAAGAAATCTCCCAAATGGATGCATAAAACAACAAGTTATATTTTCTATTCATTCCTCTACCCAAGGTCATCAATAAGAAACCTTCAAGCTCTCCTCTTGTGCAATAGAGCATCCATAGCGAAGAAATCCCACTTCTGGCTCAACGAAGAAAAAATCCAATTTCCCGTCAAACCATTGGGTGAAACGAAGTAGAATTTTGCGTGAAGTACCAGAATGAAACACCTATCACAATGAAATTTATGTATTTATAAATGGAGGAAAAAAAACATACCTGTAATTTTGAGTTCCATTAATGGATGTCGTGTCCAAAAGCACTACCAGGTCCGAAAATTAAAACTTTAAAATCTCCTGGACTATTAAGCGGGTGGGCTTGAAATTTCCAAGGGGTGATATTGGGAAAAATCCCATATCAAAAAAAAATTGTTCCACATCAATCCCATAAGCCAAATTTCTAAAAATAGTAGGTCTACTACATAAGAACTGCTATTTTGGGAAAGTCATTGATAGAAGAACCTACGAAGGAGGCGAAGACATTAGAGGTGCACTACAGTTGAGAATTCACCAAGATAAAAATTTGGTACACTTACTACAAATAGTAAGTGGTCCCATAGACACCTACTAAAAATAGAAAATCACACTGAAAGAGTAGTTTTGGCACAATGGGACATTTACAACTTCATCACATCAGAGCTTTCCATGAACGAGGACCATCAAAATTCATCGTGGGAAACATCCTCTTCCTCAAATTTCTCTGTCTTCAAATGTTCTAATTCTTCATGTGGGTTTGCACTTTTTGATTTGCCTTTAAGTCACTTAAAAGTGACTTGAGAAACATAATGTAAATTAAGTCGCCTTGATTTTATAAAAGGGAATTAAATATTTTGTAGGAATATGAATAGTCTAAAGTTAGAATAAGGCATATGGAGGGTCATGAGGAAGACGATAAGTCACCTCTTATTCTATAAATTGTAATTCCATTCCCATTTCAAAGGGTTGGAAATTGATCTTGTAAACTCAAGAGTGCATTGTACCTAGAGAAAGAAAAGGAGATAGCCATTTTCTTCTACTATCCTATACTCTCAAATTTCCTCCATTTCCGCATTATGTACAACTTTGATTTGAGTAATAAATACAACAAGAAGGATTTTCTATATTTTTTTTACTAAGGGGTTTCTTGATACTTGGCGATCAATAAATTCTATTTGGTCTTGTTGCTATTCACAGATTTGTTTCTTCCCTTAAATGCATGTGTTGAAGTTTCTAATTAGTGTGTGTGTAGGAATATGATTTTCTACCTACCTCTTTTCTCACTCCCCTTTCCCACTCTTCAGAAAAATTCTTCCCTAGCAAGATATTGCTAGCTTTTCTACAGGGTTAGTGGAGTATACCTGTTGGATCCCCAATCGAAAGGCCACCACATAAATCCATGTTTTCTCACACATGCATATACAATAGCTACACTAGTTAAGTAGAGGGACTTAGATTCCCAGAGCATTGGACATAAATCCAAAAGTTTGTCCAGCCGATAAATTTTCTTTCCAACAAGCCTTCAACAAGATTTTGAACCAGAAATTCACAAAAATTGTGATGTTGGATGGAAAGATTGGGATGATATAGTTTTTGTTATGCTTTAGGCGTATAGAACAACATACAAGAGATTGAATAAGGCCACACCATTTCAATTGGTGTTTGGTGCAGTAGAAATCCTTCATATGGAATTCACGTTACCTTCTTTTTGTATTGTGTGTGTTGGAGGTCTAGCTGTCGAGAAAGCATTATAAGAAAGAATTGACAGGTTAATACAGTTGGATGTGAGGCATGCCATAGCATGTTGGAGTCAAAAGCAAGAAAATACTAGGCAGAAGGCATGACATGACCGACACATCATGGATAAGAAGCTTGAGGTTGGGCAGATGGTACTACTTTATGATTCTAAGTTTATGTTCCATCCAGGTAAGCTCAAGGTGCATTGGTTGGGACCGTATGTTATCACTCAAATACTTGAATCAGGTTCTTGCCACTTAGAGGTGCTTTATGGAATGTGGTTACCAGATTACTTCAACGGGAGTAAGTTGAAGCCATACTATAAATAAGTCTTCTTGGTATTTGTAATAAGACAATATTGTCGTTTCATATAGGTTTCCCTTTCTATATTTCCTTTAATGTATTTCCTTCTTCATCGTTATGTTTTATCAATTTAGTTTGGTGTTTTGTGTAATAAGCATGTTTACGCACTGGAATCTAATTAAAATATGAAGTATTCTTTTATGCCTAGAGGACTACACATACCATTAGTGTGGGGTGGTTGTTATTTGTTATTCACAACTAGGTACACATGAGAAAAAATGTTACAAGTGTTATTTAAGTATGGAAAGGAGTTTTTTGAAAGGTGATTACTTCTAAAGAAGACCATAGATGGAAATGAGTGAAGGGATAGTATAACACGAGGTAAGCAGTGACTGTAGAAAATACTATGAGATGACGCATTGGAGAGGTACTCGGTGCATGGAAGCATGTGGAAGAGAAGTTAGTAGCCAAAGGGTAGGAAGGCATGCTAGAAGGTTATCAATGGGGCTCAAAATTGTACCATACAGAAAATTTGAAAATAGTCAATTAATGAGAGGATTGTTGGTAGGTGAAGGAGAAATAAATGTACTAACGTTATGGAAATATATATAAGGACAAGATGTGGGTTCATTTTTACCTTTGTGATCACAAGTATTTGAGTGAGCTAAGTGTGACTGAGTTGAGTGAATCATGTTGAGGAGTGGAGAGTTTTGAAACCAGACGTGGAGAGCAGATTTATGCATGAAAAAGGCTTACATCCACATTGGTAAAGGGTTCTAGTGAAGCTGAAGTGTTGAGAAGGAGCTAGGGCATGCTGTTTCAAGCTAGGGCAAGAAGATTTGAGCTAGGGTTTGATTTTACTCATCAAAAATGAATAAAGGAATAATTTTTATGAAGGCACCAAAGAAAGCACTTGCAACAGGCATGAAATGAAATAAGAAGGTAGAAGTTGAAGTTGAATTTTCTCCCAAGAGCAATTTTTCAGAGATGTAGTACCCAGAAGGAGTAATAGTCAAACAAGGGTGGTATTCCCACATCCTCACATTCAAAATAAGTTACTACAACCACTGTACCACTAAAAACAAGGGATATTTGGACACTTTGTTGAATAAGAAGACCAACAAGTGCACGATGGAGGATATGCCAGTATATGACAACGTTGGGGAAAATTTTCTTAAGCAGGTAGGAGTTTATCAGTTGTATGAGCTCCCATATTTTGGAAAATATGAACCCTTATACCAATGGCTTATGAGCTGATTCCATGAGGAATTCTTTTATTTTTTCTGAAAAATGTTTAGGATCACAGCGGCCCTAGTTTCGACACTAACAGGATTAAAGGGCACATGGATAGACATTGTTAGTGATTTGACTAATAGAGCAGTGGTTATAGAAACAAGAAAGTAGTTGGGGTATACCAAGGCTCTGTGTAGAATGGACATAAATAAACTGAAGAAGTTTCCTATGGTGCAGGCCACTGTGCATTTTCCCACCAATCTGAATGACCAAGAGAGATGGTCGCAGGTAAACACCGTGTGGCTTCATATTGCAAAGAAAATGTCTCAAGGAGTAGTATACAACTTAGCATGCTATATTGCAGACACCATTGTTAAGGAAGCACACACATGAGAAAAGATATTTTTTGGTGATATCCTACTTTGTCTTGTATATTTAGAAATTGGAGTGCCCAATGGGCCAAAGAACAAGATCTGGGAGTACCCCTTAGAAAATAATTCCCTCACGGAGAGGTTTGAAAAATATTTATGTGAAAGATCAATGAGTGGGCCATTTAAGCAGAGGGAAGAAATGTGGTATGACCAAATTTGTGTGTCAGTTGAGGAGGAGTGGTGCATTCCCAAGGAGCTACCTTCGGTAGTAGACAAGGCAGTATAGTTCGCAATGTACAAAAATTTATGTATTGCGTGGTTTTCCATGAGGGATGGGACATGGAGCCTATGGTGCAAAATTCCCTATGCCTTCACAGCATGCTACTTCAAGGCCTCAGTCCACAAATTTACTAATTCACACCATCTAAACTTCAACGCAGACAAGATAGACTTTGACTACCACACCCTTAAGAAGACATATGTGTATCTAGGTCAGACTAACTGCATTGAGAGGCTCATTTCAAATGTCACAAGTATGAAGCTAGTAAGATTAGCTATTAGGGACAGTAGAGTCATGCTCATCTATCTTCATATTATGCCTAGGTTGGAGAATAACAAGTATGTGGAGAATGATTTCATGCTCCCATGGCCTCCTAAGGGAAAACATATAGTGGACAATATGACAACTCCAAATTCTACAATGACTATAGAGGTAGACGAGGAGGAATAATAACACGAAGCTATTGGAGGCAAGGATCATAGAGGCTAGACACAGCCCATAGATAGAATGGAAACTAAGCATACAAATACTATACCTCATGTGCAAGAAGGAGACGAGGACTTGGACAGGGAAGTAGTCCATGAAGAGCACCACTTTGTTGGGTTTCAGAATGGAACATAGATAGAAACCATAGTCATGGGACAAACATGTCCCTCCTCTTTAATGGGAGAGGTTCCCTTATTGAAATAAAAAAACAAATGTACACATATACAACTCTCAATGTTTAGACCCTAACATTCTGGAATGTTTTCATACTTAAAAGATTATCAATACGAAGGATTGGAAGAGTAGAGAGATGGAGGAAGGAAGAAAACAACAATGTTTTTAGGAGATATAGGTAGCAGAATATATCCTTACTCACATTGAACTAATAAAATATAGAAAAATATCAATCACTTCATCACCAATACGAATCTACAGACACAAAGTTCTGAAGATCACACAGACAAGAACACAAAGTTTCTTTTGAATGCAAAGACAAATGATCCATTGAATCGAGAAAGGAGAGATAGAGATATAATAGAGGAAATGAGAAAGAAATCTTTTGTATTGAATTACTTCCAAAACTTACAATGTTCCTAGAAAACCAGCCCCCTTCTTCCATGGCTAAAACATGTTGTTATAACAATTCATTTACATCCATACTTTGTCCCCAAGAAAATAATATCCAAAAGGAATAATGTTTGTTGCAGATCCATTTTTGCAAAGTGACATGAACAAATGCACTCATGAAAACCAGGGGTTTAAAAAGGTGAATATTTCATCATTTCGAGCATGATTACTTTAGCATGGGGCATCTCATGATTTTCTTCTTCATGTGGTCTTGCCATTTCCACCTTTTAACCACTCTCATAGCACTCGAGTGCTTACTAGTAATTTTTCACCCTTTTTCATTGCGTATGCCCGATAAACTCTATTTTCTAATGATCAAACTTTACATCTCTTTAAGCTTATCAATTTGGCTCCACAACAAACCAAAAATTCATCTCATGAGTAAATGACAAGGAAACAGAGAGAGAAAAACGAATAATGGTTCACATTTGTAATCTTTGGAGCTGTGGTTCGTTAATGGCGTCAAAAACCAGATGAGTGAATTTTGGTCACTCTTTCCCTCTATTAGCTTTGAAATTGGAACCTATGCATGGCAACATCCAAGCAACGATGGGCCTGGGGAAAAAATCCATGTTTTTAAGACATTTGGGAGAAAAGTGCAATTTCTCATTTTGCTCCACCGGATCGCCTTGATTTTTTAACATGAACATGTGGTACACCCTGATTAGAAAAGGGGTCATGGCTCAAATTCTCATTTTCTTCCACCGGCCCGCTATCCCGATTTCATTCTTCAACACATGGCATCACCTGATTAGTTGCGGGGATGTGCTTCACTTTTATACTTTATCTATTTTGAAAAGGGGAAAATTCCAAATTTTCCCCCAAAAGTTCATGTCTCTGGCATTGACTTTTCAACGTAAGCCACGTGTCCTTTTCAGATTCACTACGGGCTTCAACTCAGAATTTATCCCTTCGCATGAGCGGGGCACTGGGTCATTTTAGAACTTTTCACCTTTTGTGGAAACAAATCTAAAAATTTTAAAGTCACCCACCGTTCAGCCAATGCACATATGAAATGAAAAACGGCCATGTGACCCTTTTTCTAAGCGGGGCCGCGGGTAATTTTAGAAATTTTCACCCTTCGCCATAATGCCTTAGAGAATAAAATGGATACATCACCCTGAACTTCCGCCAAAACTACTCTAGCCAATCAGGGACCCGCGGCGATGCAAGGCAAATATGACATTTTTTCCAAAATCACCAAAAGTGATAAGTTCAAAAAGGAACCCATCTAGCCGAATCCAATGAGAAGCAAACACGTAGCTTCACCTTCTCAGAAATAATTTTGACGGGGAAAAGAACATAGAAAATTGTAGAGAACAGGAAAATGCCTTTTTTACACCCGATGAAGATTTTCTTTCTACATAAGCTTAATATGTGAAGAATGCAAGTTTACATGTCCTTAAAATGCATAAAAGAAGATCATAAACCCCCTCCCATCCATGAGAAATAGATAAAATGTTATAATGGCCACATACTGAGGAAATGCATGAAATGTCATGGGGGATCAAAACGAGCACTTGAGGGGCTCAAAACACAAATTCCTCCATGGCAAGACTTCAATTTTCACGAAATTGGATTTCAAAAAAGGGGGAAATTGAGGGGACAACAGTTGGCTCCTTCTGGGGATGATTTGGCAGAGGAAAGATGTAAAATCAAGAACCATATAAAATTCTAGGGATGAAGAGATCAATGCCTTCTCCTTTGGGAAATGGAGTCAAAAAGTAATATCAACACAGAAGACAACACACACAAGGAAACAAACAAAAACAAGAAGAAACAGAAACAAAACACTATAAAAAATGTATAGATGGACTGCTAAAACTCCTAGGTTTTGAACAACTTCAAAAATTGCACACTATAATGAAGTGGGAGAGGATAACCATCCACGTAATCTAGGTAAAAAGAGTTCTCACCAGCAAAATGTCTAATTTTAAAAGGACAAGGCCAAAGGGAATAAAATTTACCATGGATGCCTCGAGGTTCATGCCTTTTTTCCCCTAGAAGAACACTATCTCCCACTTGAAAATTTCTGGGTTTATCCTTTATGTCAAACAGAGCTCTTACCTTGAGTTAATGAGTTGATATTCTGTCAACCACTTGCAATCTGTCTTCATTCAACTTTTAGAGGTACATAATTCTTTTTTCCAATGAATTGGTAAAGTTGGCATCTTCAAAGGCCTTCATCAAGTGTAAGGCTAGCAGTTCCAATGTTACTGGCAATTGAGCTTCAACTCTATATACCAATTGAAAATGAGACATTCTAATGGATCTCTTAGGAGTGATCCTATCTACCCATAAAGCATCATATAGTTTCTTATGCCAATTCCTATGAGAGTCATTAACAAGCTTCCGAGCAATGGTGAACAAGTTCTTGTTAGTTGATTCTGCTTGCCCATTCCCTTGGGGATAGTAATATGAAGAGTGAGCAAGGGAAATGCCATAGCCATAGTAGAAATCTATTATCTCAGTAGAAGAAAAATTGGAAGCATTGTCAGTGAAAATTTTGTTTGGTATCCCAAACCTTATTAAGATGTGCTCCTTGATGAAGTTTCATACTACTTCAAAAGTAGTACTTTTGACTGGAATGGATTCCAACCACTTGGTGAAATAATAAGTGGTAGTCAAAAAATGAGTATGCCCTACACCTGAAGGTGGATTGAGTGTCCCAATGAAGTCCAAACCCCATTGTTGAAAAGGTTCCTCAATCACCACTAGTTTGAGAGGTAAAGCAACCAATTTGGGTCTTCCAACAAAGGTTTGACATGATTCACACTTGCCTACCCAATTTGATGCATCTTTGAACAAGGTAGGCCAATAATATCTAGCATGGAGGATTTTTTGGGTTGTGACAGTAGAAGAGAAATGACCTCCATAGGTCTAGTCATGAAAAGCTGAGAACAATTTCTTTTGCTTCTCTTTGTCAACACAATTCAAAAACCTTCCATCTATGCCTCGTTTGAACAATGCATTTTCCCACAACACATATTGTGTAGACCTTAATTTGATGCCTCTCTTCTCCTTGGCACTCAAATGGGATGGAAATTATCCATAAGTAAGAAAGTGTGCAATGCCAGCATATCATTCATCAGTTGAGCTGAGTAAAATAACAACATGGATATCAACTTCCTTCTTAGACAATTTGGCATCATCTCCTTTAGCAATGAGTTCACATAAGCCCTTTCCTCAAACTAGCTTGGTAGGTTTGATGTCAAGATCATACTCCTAAAATTTGGCTACCAAATTTTCTCTCTTGGTTTCAAATTCTTGTTCTGTAAGAATGGATTTAATAGTTGTATCAGGCACAAGAACAATGGAATGAGAGTTGAGGATGTAAAAATGAAACTTCTTCACATATTTGGCCACTACAAAAGCATGTTTCTCCATCATGGTTTACTTCAAATCATGGGATTTCAAAATATAATTCATGAATGCTATTGGGATTTCACGACTTTTAGCATTCTCTTGGGTTAACATAGAAGCTAGAGTACTTTCAGTAGCATAGCAATAGATAATGAAGTCTTTGCTATAATTAGGGCATGCCAAGATTGGAGTCTTTTTTATAGCTCTCTTGATGTTTTCAAATGAAACCTTTCCTTCAGAGGACCAAAAAAAAGTATTCTTCCCTTTCATCATGTGGGCTATGTTTAAAGTAAGTTCAGAAAAATCAGGTATGAATCTTCTTAAGAAATTGATCTTGCCAAAGAAAGAGTGCACACCCTTCTTGCTTGTGGGGAGAGGGATCTGCTGAATTACCTGGACTCTTTCTGGATCAATCTTGATTCCCTCCTTGGAGACAATTTTTCCCAATAATTTTCCCTCGGTGACACAAAATAAATATTTCTTGGGATTCAAGGAGATGTCATGCTCTCTACACTTTTGGAGGACTATTTCAAGGTGTTGGAAATGATCAGCTCTATTTTTTGAAAACACGATCAGATCATCAAGGTATAGAACTATGAATTTTCCCTTAAGGCTGCCAAAGGCCAGGTCCATTGCCCTCTGAAAGGTGGCACTAGCATTGATGAGGCCAAAATTCATTCTCTTGTAAGAAAAGGTGCCCCAAGGAGTGGTAAAGGCAGTCTTATGTTGATCTACAACACTTACTTCTACTTGATTATATCATGAGAATCCATTGAGCATGAACAACATTTCTTAACATGTAACAACTTACAACACTTGATCCATTATGAGGAGAGGATAATTTTCCTTCAAAGATGCTTGATTCAAATTCCTAAAATAAACATAAATCCCGATCTCACCATTCTTCTTCCTGACAGGGAAAATATTAGTTATCCATGTTGAATGGTGAATGGGGAAAATGATATTAGCCTTCAATAACTTTAGGATCTCTTTAAATATTGTATTAGCAATTTTAGGATTATACTACCTCTATTTTTTCCTGAAGGGCTTGATCCCATGTTTTAGAGGAATGAAATGTTGCATCTCTTTTGGCTGAAAATCCTTGAGATCATCATAAGAATATGCAAGAACATCAACATACCTTTTTAACAGATTCGTTGCTTTCTCCCTCTCCTCTTGTGTACAACACTTTCCAGTGTTTACCAGCTTGGGTTCATTAAGACTCCCAATGTGTATCCTCTCACATTCAGTAGACTGTTGAGCTCCTTTGGAAGTTTTGGACTTGATGTACCTATCATGTTTATCAAATAACTCTTCCAAACTTACCAGCCCTTTAGGTATCTTATTACCTTTCAGTTTTATGCAGCCATCATGATCCATTTCTTATTTGTTATCTTCTTCATTTGGGGGCACATAATCTCTAGGCAGATTCCACTTCCTTCAAAGTACAGATGGTCAAAATTATCTCTAAGTTCAAGGAAGGAAAGCAAGCGCTAATCATCATTAAAGACCTACCGATTTTTTGCATTGTCAGGCACACTAGGTCTATGAATCATCTCGATGGTGAATTTATCTTGGGAGAAATAGGGATAAGGGATGAGTAGAGACCCCGAGACAGCCAATGAATCATCCCTAGTCTTTCTTTCCCTTGGCATGGCTTCAATGGAAGAGGCATCAAGGAACTCAATGGAATCTAAAACTAGATTCCTCTAATGTTTCAACTTTCTATTCTTCACTTGAAATAGATCTCTGACCTAATTTACAATCATCTTTGAATCTCCACGAGCAAGGATATTCTTGATCCCCGTCTCTTTTTCCATGCTTAAGCCAAGGATGAGAGCCTCATACTCAGCTATATTATTTGTTTTTTCGAATTGGATCTTGAAGGAGAAAGGATGAATTTTCCCTTTAGGAGAAATAAGCACCAGACCAGCTCCAGAACCAGCTGAGGATCAGCTCCCATCAAATTCTAAAATCCAAACGCTATTAGGATCAAGAAGCACTTCCTTAGGATGGTTAGCCTCATCTTGTGACATGATCATGTAGTTTCCATGACCAATGTCCTCATAAAGTATTTATTCCTTTGGGTCATCTATTTTTTTCATGATATATTTAGTTTGTTTCTTAGGCAGTAGATTCTTCATTTTTGTGTTCAATGGAATAAGAGCATGCGACCAATCCATCATGATTTCTCCTCCGAAATCTTTGCAAAAATTTCTACTCAACAGCATGTCGTAGGAAGGGGGAATATCAACTACCAAAATTATGGCTGAAACTCTCTTCTCTAGCAAAGTAGCAAAGGCTACTTGTGCATCCTTGATCCTTCCGACCAATGGCACTTCTCTACTTTCCATTGAGTAACATGAACCAAAAGTGCGGGTTAGGGTTAATCCTATGGAATGAGCTACTTTAGTAGGCATCACATTATCTGAAGCACCAGAATCAATAACACAATTACTAAGTTTGTGGCCAACTATGAGGAGAGTGACATAAAATGGTTTGATATTCTCATCAGATGAAGTGAGTACTGCCACAAGGATTGGTTGAGATGAAGGAGAAGGAGTGGGAAAAACACATTTAGAACTAGTGGATGAAGGCTTGGATTTGGAATTTACAAAGTCTGTCATCTTAGCAAAGGCCTTAGGATGGGTTTGGTAGAATTCAGCTTCTAAGATTTGGATCTTAGTTTTCTTGAGATGGTCAATAATGTCAAAAGAACCAGAGATAAATGGAGCATCATTGATAGGAGTAGATGAAACTTTTGACTTATAAACTCTATCATTTGAAGGGAAAAAAGTTTTAGGAGTAGAAACAGAGGAGGAAGGAACAACAAAACCTACCTTGGGTGTGGAAGAAGTTGGAATAGGAGCTCCTCTCCTTGCAATCAATGAATGGTTGTAGGAGGTTCCTTAGATATTTTAGTAGGCTGCACCAATTTCTCCTTCTTGTTGGCTTGCTCATGATTCATAAAAATATATGATTCATTGTTCATCTTTGAAACTCTTTCTTCATAATCATCCTCTTCATCTATACCTTCAGTGGTGAGAAAATGGACATGCGATCCAATCACCTCTTCTAATTATTCATCAACTTCCCCTTCATATTTTTCACATATTTCATTCTGCTCCTCTTCATTAGGCTCCAACACTTCACATGTTGCATTAATTGGAACTTCAATAGGTGGGCCTTCAATTTCCAATCTAGTCTAAGGAGAGGGCAACCAATTCCTGTGCTGAAAGTTCTTCCTAGGAACATCCTGATAAGGAGCATGTTGGGATAACTAATTCTTGAGAGAAATGAGATCATTAGCAAGTTTCTATACCAAATGATTTGTATTAGCTCCAGGAGAATATGTGGAAGAAGAAGATGTTTTGGATTTGGATGATTCTCTCCTTAGCTTGCTAGACATGATCATAGCATCTTCAACACTAACAAAAAATCTCTGATCAACATCTAAAGTGGCAAGATTAGCACTTCTAAGTGAATAGCTCACTTCACGTAGTTGGGCATTAAGGAAGAAACATTTCTGAATATGATCCACAAGGCGTGTGTTTTGTGGGATCTTGTTAACCATCCTGTTGAATTTGGCCACAAATTACCTCATGGGATCATGTGAATCTTTCTTGATTTGAGAAATATGGGCCAAGAGGACATGTACATCCTCAGCATGTTTGAAACGTTGATCAAACTAGATTGTCATGGTGTTACAATTGGTGATGGATCTAGTAGGGAGATGATAAAACCAATCAGTAGCATTATCTTGCAATGTCTCTACAATATTCTAACAGATATATCCTCATGTTCAACTCCGAGAACACCAAAAGCAACAATGAATGCTGCAATATGATCATCTGGATGAGCCTTCCCATCACCTCTGAATTTAGGGAAATTATCTCTATTGCCTCTAGGAAATTCATGTAATTGTTGGGGAAGAGAAAGAGGCCTAACCCTTTGGCCCCAAGGTAGAGGAGCTTCCATCCTTGGAAATATTTTTTGGAGAGGAACTGAAACACCAATAAGAATCAAAGCATACAAATCAAGACTGATTTGATCTTGAGGGATGTCACTCCCAGAAGTTTTGTCTCTAGCAGGAGGAGTGCTTGTAGATCTTGTTCCTCTTATTTTTCTTGATGAAAGGAGAGAGAAACCTTGATGATCCAGAAGTTGGAAATGAGGGTCTTCTTCCCCAAGGGTTATTCTACCCCAAGTGTATGTTGGAGTCACTAGATCAAAGATGATGAAGAAGTTGTTATTCAAAAACTGGAATCCATTTGAATTGAATTCCCCAGCGGAGTTGCCAAAAACTTTTGGGTTTCAGAATGGAACATGGATGGAAACCACAGTCAGGGGACAAACGTGTCCCTCCTCTTTAATGGGAGAGGTTCCCTTATTGAAATCAGAAAAAAAATGTACAAATATACAACTCTCAATGTTTGGACCCTGACATTCTGAAATGTTCTCATACTTAAAATATTATCAATATAAAGGATTGGAAAAGTAGAGAAATGGAGGAAGGAAGAAAACAAAAATGTTTTCAGGAGATATAGGTAGCATAATATATCCTTACTCACATTGAACTAATAAAATATAGAAAAAGATCAATCACTTCATCACCAATGCGAATTTGCAGACACAAAGTTCTAAATATTACATAGACAAGAACACAAAGTTTCTTTTGAATGCAAAGAAAAATGATCCATTGAATTGAGCAAGGAGAGAGAGATATATATAACAAAGGAGATGAGAAATAAATCTTCTGTATTGAATTACTTCCAAAATTTACAACTTTCCTAGAAAACCACCCCCCTTTTTCCATGGCCAAAACATGTTCTTATAATAATTCGTTTACATCCATACTTTATCCCCAAGAAAATAATATCCAAAAGGGATAATGTTTGTTGTAGATCCATTTTCGGAAATTAACATGAAACAAACGCACTCATGAAAACCAGGGGTTCAAAAAGGTGAATATTTTTTATCATTTTGAGCATGATTACTTTAGCAGGGGGCATCTCATGATTTTCTTCTTCATGTGGTCCTGCCATTTCCACCTTTTAACCAATTTCATAGCACTCGAGTGCTTATTGGTAATTTTTCACCCTTTTTCATTGCATATGCCCAATAAACTCTATTTTCTGATAATCAAACTTTACATCTCTTTAAACTTATCAATTTGGCTCTACAATAAACCAAAACTGCATCTCATGAATAAACGACAAGGAAACAGAGAGATAAGAATGAAGAATGGTTCACATTTGTATTCTTTGGAGCTCTGGTTCATTAATGGCATAAAAAACTAGATGAGTGCATTTTGGCCACTCTTTCCCTCTATCAGCTTTGAAATTAGACCCTACGTGTGGAAAGATCCAAGAAATGATAGGCATGGGGAAAAAATTCACGTTTTAAGACATTTGGCAGAAAAAGCACAATTTCTCATTTTTCTTCATCACCTGTAACATGAACACGTGGCACACCCTGATTGGAAAAGGGGTCACGTCTCAAATTCTCATTTTCCTCTTCCGCCCACTATTTCAATTTCATTCTTCAACACATGGCATCACCTGATTGGTTGTGGGGTTGTGCTTCACTTTTATACTTTATCTATTTTGAAAAGGGGAAAATTCCAACTTTTCCCCCAAAATTTCATGCCTCCACTATTGAATTTTCAATGTAGGCCATGTGTCCCTTTCTGATTCGATGTTGGCTTCAAATCAAAATTTATCCCTTCGCATGAGTGGGTTTGCGGGTCATTTTAGAACTTTTTTCCTTTTTTGGAAACAAAGCTAAAATTCCTAAAGTCACCCGTCGGTCCGCCAATGCGTATATGAAATGAAAAATGGCCATGTGTCCCTTTGCATGAGTGGGGCCGTGGGTCATTTTATAAATTTACGCCCTTTTTCCATAATTCCTTAGAGAATAAAATGGATCCATCACCCTAAACTTCCGTAAAACTGCTCCAGCCAATCAGGGACCCACGGGGATGCGGGGAAAATCTGACATTTTTTCCAAAATCACCAAAAGTTATAAGTTCAAAAAGGAACCCATCCATTCACATCCAATGAGAAGAAAACACATAGCTTCACCTTCTGAGAAAGAATTTTGATGGGGAAAAGAACGTAGAAAATTACAGAGAATGGGAAAATGCCATTTTTGCACTCGATGAAGATTTTCTTTCTACACAAGGTTAATATGCAAAGAATTCAAGTTTCCACGTCCTTCAAATGCATAAAAGAAGATCATAAACCCCCTCCCATCCATGATAAATAGATAGAATGTTATAATGGCTGCAGATTGAGGAAATGCATAAAACATCATGGAGGATCAAAATGAGGAAATGAGGGGCTCAAAACACGAATTCCTCCATGGAAAGATTTAAATTTTCATGAAAATGGATTTCAAGAAAGGGGGGAAATTGAGAGGACAACATACTTCAAGAGGATATTCATAAGAATAAGAACCCAAGGTGCGGGAACTACACAGCCTATAAGAAGATCACCATGACTCTCCCCTCATAAAGAGGCAACTGAGAAGAAGAGGAGAAAGATAAAGCTAAATGAGGAGGTGGAGGAGTATCTAGAGAGAACACCTAGGAACCCAGTGCAACTAGAAGATGTGGAGGATCCCATAGATTTAGTCATGAAAGATGAAGAGGAAGACATGAAGGAGACAGAAGAAATGGAGCATGAGAAATGTCATGCGCATGATACTACTTAGGACATCAAAGTGCCAAATCCAAACCTTGGTGCTCAGGCTCCTAAGGGGCCAAGATCAAAAATAAAAAAGTGAAGAATATTTTGTGCCAAGTATGGGCTATGCTAAGGACACAAGCAAAATCATCTGTGCCTAGTTTCATAGCACAGTGGGCCTGAAGGAGTTATATGGGTGGGAGTTGATGGACCTAGACATTTCCACTACTTACGCAAGGAAACAATTGTCCTGGTCCATGAAGACTCACATGGATGAGCCAGATTTTGATGTATACAAGGACACTTGTGTATCAAGAAGAGTGAAGAAGTCACCTCGAAGAAGGCACATGACTATAAATCCCACTCTCATGTCTAATGAAAAAGTGAGAAATGTCTTGTTTAAGGTTTCTATAGAGGTGACACGAATGAATGTTGATAAGGCTGCCACTATTAGAGTGCTACTTGAAGATAACAAGGCAAAAACTACAAAAATAACACGTCTAAAAGGAGAGAAGGATCTAGAGAAGAAAAATAATGAGGCCTTCATTAGCATGGCAGAAGAAATTGCTGACTATGTCCTAAAATAAAGACTACATCTGGAGTCTAAGGTATGTGTGAAGTTTCCTTCGGCTATGCATTATGTGCACACATTAGTTGATTTGGTACTTGAGGATGGACCAATTCGAATGTCAGCCCCAAAGGATCTTAAACAGGAAGCAAATAGAGCAAGGTCCTTTGTGGTTAGGAAGATTTCTTCTTACGAGGTATTACTCCATACTTTATAGGATGAGCTGAAGAAAACAAATCAAGCTCTGAACATATGTGCAGCACCAGAAGCAGTGATCAGAATCAAGACTATGATAGAAGATAATGAAGTTCTGAAGGAAATGAAGGATGAGACTTTAGGTTGCTTAGAAATATTAGAATTATTAAAACAAAAGCATGAATCCCTTACAGTGGCACAAAACCTACATAAGGAGAGGATACATGAGATTGGAAAGATCATAGCGCAAAAGATGTATCTTCTAGAGGGAAGGATGTCTGTTATGACCAATTTTGTCCTAGTAATGCATAATGAAAAGGATGAGTTAGAAGCCATAGCCACAAATGTCCCAGAGAAGACAAGGACTACACTGGATGACTAAAAAACATTGGAGGCTGAGATTAAAATAGAATATCTATAGTTGATCCTCCCAGTTGAAATGAAGGGTGCTACAGAATAGAAGTCTATTCTTTAAACAGTGATTCTTTACATTCCTTCCATTCATATTATTTATTGTTTGGGACAATCATGAGAAACCCCATTTTTGGGATGGAAATGTACATTAGTGTGGGGTAATGTTGAGCAGATAGAGTATGACACTAAGGATAGGGTACACAGAATATTTCCGCGTAGAAACAAGGTGCATTTGAAGGTGCGGAAGGATAGGAAAGGAAACGTGCGCCAAGACAAGCTGATTTGGGACCTAGCCATTTTCATGGTTACGGGGTATTTTTGGAACATAGTGTGTGGGGCACACATTAGGATGGAGACTTGCACAACACACAACATGCTATATTGGGAATGAGAATATGATAAGTGCCATGCATTAGTTCGAGATAATAATTGTATTACTTCTTCTAGTTAACTATAAGATGTCTATTATTAGTGCACTTGCATGTGTGCATATTAAAGTAAAGGTGCATGGCTTTTATTAGCATGCGACCTATTTTGGGAAGTGCATAAGAGGTGGAGGGTAAGTCCCCATCCCTATAAGTATGTAGCAAACTATGTAGGTTAGTGTGTGTGGATTATTATAAATTTATGTTGTTGGATCTGATGCATGCATGACTTATGGTGATACTATTTATTGTAAGAATCTTTTGTGTTTATTATTTTTAATATAATGGAGTATATTGGCTAGATAATGGTACTAAACATGACTGTAACTAGTTCTTGTATGGTTGATTTCATTATGATTATTGTTTAATTCATGATTCTTTAAGATATAGATATGGAATATGCTATGCGGAATGTTTATGATTAGTTATGGTTCTAGATGTATGCTTTATCTTCATTACACTGGCATCCTACAAAAACAACTCTAAAGAGGCACATGGTACCTTTGTGTGCTTCGGGTGAGCACTCAGATTAGGATGGGTGACTTGCAAGTGTGCCTGGGTTATTCGTAGTAGATTCTAAGAAGCATCAAATTCTATGGACTTTTAGGTCATGGACTAGACTATAAAGGAGTATAGGTGTCTGTTATGAAGGAAAAACCATAGCACGTAAAGGTTAGCTATGCAAGATAGGTTGCAAGTGACAAATGACCATGGGATTCCATCATCAGAAAAGAATGAAAATTATCCATGAGAATCGTGCCATGAGTAGAACCGTGGTACTCATGTTTAAGATAAGGCTGAAAGGTGATGGGTAATCACACAATCCATTTTTAGTCATTGGTCCTTAAAACAGGTGAGATGAAAGGAATGGGTACTCAAGAGATGATTTTGTAATAGATAAAAGGTGATATAACACTTGATTCAACAATAGAATGTTTGAAGATGCAAAGCATTGAGGGGCTCAGGTTTGGGTTGGCCTTTGAGAGAAGACAAAGGATAAGCACCCAATCCATAAGCATGTGTGACAATATAAATTTCAAGCCAATTAGGAGCAAATTTTCCTCATTTAATTTTATCCACTTTTGTTACATGTTGATTTTCTTTCAAGATGAGGTCACCAACACTGAAGGTTCATTCTTGGACATTTTTTTCATAGGCACATTTGATACATTTTTGGTAGATTTGGAGGTGATCTAGAGTGGTGACATGACGTTCATTGAGTAATTCAAGTTGTACAAAACGGTCATGGAAAAAATCATCATTGGTGAGCATATATTTGAGTGAGATATAAAGATATGGAATTTGGAATTCAAGAGGTAAAACAACCTCTATACCGTAAGCCAAAGAAAAGGGTGTCGAAGTAGTCAAGGTATGAATACTAGTGTGGTAAGCCCATAAGGTGAAAGAAATGTATGTATGCCAATCCTTTCCTATATCATTGACCACTTTCTAAATAATTTTTTTGAGGGTTTTTTTAATAGATTCAGCCTGGCCATTTTCTTAGGGGTAGTAAGGTGAAGACAAACTAAGTTGGATGCCAAAGGTGTCACAGAGTTTCTATAGGGTTTTGTTTTTTAATTGTTTACCATTGTCCATGACAAGTCGGTGCGGAAAAACAAAGTGACAAATAATGTGATGATTAATGAATTCACATAATTTATTTTCCTCGGTAGAAATAAAAGGTATGGTTTTCACCTATTTAGTGTAATATTTAGTAGCAGTAATAATCCATTGATGATGTTGAGAGGAATGAGGGTTAATCTCGTCGATGAGATCTAGACACCATTGAGAGAAAGGACAAAGGTCTCATGCAAATTATAAGGCGCGGCTAGGGGCATGGTGAAGATTAGCATATTGCTGACACTTCACACAATGCTTGACATAGTCACAACAATCACGGTTCAAGGTTGGCTAGTAATAGCTAAGGTGAAGGATGCACTTAGCGACTACTAAACCACTAAAGTGGCCTCCACAAATTCCATCGTGAATCTCTTTGATAGTATATAGTATTTCAAAACTAGTTAGGCAACGTAAGAGGATTCCATCGAATCCATGTGTATAGAGTAAACCACCCATAATAACATAGTGAGAGACACCTTTGAGGAAGGTTCATTGTCCATTTCGGATAAGATGCGGATGGAGAATTGAAAGGTAAAGGTATTCAACAAATTTCTTATACCAAATATCTCGTGGGTCAATTTTTGTTTTTGTGATGAAATTAAATTCTTGGAATAGGTAAGACGGTGATTGCAATATTTGTATTATGACAAAGATCTTTGAGTCTAAGGGTTAAGCGGGTATTTGCAAAGTGAGACAGGCCATGGTATCTGTGAATTTGTTTATGGAACATGGGGAAGTTCAAATTTCATAATGGTCAAAGCTAGTCAAGAGAATGTCGACGGGATATTTATACTTTTGAAGTATCTCGTTATGAAACTGGTATATTCCATTAACTTGATTAACCACCAATTGGGAATCACAAAAAATATTAATGGATTTAAGGTTTAAGGATATGGTGATTTTAAGACCCAATATGAGTGTTTTGTATTCGGAAATGTTGTTGGTGCAATTAAAATATAATTTCAAATACAAAGGTATAGGATCTCCATGCAAAGGAATGAGGATGATTCATGCACCACCCCCATGCTAACATTTTGAGCCATCAAAGAATAGGGTCATTTGATAAATTTTATCATCAAGGGAAAGGGTATCAATGGATTCATCTGGAAAATCAAAGTTGGAAGATTGGTTTCTAGAAAGAGGTGCGTCTATGAGCTAACTCGCAATGGTTTCTCCTTTGATGGATTTTTGGTGGAAAAATTTGAGATTGAGATATGCAAGAAGCATAAGCCAATGTGCAACACATTGATGTTGGTAAGGTTTGGCATACATATAATGCAAGGGGTTGGTGTTAGTGATGAAAAAAAAATTGTGTTTGAGTAGGTAATGGCAAATTTTGGTATTGACAAAGACTAGGTCTAGGAAGAGATTTTCGGCATGTGTGTATCTAGTCTCATATTCTAAAAGGGTGCGAATTATATAATAAACCACTTGCTTTATATGTTGTTCATCACGATGAGCAAGCATATCCCCTAATGAATGGTCTGTGGCAGAAATATAGAGGTAAAAGGGAGTGTCATCTTTAGGAGGGATGAGCAAAGGTGGTTTAAGGAGGTATCCTTTTAATGATTCAAAATATTTATGGCATCCGTCATCCCATTTGAATGAAACATCCTTTTTAAGGAGGTGATGAAAAGGTTGACAGTAGGTCAGAAATTTGGAAAAAAAAATACTGAATAAATTACAGCTTGCCTTGCAAACTATGAAGTTTACTTAGGTTAGTAGGTGAAGGCATCTCAAGAATTTTCTTGATTTCAGCATGGTCAACCTTAATGTCATGTAAAGAGATGATGAAACCAAAGAGATTACCTGAGAGAATAGTGAAGAAACACTTCCTTGGTTAAAGATAGACACAATATTTGAGTAGATGATCAAATATGACTTTAAGGACCATGAGATGATCAGCCTAATGTTTAGATTTAGCTAGGAGGTCATCTACGTAATCTTCCAATATGTTATGCATAATTTCATGGAAGATTAAGGTCATAGCCCAATGGTAGGTAGCACTGGAATTCTTAAGGTCAAAAGGCATAACTAGATAACAGAAGGTCCCCCAAGGGGTGATAAAGGTAGTTTTGTGTTGATCCTCTAGCGCAAGTAATATTTGGCTATACCCCAAGAAACCATCCATGAGTGATAGCATATCATGAGCGGTGGTAAGATCAACGAGTTGGTCAATGCTTGGTAGAGGAAAATTGTCTTTAGGGTAGACTGGGTTGAGGTTATGGAAATATGTGCATATGCGGAGTTCCCTTATCACTTTTGTGACAGGAATGATGTTCGAAATCCATTGGGGATAATCAATGGGTAGAATAAAAGAAACAAAAAGGAGGCACTGGAGCTCTTCTTTTATAAGAAGGGCAATGCGTGGATGCATTTTTTTGTAGCTTTTGTTTTATGGGTTTGGCGTCAGGGATGGTGACGATAGTGTGAACCACAATATTTGGGTCAATACCGAGCATATCGGCATAAGACCAAGTAAAAGAATTGATATAGACTCGGAGGAAAGAGGTAAATGCTTCCTGCTGAGTGGAATCTAAAGATTGGCCTATCTTTAGAATGTGAGGGTTGTCTTGAATGTGAACTTTGATCTCTATGGTCGATTCATTCAACATGGTTTATGTCTCAGAAGGTGATGATTGATGGATGTAAGAGTTCTCCGCACCTTAAAAAGTGAGAATGGAATCATCATCCTAACATTGAACAACATTTATTAAAGGAATATCATCGTCAATCAGGTCAAGATAGAGGAAGGAGAAAGATGTGGGAGCCTCACCATCAAACTGATAGGTCAGAGGTCCCAAGGAAATGGTGTTTATGAATTTTTTTTTTGGGGGAATGGATTCTATATCCATACACTTCGTAAGTGAAGTGGGTGGCATAGGTAAATGAGGTGGAGAAGGTATCTCCTCCTCTACGAAGATGACATGATCCTTCTTAGAAGAGGACTCTTCAGGACACCCTAGACTGTGATGATCTTTGTGTTTATGGGTGGTGATGGGAATGACTGTATGGAAACCTTTTTCATAAAGACCAAAGTTGAAGCCTTTCCAGGAACAACAATGTAGGAAGGTGTGGGAGAAATGACAATTGGTCCTGGGTAACGAAAATCATATGATAAGGGACTTGTTCGGGTAGGCGGTTCAGGAAAAGGTGAAGAAGTATTGAGTCCCCCATATGTCAAATTAGTAAGAAGATGAGGTGGACTATATGAAAATATCTCACCCACTCATTGGTTGTAATGGGGATGTAGATGGAGGCTTCCATACTCTTGAGGAGTAAGGAAAGTGTTTAAATTATAGAGGTGATACTCCCCCAAGGTAAGACGTTGGAAACCACCTACAAAGGGATAAGAAGTTGGTATTTGAGTGGTGGGGATAGTAGAATCATCCAAAGTGAGGGAGGGAGATACATCTGTTGTTAGGGCCAGAGAAGGATTGGTTGATGGATCTGAGGTATAAGCCACAATGACTGTAGGCATAGTGGCGATAATTTTGGGAGGTGTAGCAGTATAAGGAGTGGATGAGGTAGTGGCAGAAGGAGCAGAAGCGGATGGGATAATGGTGTCAGGGGTAGAAGTTTTAACTGGTATAAGGAAATTGTCAGATCAGTATAGCAGTTTACATGTTTTAAATGGTGAAGGATCAGCCGGGATGGTATAATTGTGTCCTTCATGTTCAAATTTTAGACATCGATGTAAGGTGGAAGGAACACAACCCATGGTGTGAATCGAGGGTCATCCAAGCTAAAAATTATATTGGAATTACCCCTCCAACATGTAAAATAATTCATTATTAGTACACGTGGACCCACAAAAATGTGGATAATGATAGTTCTGAGGGTGGAAGTTATGGCATCGTTAAATGAACTTAGCATAACTAGGTTATGGTGCATACAATTGGAAGGGATGCACATATTTTGATATACATGGGATGAAATCATGTTGATACTACCACCCCCGTCAATCATAACACGACGGAAATGTGTGTTCTCAATATACATAAAGATGAACAAGGTTGGGCCTAGATCATCTTATTAGAGGGGTACGATTTCATCATCTGAGAAACTAAGAGCAACCACTTTCTGAGCAACATAGTGGGTATATAGAAGCAATAAGGTGGTGAGAGAGGCCACATAGTGAGTGGTGACAAGGGAAGAAAAAAGTGTAGGGTCATTAGGTATAACCTCAATATAATGCACAATCTCAATGAGAGCCTGATGATGGGACTAAAAGGTTTGGACAAGGTCATATAGGGACATTTTCCAAACGTGATAAGTGAAGTTGTTTGAGCATGGTGTGATGAGCCATCCCATATGACATAGGGAACGTAAGTCCGCAGATGGTGATTTTAGGTGTAGGGGCCAAAAAATGTTAGGTAGTGGTGAAATGAAGGGTTTATCTATCTTTTCTTTTCCTTTCTTCCTTTTTGCGTGTGTGGCAACCTGGACCATGTTAATCTGAGGAAGAGAGGGATATGGAGAAGGTGTGTAATATAAGGTGTAATGACATGAGGGAAAAAAATAATGATAAAAATAGATGCTCTTGTGAAATATTTTGGGAGCACTAACATTTTGGTGGGGTTTTAGCTAGTTCACTAATGTGGATCATGTTGATCTCAAATTATGGAGGAGGATAAAAGGGTTGTGGAGAGGAATATTGTTGAATAGGTACGGAATGAGGTTGTGTAGAGATAGGTGAAGGTGTAGTGGGATCCTCATCTAAAAGATCGTCATTGTCAAAGTTTTCTTCAAGAGGACACGGGTGGAGGAGAACAATCTTAAGAGCCTTACAGTTATCAATATCATGTCCTGGTATACAATGGTAGGTGAAAACTTTAGAATCATCAAATCCTTCTGATTTAGGTTTTAATGGGTCATAAGTTCTAAGTGGGGGTAATGTAATACTTTAGAATCATCAAATCCTTCTGATTTAGGTTTTAATGGGTCATAAGTTCTAAGTGGGGGTAATGTAATGATAGTGTTTTCTAAAAGGTTAGTTAGGATGTTGGTGTAAGATCTTGCCAATGGATCAAAATGCAAAATGAGAGTAGTTTTGGATGGTGGCACAGGTGGGGGAGAAAGTTTTGCCTCTTGTATGGTAGATGAGATGGTTTTAATTTTTGGTTGCACCTTCTTGAGTAGAGGTGTAGTTTATGAGCTGATTGTGGGAGGTAGTGAAGGATACCCTACCTTTTTGGAAGGTAGAGTCATATTGGACTTGGGTTGTACCTTCTTGGGTGAAGGCACTGTACGTCGGAAAAGTGACAGGCGAGCGTGAGAATCGACAAGTAACTCTTCTGCGTACCCGACCTCCCGAGGTCGTGCCGAGACAGCCGGTAGGGGGGTAGAATATGCTGACAAGCTAATTAGGCAATCTAATGTCTTCGACACGCACTAATGGTATTTGCGAATCTAAAGCAAAGAAGGCCCTTCTTACTTGGACTGGTGTGATAGATCGATCAGCGAGGATGACTGCTCGAAGGCTCCAATCAATATCGAGCTCTGGCGTGATTCGATCTATGGGCTGCGGAATACGTGGGAAGTGACCTGGGATTGTTTCGTATATATCTCCTGATAAGGTCATATGGCAGACAATGAAAATAGTCGACTCTATGGACGATTTTCTGGCCTAGTCCAGAATTCCCTAGCTTTATTAGCCGCTATATCTAGTAAGGACAGTTGTTCGACGATGATAGGTGGAAGTGGGGTGGACTGAAATACTAATGTGCGTAGGCCAGTGTCTATATCTAATCGATTTGTGGATTCGTTGGGCTGTGGGATCTGGGGATCACAACCATAGACTTTTGGTTGTTGCGGTCCCGTTATGGTCATACGGGAGATCAAGTTCTGATCCCTAGTATCCAGTAGTCATAAGCCTTTTCAGCTTCTACGTTTAGAATCAGCAATTGTGCGATTTTCTCAGAATACCTCACAGGTGTTCGAGCGACTTGGATTCTTAAGCTGGTATCTATATCTACTAGGGTGTCTCCAGCGTCTGGCTGTGGAACTAAAGGATCGCACCCGAATATTTGTTCTTTTTCAAATCCTTCTACAGTCATGCGGATGTTTTCTAGGATAACCTGTAGTTTGGCTGATTTGACCAAAACAGATGTGCTTGGTCGTCTTCGATATTTAACCCTCTCAACTATGACCTGATCTGTTGGAAGTCTGTTGTCGTTTGGAAGACTTGTATCCTAAGGTTTTGGTCAATATCAGTTATTGCCACTACGGTATTGGGCTGGGGCACAATTGGCTCGAAAATGTATTCCCTGGGCTCCCTGGGTCCCGTAATTGTCATGCAAAAGCGGAAATGAGACAAACTATAATGAAGTAAAATTTTAAGTGTACTTCTAACATATATAATTTCTTTTTGTATTTTCTGGCAATTTATAAGAAAGCAGCTATTTAAAATATTTAGAATTGACAACTAAACTAACAAAGTAAAACAAACAAAATAGCCGAGTGTAGCTATTTGTCTGTGCAATTTTGTATATCTATTCTAAACAATGAAATAACTAATCTATCTGCAAGATTCTCGATCCTACCTCAGAAGTGAGGAATGAATCATAGTTTCTCAGAAACTATCAATCCCCACAACCTCCCTGGCAATATCGAGAATGGAAATAACTGAAATAAAACGATTAACTACTTTATTTGATAAGTTCTAACTATAACTTTGAAAGATGGAACCTGGATTTCGCAGAACAGTGGCGAATCCGACGGTATGTATATTCTTGTCCCCTCAGTATGATCTCCACGTTCTTTGTGCTCACGTGAATCCAGAAAAGCGTGAAATTCTTGCATCAACAGGAATAAATATTTGGATCAATGGACAGCCTTCCAAATGCAGACAGAATAGAATGCGGATAGGAGAGGGATAGCACAAGAGTACAGAGCTTGGCCTATGCAATTCCTAGCGGGGTCTACTGCGAATCATGCAACAAAGAGCGTCCAGAACCTGAGACTAGCCTGTATGAAGAGCAAAACCTGCAACTTTAATGGCTACCTAGACCGTTCTACTCCAAAACAATAATGCTGTCTGCACAAGTTGGGTCTGTGGCTTACCAACAGTAACATAAAGCTAAAACAAACCTGCAATAAACTGTTTTACCAATCCTAAGCAAACTAAAACGACCATGGTACTGAAAACATGAAGATTGGATTGAAAATGGTGGTCCAAATGATGTTTGCACTTGCACAAGTTGGATATGTGGCTTACCAGCTGCAATACAAAACTAACCAAGGCACTCAATGGAAAACTAGAAACCTAAACAAAGGAAAACTAAATCTACTGCAACAAGAAATTTAAAACAAGCTTTGGAGCAAAATTCAGAACTAAAATCAGGGGCCTTTTGCATGTGCACAAACCATGCATTTATAGGAATCCAAACATGCAAAAATCAAATCCAAACTGAACTCCTAAACATTAAACAAAAGAAAAACACTATTCCAGGGGACCAAAAACATAAATGCATGCTCAAGTCGGCAAGAAAAGCTGGTAAAGCGTTGATCTTTGCGTGCGTTCCGTCAAAAGCACGTTCTGGAAAACGCGAACGGGACCGCCGCCCTGCTCAGGGAGGCGGTTACAGGACCGCCGCCCTGTTCAGGGAGGCGGTCACGAGACCGCCGCCCAGTCAGGGCGGCGGTTTCGTCACTGAAGACCAAAAAGCCAAGAAAAGAGGAAAAAAAAAGGAAAACAAAGCACACGGGGCTAAGCGGGATGTTAACGTATATCCGCAAGGCTTTTCTGGATCCCGAACACCTTGTGAAGAGACCTGTATCATCATTGGGGCACTTATTACATCGTTCCGCAGTACTGTACCTTACAATTTTGGGTACGTACATATTGCCCCCTCGGAGAAGCGTTTTAGCCATGAAGAGGCATAAAACGGTGGGTCCGAGCATGGCCGTCCCAAAATGGGAAGTGAGAAATTATACCTTACACGCCCGTGTGTTGAAATGACGCCGTTCCAAAATTCCCGCTACCTGCAAAATGAAAAGAGCACTCAAATGCAGATAGATACAATAATCTGAACAATAAACGTTAAAATAATAGAGAAAGAGGACGTACCGTTTGTGCGAGGATAGAAACTTACCTCCGTCGGCGCTCCGAACCTGTGAAAAGGATATTTAAAACAAATCGGGGCGTTATATATATGAAAGTGGGCCCATTTTCCTATTCATTTGCGCGAATCGATTTGATAGGTTTTGAGCTCTGGGACCCACGGTGACGGTTTCTTACGCGAGTAGAGTCAAAACGTCCGTAGCGAGATCGTGATCATGCCTCCACGAGCGGAACACCGACCTCAGCAATCACAGGTTGGTTTTCTTCCATTTTGTGTTTTTCCCTCTTTAAATTTGAAATGGCAAATTCTTTGCAATGGGGGGATTATTTTTGAAATTGTTAGGTTCAAAAGGTCCATCTAGGGGGGGCGCCTACTGGGTAGGCTTTGTTTTTAGTTAAAATGGTCACTTTTCGCTTTTTTTAGGACTTTTTAGGTTTAAAAACCCGCGCGGGTTTTCGGACCGCGACCGCCGCCCTGGACAGGGCGGCGGTTACACGACCGCCGCCTTGTACAGGGAGGCGGTCACGAGACCGCCGCCCTTAAGGCGGCGGTTACAAAACCGCCCCCCTGCTCAGGGCGGCGGTTTTGCACAGAATGCACAAGAACCTTACTTAAAAGCTTTTGCTTGTATTTTTAGCATTTGTGCGTGTTTTTACGCTTGTCTTGATGTTGTTTAGATACTAACTTACTCTTCCTTGTGTGTTTTTGGGTGTATGCAGGCAAAAGAGGAGTACATTAGATGGAGCCGGGAGAGAGAGTGTGACTGGCTGCCCGGGGTTTTGGATGCCCTCTCAGCAGATGAGGAGGACACATTGCAGAGGGCCGGTATATTACGTTTGTCGCATGTGCCCCACGTTGCTCCATCCAGTCAGATTCTTTGCGACCTATTTTCATATTGGGACGCGGATCGGAACACCTTCCGACTGCCAGGGGTCCGTGGTGAGTGGACCATCACTTTGGAGGATGTTTATCGCATCCTGGGGGTCCCGATCATCGGGAGGAGACTCACACTGGAGACAGCGGGGTCCAGGGCACAGATAGCTCAGTGGGCAGGTTATATGGGGGATACAGCCATTTTTACGGGGCCGAAGAAGGGAGTGCGGGTTAGATCCATTCCTTCTTTGTCCATCCCCGTATTTCGACAGGCCATCATGAGGATCCTTGCCTCGAGACTGATCGGGGACAAGGGAGGGGATACATTGTTATACTGCTGGGGCCCCATCATTGCACAGATAGAGGGACATGGCCGGAAATACGCCTGGGGCGCAGACATCTTGGGGACCACCTATCATGACCTATACAGGGTGGTCCGATTGCAGGGACAGTCTTTGAGCCACCCCACTCTAGTCATGAGTTGGGTGTATGAGTGTTTCATTCCGTATGGCAGAGGCGTGGCGGTGGCAGATCCCGGGGCGGTGAGGGCAGCCCGATGGTCAGGTATGTCAGTGCTCAGAGCACCTCACCGGCCAGTAGCCACCCTTACCACGGCAGACATGGAGGCTACACCGTACCAGCTTATGGTAGGTATATGGGGAGAGGAGACCACGACATTGGTCTCCTGCTCCATCACAGGGCAGGTCATTGATCGTGTGGGCCGGGTAGAGGTACATCCCTTCAGCAGGGTTCCTCAGCAGTTTGGCCTCCCCTACGCGGCTATGCTTCCTCCAGTAGCACCCGTTTATAGATCAGTTCGAGAGGCTAGAGGGGGGCCTAGAGGCCGTGGTTGGACAGTGATTACCCCTGGTATTCCTATTGCAGCCAGAGGGATAGTTCGGGCCAGGGGGAGAGCTGGTGCGCCTCGGGCACCATTACTTCAGATTGCTGCAGGTCCTGCTCATAGCAGTGACGACCCTATAGATATTGACTCCGATTCTGAGGAGCACACAGAGGGAGGGTCAAAGGAGCAGACGGACGAGAGCGATCCTGAGTGGCATGATACTCAGGATATTTTGCGAGCAGAGAGAGAGGAGGAGAGTGCAGAGAGAGAGACCGTGGCCTCTGAGGAGCCACTCTCCCGAGGTCATGGTGGAGACGATGAGTACGTTGCGGGGCGCCATGTTGCCCCAACTACAGGAGTAGCTCCTCAGTCGGCAGCGGCATCAGCAGCAGGTGCTGGCCCTGGCGACCCATCTTGGAGGCCTGGCGATCCGAGTAAGTTATCTTCTCCTCCTTTCAATGCTTGTTTTTTAGGATTTGTTTTCGAATGTTAACTCTCCTTATATTTGCATTGTGTATACTTTAATGTTTTGCCTAGTTTCTAATTTGTTTTTCTTTCTTTGCTTTGCAGAGACTGTTGATGAATGACGGGATCTAATCCGTAGGGTTTGTGTCGATTCTTTGATGATCCCTATGAATAAGACCCGTACGGAGTTATGCGTGGATGCCGGAGAGCCCTCAGCAGCCGGCAGGCACACTGACGTCTTCGCTTCCGTTTGGCATGTGGCCAAGATGGTGTCAACTCTCCGTACAGAGTTGGCAGGCTATAGGACAGCCGAGCGTCTTATGAGGAGCTGCTCTCATGGCGAGACCACGACTACTCCTAGGGACCCTGAGCCCTCCGTCCATTCAGAGCGCCAGCGTAGCCGGAGCCCTAGGCGAGGGCGCGCACCTTCAGCGGGATCGCGCAGGGGTTGAGAGGCCACTTGGCTTTCTGTATCTGTAGTTACATTCTTTTGTGTGTTACGGGCTCTTTGAGCGTTTTGACCATGCCTTAGCGCATGATGGCATTGTATATAAACTCGATTTATTTATATATATGCGTCGGTTTTGGATCAAAACTTGTCATTTGTATTCTACTTTCTTTATTTCCAACTGTTTTGTGTATACTACGATGTATGTTTTATATGCTTTCTAGAATGTATGCAATGGTTAACAGATGGTGCAAATGTTTGCTTTCTTTTGTGTTTCATGATGCTGATACATGATATTGTAGATATATTGTGATCTTAAATCTTAGCTTCTGTGAGCAATTTTGGATATCTCATGATTTGTTTTGGCAAAGTGATGAAAATAACCAGTATGATGAACAGATTAACTTGCCCCACTCCTAACTCCACGCAACTAGTAAGATGCGAGGGCTCATCACCAAGAGCCAAGAAGGGCGCAAATTATGAAATATGGTGAAATGATAGTGATGAAAGACAGACGAAGCTTTGGTGGAACCATATTGAAAACTACAAGCTTATTCTACCTGAATGACTTCATAGTTTTGGATGCAACTTGCTTTGCGGTTTATCCAGACTTAGACCTGTAGATGGCCACATAGTAGACAAAATCTGGGTTTTTAGGATTTTTAACTCTCTTGGATTTTTGAACATCTGATTCATTCGTTTATTGACTCAAAGTTTGAATTGATTGTTTATGACTTTTTAACATTCACTTTGTTTAGAGGACCCCCTATACTTTGCCCCATGCTACCTGGAAGAAGCATGGGTTTATCACCGTGGGCAAGGCATAGGCGAGTAAGGGCACTTCCATCCTTTCCCAACCCTACGTCACTAGTAAGAGACGCAAGCTCATCACCGAAGGTTGGTGGGGCAAGGAAATGTGTAAAATAAAATTTTCTGTTTCAATCACTTCTTGACTTGTCTATCTGAGTAAACTGTCAGTATATGCTTATTTCCAAAGAGATGTGTATATGGGATAGATGTGACACCATGAAGCTTCTAGAACAGACCATAGACAAGACACCTATCCTAAGAAGAAATCAAAGCGAGAACAAACTTGCAGATCTTGGTATGGTTACCATTAGGACTTCGTCATGTCTGAATTTGTTTGATAAAAGATTCTGAAGTGATTTGATAATGTTGAAGATGGAGAGATATGATTAAAGAACTTTATGCCAGAAACATCACGATTTTGAAATAAATTGCTTTGAGAATAGATTCCTTGATCACAATTTGTGTAAGAACAAGCGGACAAAATGATCCTAATTTGTATGAAAATGCAATGTAGATAGTTATATAGGTAGCGTTAGCTGCTTATGCGTAGAAACGTTTGAGGTGGAGAGAATTGACTGTTTCGCCAAACTCCTCACCTTCTAGCGTGCATAAGAGGTATGCACCATTTCCGTAGTCCTTTGTGACTCGGTATGGGCCCAACCATTTAGGCCGGAATTTTCTTCCTTCGCCAGTCTTCTTGTCGATCCGGCTGTCTAACCTTAGAACTAGGTCACCTTCGTATATGTCACGTTCATAGACCTTGTTGTACTGCCGGCACATCCGGTCGGCATAGACTCTATGTCATTGTTCAGCATTTAACCTAGTTTCATCGAGGCTTTCTAATTGAGAAAGACGCGCTTCTCTGTAAGCATCCTCATTCAGAATCCCTTGTAGCGAAATGCGGAGACTGGGATTTCAACTTCTAGTGGGAGAACTGCTTCTGACCCAAATACCAGTGAGAAAGGAGTTGCTCCTGTCGGAGTTTTTATTGAAGTTCGATGGGCCCACAAGGCCGGATATAACTTTAAATGCCAATCCCGCTTGTTTTCTTTCACTGTTTTAAGGAGAATGGCTTTCAGTGTTTTGTTTGTTGCTTCAGCCTGCCCATTGGCTTGGGGATAGTACAAGGAGGCCGTATGATGGCTGATTTTAAATTTGTTGCATAATTCACGAACCTCTTCATTTTTGAAAGAAGTTCCATTATCTGAGATAATGATTTGCGGGATACCGTACCTGCAAATGATTTGGTTCAAAATGAACTTAGGCGATTACAGAACCAGGTATAGTTGTAAGAGGCATGGCCTCTACCCATTTAGTGAAATATTCAGTGGCCGTGATTATAAAATTGTGGCCGTCTGTGGACGAGGGAGAGAATTTCCCTATCAAATCTAGGCCCATGTAGAGAAGGGCCATGGAGTAACGATTGGTTGCAAAGCTTGTGCCGGCATGTGGATCTCATGAGAGAACTCCTGACATTTATGACACCTGCGTACAAACTCTATTGTGTCATGTTCTAGAGTGGGCCAGAAATAGCCCATTCGATGTATTTTTCGAGCGGTGGCATGGCCACCGAAGTGGCCTCCACATATACCGCTATGGGATTCATGGAGAATCTTCTTGGACTCTTCTGTGTCGATACACCTTAAGAGCAATCCCATCGAATGCTTTCCGATAGAGGACTTGCTCTATAATGACGTAGTTAGTTACGACAATACGTAACCGTCTTCTTTGTTGAGGTGTAGCTCCTTCTGGGTACTTATGGTCCATGATATAACTAATAATATCAGCGTACCAAGGGCACTAGATATAGCTGGTCGGGTTTCGACGTAGTAAACACATTTCATCTGGAAAAGTCTAAGTCTACTAAATCGCCTCCGTCTAGCGGGTTATCAGCTAACAATACTGCAATGATTTGTCCTTTAACTGACTTCTGGTTTACAAAAAGTTTAGAGTTCGAACTCTCCCATTAAGGTTATAAACGTCCAGCGTTTTTTGGACAGGGACCCTTGTGTGAGAAAAAGGTCCGTAAATTGGTCCGTCTTTACTATGACCCTTGTCTCTTGATTTAGCAGTAGTGTCTTAGTGGCGTTTAGTGCAAAGACTATGGAAGACATTCTCGCTCTGCTTGTGTATAGCGCGTTTTCGTATTCGAGCATGTGTTGGCTAATGAAATAAAATTGCCGCTCTCTCTCCTTGTCATCGTCTCTTGGGCTAGCATACAGCTAACGAAACATCGTAGCCCGTGAGTACAAATTAAAGGTCGATCTACTTTGGTGGCATTAGTGTAGGCGTGATAACAAGAAACGCTTGACAGCATCAAAAGCTTCGTTGCAATCTTCCAGTCCAATTAAATTGCTTGAGATAGCTTCCTTGATCGCAATTGTGTAAGAACAAGCGACAAAATGATCCTAAATTTGTATGAAAATGCATGTAGATAGTTATATAGGTACGTTAGCCTGCTTATGCGTAGAACGTTTGAGGTGGAGAGAATTGACTGTTTCGCCAAAATCCTCACCTTCTAGCGTGGCATAAAGAGGTAGGCACCATTTCCGTTATAGTCATTGTGACTCGGTATGGGCCCAACATTTAGGCCGGAATTTTCTTCCTTCGCCAGTCTTGTTTCGATCCGGCCTGTCTAACCTTAGAACTAGGTCACCTTCGTATATGTCACGTTTCATAGACTTGTTGTACTGCCGGCACATCCGGTCGGCATAGACTCTATGTCATTGTTCAGCATTTAACCTAGTTTCATCGAGGCTTTCTAATTGAGAAAGACGCGCTTCTCTGTAAGGCATCCTCATTCAGAATCCCTTGTAGCGAAATGCGGCAGACTGGGGATTTTCCAACTTCTAGTGGGAGAACTGCTTCGACCCAAATACCAGTGAGAAAGGAGTTGCTCCTGTCGGAGTTTTTTATTGAAGTTCGATGGGCCACAAGGCCGGATATAACTTTAAATGCCAATCCGCTTGTTTTCTTTCACTGTTTTAAGGAGAATGGCTTTCCAGTGTTTTGTTTGTTGCTCTCAGCCTGCACCATTGGCTTGGGGATAGTACAAGGAGGCCGTATTGATGGCTGATTTTAAATTTGTTGCATAATTCACGAACCCTCTTCATTTTGAAAGAAGTTCCATTATCTGAGATAATGATTTGCGGTGATACGTACCTGCAAATGATTTGGTCAAAATGAACTTAGCGATTACAGAACCAGGTATAGTTGTAAGAGGCATGGCCTCTACCCATTTTAGTGAAATATTCAGTGGCCGTGATTATAAAATGTGGCCGTCTGTGCCTGACGCTGGGAGAGAATTTCCCTATCAAATCTAGGGCCCCATGTATGAGAAGGCCATGGAGTAACGATGGTTGCAAGCTTGTGCCGGCATTGGATCTCATGAGAGAACTCTGACATTTATGACACATGCGTACAAACTCTATTGTGTCATGTTCTAGAGTGGGCCAGAAATAGCCCATTCGATGTATTTTTCGAGCTGGTGGCATGGCCACCGAAGTGGCCTCCACATATACCGCTATGGGATTCATGGAGAATCTTCTTGGACTCTTCTGTGTCGATACACCTTAAGAGCATCCCATCGAATGCTTTCCGATAGAGGACTTGCTCTATAATGACGTATTTAGTTACGACAATACGTAACCGTCTTCTTGTTGAGGTTGTAGCTCCTTCTGGGTACTTATGGTCCATGATATAACTAATAATATCAGCGTACCAAGGGCACTCAGATATAGCTGGTCGGGTTTTCGACGTAGTAAACACATTCATCTGGAAAGTCTAAGTCTACCTAAATCGCCTCCGTCTAGCGGGTTATCAGCTAACCCAATCTGCAATGATTTGTCCTTTTAACTGACTTCTGGTTTACAAAAGGTTAATTCGAACTCTCCCATTAAGGTTATAAAACGTCCAGCTTTTTTGGACAGGGACCCTTGTGTGAGAAAAGTCCGTAAATGGTCCGTCTTTACTATGACCCTTGTCTCTTGATTTAGCATGTAGTGTCTTAGGCGTTAGTGGCAAAGACTATGGCAAGGACATTCTCGCTCTGCTTGTGTTATAGCGCGTTTCGTAGTCGAGCAATGTTTGGCTAATGAAATAAATTGCACGCTCTCTATTGTCATCGTCTTCTGGGCTAGGCATACAAGCTAACGAAACATCGGTAGCCCGGTGAGTACAAAATTAAAGGGCGATCTAGCTTGGTGGCATTAGTGTAGGCGGTGATAAAAAGAAACGCTTGACAGCATCAAAGCTTCGTTGCAATCTTCAGTCCAATTAATGCTATAGTCCTTCTGAGTAAATTGTTGATGGTATGCAGGCGAAGCTTAGATCTGGGATAAATCTCCGGATTGCACCGAGCTTCCCGAGAAAATGATCTGATTCCAGATTCACTCGAGGGTGGGACCATTTTTGAGGACAGCCCGAATTTTGGCTGGCATCAACATCAATCCCTCGTGACGAAAATGATGTAACCTAGGAGCTTTCCTGCTGTTACACCGAAGACGCATTTCTCTGGGTTTTGGGTAACTCCGTATTCTATTAGGCGTGAAAGGATGATGCGGAGTACTTCAAGATGGTCACAACGCTTCTTGGCCTTAGCCAACAAGTCATCTACATAGGATTCCACAATTTTATGGATTAAATCATGAAATATGTATGTCATGGCCCGCTGATACGTAGCACCAGCGTTCTTGAGACCGAATGGCATAACAGCGTAGCAATAGGTTCCCCAAGGAGTTATAAACGTGGTTTTAGCTTGATCTTGCTCGGATATTTTGATTTGATTGTATCCTGAGAATCATCCATGAGAGACAAGAGTTCAAAACCTGCTGTTGCATCAACAATACGTCTATGGATGGTAATGGGAAGTCGTCCTTAGGGCAAGCTTTGTTGATATCTCGAAAATCTATGCAGATGCGTATCTTTCCATTCTTCTTGAGAACGGGAACGATGTTGGATACCCATTGGGAGTAGTCAACTGGCTTGATGAATCCTACTTGAAGGAGTTTTATTACTTCCTCTTTTACCATGAGAGCTACTTTGGGTTTCATGGGTCTTGATTTCTGTTTAATAGGCTTTGCATCTGATCTAGTGACAAGGTTGTGTACCGCAATGTGGGGTGCGACTCCGGTCATCTCTTTGTAATTAAATGCAAATGCCTTCTGATGTTCTCTGAGAACCTGAGTATGTATCTCTACTTCTTCTGGCGTCAATGAAGAACCTAGCTTTAAAATTCTTGGTTCATCTTCTGTCCCAATGTTGACATCGATTGTTTCTTCGATTAAAGAGGCGTTACCCTCTTCGAACTCAGGTGGTGCTGGAGGTAAATCTAAATCATCCCCATTTTCTATTGCGTATATGTTAGGTTCCCTTTGCGAGGGAAGATTCATTACGGGATTTCCAAAGTAGGAAGATGAATGCGAGATCAGAGATAAATCTAGCGTGTGATAGGAGAGATGTAGTGCTGCAAAGGCATTTAAGTAATCCAAAGTAGCCGCATCATTTCCAACATGGTCTAGGACGATAGATTCACTTCCGTTTGAAAGAGGATCCATGATCGTTTTTACTAATGGTTCGTTACGAATGGATACCGTAAAATGAGTATCTTCTAGCTCATTGCTTGGAGTGAAGCGTGATGCTGAAGTTGCTATCGAATCGGCGAGAAGATTCTTCTCTCGTGGAATTGCTTCAATGGATATGAAGTTGAACGCTTTGCTTAAATCTAATACAGCGTTTTTGTAAAGTTGCAAGTGTTCGGCTTTAGTTTCATATACCTCTGAAACTTGGTTTGCAACTAATTGCGAGTCTCCTAAGACTCTGATATTATCAATACCAATTCTTTTGGCTAAGGTAAGGCCAAGGAGGAGGGCTTCGTATTCAGCACCGTTGTTTGTACATTCAAAGTTTAATTTAAAAGAGAATGGGAGGACCTTCTCTTCGGGCGATGTAAGAATTATACCTGCCCCCGCTCCATAACGGCATTTAGCTCCATCAAAATGGAGAGTCCAATACTTAGCTGGAAGTATGGATGCAGGTGTATCCGTTGTGTTTGCACACTCTACTTCTACCATACAGAGATCTTCTGCTGGCAAGGAACCAACACCTAAGGAAAATCCTATGCCTACTGAATCGAATGGTAAAAATATTGGTGAATCTTGTTCTATTAATTCGACGATCTTCGCAGTAGTCTCTAATGATACTGTCTCTTTAGTTTTACCTTTTGGAGTTGTTTGGACTATGTTGGTAGTTTCAAGATCCGTCGTAGGTATCAACTTTTCCTCTGGATTTGATTCGGAGGGTTTGTTAAGTTGGTTTGTTGGCAGTTCGAATTCTGAGTGTACACCTGGTCTCTTCTTTAAATCAGCCAGGTGTACGTCAAACGGCTTTGGATCACCTTTGGCTATAAATACCTTTCCTAGATGCAGGAATCTTACTTCTTGAAATAGCGTGGAAGGGATTGCTTTCATGCGGTGAATCCATGGTCGGCCGAGGATCATATTATAATTGGTTTCCCGATCTATAATATAAAACTCAGATAGGATTGTTTTAGGTCCTAAGGTGACCGGTAGTATTATAGTTCCTATCGATGTGGCTTTAAGGCTATCGTAGCCTCTCAAGGTATTTCGTGTAGTAGAACAGTTTGTTTCTCCATATCCCAATTTTTGGAGAAAAGAGAAAGGGACTATGTTAACTGCAGCCCCGTCGTCAACCATTGCCCGTTTTACATAGTTATTATAAACTTGTACTTGTAAGTGTAAGGCTGGATCGCCTCGGCGTGCGATCTCAGCATCTGTAGGCATTTTACTTATTTCGAATATGAATTCGACATCCCTATCTGCTTGTCCTGGAGGATAAACATCAAAGTCTATATGATTTACTTGCGCTTCCGGTGGTGGGGGTGATGCTAATTAAATGGCCCAAACCTAATGCCTCTAAAAGAGCAGCCCTGTGAGCAGGGGAATTCTTAGTAAATCAAGGAATGAAATATGCGAGAAGGTTTTTGTTAGATCATTAATTAGATCATAGGCACCCATGGGTTTTGCTATGGTTTGCTGGATGTTGTCTGTTTCCGGTAGATGGCTTGGACTTGGTTGAGAGAAATACTCTCGTGTCCTCGTAATTGTTTCAACGGGTAAATCGGAATCTAACTCTACTAATCCAACTACCTTAGGTCGTGGTTGACTTCCTAGTTGTGGCGCGACCAACGGATTTAGCGAGGTTGAGGCCTCGTGATCGTTATTTCCTGTTATTGCACCTTTGTTTGTTCCAATTGGTTTTAACTTATCGCTATCATGATTTGGGAGTGGATCATTAAAGATCTTGAGAGGGGCATTCTGAGGGGAAACCGCCCCTGCGAAGGTATTTGCCATTGGCGACGTAGGATCTGCTAAGAACATATCCATAAAAAATTGTTTTTGTTCATTTGGCAAGCGTTGCATGAATTTGTTGTAATCACGACATGTTCTAGTGTCATGACCCTGAATTTTATGGAAACCACAATAAGAATTGGGATTGTAATTCCCGTTTTGTTGGTTTGGTGTGTATTGTGGTCTAAAATTTTGATCAAACTGTTGCCTATTAGGACCAAAGTTTTGTTGTTTCTGGTTTTGATTTTGGTTTTGATAACCAAAGGCGTTTTGGCTTGGTCCTTGCATGGGATTTCGTCGTTGTTGTTGTGGATTATTAAAATCCACCGTATTGATCGTTGGAGTAAAATTGTTGTTTCTTTGGTTGTTTGTTTGCGACGGGGTATTAATGACATTTACCCTCTTGGGCTGGTCAGTTACCCCATCCGTTGTTACCCCACGATTTTTGTTGAGGATTTTAGGTCCTTGATTGAGGTTTGTGGTGGTTGTAATATTTTGAGTAGAGGTGATTAACCTCCCGTTTGTTCCATACGTCTTACGGCCACTATCTATCGCTGCTTGATCAATTCGCAGAGCGCTCTCAAGTACTTCGTCATAAGTCCTTAGTGGGAACTTCTGGACTTCTTCCTTCACCTCTCTGCTAAGAGAGTGAAGGAATAAATCGCATAGTTCCATCTGATCCATGTTTGGAGCGCTTGCCGAGGAATAAAGGACTGTGCGCCACCTTTGGATGAAATGGGCGACAGATTCGTTATGTTCTTGCTTGATGTGCAAGAACTCCCTGATTCCTGTCCTTAATAGTTTGTTCATGTCGAAGGCTTTGATGAACTCAGACACGAGTTGTTTGAATGAATGTATGGAAGCCTCGGGTATTCTGTAATACCAATCAAGAGCAATGCCCTCCAATGTCTTAGGGAATATTTTAGCAACAACCCCATCCCATGGGAGTAATTCACGAACGGCTGTAGCATAAGCTTTGATATGCGCATTCGGATCTCCTTCTCCTTTGTATTTAGGCAAATCGGGAAGAGGCCTTGGAAGCATAACGCTTCGTATGGTGAAATCTAAGGGCTCTTTTAAATATTCTGAATAAGTCCCTATTGCATACGTCTCAACCATTGATGGTGCTTGTTGAGGAGGTGGTGGCGGAACGGGTTGTTGATATGGTGTAACGTACGCGTTAGCGGGGGCATAAGGCAATCCTTGTATTTGAGTAAACATGCCGGGGGATGAGTACAAATCCCCTTGTGGTGATTAGAGTACATGTTTAAGTATGAAGGGGTACTATCCAGGAATGGATTGCTTTGCACTGGACCTAGAGGAACAGTACTGGCGATAGTGGGTCTAGTTGGTACTTGTTGTGAATATTGAGGAGTCATACCCAGTGTACCTATTCCTGTGAGGAGATCCACTTGGCTAGGATGGTGCGGAGGATTGGAATTCCCTGTTTGTATGATTCTTGAATTTTGACTTGCTTGGGCAAGTTCTAATCCTCTAACCTTTTCCATTAGATTTGAAATGACTTCGTTTGGTGAAGCCATAATATCGTGCCTTGGTGGCGTTTGTTGTATATCCCGGTGTTGTATAGGCATGTGATAGCCTGTCATGAATTGATTGCTATCTTGCCAAGTTTCTCCAAGAATATTTCCTGTAGAGGTATTTTCTTGAAAATGGGTCTCAGGTTGTACTTGCAAACCTCCTATAGGTGGGTACATACCCCGGGAGCGTTGTTCACATCCTAGGATAAGGTATTGATTGTCCATCATCCAAGACCAGGTATGGATCTGATTGTCTACTAATATGTGGTCTAAGTAACACCTGAGGAGATGAAGCAGATTCTCCAGTCAATGTCATATTGTTTGAGCCTGAAGGCTCTGTTTGTGTTTGAGCAATTTGCTCCAACCCTTCTGTTTGAAAGGACGAGTTATATCTAGTCCTTGGTGTTTGTGTTGACAATTGGTTATTTGAATAGTTGTCGCCCCACATTGAGAGTGAGGGTGATGATTGCCTATTTTGTTGGGCGTAGTATGCCTCAAGACCCAAGAGGGGTCTGCCGTATGCATCGAATCCTAACATATTCGGGGGGTATAATGAATACCCACAGAGTAATGGGAAAGATGTAAAGGTATAAGAAAGTAGGTAATACACTTAGAAAAGGGAAAGCACTATCTGTTTCATGTCGAGTTCACCAATTTTGTACGATGGAAAAGTGATAAGAAATCATGGGAATCTACATGTAACTCTTCCTCACACCCAACTTTCCCGAGGTCATGCTAAGACACACCGATGGGGATGGACTATGCAAGTCTAAGGAAAATAATTCTAGACTTAACCTGAAGTGGTTAATGAGGAACCATCTTATATCTTCAACGCGCACAATATTAGGAATCTGTGAGTTCTAAGGAAAATAATGCTCTCCTAACCTGAATTGGCATGATGGATTGATCGGTGAGGATGACTAGTTCGAAGGCTCCAATCAATATCGAGCTCTGGTGTAATCCAGTCTATAGGTTGTGGGACACAGGGAAAAGTGACCTATGGGATTATTTCATGTAGATTTCCAGACAAAGGTCATGAAAATCAAGAGCAAGAGGTGTAATGAAACCAAAGTGGACTCTACGAATCGATTCTCCATGGTTTAGTCCAAAAAGTCCTTACCTTCATCAACTGCTATGTTTCAACAATAATAACTGTGCAATGATGATCAGGTAGAAGTGGATTGGATCTAATATAAATAATGATGCATGAAAACCAATGTTGATGTCTAGATTGACCTATGCACTCCCATTGGATTATGGGACATGTGGGATCACAAACAAAAACTTTGTGGAGGTTATGGTCCTATGCTATGGCCATGCATATAATAACTCTCTAATTGCTAGGAGTAGTCTCAATAATTATATGCATGATTATCGGCCTCTATATTCATACATTTATTAGCTGTGTATATCTTCTCAGAGTATCTCAGCATTTGTGTGTAATAACTTGAAAAACATAAACCGGTGTCAATGTCTAGTGATTATTTCTGACCTGTGTCTGGGTTATGGGACCTAAAGGGTCACAACCGAATATGCCTTTCTATTGTTCAAACCCTTCTACAGTCATGCGGATATTTTTCATAGGATAATTTGAAGTTTGAAATGGTCTTGACCAAAATGTGTGTGCTTGGTCGTATTCTATGTTTAACCCTCTTAGCTATGATTTGTTCTGTTGTAAGTATGTTGTTGTTTGGACAGACTTGGATTCTAAGGTTTTTGATCTTTGTTAATGAAAGTTGTGACAAGAATGGGTTAAGGCACGATTGGCTCGAATACGTTTTTTCTAATCTTTTCTAGTTCCTTTGAACAATCACTTCTAATCTGAAATAACATGAGGTCAAACTAAATGACAAGTATAAATTAACTAGTGCAAGATATATCTACGTATATTCCTAATGTGTGATATTTATGTGATAAACTACTAAAAAGAATCTTAAAGAGCAATTACCTAATATAATCTAAAACCCTTCACAACCCTAAACTAGTAAAATGGTTAAAACAAACACAATCATAACCCTAAAAGAGCTACTATTTCTGTGTAGTTTCCCTAGTATCTATGTCTGAGTAACCAGATAACTGATCTAATCTATTTGAAATGACTCTCAATCCTACTTCAGTAATTTTCTAGTCAATTATAGTTTCTGAAAAAACTATCAATCCCCACTACTTCCATTTGAAATATTGCAAGTGAAACTAACTAAAATGAGATGATTGACAACTTGATTTGATGATGCTTTAATTAGAAATTTGAATAGCTTCCAACCTGGATTTTATAGAAGAGCTTTAGAAAATCCGATGGTGTGTGGCTGTGTATATCCCATCATTTTGATTTCCTTTATTTCTTTCATGCTCATGTGGATCCAAGGAAATCTTGAGAATGCAAGAATCAGCAAAAAGTAGAAGACATTTGAGACAATTGCATCTTGAGGATGAAGTCTAAATGCAATGCAAGTAGAAGAGAGATAGTGCAAATAGAATCTAGAGCTTTGCTTATGTAATTCCTAGTGGGATTTATTGGCATAAATACTATGCAAGATAAAATGTAAAAAATATCAAAATATCCTATCTTGAACTATCAGAACCTACAACTATATAAGAATTGGGGTTCCTACTGGAAAATCAAAACTATCCTACTTCAGTTGGTTGGATGAAGGTAAGAACAGCACTTACACAAGGAGAATTTGTGGCTAAAGCAACATGAAAAAATAGAACAGGGAAGGAGAACCATGCATATAACAAACTGAAACTCAGACCAATCGATTCAGAAACACAATCCTGAAAGTGCTAAGCTAAGTGAAGCATCACATGTTAGAAAACATTAGAGGCACAAATTTTGAGGGGCCATATTTTTTTTAGGACCGATGCCCTACTTGGGTGGCTATTTCAAAACTAGCCACCTAGGCAGGGTGGAGGTCCTGACCCTAAAGGTGAAAACTTACATAGATTGAAGCTCTTAAAGCATAGAAAAATGCCATGGAAACAGCTAAGTAAGGAGGTCTAGGCCACAATCATAAATACACTGCAGATAGGATTAGGTGATCAAACAGCTGGTCTCAAAGGACGTTGAAATCATTTACATTGGGGAGTTTTGTAACAATTTTATGACATGTAGTAGATGCAATTCTTTGAAAATGCGTACATGAAGGGACCGTCTCCCAGGCAGGGGCAGCGGTTTCATCACTAAGAGGCGATAAAATGCAAGAGAATGAGTATGGAATTCCCAAATTGGAGGGGTTAAAAGCTATACATGACACGTAGGGGCACATGTGTGGGCTTGAAACATCACTGTCCCAGCTCATGCTTGCCTAGAGATTTTCTAGATCTCAAGAAACAAGTGCGAGATAGATAACCTATATCATCCTTGAAAAACAAAGTAATAAATCATTCTGATAGTGCAGTACCCTATAATTTGTACAGGGATATAGAGATACACTTGCACCATTATATCCCCAGCACCAAGTGAAAATATACGATCATAATGTAGAGTCAAATTAACACACACACACACACTTGTACACACACACACACACATATCAAGAACTAAAATCATCTTCTATAGGATGGAGGTATGCACTCCATTTGACTTGATAATCCTTGAGCATCTGGACCCACAGGTAACCATCTTGTACCACTTAGAGGACAGACAAAATGTGGATCATTATGAGATCTGTGATCATGACTTTATGAGTGGGATCTGAATAGGACCTGTGCGAACTAAGTAAAAATTTTTTCCCTCTTCCTACATTTTTACACCTAATCTCTTGTAATAATGTGATGCATTCATATTTTACTTTTGTCTAATTTGGATCAGTTTCAAAATTTCTTTTCTCTAAATGAGTCTCTAATTAGGTCATGCCCATAGGAAAATAATCAAATTTTGTCGGAAGATTGCATTCAAAAAGCTCCATGTGAGAACCTATTTCTATAGTTCAAAAGGCATTTGTTCAAATTTGCCCAGGACTACTGCCTTGCTAGGGTGGCGGTCCTGGATTTGCATCCCTTCACTGGGTGGCGGTTCTGAATTTTCACAATGACCATTAATACATGTGAAATTTGATTTTGTATCAAGATTTTTTATGTTTTTATCATGTTTTTTATGAGAAAATCCTTTGATCACATGGTTACACCTAGAAAAGATCCTGATTTTTGTCAGTAGAGAATGGTGGCATCTCTTTTGAACTCCAAGGAATAGATTCATTTTGGTGTCGTGAAAAAGCAAATAGTGTGATTAGGCTTTACAATGTGTCTCATAAAGGGGTCATGATTGACTCGTGATGAGGGTAGAAATTATTATGAGGGAAGGGATTCACATCCCCTATCCAAGGTGCCCCAGGGTCACTCATGCTAGTCACCTTCTTTGGAAAATTTAATTTTCTTACTAGGATGTGGAATGGAACACTTTTCAGTTTCTAGGTGTCAAGGGTGTGTGGACTATCACCATGGAATGTTGAATAAGGATCACATTCTGTGGCAAATGGGGAGACTGAGGTATACCCATTATATTATTAGAGATAGCAGTGATCAAGAGGGCACATGAATGAATTCCCTATTTGTTGGCCAATCCTGATCATAGGAAAGTATGCTATCAAAATGTTCTCTTTGGTCTTCCAAATTGGGAATCAAGGTCTGATCCATTCTGACTGCTTTTTTACAAAAGGATGAAGCAAGGCCATCATGAGAAACCTATCTTGGCCTTCTTCAACATTGATTTACATGGATCTGAATTAAAATACTATGTCATGGAACACAAATACTTTTTTATTGTAGTAAAATCAACTAAAGTGTTTAGATCTTACTTTATCAGTTAAAATATCAAATCCCATATACTACACACTATGGGACAAATGACATCCTCTCTGAAATTAGAGATCATTATCTGTATCAGAGGTGTAGGTTGGTTAATAGGGGTAATCTTTGAGCCATCCCATATTGATTATGCATTTTCAGACTACATAGCTTGATGCGTCCCTTATGGCTTACCAAGGTTGAGTGGCTAAGTATAGGATCCTTAGTAAATTTTTTGAAGGTTGCTACATTGTTGAAGGACTGAAGATGATAACTCCTCCATAAGAAGGTGAGTTTTTCATCATTAGCTATTGGATTCTTTGACTTACATAGACATGGTGGCTAGCCCATACTAAGACATGACATGGCTCCAAGGACAAGAGGGGACCAAAGTGGCGGATTATCTCCACTACTTTTTAGTTAGTTGACAGGATGGGGAAGCTTGAAATTCATCTATTTAGCTAAGTTCCTTAGTATTTTGGCCTCCCTTATGTAGATATTCTTCCTCCAGTGGCACCAGTATACATGACAATTTATATAAAGGGAATCATATGCAAAAATGCACTAGAGAGGATCTTGGCTAGAATTTTGCATAATCTAGGTGACAAGGTATTGTACGTGGAGACTTGTGGCTCAAGATGCCTAAAATATTCTAAAGAATATGGTATGGATACATTCTAGAAAGTGGAGGTTGTTATTCGCTCCCACTCAACAGTGGAGAGGAGGATGGGACACATTGATGTAGACTCTAAATTATTATGACAGTTGGCATATGGGCCTGAGACTTCTAGGATGATGATCAGTTGGAGAGGATTCCATCCTATTTAATGGAGGCATTTGGATGGTAGAAAAAATGTGTGGTAGGAGGTAGACCCATATAGAGACTAGGGGGTGTGTGTAGAGGCTGAGTGTGCATGCAACTGGTGGATTATAATGAGAGATAAACGAGAGTAAGTGAGTGCAAAGAGAGAGACCTAATGGTCTCGAAGTGACCACTTCCTCAAGATGGAGAGATGTTGATGATCTTGAGTTCTATGATTGGATATTGTCTATGACACTCTAGGATGTAGTATGGACTACTGTAAACCACTGCCATTTTACCTATAGCACGAATGGTGGTTTTGAATATATGTGTTTAACTGGTCTGGCAAACCATTAGTGTATCACTGGGTCTCATGATTCAGATCTAGGTTCCTTCCTATTCTAATAATAGTGTTTCTATTAATATTTCATGGTGCATTTAATATGCTTAGATCCAGGTATCTTTAATTTTGCTTGTATTTTTTTTTTCTATAAACATTCCTCCATTATATGGCGAAGCATTCTTACGAAGATCACATAAACCTAATTGTCTGTGACACCCGCGTGTGCCTCAGAGTGAGTGCCCAGGTGATGGTAATAAGTTGATGTGCTTTATCATTTTAAATGGAAAAGGGTAAACAATGCTACATCCTCAGTTGATGTTGTTCGGGACGTCTTTTGAAAGTATTGTAAGAATTATGTGTGATGATAGAATGCTTAACCTTGGACAACATAGAGATGTGGCTTAAAAGCACGGGGGATGAGTTTTACTCAACTATTTAACACTAAGTATCTAAGTTTGATACACGTAAATGGGTAGAATAAAACTTGTATTAAAGAGGTTTATGAGACCTTATTGGGGTTGTTTCACCATATAGAGTTGTATGACCTGTGCTATCAGCATATGCATCAAGGAAAAGGTGATACTATAGAATTCATTTTTGGACCCAAGAATGTTTTGGAACATAATGATTAAGTGGTCTAGCCAACCCTTAATGCATATGGGTCCATCACTAATATATAGGTTAATATTTAAGTTAATATGAAATCCGTATTATATTTCTATTATTCAATATGCTAACCTAGGTATATAGATCTATGTTAAATATTTAATATCATGAAGATCAAATATATTTATAATATTAAATATTATAATTTGTACGGTGAATGTGTCAACCAACTCGTTAGGGTATGAAAAAGGGTCTGGTCCCCTTAGACATTTCCTAATTTATTTTGGCATTACATTTGTGTAATTAAAATCTCAGTAAAATTTTTAGGGGTTCTCAATTTTAAATCCATAATTGTTTTTGGGGGGAGATGTAATATGAGATGCTTTTTAAATATCATCGATAGGTGTGTATATCATATGTGATTTAATGTTTACCCTTGGTAAATAGATGTGTGCACAGGTGAAAGGAGCTTCATGTGATCTTACATGTGATGTAAAGTCACATACAGAAAAAGAAAGGATTTATTACTAAATGTAATAATTTTCATGTTTTCTAAAATTTCAAATGTTCACAGGTTAAATATTTCGGAAGGTAAATTCATACCCGTGTTCTTTGGTCCCCTCTAAAAAGATTTGATTTGAAAAATTATAGTCTATAATTAATATATAATTATATTCTATATAATTTGAAAAAATATATTATTATTTTTAAATATAAAATATGTATAATATAGAATAAGGTTTCTATAATAATTTATATAAACATTCATATTAAAATTTATATAGTTTTGAAAAAAAACTATATATTAAAAGCCTTAAATCATATTAAAATTACATGGGATTGAGGGAAGAGTCAACATACCATATTCTAAGCCTAAGTTTAAATCATATTTAAACTTAACTTATAAATCTAGGCATATATAGTTTTTAAAAAAAAAGATACAAACCTAAATTTAAATCATATTTTATATATATGGTTATTTTAAACCGCTTAAAATATAAATTTTATTAGATTTGGTTTATATATGTTTTAAAAAAAACCAAATTTCTTACTTTTTTTTAATAAGGGGGCACGTGTTTATTTCTTAGTCATGAAGGGATTAATTTTTAAATCTTAATACTTATTAAATAAAACCTAACATGTGTCCCTAACCATTTATATTATCCATGTAAGAGGGTGTCCTCATTCATTTATATCTTATAGTTTATAAAAACTATATAAATAAACCTATTTAAAGGTTTTCTTTGAATAAAATGAGATAATATCTCAGGTATAAATGTGCAACTCTTAAGTATAAATGGAGCATTAAAAAAGGGGGGCTAGTTTATTGGTGGCCCATGTGAAGTGTGGTAAATATTTATTAAAATATTGGTAGTTATAGCCACATAAAAGTTTTAAAATTTTTAGCTTGCAAGAATTATATAAAATATTTTGCAATATTTTCATAGCTTTAAATATGTGCAGGGTAAAATTAAGAGTAAATGAAGGGAGGAGAAAAGGTTCATAAAAATAAGAATTTCAGTTTATTTCATTGGTCGGGTGAAATTGTTGTCCCCTCTGTAAAATATGTAGGTTAATCTATACTGTCATAAATCTACTTGCACTTGGTAAAATTCTTTTAACCTGATCTATGTGATTTAAACCCCTTTAATAAGAGTTATATGTTTTTTATATAAAAACAATATACTATAGTTTATAATTTTTATGAACTATATGTTGTTTTTTATTTACATTCTATAAATTATATACATTTTTTAAATAAAAAGTGTATATATTTTTACATTATAAATTATAAAACGTTATTATAATGTGTTAAAATATAACCTCCTTAATATTATATAGAAGAAGAAATTATGGAATTTCACATTCTAGAAATACACAAGTTTTGGCTTCATTAAATTTGACAGTCAAATGACCATCATGGTAGACAAAATATAAGACAATATAGAGATCATTTAGATGCCAAATTTAAGCTCATAGGTTCTAAGCAAATTTAACTGTGTTAAAATTGACGGTTAAATGACCATCTCAATAGACCAAAAAATAAGTCATTATGACAGTCATTTAGACGTCGAAGTTAAGATGGCTGGATTTTTGTCTATATTAATTTTTTTCAAAAATTTGAAGTTGTAATGCATTCTTAGGGGTCTCTTCTTCACTTTTATATGGTCAGAAATATTTTTTATATAAATATGGGGTATAATGCAGAGCCCTTTATATTGCGGGTTATTATTTTGATCATGGGAGGTTAATTAGTATGCATTATAATGACAAAATTAGTTATGATCAAATAGTTTCTTTAGATCTATAAAATTTATATTTGATTCTATTAAAAGTGTTGTTTTTATTATCGATAAATATGTATCTAACTCTATGGTACATTGTATATTATAATAGAGTTTGTTTTATAATTTTACAAATTTAGGAAAACAATGACGTCTAGTTATTTTTGTCTTGACAAAACCTAGATCTTGAATGAAGCCAACTACAACATTTCAGTCAAAATAGAATTCATGGTAAGGAAACTCTAGACGATTGTTTCTGGATCTAAGGTTTCTCCTACCGGTCATCATACAACTGTATATAACATGAATACATTCTTGCAACGAATCTAAGATGTTCTTTCTATGATTCTATGCAATGTGAACTATGAGTACCTTTTACACATTGGTAATATCGAACATCCGAAAGAGATATGGACATAACTAGAATCCATGCATGAAGGATACTTGGTATATCAAGGATAGTAATGAGATTATAATAGCTGAAGGAATTCAAAGAAATGGTCTTTATATTTTTGATGATTTCTCTTCTACATCTTGTTTTATATCTCAGAGTTTGAATAATTCAAAACTATGTCATGAAAGGTTAGGACATGTTAATTATCGAAGTTTATATAAAATGTATAGATATAATCTAGTGAAAGGTTTGCATGTGTTGTCTTATTCTCTTGAAGTTACTTCATTAAATGCTTCTAAATGATGGTTTTGATTATGATTTAATAAATAATCATGATGATGTTTTGATGCTATAGATGTTTCTGAAACTCATATCTTCCTAGATAAGAAATTAAATTAGGCTCAATCTATGTTAGAAATTTTAAATCCTATTAACCTTATGAAAATGACCAGACATCATCATATGTACCATGCATTAATTACCTTGTATGAACCTGGTCCGTGAAGTATTATAGGGTCTAGGTGGATATACAAAGTAAAATATAATGGTGATGGTAGTATTAACAAAAATAAAGCTAGACATGTTGCTATAGGTTTCACCCAGAAACCTGGTATTGATTATGTTGAGGTCTTTCATGTAGCTAAAATGAGTACTGTTAAGGCCTTATTTGCTATTACCTCTCAAATTGAATGGGAAATCCACCAAATAGATAAGAAAAATACTTTTTTGAATTACGATTTAAAAGAAGAAATTTACATGTTTCAACCTAAAGGATTTGAAGAAACTGGTAAAGAAAATTATGTTTGTAAGTTAATAAATCCTTATATGGTTTAAAACAAGCTCTTAGAGCTTGATATGCAAAAATTGTTTCCTTCTTTAAACTGTTAGGTTTTGTTAATTGTTCTTCTAACAATGATATATTCATTAAGCAATAAGGCTCGCATATTATCATTATATGTATATAGGTTGATGATTTGCTTATGTCTGGTGATAATTTTGATTTAATTCATAGGATTAAAGAGAAATTGAAGCAGTACTTTGAAATGAATGAGTTAGGTCTCTCACATCATGTTCTTTGTATGATTGTATTTCATTCTATTGTTATTTTTCAAAACACAATATGAAACCATTGTATTGAAAAAGTTTCTTATGATTGATTGTAAACCATTTTGTACTTCAATGGAAGTTAGAATAAATATTGATCCTAAATCTGCAGATGAAAAAGGTTGATCCTATTTTATATACAATGTTAGTTGATAGTTTGATTTATCTAATTATAATTAGATCAAATATTTCCTATACAATAGGAATTACTTCAAGGTTTATGCACAAACCTTTTTTAGATATCATTAGAATCTTGAAAAAATAATATTTAGATATTTGAAAGGAACAATCAATTATGAGTTTCATTATAATAAGAATGAAAATACTATCTTATATGGATTTTGTGATTCTAACCATACCAATGTTTTTTTTTATTCTCCCACCATTTGCGTTGCCATCTACATCATGTACCCCATACACTTTACCTAAGAAAAAAGCACCAAAAATCGAGAAAACCGTTAATTTCCAAAGAGGTGGTTAAACTTACCCCTCTTTCTGTTGCTGCACCTACACCAAAGAAAGTACAATCCAAATCCAAGACTACATCACCTCAACTACCACCACAACTACTTGATCTTCCAACCAAACCTACTTTCACTTCACATTGTGATCCACTAGTGGGATCATACACCACCATCTTGGCTAACCTCCTGGAGAGCTCTGCTATCACCCTCCCCCCTCTTAGACCTTACAACCCTCTTAAACCTAAACCAGAAGGGTTTGATGATACTAAAATTTACGCTTACCATCGTCTACCAAGACATGATGTATAGAACTGTATGGGTCTAAAGGTTTCCCTCATGAAATTATGTCCTTCTGATCCCAATTTTGATGACGATGACCTCCTGGATGATGAACCTATTCCACCCTCACCACCTTCTTCACATCTTCCTCCTACACCTATACCACAACCTCAACCCTCACAGCTCATAGAGCCACCCCCAAAATTTGAAATTAACATGGTTCGTATCAGAGAACTTGCCACGCCACCACCTAAATGTCGTTGCACCCAGTTGACCTCACAGGGATTTTCTCCTCCACTAGGTTTTTTCCCTTCATGTCGTTATACCACTTACCCTACACCTTCTCCATTTTCCAGCTTCCGTCAAATCAACATGATACACGTCACTAAACGTGTGCATAAGGGCAAAGAAAAGGTAGTTGACCCACCAACCAATCCTATACCCAACATACCATCTGCACCCATACCTAAGATAACTATCTGCGGCCCCGCATATCCCACTTCTAATGGTGTCACACATCGCACCATGCTCAAACAACTACACCAATCTCCCCTCAAAATGTCCTTATATGACCTCATCCAAACCTCAGAATCCCATCGCCAAGCCCTCATGGAGGTTCTTCAATCTATTAAGGTTTTATCCAATGACCCTACACCCGTAGCCTCTATCATCACAACCCATCATGTAGCCTCTCTCACCAAATTACCACCTTCATCCTCACCTCACCTTGTTCACCAAGTGGCCTCCCTTAGCTTCTCAGAGGAAGAAATTGTCCCCCACCAAACTGATGACCCAGATCCTACACTTTTCATCTCCTTCCATTATGATAATATGCGCATCTAACATGTTATGATCGATGGGGCGCTAGCATTAACATCATCTCCTCTCACACATTTGAAAAAATGCACATACCCAAAAACTACATGCATAAACATCCCGTTATGTTGTGTTCATTTAATGACACTATCACCTCTACACTCGGCACTATCATCCTCCATGTTTTGTGTGGGTCCCCGCACTATTCCTGAGTTTTTCTACATTTTGGAAGGGGAGTTTCAATACAATTTGTTTCTTGGAAGACCCTGGATTCATGCCATGGGTTGTGTTCCTTCTACTTTGCACCGATGTGTAAAGTTTGAACATGAAGGATGTTCCTAAACCATTCTAGCTGACCCATCACCTTTCAAAACCTGCAACATGCTTTACTGGCCCAACGATGTCCTTATACTTGTTAAGGCATCTACCTCCCTACCTACATCTTCTTCACACATGACTCCATCCACCAGTGTCATTACAACCTCACCTTCACCCAAATCTTCTACTCCCGCCATTGCTGTTGCTTCTACCAGTCACACATCAGCTTCCCAACTAACCGTCACCTCCACTAATCTAACTTCTAACGCTTCCTCCATTCCAGCCACTAATATATCAATCACTGATCCCTTGGAAGGTGTTTTACAATGCCTCACTATGGGTGAGTATCGTATGTATAATGTCAATACATTCTTTACTCCACAAGAGTATGGAAACCTTCACCAACATCCTCACTATGATCACCACATAGGCGAGCGTCTCCTTTATGGTCCTCCCCACCTCCGTACCCGTCTTACCTATGGGGGACTTGATATTTCCACTTACACACCCAAACCACCATCACAAACCTGACCTTTTTTGGTTGACCTTCAGTCACTTACCAACCGTCACTTCGCTCACACTTTCCTACACCGTTGTGCCTGGAAGGGTTTCGGATTTGGCCTTTATGAGCAAGGTTGTCACACTGTTATTTCATGTACCATGCATAAACACAATGATCGTAGTGAAATCAGTTTTACCCTATTACCTGCCAAAAAACACCGTATTGAACTCATTGAAGACATTGACCCCTCTCCACCTTCTTCACCTACCCCACCTTCACCACCTTCACCAACGGAGTCAATGGATCTTGAATCTATCCCTCCTACCTTTTTTCATAAATACCATTTCCTTGGGACTTATGACCCATCACCGCGATGGCGAGCCTCCTCCCTCTCTTCCTTTCTTGTATCCTGACATGATAGGGGATGATACTCCTATTAATGTTGTTCAATCTCAGGATGATGATTCCATACTCACCTACCTTGGTGCTGAAGACTCTTATATTCACCGGTCATTACCTTCTGAGATGAAAACAATGTTGAATGAATCGACTATCAAATTCAACATCCACACTAAGGACGACCCCCACATCCTCAAGATTGGCCAATCTCTGGATGCTGCTGAATAGGAAGCCCTCACATCTTTTCTTAAAAATCATAGTCATGCTTTCACTTGGTCCTATGCCGACATGCCTAGCATTGATCCCACTATCATGGTCCACAATATTGTAGCCATTCCCGATGCCAAAACCGTAAAACAAAAGTTGAGGAAAATGCATCCTCGCATTGCTCTTCTTGTCAAAGAAGAACTTCAACACCATCTCTCAGTTTCCTTCATCTTACCCATCGATTACCCCCAATGGATTTCTAACATCATCCCTGTCACTAAGGTGATAGGGGGACTTCACATTTGTACCGATTTTCGTGATCTCAGCCTTGCCTTCCCAAAAGATGATTTTCCTCTGCCTGGTATTGACCAGTTGGTTGACCTTACCGCTAGCCATTAGATGCTATCACTTATGGATGGTTTCTCGAGTTATAACCAAATCTTTCTCACTCTAGAGGATCAACAAAAAACCACATTCATTACCCCTTGGGGGACCTTCTACTATCGAGTCATGCCTTTCAGCCTTAAAAACGCTAGTGCCACCTATCAGCAGGCTATGACTTACATCTTCCATGATGTCACGCATCGCATATTGGAAGATTATGTGGATGATCTCTTGGCCAAATCCAAACATCACACTGAGCACGTCTCCATCCTCGAAACCATATTTGACCACCTCATTAAATATTGCATCCGCCTTCAACCTAAAAAGTGCATCTTCATGGTTCTCTCAGGAAAGCTCCTGGGATTCATAGTTTCTCTCCGTGGTATAGAAGTTGACCCTACTAAAGTCAAGGCAACTCTAGAAATTCCTCCTCCCACTACTCTTAAACAACTTCATAGGTTGCAAGGTCAATTTCAATCCATTCGCCGTTTCATTTCACAATTACCTGATCAGTGTCAATCATTTCATCATCTGCTTAGGAAGGATGTCTCCTTTAAATGGAATGATGATTGTCACAAAGATTTTGAGGCCCTAAAACAATACCTTCTCCAACCACCTGTACTCATTCCACCTAAAGACAACCAACCCTTCTGCCTATACATCTCTACTACCGATCACTCTTTAGGGGATGTGCTTGCTCATCATGACAAACAACATAGGGAGCAGGTGGTTTATTACATAAGTCATACCCTTCTGGACTATGAAACCCGATACACTCACCCTGAAAAACTTTACTTAGCCTTAGTTTTTTTTTCCACCAAACTTTTCCATTACCTACTCAACCACAAAACCTATGTTGTGACCAACACTAACCCCTTACACTTCATATATGCTAAACCTTACCAAAATCGATGTGCCACATGTTGGCTCATGCTTCTTGCTGACCTCGACCTCAAATTCATCCACCAAAAATCTATTAAGGGCTAGGCCATTGCTGACCAGCTCACTGATGCACCTCTTCCTGGGACTCAATCTTTGAACTTTGATTTCCCTAACGAATCCATTGATAACATCTCTTTGGATGATGACCCTTACCAAATGACCTTATTCTTTAATAGTTCCAAATGTCAGTGTGAGGGTGGTGCAGGTATTATCCTCATTCCTCTTGATGGTGAACCCATGCCTTTATCATTTAAACTCGACTTCACGTGCACTAAAAATATTGTCGAATATGAAGCACTCGTATTGGGTCTCATGACTGCCTATGCCTTAGATGTCAGATCCATTAATATCTTTGGTGATTCTCAGCTGGTAGTAAACCAAGTCAATGGTGTTTATCAGTGTCATAATGAAATACTTCAAGAGTACAAATGTTACGTCGGCATCATGTTGACTACCTTTGACAACTATAAAATTCAAACCTTTCCGCAATCCACCAATAAATTCACAGATACCATGGCCTGCCTCGCTTCCCAAATACCCACTTCGCCTGACGATTTAGACATATTTATTACCATAAAATGCATATTGAGACCTTCTTATAAATATTTTTGGGTTAACCTTGTCCGAACTACCTCACTAAACACACGAGACCTTTGGTATAAATTGCTTATAGACTTTCTTTCCCTTTTTATATTGCCTCCTAATCTCACATGTAATGGACAACGTGCCTTTCTCAAGAAAGCCTCTCATTATGTCATCATGGGTGGCCTTCTCTATAAATGAGGCTTTGATGGTATCCTCTTATGATGCCTTACTAGCTCTGAAATCCCCTATACCATTAAATAAGTTCACGATGGCATATGTGGAGGTCACTTCAGTGGCCTTGCTATTGCTAAACACATTCTTAGCCTAGGCTATTATTGGCTGACCCTCAATCATGATTGTTTTGACTACGTTAAGCATTATGTAAAATGCCAACAACATGCCAATATTCATCACACACCTAGTCATGCCTTACAGGTTGCTCGTGACCTTTGGCCCTTCTCTAAGTGGGGTTTGGATCTTATCGAAGAGATCAATCCTCAATCTTCCCTACGACATCAATGAATCATCACCGCTACCAAATATTACACCAAATGGGTTGAAGTCATACCCCTCATCTCCACTAAAGCTAAAAAAAATGTGAGTTCATCAATCATCACATTATTTATCGCTTCGGTGTTCCACATGGCCTTATCACTGATAATGGAAAGCAATTCAAAAACAAAACTCTACCAAAAATTTGTGACACCTTCGGTATCCAGCTTATCTTCTCCTCACCATATTACCCACAAACCAATGGCCAAGCTGAATCCACCAACAAAACCCTGAGTAAAATTCTCATGAAAGTGGTTAATGATATTGGAAAGGATTGGCATACGCACATTCCTTTTGCTCTTTGGGCATACCATACTAGTATTTGCACTTCCATTGTTACTACTCCATTTTCTCTGGTCTATGGTACCAAGGTTGTTTTTCCTCTCGAAAGGCTAGATCCTGTCTCTCTATATTTCTCTTCAAGATATGCTTACTGATGATGACTTTCACCAAGACTGTTTGGTACAAATTGAGTTATTAGACGAACATCGTATTCATGTTCTCGACTATCTCTAAGTCTACCAAAAATGCATCAAGCATGCCTATGACAAACGTGTCCGTGAATGCACCTTCTAGGTCGTTGATCTTGTCCTCAAGGAAAATCAACATGTAACCAAAGCAGAAAAAAGCAAACGGGGCAAGTTTTCTCCTAATGGGCTTGGACCATACATCGTGACCCATGCCTGTGGATCAGGTGTTTATCACTTGTCTTCACTGGATGGTAATCCTGAACCTGAGCCCCTTGATGCCTTGCATCTTCGACCGTTCTACTTTTGAATTCTAGTCCTACATCACTATTTATCTAGTTCATGCTCGTCCCTTGAGTGCCATTTACCTTTCTCATTTCCACACCTCATCCCCAACGACTAAACAAGAATCATGTGATTACCCATCACCCTTTTTCCTTCTCTTAAATATGTGCACCATGGCTCTACACATGGCATGATTCTCATGGATACTTTTCATCTTCTTTTGGATGAGATCTCATGGTCGTTCACCCTTGCCTTCTGAACAAGAACCAAAGGCTTCGTTATAGTCTAGTCCATGACTTAAAATCCATTTTTTTTATTTCCAAAAATAAGGGATTAACTCCTTGAGTCAAACTTCCAATATAAAAGATGAATCCCTTAAAAGGACATCTTCTATCTTCAATTGTCATTATAAGTAAACTGCTCCCTTGAAGGACAGCTATAAAAAAACTCACAACTCTTTACATAGTCTCTTCAAAAAAAAAGAAAAAAAAAGGACTATTTTCTCAAAAATCAAAATTCAGAAGCTTCCCGCTTCGAGCAGCTTTGCGAAGACCTCAAGGAGACATCTATTCATCCTGTATAGACCTCCTGCATTGATTAGTCTATCTAACAAAGTCAAAAAGAAAATAAAAGTCACTTTTTCATCATAGACTTACCTATTGTGATCTTGGATTCCTTTCCCAAGACATTTTGCTTCATAACATATGACCTGATTACCTCCACCTCCGTACCCATTGTCTTTTCAATTCATACCTCAAGGGACCTGCTGAACCAATGGCATTTGGTGATTATGTGAATATTCGTCACTCTTAGAATTATCAATCATGTAATGTCTTTAGGGTCTTACGTTCACTAGCCTATCTGTAGATGTGTTTCATACGTTTTGATCCTTAACAATCGGGTGGCTTTCTTGCCCCCTCTTATCTTTTCTCTTCTTCATTACCTTTTGATCATCCTATATAGGACTAGACCCTCGATGCCTATTTTTGGGATTTTATTCTACCACCTCAATCAAGCTAAAATCACCTTTACCTATCTACCTATTCTCAATCCAAACATCAATGACCTCAACCTAATTATACCTATGACATGGACTTAACACTACCTATCAACCTAAAATAACCTTTACCTATCTACCTATTCTCCACCCAACCTAATTGACCTTGACCTAATCATACCTATGACCTTGCATCAAACCCTACCTATAAACCTACCTACCTCTTCTTTTATCTTCTCATATTCTTCCCTAGCCTATGGGAGAATGACATCGGTCTGAGGTCCCTTTTTGCCGGGACTATGTAGGTAGCACTTCCAGGGTGTGGGGCCCTGGAAGGTTAGCTCGGCCACTTTTTTACCCTCACCATTTCCCCCCCTTTTTTTCTTTTCGATTGCTCATTCGTATCAAAACATTGACATCTAAACCATATACCGCATAACTTTTATCACTTATATTATTTCACATTTTTATACATAACCAGCATTTTCCACATTTTACACCATCTCATGCATTTATATTGCCATTTGTTACCAAAATACCGAAATGAACATCCATGCCTAAACCAACCTAACTCCACCATGCCTAAATCAACCTAAATTCACCATGCCTAAACCAACCTGACTCAATCCATGCCTAAACCAACCTGACTCCATCCATGCCTAAACCAACTTGACTCAATCATGCCTAAACCAACTTGACTCCACCATGCCTGAATCAACCCAACTTCACCATGCCTAAACCAACCTGACTCAATCCATGCCTAAACCAACTTGATTTGATCCATGCCTATGACCTGATTCTATCATGCCTAACTCATCTAGTTTCAATCCATGTCATCATACAGTAAATAAACTACACATCACAACACATAATCAAATAAACCTCATATATCTCCTCATATACATCTCAATGTCTCAATAATGTACACTCATCTCAAAAATACATGTGTCTCTCATACATCTCCGGCTCGCAGGATGCTATCCAATACAAAAATATCTTCGACTCGCAGGCTAGTGTCATATACAAAAAAATCATAATAAATACAAAATATCTTCGGCATGTAAGCTGGTATCATATATAATCCATAGAAAAATGACTCGACACACAGGCTATTCCATGGCAAGTCAATCATCTCCCCATCTGATGTCGGGGAAGCTTCCCTATGACTGTGTCTCTCCCGACCCCTCTGATGCACTTGTCTGGTGCCCAGTACCTACCTCACCTCCTACTGATGGCCCCTCACCTGGGGCTAGCCTCACCACGACCCTATCCCTGGGCTTGCCGACCCCCTGTAATCTCCACACTTTAAGTGTGGGATCTATTCCTCTCACTGGAGGCCTGTTGTGCTCTATACTCGGCATAGGAGTGCACATCTAGCCTGATAGATAATAAATGATCCTGATAATATCGTGCCTCTGTAAGGGCATCTCTGAACCTGGCCATGGGCACTGTTTGTGGAGGTTCCATAGGTCTCACTACCTGTGTAGGTACCTATACAATGGGATCCTTTCCCTGAACTTGCACTGAGCCATGTGCTAATACTAGAGCTTGAGTCGGCCTTAGAATCTATGTCTGTGCCTATATCTAAGCCTGCAGCGTAGTAATATGTGCCTGTGCTACTGTCAGCTAGCCTTGCAGATCCGTAACCTTCCCGTGGGTTGTGACAAACTGGCCATGTAAAACCTACACCTACACCTATAGAGAAGCTATCTCCTCACCATATCCACCTATCTCCTCTCCATCTCCATCTCCCCCTACCTCCGCCTGTGCAGGTACCTGTCCCTACCCTGCCTGATCCTGTAGCATCGCTATCTGGGCCTGTAAGATGGCAACTTGTGCCTCTGAACCTGTGAGTTGTCCCTACATAATCCCAAGCTGCGTCACCAAAGTAGCCACCTACCCCTATAGGGCATATCTCTGAACTATGATGGTGGCTAAGTCTGGCTTCCCTGACCTGGGTAGTACTACTTGTAACTATGCCGCCCACCACTGCCTGTACCCATCTACAACCCCAGCATCATCAATCTGTGTATCTACTGGCTTCTCCTCATGTCCAGTCAGCATTGTGGGTCGTGGTGGAGACATATGTATCTCCATGTCATCTCTCCTGTACTGTGGGAAGGGTGGTGGTACGTCCTATACCAATCCAAACTATCATCTAACCCACTCTATGGGTATCTACTCATGCTACCCCTCGCTCCTCCCCTCTATCCACAAATGTAGTTGTAGCCCACCTAGCTCCGTGGCCATCTGTCTGTATGCGGGGAAGCTCACATACGGCCTCTAAATGATGTCCACCCTAGACAACCCCTCTAGTAACCTCCTATAGTAAGATACATCATGAGTAGCTCTAGCCCCTCAGGCCTCTCCATTGGCAGGTACCCACTACATATACCCAACTCTCAAAAATCTCTTTGGGAATGCATCTACCTAGGAATCCCCACTAGTCGAACACAAACAATGTTTTCGTAAGCCTAGCAATGCAGTAGTATGACGCAGCAAATTTTGAACCTCCATAGTCACCCGTAGGCCCATAGCTCTCTATATACATGCGTTAGCAATGCAGGTGCCCATGCGAACCGTGTCCGCTATATCATCATGTCATGAAGGACTCCTATCAGTGACCTTGGGAATCTCCCACCCTCTGCATCTGGTAGTGTAAAGCAGCACACTGCCTCCATCAAGAGTACCACTAACCTCATCTCCTTTGGATGAGCTCTATAGATCGCTCCATAGCTCATGCTAGCATTATGGAACGTCAAGTCTGCTACACCCTCACCAAAAATGGGTGCTAGTATCTCCTCAGACACCTATGAAGAGATAGAATAACCCTAGGCCCCCCATATGGGCAACCGCAAGATCCTGTAGACATCATCCAAGGTGATCATCATCTCACCCGTCGGCATATGGAAGGTGTTGGTCACCGAGTCCCATCTATCGATGAGGGAAACCATCAGACTCGCCTCACAGATGACATGTCGATAGTGCGTCACCCCTATCAACCCCACCTCTGTAACATGCTACCACTCCTATGTTGTGCTCACCTGTACTGTCAATAATAAGGGTGGCACCCTTGCCCTCATCCGTAACTCTTCTCGGGCCTGTATCCCACAAAAGAAATGTATTAGTACACCTTCCCAACTTACCCTATTAAACCCATATCCCAACCTAATCTCTTTCCCCACCCCCATCCCGTTGACCTTATCATTAATCCAACCTACCCAAACCCACCTACCCAAACCTATCTACCCTAACCCTCAACCGAACCTACCCAAACCAATCTACCTTACCTATCTACCCTAACCCTCCCCCAAACCTACCCTAACCCTCACCCAAACCTAACCAAACCCATCTACCCTACCTATCTACCCTAACCCTCACTCAAACCTACCAAAATCCATCTACCCTACCCCTCCCCTAACCAACCTAAATCCTTCTCGTCTCCCTTAACCCTTTTCCCTCTCACCTCATCCTTTCCCACCCTGCCCTTACTCTATTTCCTTTTTTGTCCCCACTTACCCTTAGGTTGACTGACCCAGATTATCACTTGACCAACCACGGTCTCCCCTTGACTGACATCGGCCACTATTCTTGTGACCGATACTGGTCACTACCCACCGACGTCAGCCACAACTCGTCTGATGTCGGTCACTGTCATACCTCCCGCCATGATTTCTTGACCCTGCTTTTTCTCCCCCTAATCATTCTACCCACCCAAACCACTCCTTACACCCCTAAATATCCCTCTATTACCCTCTTTCTCTACCCCCTACCCTTCCCCATTCCCTTTTCCCTCTCTTTTTCCCATTTTGAAATTCTTTCCCCCCAAACCTCCCATTTTTTTAATATTTTCTATATTTTACATCAAATTCACCAAACAATGAATCAAAAGGTTTGAAACCTACCTGATCTTGCTGCCACCATCATGGTGGAACCTCCAGCCTCCGTGCCACTCCTCCCGATCCCTCTCCAGTATGTCTCATCCAAGAAAATCCTCCAACTGTCTCCACCAATCACCTCACTCGATATAATCTCATGGACCCACCTCTCACCCAATCAAATCTCACCTATGTGGCTCGCCAACTAACCTCTCTGATGCTCTCTTTTTTCCTCTTCTTCTTTTTGCTCTTCTTGTCCTTTTCTACTTTTCACAATGCACAAATACATTTTAAAATGTGGGTTTTTCACTTTTTATAACCTACCCAACTCAACTGACGTCGGTTAACACTTGACTGATGCCGGTTTTCCACCCCAACCAACCACCGTCAGTTTCTCTCCACCATCATCGATTCATACTGACCTCTATTGGTTACCCGACATAGTCATTGCCCTCACATTTACCTAATTTTCCTTACATCCCCTTTCTTTTGCCTCCCCTACACCTACCTGGACCACTTTACCTTCCCCTCTGGCCCTCCACCTTCTTCAACTTCACCTCATCAGCTATTGAAGCCTCATTATTTTACCCCTACCTCGGCCTTACCCATACCGCGACCTCACTCTTTGGACCTCAACCATCGCTAGTGACCTTTGAACTCATGTGTTCACTATACCTTGTGGCATTGTTACCTATGTTGATTGACCTAATGACCTTACCTAGCCTATTACCGTGACCGTTTATCTTGACCCTACCTTTGGTGTACCGGAACACACCTAAACGTTCCTACACCTAACCAATGTTGTGTTTCCTGACCTTATCCCTTACTTGGATACCAGAATCACTTCAACCTTGTTTGTATAAACCTATCGACCTTAAACAATGTAGATTTTGCATGATCTTCAACCTGGTATCATGTCACAGTTTATACGTGTTCGTGCATTGAAATGCCCCTACCTTTGACCTTGGCCCGTTTACCTATATGCCTTATTTGCCCTTTACCCCATTCCTCATTTCTCATCATTCTGCTTTGCATCCACTTTTATCAAACCACTTGCCAATGTGCTCTGCCACCTCATCAGTTCCTAGTTTGAGGGGGATCACCCTCATTCCCACTTGGGGCAACCACACTCTATTTTTCTTCGTGTCACTTACCAATACAAGATACGCAATAAAAAGGGGAAAAATGTAGACACCGAAATCGTGTCGTAATCAAATTGGTCCCCTAGCGCAGCCCTATAATCACTTCTTCAACCTCAACACCTTATCACCTACCTCCTGCACCCCACACATTTTAATTTAATTACTTTAATTAAATTGATGCCATCTATCTCCATACATATTAATTTAATTATTTTAATTAAGTCTATGACCTTTTACATTTAAAAACCCACACACATATTAATTTAATTATTTACATTAAATTAATTCACTACCCTCACACACCTATTTAATATAATTGCCTTTATTAAATACACCTCACCTAACCACCCCCATCATTTGACCCATTTACCTAAACCCTAAACCAATGCCCAAAACAACCCTAACATTAGACCCATCTCTCCATCTCACATTTAAAACCTCCTAAGGTCAGTTTTCACCCCGAGAAAAATAAAAGACCCTTATCAAATGGCAGAGAAACTTCCCAGGTGATTTTTGAACAACCCGAGATATCTTGCCCAAACCGATGTCTGTTCACCCTAAACTGACACCAGTTATGCCGGAATGGACCAAATGGCCTATTTAGACCCATCTACAGCTTTGTAATACGGGCTAGTGGTTGTTGGAAAACTTTGGATCTCAAGTTTGATCTCTTTAGATGCGACATCAGAATGAATATTGAATGGTGATCAACAAAGGAAACCAAATACACTGGCACAGCAATGAAACTTTCTTCCCAGCATCTTCTAATGCAGTAACTTCTTCATTATTCTTCAGACTTGTACCTCATAGAAGAGTAAGTATCCCCCTTCCACCTATTTCATTTTCTTATCATCATCTGTAGTATTTGTGGTAAAGGAACCTAGGCTTTTACCCTCAATCTATTCCCTCTCTCCAGTTGCAGCCACATCTCAAACCTAATCATCTTAATACTTGGCCCAATTTCCTATTTGACCTCCTCAGTAGTCTTAGACCTTCACAACATATCTACACCCCCGATCAATCCCCATCTTCTATCCACTCCACTTTTGCCCCAAAAATCCAAAAACATGGACTCTGTGATTCCACCAACCCCCAACGTAATCACCGTTGGTTCTCTCTAACCATTGCCGGTTACAATAAAACCGTCATCGGTCTCTGTGTCGCTTGATCTCTACCAGAATAACAACCTATTTGTGACCCACATATAACTTAACCGTATTTCTTTTTGGCATATACCTACCTGAAAACCTATTTGAACTTTAGATCTGTATCTAACCTAGCCTATTAGCTCAAATTCACCTATAACCAACCTACGTGACCTCTGGATTTCCTTCTAGCCTAGCATGTTAGATTAGATCTAGCCTATTGTGTTTTGTATGAGATTCCTAAATCATATTAAACTACAGTAGGACAATATTTACTTTATTTCAGCATTTAATTGTGTTAAAAAGTGGATTGACAACCATCTAGGAAGTATCGCACTTCCATGATCTAGCATATGTTAGGCAGTCCACTGCATATATTGTTTAACTCTCTTTGGTGGTCTTGTTTTGGTTCTTATACAGGTAGTTCCTCCTATCCAAAAGGAAGGTCTCACAATCACTTCAGTTCAGAATTCAGATATGCATGCATATAACCTTCAACCATCCCAAATTAGGTATTCCTCTTACCACCTTTACCTTATCTGTTTCGTCAAGTACTTCTCAGAAAACTTAGAAATCAGGTGAAACAAGGGTTTCAAAGGAGGAGGTGATCTTACTGGATGTAAAATAAGTTCTCTGAAGTAAAAGGTTATTTTCAAAGTGGTTTTTTACCCTTTTGGGGTTTTCCACTATAAATATTGTGTCACCTGTGGTATTTATTTCCTGTAAGTATTTCTTTATTTACTTATGTTATGATGTAATCTTTATTTAAATATTTATTGTAACATTATACAATATGTAACTTGATTAAATATGTATTTATTAGAATCCTAAAATTCTAACATGGAAGAAGAAGAAGTATTATTTGATTTTAACGCAATGTTTTTTTTGCGTAATTATATCTTCTTTTCTTCTATGGCACAAATTTCCAATTTATGGGCCATAATGAATGCTTCGTCAAAGGTGCATAAGGTTTGGATGTGGAGACTGGGTGATATATGTCTAGCACAAGCCCTGGTAAACAATTCTATTAGTTCCATCTGAGTTAATTAGAAATATGGGTTGGTTAATCAGGTTGCACCATCAAGCAAAAAAAATCTGCGATAAATTCATCCTCATATTGGCATGTGGCATACAATTCATTCATGGTGACTTTATTAACAATATTGATAGAAATGTGGCCAAGAAATGCCTGAGTAACTTGGTTAAATGATAGGATAGAGTGTCTAGGTAAAAAACTATACCAATCCAAAGCGGGTCCCGTCAACGACATTGGAAATGTCCATAGGAGTAACGCATCATTGTGAGTGATCAAGTAGAAGACATGTTTAAAAGACTACAAGTGTTGTTGCAGATCTTCCTTGCTATTGAAATAGTTGAATTTTAGCATTTCCCAATGCGCGGGGTACAGGTGAATAGGAATGGATGGGTGAATGGGCTCATTGCAAATCTTGTCATATGGTAGGTAGTTACACAAGCTTGAGACAGATGCTTCCAATGTATGCATCTTTTCCATCATCTTTTTGATTATGTCATTGGTGGGTTGTGATGATGAAGCACCTCCTGAGGTATGAGGGGGTAAATAAGGTTGGTATAATGTAGGCGACATCCTAGTGTGTGGTGGTTTCGTGAACGAAAATTGTGATGTAGGGATATGAGAGGGAATGGAGGTGGAGGGGAAGTACCCAGAGTAAGCACTAGAGGAAATAGGTGGTTGTTGGTAATAGGTATACATAGGTGGGGTGGATGTAAAGACCCTATTAACGATTGGTGGAAGAGACTGGGGGATAGAGAGAATGAGGTTTTGGAAGGGAGTGTGGGCTACCAACACTAAAGGTGGCTAGGATGCAATAGGTATCTGGGTAGCGGTTGATGGTATGGTAGATGTTGTAGGGGTGACAGACATCGCAGGTATGGTAATAGTCATAGGTGCGACATATACTAATGGTGATGGATCAAGCAGGGAAACCATAAGTGGTAAGGGGGAAGTAGCAAAGGAAATGATTGTAGTAGCAAAGATTAAAGTGGGTGCAAGCATAGGTGGGATGGATACAAGCATCCCATAAATAATCTACCTAGATGAGTCATGAATGGATGAATGGACTAAGTAATATTGTAAAGCGGAAGGGTTTTGATCAAGGAATTTTTTAACTCCTCATCACCAGTGTTGATGGTAATAGGTTTACTGGGATCCATAGGTGATAGAACAGAAGGTGGCAACAATCTAGGTAGGAGCAACTGGAGAATAACATGGAATATAAGAGCGTTAGCTTGGATACGAGTCAAAACCATGTGTTAATGGTAGGCTTAGTAGTCTGAGGTCTACAAATGACACAAGAACGTAGAAGGCATGGTGAAAAATGGTTCTGGAAGGTGAAAATTGGTCATTATTTTAATTAAAGAATTAAAACATAGAGACTAATGCTGGTTGGGGTAACTGATGTCGGTACCAGGGGGTAATTGATGCTGGTTAGCTAACTGCTACTGATTACTGTGGAAAAATAAAAGGATTTGTAAAATCGGTAATAAACGATGAAAATGAAACAAATCTAAACTTTGATAGTGATGTCAAAGACATATATATATGGTAAGGTAGTTGAGGAAATCCCAGAAAGAGTAGAAATGTGATTAATGCTACTTTGGTCAAAATGACCAAAACAACAGGAAACCAACAACGGTCAGTAAACTGATGATGGTGAGATGTAAACTGATGATGGTCACTGTGAAATTTTGAAAAGACAAAAAAGAAATGAATTTTGTGATTTAGATAAAATGAAAGACCAACCCAAAAATCTGAGTATGGTTATGGTTGATCCCAACACATCCAAAAATATTTGGAATACACCAACTATGATTATGGAGTGTGAAGGGAGAGAAGAATGAAGAAAACAAACTCACACCTCAAAACACAAATCAAGCAAAAACTAGTGAATACAAAATCCTATGTGGTAGAGTTTATGTTCCTTCTTATGCCATTTAGGACTGACTTGTGAATAGAATAGATTTTTTGGTTTGAAAAATTTGCCCTATGAAAAGCCAAAAACTAAGGATAGTTTAAGGTATGTTTTGGCGTGGGGGTCTTTTCTCTGGGATAATAACTGGATAGAGAAACCATCTTGGAGCCCACTGTCAATCCTCTGATCGTGTGATCGTTGACATCTTCTTCCAGGTAAGATGTTGAAGAAAATGAGTAATTTATTTTCAGTGGTTTGGTATAGAGAAAGATATGTGCAACATGTAAGCTGCAATTCAATTCATCAACCATCAGGTGGTCATAACTTCCAACATATAGGTTTCCCTCAATTTGATGTGAGCTACAATGCGACACGCTGAAATAAAATGTAAATATTTTAAGCCCAAATCCACAATTAAGTTCGATGTAGAAAATAGAGAACAAGAAGAGGAATGTTCTTTCACTAAATGCAATACATTAGAAAGGAATACATGTTATTTTTAGAGCACCAAAAGAATAATTTCTTTTAGACAATAGAAAGAAGGAGAAGATTTTAAGGGAGAAATTTTAATGTGAGCTTTTTTGAAAATAAATAAACACTCAAAATGTACCCTATAAAATGAAAAATGAAAAAGAAACCCAAAATGGGTCCCACTGGGTGTGCCAAAATAATTCACCTCAAAGTAAGTTGCATGATTAAAAAAAAAAGGTAACGATCAAGGAGGAATACCTGTGATATATAGGTCAAAGGTTGAATGCGCACATTACTGACTTTATCTAAGTTGATCATAGAGAAATTCTTTTTGTTTGTGAAGGACTACCTATAGATACAAAACAAGACCACAAAAAGAGTAATAAATAACAAGAGTTAGAGGACTTCCTAGCAAGGCTAGATACGGGAAGCGTGATGCTTCCTCGAATTGATTTCAATACTATGTTTAATACAGTTTAATGTGAATAAGTAACTGAAATAAATAGGTCCTATTGTAATGTAATGATTTAGGTTTCTCATACACACAATACACTAGATTTTATGCTAGACATTAAAATAACACTAAATATAATTAGAACCGGGGTTTTTTTCAGGTCATACAGGTTTGTGTTATCGTGAAAATGTGCAATAGGGAAATTAGAAGTTTTCAAGCACAACATCTATACCCATGTGTCAAAATTTTCATGTTTTATCATTCCCAAGCACCCCAAGCCAAGTCTGTCAGTCTGGTAACCCCCTATTTGATGTCAAATTGGTCCCCAAGGTGATTTAGGAAAGTCTATTCATTCCCCCTGGTGATTTTAGGGAGTTCTGAAAAGATGCTATCTTCTAGAAGTATTGGGAAGGGCTATTGTTGGCCTTCCTATGACTGGATCAAAGCCCCTAGAACAAAATGGAAGGGCCAAATTCAACATGGAGGTGAATGGAATACCTTATAAGATCATGGAAATAATTTTTGAAGGCTTGGGGAAGTTCATAAAGACTTGGAGCAGTTCGAGTAAAAAATAATGTTCACAAGCCTAGGCAGTTCACATGACAAAAACAGTTGTTGGGATTTAGAAGAAGATTATGGGAGATCTAGATGGAGTTAGAAGTAGACAAAAAATCAACAAAAATATAATTCCAATCCCTACATGATGGTGAAATCAAATTTTTCACAACACTTTGGCGCATCAGGTATGTAGGTAGGTTTTCTCAATCATAAGTGGAGTACCAAATCAAAACTCCACTTTTTCAGGGATATAATGGAATAATCAAGACACGATAGCCCCACCATTTAATTTAAAATGACATTTACAGTTAGGATCATATAAAATTTTTCCAAAAAATCCCATTGGGAGCTAAGGTTATCAATGTCACAAGTTCAGGACTTAGCCAAATTTTGGGAGGACACTTGTCAGCTCCAAGAGCCTGGAGGGATTTTATGTCCCTAAAGTCCCTCAAGGTCAGGGAAATCAAGGTTGTAAAATTACTCCCATCCCCCTTGAAGCCCTCTTAGCCCCAATTTGACCTTTGGGACCCTCATGTGACATTCAAACTTGATAGTTCAACCCCTAGGTGCATTTGTTGGAGCATCCATTCCCTGTCGTCGGATCAAATGCCATGTGTCAGCTCCAGGACCACCGTGGAAACTAATTTCCCTCGTGTCCCTGAGCTCAAGGAAATCAGATATGGAAAAATGTGCTCATCCCCTATGGGGAGTCTTTTGGTCACTCACGTGACCGACTTTCAGCCCCCAAGTGCATTTTTAGAGCATCCATTCCCTACCGTCAGATCAAGCGCCAAGTGTCAGCTCCAAAACCACGTGGAAATTGATGTCCCTCATGTCCCTAATGTGAGGGACATAAAACATGGAAAAATGTGCCCATCCCTCTAGGAGAGTGTTTTGGTCACCCATATGACCAGTTTCCAGCCCCTCGGTGCTTTAAAGCTGATTTTGGAGCAATCATTCCCTGTCGTCGGATCGCTGTCATGTGTCGTCCTCTTGACCACCATGGAATTTTATGTCCCTTACATCCCTAAAGTTAGGGAAATCAAATATGAAAAAATTTTCCCAACTCAAACCCAAAAAATTGAAAAAAAATTGTAACTGTTAACTGCTTCTTGTTGCTTCTCCATTACCAGAAGAAAACTGCAGAGAACACCAGTCCACCACTCCACCATTTCCAAAGCTTGAACCAGATCCATTACAACACAATTTACTTCACTCCATGATGGAACAAATTTCTCATAAGAATAATTCATTGAGATAAGAAGAAGAAATGAAGAACAAAGAAGAAGAACAGTGGAAATCCCCATTGTCATGAAATCAAAATTTGAAGAAATCTTCCAAACCGGAGCAAGGATTGAAAAACCATTTATTTCTAAGTTATTCTCTCTTGAAGGCCATTAAAAAATAATATTCAAACCTCCAATTTGTATTAAGGAATAGTCACAGCTAATAATTCCTCTCTCCAGATCTACGAAGGAAAAAGCTTGATTTCCCATCAAACCAGTCACCAGATTGAAGAGAAATTTCATGTGAAGCACCATAATGAAAAACCTATCGCAATGGATTTGATTTAGTTTCAAACAGAGATACAAACTAGAATTAAAATTTTCAAGCTCCATTAATGGATTCCATGACAAAGTAGTGGAAAAAATCAGCAATCTACCTCTCCACTTCTCAAGGTTCCAGTGGGTGAAATTACATGAAAATTAGAGGGAATGATCGTTGAAAAATATAGTTTCACGTGAACTATTTTTCACACCATGAAGTCCCTATTTTTAAGGGATATGGAGGGTTGTATTTTTTGTTAGAATTCTACCCTATTCAAAGAAATTTTCAAATTCTCAAAGATCTGGTAGGTGAAATCATCTGAAATTCAGAGGGAAGGATCTCTAAAAAATCTAGTTTCTCTCAAACTAGTTTTTGCACCATGAAGTCCCTAATTTTTAAGGATATGGAGGGATTTTTTTGTCAATATTATTTCCCCATTGATGAAAATGTCATTTTCCTACTTGTTCAGATGAAGGAATTACTCAAAATTTGGAGCGTGGAATCCTGGAATAAAACCCATAATTTCAAGACCCATTTTGACGCAATTTGACATTCGTGGTACACTTACTAAAAATATCATGACTCCCTGCATAGGGATCTATTTCTTCAGGTAAGGCACCATTTAAAGAGGATATGAAGAAGGTGGTAAACACAGAGGGAGCATCATAGGCAAGGTCATCAAAAAGGTCATCTTGGCTTGTAATTCACACTTACTAAAAATAGTAAGTTACACTCAAAGAGTAGTTTTGGCAAAATGGTTCATACAAGGATAATCATTTAGGGGGACATCATTGTTCAGGAGAATCCTAGTCATTTTTCATAGAGAATTCAAGATCCATATTAGTTCATTCAACTTGGCGAGCATTCGTGAGCTAATTGGAAGGAGTTTCAAAGTGTGCAAGGAGTTTGAAGATTTAGATTTTCACTGCATTTGGAGATTTCCATCGATGAGGATCAACAAACGTCATCAGGAAAAACATCTCCTCTTCTTCTTCTCTCTCTATTTCTCTCTCCTCTTCCCCCCAACTTTCCCTCACTTTCAAATGTTCTAATTCTTCATTGGGGTTTGCAATTTTTGATATGCCTTTAAGTCACTTAAAAGTGACTTTAGAAACTTAATGTAAATTAAGTCTCCTTGATTTTATAAAAGGGACTTAAATATTTTGTAGGAATATGAATAGTATAAAGTTAGGAATAAGGCATATGGAGGGTCATGAGGAAGATGATAAGTCACCTCTCATTCTATAAATTTTAACACCATTCCCATTTCAAAGGGTTGGTGATTGATCTTGTAAACTCAAGAGTGCATTATACCTAAAGAAAGCAAAGGAGATAGCCATTTTCTTCTACTTTCCTCCACTCTAAAATTTCTTCTATTCCCACAATATGTACAACTTATGTTTAAGCATCAATAGAAGAAGAAGGATTTTGTATCCTTTTGATGAGGATATTTTAGAAACTATAAGTTCGCAATCTTATCTCATCTTGTTTCCATTTGCAAGGTTGTTTCTTCTCATAAATGCATGTGTTGAAGTTTCTAACTAGTGTGTGTAGGAATTTGATTTCCTACCTATAACATTAGTTCCCCTATCTAATTTATCACTCCCCTTTCCCACTTTTTAGATAAAGTCTTCCCTAGTAAGAGATTTCTAGCTTTTCTGTAGGGTCAATGGAGTGCCCCTGTTGGATCCCCAATCAAAAGGCCAACATAGAAATCCACATTTTCTTGTGCATGCACATATGGTAGATGTACCAGTTAAGTAGAGGGACTTATATTTCCAGAGCATTGGCAAGAAATCCACAAGTTTTTCCACCTGAAAATTTTCTCACCAATAGTCTAGTAAGGGTCTCGGATTGATTAGTTGAAGTCTGGGTTTATTTTGGGTGAGTGGGAAGCTTGTTGGTCTGAGACTATGAAATGACACAAATACCGATACTAGTAGGGGGGATAAACCAACATCGGTCAGGGAACTGATGTCGGTAGGGGCAATATGTAGTAAATTATTTAAAAGGTGGTTTTTACAATCTCTATGATTGCACAGAGAGTGAGGGTAGTGTAGTTTGGGTCATAATATGGTTGAGAAGACCTAGGGATACTAAGAAGGAGATTTAGAATGGTGAAAGGGATTGAGATGGTTGAATAGTGGGTTAGTTGGAAGAAGGTGATGTACAGGAAATAGAGGAAATAAACTACTAAAAGAGGTAAGATATCTACAAAAGGAATAAGCAAAAATGATTAAAATCACACTACTTACTTGATGTCTTGCAGATCTTGGGAGTTGGGATGGTTGAAGTTTGATCAGATAAGAAGTGCTTGATTCCAGTGCCATGGTAGTATGGCCTATGTTCTTCCATGAGTATTCCAATGCTATGTAAGGAGAACTGGTTGCTTGTCTTACACTGTAGTTGTCTGTGTTCTTCATCTTGATGCATAAGGGCTTGAAGATTCGTGCTTGAATGCATTTAGGCTCCAATAACTGAATGACCAACCTGAGTAAAGATTTTTAAAGTGTATATAAGGTAACCAATGGTGGTTAAGGTGACTGGCATTAGTTGAGGGATAACTGGTGTCGGTTAGGGCAGGAAAGTCTAGGTTTTCTAAAAATAGACATATATTTACTATTTTTGGCATGATTTTTATTAAGTCTTATTAGGGAAGTGGATTTCACGTGAGAGAAGGCAAGAATGTCATAGAAGAAGTCCAATTATGTTTTAGGAAGAAGTCTTAGTTATTTAGGTTAAGTGGTGACTCAACACTGGGAGTGACGACTCAGTGCTGAGAGTGATGACTCGGTCATTTTGAGTTAAATGCCTCTGAAATGGTTCTAGGGTGAGGTGTAACAATGAGGTGGAGGTGTGAGGGTGAAATTAACTTAATTAAGATAATTACATCAATTAATAATGTGAGGATGGATATTAGTATAGGATGAAGGGGTTATGATTAATTACATATATTACGTTAATTGATTGAAGGGGACCAAGGGGAGTGTGACCCAAATTTGTTGTCTACATATGGTAGTAACTTATTATTATTAAACCATATAACTGAAGTTATAATTTAACCTTTTTTGTACCCTCCCTATAAATCTAGTGGCACCTAGTTTTGCAAAACTCTAATGCCTTATGAAATAATTTAATCCTTATGACTAGGATTCTTGTACTATACTTAAGAAAATTCTTCAAAAAACCATTTATATAACTTGAGAGTCCTTGTTCAGAGAAAAAACTATGCAGTGTGACCTTACCCTATATGGGGTAAGTAGAACTAACACTTTCCTGATATTCTAGTGGACCACTAGATCCTTTTGAAGTTAGATCTAGGATTAAATTCATCATCGAATGAAATCTTCGTGGAATGTGGATGACAAAAGTGGAGTTATTGAACTAGTTTTCAAATGCATTAAACTCTTGTTAAACATCTCTTTAGTTCTTCACAGATAAATGTGTTACCTTTTCTAGTAACAACATAACACCTTGGTCTTTTGCAAAGGTCTTATAGGATAAATATGTTTTCTCATCTTAAACTGATATATAGTTGGGCATAAATACCTAAGCTCAATTTAAATTAAACTAAACCTGATTTGATTAAGAGGTTAACTTGTGGGTGGAAATTGTAACTAAATCTTATCAAACAAATTTTTTTAGGAGATGTTAACTTAAGAGAAATGGAGAAATGAAAACTTGGTACCATAAACCCATGAGAGTAATTTCCCTTGGAACCCTAGTGAGTGTTCAAACCAAGAAAATATAGTTGGTGATTTTCCTACGATTTATGTCATGGTGAAATTTAAATGACACAAATGGATTCTACATGTCCAAATACCTATGGAATAAAATCTTGTTCTGAAAGCCTTATGTCCTTCTTAAATAAAACTATTCCCTTAGTGTGTAGTAGTGGATTACCTCGTGTTTCTCAATGGTTTTTGAGTTAAAGATATTATAACTCTCTTTTATTATCTAGTAGTAGGGTGTAGTGTCCACCCTAGAATGGTTTTATAGTTAATAGCTTGTGGGACCTCCCCTAAGGTTCTTGTTTAAATAAAATCTTATGCATTTTGACCCAACGATTGAAATAGTTCCTTGGAAGGTATTTCAAAATGCATGAAAATTGCATTATATGTCTTGCTTGGAGTATGCATTGAACATTGGAGTGTATAAGAACATTAAAATAAGTTGTCTCGTGTTAGATTACACTCCTTGTAGTAGTGAATCCATTAGTGTATATTATGTGTTATTTTGTTTACAATTGTTAAAACAAATGCTAATAGTGGGACCAAAGAGAGACCAAAGTATGATGTAAGTTAAAATAGTATAATCATATATGAAGTTATCATTTAGAAACAACGTCACACCTGAAGTCATTCAACTTAACAAGGTGTTCTCATGTGGTTAAAAATGAATATGAGTTTCCCTTATTGAGATAAAAAATTTGAGAAAACGTAAACTCTTAAATACATATATATATATATATATATATATATATATATATATATATATATATATATATATATATATATATATATATATATATATATGAATAAATTTTAGAATGTGAAAATGTTGATTTGAATCAAACCAACTATTGAACTATATCGGCTATAATAGGAAAATAAAGGCACCGCAATGTAAGGAAACGAATAAGAAGGGGTAATTTGACTTTATATCTCCTTTAAATCTTAAAATTTATTCCCTTTACTTCTTGTTATTTTCCCCTTGCATAATGAGGGTAGAATTTAAACAAAAAAATGTTTGAGAACCCTTTCATAAGAATGAGCATCACAAGTTTTGTATGCATTAAAGATGTGGAAAATCCCCAATTGAGTTATGGGAACTTTGGAAAGGGAGAAAGAACTAAAATAAGAGTGATTGTTATAAGTTGAAATGTTAAAAAAAATTAAAATATGTATGTTGAGAATGAGAATTTATCCTTGTGTGATAAATGCTCTTGGAATTTTAAACGTAACTAGGATGTAACCATGATAATGACGCATTGAGGACTTGTCAATCCTTTGGTCATTTTTTTGGTTGGGTCATTTTTAGTAATTGTTCATTTGGGAAAGTGTGGCATCGAATCGCACATGGTATTATCATGTTGTCTATGTAGGTACATGCTTATGTAAGTTTCTTATGTGATGTTGAATTTTTCTATTTGAGCCCATGTGGTGTCGTGTTATGAGAAATGAAAGATAAAAACAAATTATTCCGCAAATTTTTCTGTTGTGCTTTGGTGTTGAAATTTTGGGCATTATATATGTAGGTATTAATCATGTCTGTGTCAACATGTTCCATAGCATACCCTCTACATACTTCATATTTGTCAAAGTACTAGCTCATTATTTTCAATGTTTATCCTTTTGGTAAAAGAAGAAATATATAACATACAAGAAAATGGATGTGATGATTTGGTGAAACAAAATGTACTTGTGGAATGGGATGATGAGAGTTGTCGAAAAAAATTAACAATTTTCATGTAGTTTTGGGGTAGTTAGATGGTTGAGTTTCACTTTATTTCCCCTTTCCATTACTTTCACATTGTTTCCCCTTTCCATTATTTTCACATTTTTCCCCTTTCCATTTCACCACCCTCGCACTTCTCCACACTCTAAACCTTTATTTAACCCTCTTCCTCTCCCATTGTTTATTTACCTTTAATTTAACTCATTTAACATATCCCCTTTGGCATTTCCATTATACATTCCACATATGATTGTTAGTTTCCAACATTCATTAAACTTAGAATATGTACTAGGTAATAACTTTGACTATAAGTACTCCTAAAATTAGTCATCAATTTCTGCCCACCACCTACTCTTACTAAGATCCATGCAAACTTGCTCAAAATGGAAATTGAATAGATGCATAGACCAAGATAACAAAGAAGAACATAAACCAAAAATAAAAGACCACAATACTTGTTCTTGTTATTTAATGCAGTGATCCAAATAACCAAAGTAGCTTTCTTTCCTAATGCAATGTGGGCATAAATTTATTCAAAATATTTCCTAATCCAATGTCTATGTTAACCGCATAAAAATATAACATTGGGTAAAAAGAGTCGGTGGTAATTAATTCCAATCAATCTTAATCCCTTTACTGCCGGTGAATTCTACCAAGATATTAATTATGCACAACAAGAAATGAAGTTATTTGGTATAAATGGAGCACCATGACTGATCTACTTACACTTTTTAATTATGGATTATTTATTCTTGTCTTCATAATATGCTATTTTGTATCCACCTGATAGGAGGTGTTTAAACACCGTTTGCATATACAGACTTTTAACTTAGGCAGTTGTTGAGATTTAACCATGACAAATCACTATGTTGTTTATAATATTCCTCTTGATCCAGAGACACATGGGACACAATAGTTGACAATAATGATTAAATTCATTTATGAATGACCTTCATATGATTTGTGATGATGTATGGGCATGCCATATTCAACTAATTTCCCTTCTCTACATATATTTTTATAAAAATAAGACACAAAATAAAAACTAAAAAAAATAAAATAAATAATTACAAATAAATAAGATTATTGCAAACTCAGATCAGCACTTCTATGCATATATTTCTTCTTCCTTGTCAGAGCTTTGGCTCAATACAATCTCTCTGAATATGTTTGTTATAAAAACACTTATAATTTCCTCTAATAAATAGATGGCTTTCATCTAACAATAAAACACTCAACTCTTAAAAATAGAACAAAAAACACATGCTTTTGTGCAATACAAAGCTTTTGATTTATTTGCTTTATTATCTTTTCATAAAAGTAAAAACATCTATTTAAAATAAACTATGCATGAAAAGAAGTTTTCTTTTAATTTTCCCCAAAAAGTGATTGAAGCATGTGGGAGAAATTATCTATTTCCAACACTCCCCCTTAATTTTGACCTTCAAACTTTTATTTTTCTGGAGTTGAGAGTGTACTTCAAGATCTGACATATTCTTGATCGCAAACTTCTAAACAACTTCTCAAATACTCAAATAATTCATTTCCCAAATATTTTTTAAAGATATCAACAAACTGGTCTTCGGATCTATAAATTTCAAGAAAAAAATACTTATTGTTAACCAAATCCTTGAAAAAGTGATACCTCATGTCTATGTGCTTTCTCATCTTGTGAAAAACATGATTTTTGGATAATGCTATTGCTAAATTATTATTTTTTTTTAAAGGGTAGCATCCTCTTGATTCTGCCTCAAATATTTCAACACTCTTCTCATTAAAACATCCTAACATGGTTCTCCTATTGATGCTACATACTCTACTTATGCTGAAGGTAGTGTGACTATAGAATTCTTCTTTAATGCCCATGAAACTACACATGTTCCAAAGTGAAAAGAATATCTGGATGTTCTCTTTCTGTCATTAATACTTCCAGAACTATCACTATCAGTGTAACCTATGATTTTGAACTCATCTAATGTGGAATAGAAAATTACATGATTCTTAGTTCCACATACATACCTCAAAATATTTTTTCTAGCTTGCCAATGTGAATCTTTTGGATATTCCATGAACCTTTAGATGAGGCTCACACCATACATAATATCCGGCCTTGTGGTCGTCAAATACATGAGACTTCCAACTAGCCTTTTGAACATTGTTGGATCTACAAATGATCCTATGTCATCTTTTCTTAACTTCAAACCTACATCAACTGGTGTTGGAACTGGATTACAATTCAACATTTTAAACCTCTTCAAAACATCATTAGCATACTTTTCTTGTGAAAGAAAAAAACATTCTTCTAATTGTTGAACTTCAATGCCCAAAAAATAGTGCATGAGGCCTAGATCTGTCATCTCAAATTCTTTCTTCATGGCTGATTTGAATGAATCTGTAGATAGATTTCCAATATTAATTAAATCATCCACACAAAAAAAAAAACAAAATTTTACCGTTCTCATTGATCTAGATGTATAAGTTAGGATCATTATTTCTCCTACTGAAACCATTATGTATTAAATAAGAATCAATCTTGTTATACCATGCTCTAGGTGCTTGTTTGAGACCATAGAGCACTTTTTTCAACTTATATACCTTTCCTTCATGACCTTCAATATTATGACCTTGTGGCTGATTCACATAAAATTATTCTTCAAGAATGTTGATTTTACATCCATCTGATAAATAGGCCATTTATTTTGAGTTGTAAGTGCCAAAATCATTCTTACCATGTCTAAATGTGCTACAGGTACAAACATCTTATTATAATCTACTCCATATTGTTGTGAAAAACCTCTGGAAACCAACCTTGATTTATGTTTCTGTAATTTACCATCAACACTATATTTGGTCTTATAGACCCCCTTCACTCCTATCACATCCTTTTGTTCTTAAATATCTACCAATTCCCATGTCTGATTCTTCTCTATGGCATCTATCTCATAATCCATGGCTTGAACCAAGAATTCATTGTTTATAGCCTCTTCAAAGTATAATGGATCTGTAGCTTAAGAAAACAATGCAAAAAATGAAAAAGCATTAGTTGTATCAACATTATAAATCTCACGAATACTCCTTTTTTTTCACTACAAAGGGCTATCTAATGATGGAATGTTTTGTACTAAAGGAGTTACTTCTGGTGTTCTTTGTGGTGTCTGTTGGATGGTTGAAGATGATTGAAATATTGGATGCCTCCTAGATGTAGATGGAGGTGTATCTTGTGCTACAACTTGTGGTGTATGTCCAAGATTCGAAAAAGATACAATACCTTGTTGCTCTATTCTTTAATCTGCCATATCATCATGAGGAATAGTTACTACTACACTGACTATTTTCTCAATAATTCCATCCCATGCCTCATTTTCAATAAATTGTACATCTCTGATGATTATGACCTTTCTAGTAATTGGATTAAATAACTTGTAAGATTTTGTATTCTTTGAATATCCAACAAATATGCACTTTTCTCCTTTGTTGAATAACTTCTTCCTTAGCTCGTCAAGAACATGTGCATATGCCACACAACCAAAAATTATGAAATGAGAAACATTGTGTTTCCTCTTAATCCAAGATTTTTGAGGAACCATGTTTCAAACAATCTTTGTTGGACACCTATTTATGATGTAAACAACAATTGCTACTACTTCTGCCTAATACTCATTTGAAATATGTTTTTCCTTCATCATACTTCTCGCTATCTCCATGATAGTTCTATTTTTTTTCTCTACCACACCATCCTGATGTGGTGTATACCTAGAAGTAAACTACTTTTGTATACCGGGATATTTGTAAAAATTCAAACAAGTATTGGAAATATACTCACCTCCTCTTTCTGTCCTCAGAAATTTGATGTAGTACCCACTTTGTTTTTCCACTCAAGCCTTCAAATTCTGAAATATATCTAAAGAATATTATTTGTGTTTCAAAAATTACACCCATGTCTCCTTTTATAGCCATCAATGAATGTCGTAGAATATGAGAAACCTCTAATATAATATTTTTACATCGGTCCACATAAATCTGAGTGAACAATTTCAAGTGATGCACTTGTTCTTTTTGTTTTTCCAACTGGGAAGGACTCTATGTGTTGCTTCCCCAAAATACAACCTTCACAAAGTCTATATGGTTTCTGAATCAAAGGAAAACCTTTCACTATATTTTTTCTATGTACAAATTCAAACCACCAAAGTTTAAATGACCAAACCTGCTTTGTCATAGCCACAATTCATCTTTTTTAACTAACTAAAAATTTGGTTCAATCTCCTTATCTCCAGACTAATTTGTAGTATGAACTCTAGATGTGGCCGGTATAATATTCAAAGGAAATATTTTGTTGCTTGTCATTTTCACTTTAACAATCACCTGGGTACTTGGATTTTTATCCATGATCACACGTTTGTTATCTTTAATGTAAACTTTGTATCCCTTTTGTACTAATTGACCAATACTCATAAGATTGTGCTTCAAACGTGGAACATAATAAACATATTGCATAATATTTTTATCCCCCTTTTAGTTAGAATGTTGATTATTTATTTTCCTTTTACAATCACTATATTATTATTCCCAAGGGTATATTTTGTCTTTACTGACTTATCCAAATTAGAAAATAAATTTAAGTTACCTAATATGTAATTACTACATCCAGAATCCAAATACCATACATCACTAGGACTCTCTAGGGATAGATTACACTCATTACGTGATGCTTTAAAAATCTTTTTGCATGCAATAAACATGGATCCTAGAGTAGAGCTCTCAACCTGATTTTGATTATGATTATAATGATCATACTACTTTTTTTTGCATTCACGAGCATAGTGTTTATATCTCTTGCAATAGTGACACTACACATACCATGTATTTGACCTGAAAAATGATTATGATTGTGTTCTTGACTATGTCCTCTTCCACTTGAGTTTGATTTAACACTGCTACATCCTCTAGATGAACTTTTTCCTCTACGTCTAGGGCTGAAATTTCATGTTCCTCCTCCATGATTTCCTGATACCTGTGATGAAAAATATTGATCTATAATAGCATGTGATCTATTCAACCATTGTTCATGATTTATTAGTGATGCATGCAACTCATCAATTGAAAACAAACCTATATCCTTAGTTTCTTCAATAACAACTACCAAAAGATCAAATTTTGCAGGAAAGCATCTAAGAAACTTTTCAATAATCCTTTTGTCTTCAATAGTTTCACCATGGGATTTGATTTGATTTACTAAACCAACTACAAAAGTAAAGAATGATTCTATGGAATCTTAATATTTTATTGATATATTTTCAAAATCTCTACAAAGTAACTATAACTTGGAGTTTGTACTTTCTCTTTACCTTGATAAGAAACTTGGAGAGTTTCCCACACAATTTGTGTTTTATTGGTTGTTGCCACTCTGGGTAGGATACTTTCATGCAAGGCTTGATGAATGAAGAAAAGAGATTTTCCATATTTCTTTCTTAATTCCTTTAAATTGTTTTTCTCTACCTGTGAGAGTGCATTATATATTGTTTTATTTGTGGGATTTGTGTACCCATTCTCTACGATTTCCCACACATACTGGGATCTTAATAGTGTCTTCATGGTTAATGACCAATACTCGTAATTTTTTCTTGTAAATTGTGGTGTCTGCAGACTGGATATAGAAGCCATAACCTATTTTCAATTAGAAACCTAATGAAAAAATCCATGCTCTGATACCAATTTGTATAAATTGGACACATAAAATAACAACTAACAGAACTAAAATAAAGAATTGCAAATAAAACAGATTATTTCAAACTTAGATCAACACTTTTGTGCATATATTTCTTCTTCCTTGTCGGAGCTTCGGCTCAATACAATCTATTTGAATGTGTTTGTTATAAAAACACTCAGAGTTTCCTATAATACATAGATGGATTTCATCTAACAATAAAAAAATCAACTCTTGAAAATAGAAAAAAAAAACATTTTTTGTGCAATACAAAGCTTTTGATTTATTTACTTTATTAGCTTTTCCTAAAATTAAAAACATATATTTAAAAATGACCTATGCATGAAAACCAACTTACTTTTAATTTTCCCAAAAAATGATTAAAGCATGTGGGAGAAATTATCTCTTTCCAACAATTTTGGAATACCCCTTCACCATAACTACTAACATTCGCAAGTGAAGTGTGTGATGTTAACACAGAATGGATAGTCTAAAATGAGGTTGATTTAGAGGGAGAAAAATGTAAAAGGTGGAAATGGGGTGTGGAAGAGGGGGATGGAGGGAGAAGTAGCAATTGTGAGAGGATAACTTCCTTCCATAACTATAACCCACAAAATTTACTCGAGCTAACTTCCTTCACTCCTTAACTTGAGTTATTTGACCCTAGAATTAAATATCCCCATGTAAAATGTTGGCATGGTGTCATAAACAAACAAGTTAAACGATGCCTAAAACTAAAAAAAAAATCAATGGAAAATGCTGCAAAATAAATACTCAAATTCCATTATGATTTTCATTTTCATAGGTCTATATTAATGCCCACAAACATTTTGTATTGTGGGATATTTTCCATAGAGTAATGAGGAGGGAATATATTCTTGCATGGCTGAATATTTTGTTGGTACTATTGGTATTTCTATTGTTTCTCCTACTCTACACATTAATGCCCATTTTCCATTCGTCGCATGTGATAATTGGGTATATTGTGGTGATGATGGTAGCCATTTATGTTACTTTTCTCTGGAAGAGTAGAGAAAGAGTGGCTGTGAAAGTTGTTAGAAATAATAATTTTAACCACCACTGATGAGTGAATTGTTTGGCTCATTGATATCATTTCCTTAAACTGAAAATACTCTTTTGATATGAATTATTAATACATGGGGATGTTTTGTGTAGTTATATATTAGTAGGTTTGATGCATTTTCCTTGCTATAGTTTATGAAAAATGATTATCACATGAACCTCCTACTAACTGTTTTTGTGAAATTAAATGTGATAATGTGTGTAGGAAATGGTGGATGTTGCTAATAGTTATGGAACCTAAGTTCAGAGCAAGCGGCAGGAGACTATTTCCACCAAGTTGACCTATTAGTTAGGGCTTGATCCTAACTGCCCATAGAAATTTATGTGTTTTAATTAATATTTGGTGGACAGTGATTAATGCCACCTGTTATGGCATGCTTTGTAACTAACAATACCTATATGAAGACTTCGTCTTCATAACATAAGGGGAACTACTTTTAATAAACTAAAAAAGATTATCTGCATTCAGTTTTGAGGATTATTATTTACTATCTATGTTATGAAACTTGTTCGGAGTTGATGAAAGTCACAATGTTTTGAGAATCAAAGGTTGTTAATCCCTCTATCCCAAGGAAGAGCAAGGGCCCACTCATCCAAGGAGATAAGAGGTTATTTTGAGTTCATTTACACATACTGTTCTTTGATTGAATTCACTGCAATTATTATTTGAGAATCTTACATGCATGCTTTGATTGACTATACCTATTTTCTTCATTACCTCTTTCACTTAGAATAAATTTTTCCATTATGCAAATCTGGTTAACAAGTAATCTCACTTTCTGTTAAGCTTCATTTATACAGTTGGAATTTCATTTGTTAAAAAGTAGTGTGTGTGTATTTCATTTTATAGCAAAATATTAGTTGTTAGTTTCCTTTCATCACAAATTGTTGAATTTTGTAGAACTGTATTTAAATTCCATAGATTTGAATCACATTTCCGTAGACTAGTCACCAAACTAAGCAACCCCCAACAGACCCAACAGATAACTGGTTTCATTAAATTCAATTGCATATTGCCTAAGACACAACCCTGGTTTAGAATGACACTGACATGAGATTATTTCAGTTAAATGATTGGAAGAATACAATGATCCATCATTTTTGGCATTTTTGTCAGGGAATAACCATAAGCACCATCATTTTTATTCCATATGCTATGGGTGTTAATGGAGTTCATATAGGAAACTAGTAGTTGTCTTGGACCTTGTTTTAAAACAATCAACCTTGATGCATAGGTCGCGAGATAACCAAGGGGGATTTATAGCACATAATATACAACAAATCTCTCTAGAAAATTCACAAGGAAGAAACACTGAGAGTGATACAGATTCTAACTCAACGTCTAGAACCTCTTATGAGAATTATGTATCCTCTTCACACCACTTGGCAATGGGGGACCCTGGAAATGCTAGAGACCAACCTTTAGGATGAACCTTTATGTATCCCATTGTCCTTGATGTGGATGAGGATGCACCTATGAAAAACATCTCACCATCCATCCTCCCCATCTTTCAAGGTATGACCAAAGAAGACCCCAATCAGTTTCTATTTGAATTTAAAATCCTGTGCCAAACATATGATTACCGTACTGACAATCAAAAACTCAAATTGTTTCCTTCCACTCTCAAAGATTCTACTATGAGATGGTTTATGGGGTTACCATCTAACTCCATTGATTCTTGAGACGCCATGGAAACAACCTTCCTGGATAAATACCAAGGCTATTGTAGGGGAAGGGATAGGAAGAAGGAGTTCTTCCAAATACAACAAAAGGAAGATGAGAATCTAGAGGATTATCTGGGAAGATTCCTCTTTCTCCACAGACACAGTGGGTACGAGTTACATGCAGACATCACTAAGATAGCCTTCCTTAAAGGACTAGATGAGGAAACCAAGGATTCCCTCCATCTCATGGGAGGAGGATACGTGCATAAACTCACCATGGACCAAATCACTGAGCTATGTAGAATATACTCTAGAACACATGGAGTAATACGAAGGAAGTAGACATCCAAGTCTTTAGGTACCTCTGAACTTCTGGAAGAAATGGCCAACATGAAAATAAACATTCTGCTACAATTAACATCAACCATAGATGGAATCAAGGCAAAAACCAACCCTGCCAAAGAACCATTGGACATATACTGCCCTAAGTGTCGAAAGAGACAGCCCTTGAGATAATGTCCTTTGGATGTCACATACATGTGCTTAATTTGTGAAGTAACTGACCACGACACTAAACATTGCACATTCTTACCATAGTTAAAGAGAGCTTTGAATTCTATCTCTCAGACAAGTGTTGAATTAAAAAATTTTTCAAAGACCAAACAATCAGGGTGGGGTTCCCATCTAGGCCGGCTCAGAATCCCTGGAGGATGTCATGGCCGAATCAAGCCTCTCAGTCTTCTTGGGGACAACCTGAGTGGGAAAAATCAAACTAGATGACTTATCCATATCCACCACCATGGAAAAATCCCTACACTCAGTCAGGTTGGGCACCACCACCCACAGCCAATCCTTGGCATAACCAGCAATGGGGTCCTTAACCAAATTTTAGCCAAAATCAGTCCTGGGCACCACCGTAAAACAATAATCAACAACACATATTCCAACAATCACAACAAGCTTTAATGCCTCCACCTCAAGCCTACTAACATCAAGGACAAGCAACACAAACAAAACTTCTATTTCAACTAGTATCCAATCCTAAAAATCAACAAACAACTTCAATTGATGACACAGACCCAGGTAACACCATGCAGGTTAATGCTACTAGTAATTTATGCCTGCGATCTGGAAAGATATTGAATCCTCCTATTATTATCACAGAACTACCTGCTGATGCCAATAAAGGAGAAACCCTAGAGGATAATACTATTTCTTCACCAATACAAGATACAGCAGATGATCAAATACTCAAACAGAATACAACCCCTTTTACAAAGCGGTTACAGGACATTCAAACTCCAGAGGAAACAAAGCTAGTTCAGGAATTAAAGAAAGTACATATTGAGGTCCCACTTCTGTGAGCAATAAGGGACATCTCTGAACTAAACCAAACCATTAGAAATGAGTGTATCAAAACATCGGGAAGGAAAAATAAGTACCCAAAGAATGTTTGGGTTGAAGGGAATTTGGCTGATTTAGTTGCTAACACCCTTATCTCACCAAAATATGGGGATCCTAGGAGTCCTGTCATTACTATTTGTATAAACAACTAGTCAATATCTAACGTTTTGGTGGATCTTGGTGCTGCCATTAACGTCATCACCACAAAAATGTTTAATCTCATATCCTTAACAGGACTTCAACTTACTAACATTGTTTTGCAGTTAGTAGATCAATCCATTATTGTACTTGATGGTGTGGTTGAAGATATAATGGTCACTATTGAATCATGGGAGTACCCAGTTGATTTCATGGTTTTACAACCTAAAGCTCGGAAGTTGGGATATCCAGTTATCTTGGGAAGGCCTTGGTTGGCTACGGTTTCTGCATACATTGATTGTAGGTCAGGCAACATGACAATTCTAAATAGGTAGAAATCCAAACACATTTCATTATACCCTCCTGCCTAACCTTATACAAACAATTGTGACCAGGTATGGGTGGATTCTATGGATGCTAAATCTTTGACTTCTTCTTTTCTGGCCACTATTACAGTACACAACCATATGGCTGAAGTTGTGGAGTCATATACATTGACTGATTCTAAGGACCCTATGACTACAGAAATCAGCACTATTGCTACCAAATCTGGAACTCCAGCCTTAGACATATCCTCTGTTATTTCTCTAGTAGATACTACCTCTACTGAGTCTAGTAGGAAACTCTATGCTTATAATTCTGAATATTTAGTTCCTGATTTCTATTGTCCTTTGACTAAGATTCTATCTTTTGACAACGTATCCATCCTGTACATGCTTCAGCCCCATGTTTTTTCATTGAATTCTTTTATCACTAGTGCAGATCTTACTCTTGTGAATGATACCAAGTAGGTGCTTATTGGTATGGGAAGAGAGTTGACCATAGGAAATGATTTGGAGTTCAATCAAGAAGCTAGGGTGCTTGAGGTTCTAAAAAAACACTCCCATGCTTTTGCTTGGGATTACATTGATATGAAGGAAATTCATCCTAGCATCTGTACACATCATATTTACACTGATGACGTCAAACCTATAAGGAATCTGCAGCGAAGAATCAACCCAGCATTGAGAGACATAGTCAAAAGTGAGATAGAAAAACTCCTAAAGGTAGGTTTCATCTATCCTATATTTGATAGTCAGTGGGTCTGTCATCACCAATCCGGCACTATGATAATTCTTCATAGGGAACTCCTCGTGCTATGAATATTTACTAATGCACAGCTTTTAGTTTATTGGATTTAATTTGGAAACACAACAACAAACATAACACAAGAATACCATAGACTATGATAAGAAGGAATGATGATAAATCTGAAATATCAGTGTAAATTACCATATCAACATGAAATTGTTACAATCTCACCCATGAGGTACTTTAAGTGTTACTGACTTCACTTGTCTTCCAACAATAACTATGGGAGAAACTTCACAATTACACCTCTTAATAGCTTCTTTAACACACTTTCAAAATGATGGCTTCCTTTACAAACTTACTCATACAATATTTCTCACTACTTCCTTCTATGCTAAATGAGGGGGGTAACCTCTTTATTTATAGGAATTCAAGCTTATCCACCCTATCTCTAAGATAGGATAGGAAATCTCTTCCGGCCAATCATATTCCATGCCTAAACTCTTGCCTTTACATGTAGGCTTATCTTTTAAGATAAGATAAACCTTATCATCTCACATGGGTTCCACCTTTTTAAAATTTTCTACAAATAAAATACATAAAATATTTATGGCATCACTCTTTGTCCTTATTACAAATATAATATTTCTAATTCCTAATCATGTAGACCCTACTTCTCTACTTACCCAAACTTTGACATTTTAATATTACCAGACCACTTATGACAAATATTTACTTTTTACAACATTCCTATTGTACTTTGACTGTTACCGTACTCTACATTATTGGTGGCACCATACTGACGGCGCCATTATCTAGAAATTACGGAGGAAAATTTTAATGTCGGCATTTTCCCCCTTCCTAACTTCTACTCCGTCTTCGGAGTAGACTCTTATGGACATTCTGAAGCTGGTTCCTAGAAAATATTTAACTTGTCATGGTTGAGCCATTTCGTACTGGGAGTACCATCTAATTCCTCCAATCGATATGTACCATTTTCATGCACAGCTGCTATTTTATAGGGCCCCATCCATTTGGGAAGAATTTTTCTCTACCTTCTTTTTTTTTGTATCTGAAATCATGTACTAGAACCAAGTCATTCACATTAAATGGAGACCAACAGATCTTTTGATCAAAGTATTCCTTCTACTTCATTTTCTTCTTATAGCTTGTATCCTTCTCTATTTCTCTCATTTCCTCTAGAAAATGAAGATGTACCAACCTTTTTTACTGAATCACTTTCATCCATCCTTTCATTTTTAATAACTCTCATAGTGTGAATATCAAACTCAATAGGAAGAACTGGATCAATGCCATAATCTAACTGAAATTGGGAGTATCTTGTTATTGAATTTGATGTTTCCCTATATGCCCATAATTCTACATGAATCCTTTTATCCCACTTATGTACCTGCAAGGTTGCATCTTATGCTAGAATTTGACACAACACAAAATTTTTCGTTCCACCTGTCCATTTGTGCTTGGCTTGTATGTTGTTTCCTTCCTGTGCTTAATAGAAAAATTATTGACTAGGGCTTCTAACACCTCATTAATGAAGTGGTTTCCTTGATCTGTTACAATTTCTAATGGACAACCAAATCTGATGACAATGCGTTTATATATGAACCTTGCCACTTCATCCATAGAAGTTGTTTTCAATGGCCTAGCTTCAACCCACTTGGTTAAATAATTTTTGGCAAATACAATATACTTATTTTGGCGTGGGGTGGTTGGAAGTGGACCTACAATGTCTATTCCCCACTTTTCAAAGGGACCAAGTGGAAGAATAGGGCATAATGGAGCTGATGAAGTCTTACGGTTACCATGTGTTTGACAAATATCACATGTCTTACAATAATTATAACAATCTCTAAAAAGAGTGGGCCAATGATAACCTACATCCAAGATCCTTCTTGCTGTAAGTTGTCCAGAGAAGTGTACTCCACATGTACCATTGTGGAATTATTCTATCAGCTCCTTCCCTTGATCACGTCCAACTGCTCTCTTGTACTGTCCATCAGGTCCTATTTGAAATAATACTCCATGCAAAATAGAATTTGGATGACTGGCTTGAGTAATCTTCCTCTTAGTCTTTGTATTGGCACCATCAGGAAACTTGAATTCATTCAGATAATTCCAAATATCTATGTATTAACTAGGGATTGTGTGAAGGGATAAAAATGTTGCATCTGGGAAATCATCATCATCACAAGATGAACCTCAACCATCATAGGCTTGAGAGAGAGCATCTGCATTGACATGCTTCTTTCCTGGCCTATCTATAATATCAAATTCAAATTCTTGTAGCAAAATTATCCATCTGGCTATCCTCCCTGATGGGTTAGGCTTATTTACAATATACTTTAGAGCCTAATGATTTGTTACAACTATAAATTTCTACCCTAACAAGTAATTTCTAAACTTCTTTGCAGCAAAAATGATAGCTAGAGCCTGATTTCAGTTAAAATATAATTTACCTTAGCACTGCTCATTTGTTTGCTCCCAAAGTAAACTGGATGATCATTCCCATTTTCATCCTTTTGGCTCAGAGTACTTCCTAGTGCTGCATCTAAGGCATCAGTATACACAATGAATGGCTTGCTCCAATCTAGATTCTTTAAAACAGGTGAAGACACCAGGGCTTCCTTCAGTTGTTCAAAAGCTTCATGCGCCTTATTTCCTGGTTCATAAGTAACATCTTTCTTCAAGAACTGGGTTAGTGGCTATGCAATCTTTGAGAAATTCTTGATGAACCTTCTATAGTAACCCACATGGCCTACAAATGATCTCAACTTACTTCTATTCATAAGAAATGGTAACTCTTTGATTTTTGAAACTTATCAGGATCAGTACCAATATAATCTCTAGATACAACATGCCCTAAAAAATGCCTTTAGAACATCCAAAGACACACTTTGTAGGGTTTAGTGAGGCTTTTGCTTCATCTAACCTTTAAGATGCTTTCTCCATTTAGTGTAGGTGGTCCATCTTGCTCCCATAGATGGAAAAATCATCCAAAAATACTCTGATAAAGTTCCCAATGTAGGGTTCAAACACCCTATTCATCAAGCGCTGGAATGTTGTCGGAGCATTACACAACCCAAAAGGCATAACTCTATAAGAAAATGTTCCCCAAGGAGTGGTGAACGTGGTCTTCAGCTGATCTTTTTCTGCTATACCAACTTGGTTGTATCCGCTATATCCATCAACAAAAATATAGCACTCCTGACCAGCTACTTCATCTAAGAATTGATCTGAGAATGGAAGAGGGTAATGATCCTTTTTTATTACCTTGTTGAGCTTCCTATAATCAACACAAATGCGTAGTTTCCCATTATTTTTTATTGAGATCACAATGGGAGAAACCCATTCTGAATTCTCCACAGCAAATATGAATCATGCATCAAGCAACTTATCTATTTCTTCTTTTACATTCTTGGAAAAATTAGGATTCATTCTATATGGCATTTGCTTTATGGGCTTAGCACCATCTACCAGCTCAATAGAATGTTCTACCCAACTTGCTTGACGGAGTTCCTTGTAATCAAAAGTGAATATGTGTATGTACCTTCAAAAGAGCTGGAGGTAGGATTCCTTCTCACTCTCCATCACAGCATCACCAATCTTTATTTGTTGGAGATGATCATCAATTTCTTCTTCAGATAATTTTATGGGGTCATGAGTTGGTGTGACTAGAAGGATATCCATGACCGAAACATCAACCTCACTTTCTTCATCTTCAGTGTCCACTTCACTGGTACTATAGTAATCAGAGGATGTCCAATCATCAGTTTCATCACTTGAATCCATAGGTTCTGCCTTATGATGCTGAGGGATCACGTTTATCTTCACCCTCTCTCTACCATGTCCAAGTGTCATGAAGCCTTCATTCTAGTAGTTTCTTGTATGAACTCTCCTTAGCCATGGTCTTCCCAACAACATTGGGTACGCAACAGTACCATTTTTCATCACTTGAAAGTCTACCACAAATATAAAACCCATAACAGATATTGCCACATTTAAAACTACACCTTCTGGTTTAGTTTTTCCCTTATTTAATGACCTTAACATAAGTGTTGAGGGGCGATCAATTTTTAAACCCAACATATTCATTAAAAACTTGGTCATTACATTAACTGCAACACCTTCATCAACTAAGACATCATGAATTTAAATACCATTACATAATACCTCAACTTGTGGAGTGTAGGGATCTGCCTCTGCCTCCAAAACAGGGAGCTCAACCTTCTTCCTTCGTCGAGCATTGAGTCCACTTCCCAGCTCATGCCTCTTCTCAGAAGACATAGCCAAGAGTTGACCATATGTAATATTTGCAAGCCTTTTGGATAGATCTTCTAAGATGGAGTATGGTCCTTGTCCCTGTGAAATTAGAAAATCCTGCACACCTAACTTTCTTCTCTTATGTTTCTTACTAGTTTCTCCTTTAATCTTCTTAGGATCATTTCCATCTTGGTTATCTTTTTCTTTCTTTCTTTTTGTTACAAACACATCTACTTCATTATTTATGCTCTTATCTACTACATAAAAAGAATTCATAGGTGCTTTTCCTTTATCATATCTCTTGTATCAGATGTAGAAGCTCTATCTGGACAAATATACTTATAATGACCCTTTTTATAACAACCATAACATACAACTTCAGAAATATTTATTTTTGGACATCTATCTCCTCCCTAAGAACTAAATTCCATTCCTTGAAGAAGATTAATAGTTAACTGGCTTATCTTCCTGAGGAGATCTTCATACTCAGTAGATGTACTAGGAGAAAGATTTGTGCTCGCCAAGAGTGGTTGTGGATTCTGGACCAAAGGTGCTAGTGTAGGCTCTACTTTAGCAACAATTTCTTTGGGCTCCTCTTCCATGTTTTCTTCTTACCTTCTTGTAATCTATTTTTTCTTGTTCAATGGTAGCTGGGCGGTCATACTTCACTCTTTGTATAATCTCTAGCTTCATCCCAAGAATGAAGTGCTTACAGAGGAGATTATCCACGCCATTCATCAACCCATCCGCTAATCCTTCCTTTCGGATCTGGGCATTGAGCTTCCTCCTTAGCTCTAGAACACGGGCATGATAATCCCTTATCTTCTCCTTCTCTCCTTGGGATAGCTTTGTGATATCGATCATGAGATTTGCATATTTCTGTTGTTCACCAAATTCTTTAAGAAAACTTTCAATTAATAAATTCCATGAGTTTTTCACATTATCACCTAGTATTTCAAACCACCTAAGGGCTGAACCATCCAAAAAGGTAGGAAAAAATTCAGTCCATTGTTCCCTTCTTATGAGGCCATTACAAATACAAGATCATTTAAACTCTTGAATGAAAGAGGAAGCATCTTCATTAGATTGGGCTGAAAAAACAGGAATCTTCCCCATTTTTAAATGTAACCGCAGTGAAATATCAACTCACAAGTACAATCAGTAAGACTTATGTGCACAAATAATTGTACTCACTACAATAGAAAGTGACTTTACACCTTTCTACAGTAAAATAGAAATGACCATGGTAAACTATGGTAAAACTTGTCTTACTATGGTAAAACCTGACTTTACTGTGGTAAACACTATTCACGGTAAAAAGTGAAGTTACTGTAGTAAATACTATTCACGGTAAAAAGTGAATTTACTACGGTAAATACTATTCACGGTAAAAAGTGACTTTACCATGGTAACAACTATCCACAGTAAAAACAAGGTTACCGTCCAAATGTTTTCTGACTAAGTGGGAATATCTCTCCATAAAATCCACCAACAAGGAATGGTCCCGGCAACGGAACCAAAATGTCATCACCAATCCGGCACTATGATAATTCTTCACCGGGAACTCCTCATGTTATGATTATTTACTAATGCACAGCTTTTAGTTTGGTGGATGTAATCTGGAAACACAACAACAAACATAACACAAGAATACCATAGACTATGATAAGAAGGAATGATGATAAATCTGAAATATCAGTGTAAATTACCATATCAACATGAAATTGTTACAATCTCACCCATGAACTACTTCAAGTGTTAGTGACTTCACTTGCCTTCCAATAATAACTATGGGAGAAACTTCACAATTACACCTCTTAATGCCTTCTTTAACACACTTTCAAAATGATGGCTTCCTTTACACACTTACTCATACAATATTTCTCACTACTTCCTTCTATGCTAAATGAGGGGGGTAGCCTCTTTATTTATATGAATTCATACTTATCCACCCTATCTCTAAGATAGGATAGGAAATATCTTCCAGCCAATCATATTCCATGCCTAAACTCTTGCCTTTACATGTAGGCTTATCTTCTAAGATAAGATAAACCTTATCATCTCACATGGGTTCCACCTTATTAGACTTTTTAACAAATAAAATACACAAAATATTTATGGCATCACTCTTTGTCCTTATTACAAATATAATATTTCTAATTCCTAATCATGTAGACCCTACTTCTCTACTTACCCAAACTTTGACATTTTAATATTACCGGACCACTTACGACAAATATTTACTTTTTACAACATTCCTATTGTACTTTGACTATTGCCGTACTCTACATTATTGGCGGCACCATACTGACGGTGTCGTTATCTTCTATTGGACGTCACTACTAATTATACTTAACAACATCTTATTCCTAATACATACATTAATAAAATAGAAATTACGAAGGAAAATTTTAATGTCAACAGGTCTCTCCATTAGTTATTGTTCCCAAGAAAAATGGTAAGTGGCGAATATGTGTTGATTACAAGGTAACTTAACAAAGCCACCAAGAAGGATTATTTTCCCCTGCCTTTCATTGACCAAGTTTTGGATAGTTTGGCTCGTAAGAAATATTTTTCTTTCTTGGATGGGTTTAGTGGGTATAATCAAATTAGTATTACCCCTGTTGATCAGGATAAGACTAATTTTATGTGCCCTTGGGGTACATTTTCTTACCGAGTCTTACCCTTTGGGATTTGTAATGCCTCTACTACATTTCAACAGGAAGTCTTTGCTATTTTTGCAGATCTTACTAACGAAGGTGTTGAGTTTTACATGGATAATTTCACTATCCATGGATCCACTTTTGATGAATCTTTTAGTATTCTAGAGAAAGTACTCAGATCGATGTGAACAACACCAACTATCCCTGAGTCATGAAAAATGTCTAATGATGGTTGATCAAGGAATTGTCTTCGGTCACCATGTTTCAGCCCAAGGTATACAGGTGAACCCCAAAAATATATCAGTCATCACCCAATTACCTACACCAGCTAATCAGACTGACATCAAAAGTTTCCTTGGTCATGCAGGTTATTACCGTCGATTCATAAAATATTTTAGTAAAATTTTTGCACCTATGTTCTCACTACTAACCAAAGATTGTGTTTTTGAATGGTCTCCTCAGTGTCACCAGGAATTCAATTCTATCAAAGAAAAGCTGACCATAGGCCCCTATATTACGTGGCCCTGACTAGGGACAACCTTTCCATATACACACTAATGCTTCTAATACAGCCATGGGCGCTGTCCTTGGGCAAAAAGACTCAAAAGATCATATTTATGTAATCTATTTTATTAGGAAAAATCTAACTCCTACGGAAAGGAATTACACTACTACAAAAAAATAATTCTTGGTTGTTGTCTATGCTTTGAATAAATTTTGTCATTACATCACTGGATATAAAAATCTTGTTTACACTGACCACTCTGCCATTCAATATTTGATGAATAAATTGGTGGTTGGTGGAAGGCTTATTTGCTAGCTACTCTTGTTGTAGGATTTCAATCTCACCATTATAGATAAGCCTAGGAAATTTAACATCGTTGCTGATTTTATTTCCAGATTAAATGTTTCAAGTAATGATGAAGCAATCCAGGACTAATTTCCTAACGAACACTTGTTTACTATCTTGACTAAGACTCCTTGGTTTGCTGATCTTGCAAATTATTTAACAATAGGGAAGTTTCATGCCTATTTTACTCATAAGGAAAGACAACGATTGGTTAAAAATAGTGCAACGTATAAATGGTGTAACAGATTCTTATTTAAATTTTGTCCTGACATGGTTCTTCGTAGGTGTGTTCAAGAGGATGAGTTACATGACATACTGCGAGCTTGTCATGATGAACCAGGCAACAGACATTATTCAGTAAAGAGAACAATTCACAAGATCCTTGGAGCAGGGTACTATTGGTGCATTCCCTCCATAGGGCTATCAAAAATTATGTTTGGTAGTGTGATGCATGGCAATGAATGGGAAAACCCACACTTTCAACGGATATGCCTCTTAATCCTCAGTTAGTTTTAGGACCATTTGAGGAATGGGGGATTGAATTTTTTGGACCATTTGATACTCCATATTCCGGGAAGAAGTATCTCTTGGTATGCACGGACTACGTTACTAAATGGGTTGAAGTTCAAGCATTGGCATCTACCAACGAGGATGTTGTTGCTGATTTTTTGTACAATCGGATATTACTTGCGATTTAGAGCACCAAGGGCCATTATATCTGATCAAGGTCCTCAATTTTTTTCAAATATGATTGAAGCTTTCTTGGAAATCTATAGAATTAGGCACTGGAAATCGTCACCCTATCACCCCCAATCCAATGGGAAAGTGGAGGTAACCAATTGAGAACTCAAGAATATTCTAACTCAAGAATATTCTAACTAAGGTGTTCAATGCCAATAGGAAAAATTAGGTACCAAAGTTTCCTGAGGCCGTCTGGGCCTATAACATGACCTGGAAAACAACTACTGGTTTTTCTCCCTATGAGCTAGTATTTGGGAACAAGCCATTATTTCCCATTGAGTTTGAATTGCGTACCTGGTGAAAAACATTGGAAGTTTGGGATTGATTTGGATGAAACACAACGCGAATGAGTGCTGCAGCTGAATAAATTAGATGAAATGTAAATGGAGGAACAGCAACAGATAGAAATTCTACAACATTAGTGAAAAACTTGGCATGATGCTCATATAAAAAAAGACATTTCTTGAGGGATAGTGGGTTTTACTCTTTGATTCCCGCTATCAATAGTTTAAAGGCAAGCTGCGTACATGTTGGTTGGGTCCCTGTCACGTAAATCAAGTGTTTGACAATGGCTCTATTCAATTGTCACCCATTGATGGAGACAAATGGACTCTTCTGGTGAATGGACATAGACTCCAGATTTATCACCACCCACTAGATAAGAAGACTTTCACTGATGACATTCTGTTACACATGGACATGCATGCTAAGGAGGCTCTTTACCTCTCGAACATGGAGTAATCAATATCTTGCGAATTCAATAAAGGAAGATGATCTTGCATTTGATCTTCTTCCCTTAGTAGTTTTTCTTATTGTTATTTTCAATAAATGCAGGAATTTTCATTATTTCTGTAGCCGTTAATCATGCTTCATCTCGAACTACAAGGCGTAAGAATCTATGGATATCAACCGACTAAACCTAGCATGGCTAAGTGCATCCTAACTTGCTAACATTATTTCTATATAAAAAACTTCCCCATGTACGCATTTATCATCATTACGCCATCATGAAATGATTGCTATATTTATTTTGGATCTCTTTCCAAATCTGGTTCCATGGATGATGGCATAAAAGGGGTAATGTCTCATAATCACCACATGCCTTGAATGTGTCGCATTCTTCAAGTCAGGACGGGTGGCACTCACTCCTCAACAGTGGGATATGTGCCGCCGCAAATATTTTAAATTCACACGGGTGGTTGGTCTTATTCACTATTTTTTTGCCGCCACCTTCGCTCGATTCTACGTTATCCAAGGGATATGGTGTAAAAATTTAATGCTTCTACAAATGCTTCTTACTGTTATTGTATGTGCATCAAGCACGATTAGTTCTATCAATCACTGAACAGGGAGTGGGGGATACACTTTGTTCTGGTTATTTTTGCTACCTGGTATTACTCACCTTCAGCTTCAGCATGGGACCATGAAAGAAATCGGAACCTGATTCACTGGACGCCTTACTCTAGAATGTTATGCTTTCAAAGATATTTCAAGATTTTGGATGGCTGGATTTCATTCGCCAATTTAAAGGTTTAGATGTAGGCATTGTGGAGGAATTCCTTGAAAATTTTGAGTCCACCTGTTCACAAGTTGGCGGAAGATGGTTTGAGGTTACCAGTCAAGTCGTTTCTGACCTATCTGGTCTGCCAGACTTTGGTTTAAAGGTTATGAAAAATGCTCCTCTACAAAGCTTGTTTGCTCTATTTCATAATGAAGGGGAAACATTCCCTGAAGTCATACTGAACCCCTTGGGTATCCAGAAGGGCATTAGGTGGATGAGTCTCCCTGGAATCTGGAGTGAAATAGCGAAGTGGGTCAACCGGTATTTCATATGCGATGGTCAAAATGAAATGCTAATTCACTTTAAGAAGGGATGTGTCAACTAGGCCCTCTAGCTAAATTTTCCTGAATACCTCGCAGACTCCATTATTAAAGTTTTACAGAAGTACCATTCTAGTGGAGGCAAGTCTATCATTAAACACTCAAGGTTGATTCATTTGTTATGCTCACATCAAGTCTTCTTTAGACCAAAGCGGAGGCTCAAGGGACTTGCAGTGGGAGAAGGGTCTAGACCAAAGCAATTTAAATCTAGTCTCTCTCCTACACCTCGGTCTACCCTTGTACCAGGCCCTTGCCCTTCATGTAACCAAGCAGAGCTAGTTGATACCCCCCCACACATGTGGATACATTTGGCACTCCGTGAGGTTCCATCCCCTTCCACTTCCAGCTCAAAATGCAAGTGCACCTCATCTTCGTCTTCTTCCATGCACCTACGGTCTCGATAGCTTAGTTAATTTTTGCAGTCTGGCGGTTCCTGATCAGAGACTTTTCCTGATGATACTACCTCCATTTGGGAAGAATAGCATGAGGAGACTCACCTGGCCGTTCTGGCACCTGCTATTCCTACATCTACAAAAATTCACCCTGTGGTTCCCGAAGAGCTTGGCGCCCAGGATGCATTTTCTCAAAACTATTTGGAGGAAATTGCGCTACTAAAATCTCAATTGTGAGGTATGGAAGAAATAAATGTTTTATTACAAACTGAATTTACACAAAGAACAGTAGAGAAGGTTCAGGAAATCACTTCCCTACATCTTGAAGTAAGTAGTTTGAAGCATCGGCGCGATACAAGTCTTAGAATCTTGGATCGATTCCATCAGTTATCCCTTCAGGAAAAATAATTGAGGAAGGAAAATGAGAAATTGAAAAGAGAAATGGAATCTATGCAAGAGGAAAAGCAAAAAGTGACATCTATTTTAGAATTTGTTTGTCCTTTGGCCATCAAGCTTCTATCCTATAGAAAACCCTCTCCAGTCTATAACATGTTTGTTTAAGAGCAATTTTATTCCTGGCAGTTGTTCCAATTCTGTTGTCAAGCTCCTCATGAAATAACCAATGGCACTAGTTTCTTATCAGTCTATATGTCCAGTACTCCTGAAATCCAAAATTTGCTTTGTGAATTCTACCTTCATAACATGATCGTTATAAATGTGCCTGATTTCTTAATCAATTTATTTGTGGGTGATTTCCAAATCAAGGCCTTTCATTCTACATTACGAAATCAGATCATCTGGGGTTAGCAAACAGACATTTTTAATCACACCGCTTAGTCCATTAGGTTCCACATCTTTCCAACTCATCACACTGATGTAGCTCTAAGAAAAAACTTTTGCTCACTTTACTATCAGGCAGGAATCAAGGGTAAACACTTCCTATATTTTCATTCAATGTGTCATGGAGTTTGAAAATTATAGTAAGGAGAAATTTGGGACAGCTTGGCAGGCATGTGATAGGAGGTGGGATACTTTTTGTCTGCCCTTGAAATGTAGGGAGGTTCTCTCTCCCCAATAACTTGAGTTAGAGTATGTACAGGGGCGATGCCCTCATCACCATTATAAGACAGACCACATAACAAACCAGCCAATAGTATAATGACGAATAGGCAGGCCTCCAAGTACATCCACCACTCCTTTTGAGCCTGCTCACTACCTGGCAGAACAATGCAGCCCAGTCAAATGAGATTTTCACAGCATGAGTAGATATTACTTCCAACACTCAGGGATGTAAGAACACCACCAAACAATATGCTGATCAATTTGAAGAATATGACATGGCTGAGAAGCTTGGTAGGTGGGAAAGATGAAGATAAGTTGCATAGCGACATGCAATACGTAAATTCAGGGGGAAAATTATGAGCGCATTGTTTAGCTCATTGCTATCATTTCTTCAAACTGAAAATACTCTTTTGATATGACTTATTAATACATGGGGATGTTTTTTGTAGTTATATCTTAGTAGGTTTGATGCATTTTCCTTGTTATATTTTATGAAAACCAATTATCACATGAACCTCCTACTAACTGTCTTTGTGAGATAAAATATGATAATGTGTGTAGGAAATGGTGGATGTTGCTGATAGTTATGGAACCCGAGTTCGGAGCAAGAGGCAGGAGACTATTTCCACCAAATTTGACCTATTAGTTGGGGCTTGATCCTAACTACCCATAGAAATTTATATGTTTTAATTAGTATTTGGTGGACAGTGATTAATGCCACCTGTTATGGCGTGCTTTGTAACTAACAGTACCTATATGAAGACTTTGTCTTCAGAACATAAGGGGAGCTACTTTTAATATACTGAAAAAGATTATCTGCATTCAGTTTTCGGGATTATTATTTACTGTTGATGTTATGAAACTTCTTCGGAGTTAATGAAAGTCATGACATTTTGAGAATCAAAGGGTGTTAATCCCTCTGTCCCAAGGAAGAGCAAGGGCCCACTCGACCAAGGAGATAAGAGGTTATTTTGAGTTTATTTACGTATACTGTTCTTTTATTGAATTCACTGCAATTGTTGTTTGAGAATCTTACATGCATGCTTTGATTGACTATACCTATTTTCTTCATTACCGCTTTCACTTAGAATAAATGTTTCCATTATGCAAATCTAGTTAACAAGTAATCTCGCTTTCTATTAAGCTTCATTTATACAGTTGGAATTTCATTTTTTAAAAAGTAGTGTGTGCATATTTCATTTTCCAGTAGAAGATTAGTTGTTAGTTTACTTTCATCATAAATTATTGAATTATGTAGAACTGTATTTAAATTTCATAGATTTGAATCAAATTTCCATAGACTAGTCACCAAACTAAGCAACCCCCAACAGACCCAACAGATAATTGGTTTCATTAAACTCCATTGCATATTGCCTAAGAAATAACCCTATTTTAGAATGATACTGACAGGAGATTATGTCAGTTAAATGATTGGAAGAATACAATGACCCATCAACCACCAAAAAATCTCCAACCTCTCGCCGAATTCTCCAATACCAACTAAATTTAATTTACCGACTACAATGGTCTATGATTGAAAAAACATGTGAAAAATTGATTCTAGAAATTTCTAAAGTCATCTATAAAAAGAGGGATTGTAATTTTTTTTACATGCAATAAAATTTGATTTGATTGTTTCATAGCACATCTGGTTTTAGTTTTAGTTTTTATTCTTATATATCTTCCCACCAATAGAGTGGTATCAGAAACTGGAAGATCGTGAGGGATTAAAGAATTTGATAGATCTCTCTTGAAGAAATATTTCCTTGGTAAACCCAACTAGTGAGAGGAAGATATCAGGAAAATAAAGAAATACATTCTAAAGAGATGGATGGCCAAAGGATACGTGGAAATCATGAGGCATACTAATTATTTAAATAATTCCAATAGGAAGGAGAAAATTTTGATAAGAGGAAGTGCCATGCTGGAGGCCTTTTCTAGCATAGTGTGGTAACATCAAAGTGCATGTTTTGGTTGTGCAATTTTTTGTCTAATTTTTTATTCTGATTCTATCTAATTGTGAGGTGTCATTTCAAAGTTTATTATTATTTTCTATGTTAAAATAAGCCTCCATTTAAAAATTTAAAGGTAGGAAAACACCCTAGCATAAGCTATAACAATATTCCATTTGTTGAAAGGAATATTAACTTGGTGGAGGAGGAGTGGTGAGAGGCCAAAGAATCATATACAGAGTTGAGCACCATTCATTTTCATCCATACATAAAATTTGTAGTTCACTTCATTAGTTGTAGTTTTTGCTTCATTAAGATACATTTGTGAATGTTCAACACCCTCCTTAGCTAATTGCATTATTGTTTCATGGTTTTTTTTTTCATTCAATGCTATCATATAAGGAAATTCTAGTAGATCATCTTCTTCTCTAATTGTAGGTCATATTTTTTGTTAGATCTAATTTTTATTAAAAATAATTCAAAAGTATGGAATTTAGTATAAATCAACCTACAGTACCAATATTTTTTGTCAAAAATTATGATACTTGGGATTTTAGAATTAAATTGGTATTTGATTCATGTGATTTATCATACATAGTTATAAATGGCTATACTGAACCACAAGATGAGATTACTTTGATTCTAGATGATGAGAATATTCTTAAATAAAATAGGAAAAAGAATAAGAGGGATTTATAGATCATCACACAAGGATTGGATGAATCAGTTGTTGGAAGGATCAAGACAGCTACGACAACCAAGTAAGCATGGGACATCCTAGAGACAACATATCAAGGTACTAGTAAGGTAAAAAATTCTAGATTACAAACAATTAGAAAAGAATTTGAAAATTTACAGATGAAAGATTCTGAGTCAATAGATCAATTCATATATTGTGTCATGGATTTGGTTAATCAAATAAGGAATATTTATGATGAGATAATAGATAAAAAGGTTGTAGAAAATATATAAGATGTTTGCCTAAAAAATTTGATGCAATTGTTGTGGTAATTAAGGGATCCAAGGATTTGACTAAATTTTATATAGATGAATTGGTTGGTTCATTGAATAATTATGAAGACATGATAAACATGAATGACGATACTTCATTAGAGAATGTATTCAAAACAAAAATGATATTTGGTAGAGGCAGAGGAAGAGGAAATCTAGGATTCAGAGGAAGAGGAAGATGAAGAAACAATCATCAAAGAGAAGAAATAAAGAGTCCATATCCAAGAGGAAGGATAAATCAAAATTCCAGCTCAAGGGGACACAATAACAATCAGGAATCACAAAGGTATGAAAAATCAAATGTGCAATGCTATTACTGCAAGAAGTATGGTCACTTTGCTAATGAATTTTGAAAGAAACAAGTTTATATGAGCAAGCAAAATGTAAACTTTTTTGAATTAATTCAGGGTATTTATTCATTACATGTCATGTAGCTCAGGAAATTTCTAGTAAAATTATTTTTTGGATAGTGATTGTAGTAATCACATGGCTGGAAATAAATATTTGTTTGAGAATTTGGATACTTCAGTTAAATCATAAATCAAATTGGGGAATGCTAATATAGTTAAAGCCATTGGAAAAGGTGTAATTAATGTGATAAAAAAACTTGGTAAGAAGACTATTTCCAATGTTTATTTTGTACCTTGTTTGAAGCATAATCTCATAAGTGTGGGAAAACTTATTCAAAAGGGTTATAGAGTTGTTTTTTAGGATTATTTTTGCATTATATTTGATATTTCCCCAAGTAACAAGGTGATTTCAAAAGTTGAAATGAAAAACAACAAAATGTTCCCACTTCGCATGAAAAGTAAAATGATGGAGGAGATTGGAGGAAGTTTCAAGTCATCAATTTAGGATCAAGCATGGGTATGTAATTTGAGGTATGGTCATCTAAACTTCAAAGGATTGTGTTTGTTTCCAAAAAGGGAAATGGTAATAGTTTTACCCCTATTGAAGCACCATTGAGTTTATGTGAAAGTTGTATTTTGGCCAAGAAGCATATAGATATTTTCTAAAGGAAATGCCATAGAGAGCTTGGGAACCATTAGAAATTGTGCATACATATATATTTGGTCCAATGAACACACCATCATGAGGGGAGCATTCATTTTCTAACATTCATTGATGATTATAGTAACAACAAACATGGGTTTATTTTCTCAAATATAAATCTAAGGCATTTTGAAAGTTCAAGGAATTCAAAGCATTTGTTGAGAAACAAATTGGCCTATCCATCAAGGTATTAAAATCAGATATAGGGGGAGAATACAAGTCAAATGAGTTTTTGGATTATTGCAGGTATTATGGAATATAGAAGCAGTTCACTACAAGATACACACCTCAGCAGAATGGTGTTGTTGAAAGGAAGAATCATAAAATAATGGAGATGGCAAGGAGTGTGTTGACTATCTAATGAATATTGGGCTAAAGTAGTAGCTTGTGCCATTTATATATTGAACAGGAGTCCAAAACATATTATGAGGAACATGTTTCCACAACAAGCATGGAGTGGTAAGAATCATAGTGTTTCTGATTTTAGAGTATTTGGGTTTACTGCATATGCACATGTGCCTAAAGAAACAAGGGGTAAATTGGATGATAAACGTGAAAAATGCATCTTTATTGGTTATGATGAACAATCTAAGGCATATAAATTGTTTATTCACATAACCAAGTAAGTCATTGTAAGTAAAGATGTTGTATTCAAAGAAGAAGAATCTTGGGATGGAAATATAGAAAAGAAAATTACAGGTACAATGGAAATGTCATATGAAGACCAAAAATTAAAAGGTTAAGGAGACCAAAGGGAACAAGGAGAAAAATATAATGAGTAAGGAGGAACATCAAAAGGAGAAAACTCACAAAACCAAGATGAGAAAGGAGAATTTTTTTCATTGTTTTCTTTAAGGATTTGATAAAATAGATAAGGGTATGTGCCAAGGAGGAATACCTGTTGTGATGGTTGGCTTAAAGGTCATTACAGACATTCTGATTTCTTGATCCAATGATGATTGTGAGAGCTTCCTTTTGGCTAGGAGGAACTACCTGAAATACAAAAAAAGACCACAAAAGAGAGTTAAATAATATATGATAGTAGACTACCTAGAGTATGCTAGATTTGGGAAGTGTGATACTTCCTAGAAGGAAGTCAATCCACTGTTTATAAATCAATATAAAATAACTTTAAAATGTAAATAAAAAATATAGTGCTAGCGTTCTAATTTGGGTACCTCATATTACTATCAATTTTGATCTAATTAAATACTAAGGTGTTGTGTAGGTAAAGGTTTCAGGTTTGGTTACGGGTAATGCAGGTGTTCTTTGGATCACAGACAGGGTCTTGGTAAATTTGGGTAAGGTTTTCTGGTTATTTTAGGTGGGGTAGGTTGGTTTCGGGTATGAAGCATTTTTATCAGACACAGTGACTGAAGTTAGTCAGGGTGACCGATGTCAGTTTAGGTATGGCCAATACACGTTTAGGGTGACTGATATCTTTCACTATGGAAAGTGGCAGGGAGTCAGGTGGAGGGTGTTTGGGCTCTCTTCTGTCTTGGAATAAAGAGTTAGAAAGGTCTCTATGGGGGAAGGTGAGGTGACAATTATTAGATAAGTGTGGTAAGGTTTTGAGTGAGGTTTGGGGTAGGCTAAGGTTTGAGTTGTTAGGTTGAGTTAACAGTAACAGTGACCAATATTGATTAAGGAGACCTATGTCGGTATAAGGTGGACCGATCATGGTTAGGGTTAACTGATGTCAGTGACTGTGGGGAGCTGGAAGATGCTATAGAATGAGTTTTGGGTCCTCTCTATGATTACAAAAAGAGTTTGTAGGGTGTTTTTGAGTTCTACATGAGGGAGGTGGATTTGGGATAGGTTTTATGAATTTTAGATTGGGTGTGAGTGGGTGGTTAATAAAGAGATAGCTGAAGGATAGATCTAGGTGGGAAAAATGAATAGATGAAGGAAAATAGAGAATATAACAAGTGATAGAGGAGAAACCAACTTAAATGGAGTTCAGAAGGGTTCTAAATGCTCGTAGTGGTGGAAAGGTGGTTAAAGATTCTGGTGAAGGTTGATCTATGGAATGGTGCTTATTGTTATAGCAATGCTTCCCAGAATTCTACCGTGAATTTAAATACCTTCGAATCAATATTGATGCTAGCTATGGCTGTCTAGATGTGTGAAAGGGCTCTGGTTCTTACTTGCATACAAATCTCCTTTGTTTAAAAACTTGAGAATGTGGCCAACCTCTCAAAAATGGTTACCAAGATGAATATATGGTAACTGACGATGATTTAGGGTCACTGCAATGGGTTTAGGGTCAACGAACATTGGTTAAGGTGAGAAATCCTAGGTTTACTAAAAATGCCAGATCTTGGCAATCTTTTGGGTTAGCTCTTGTCTATTCTCGTGGATAAAAATGGAATGTTATGGTTTTATGAGCGGTAATGTGGTTAGAGGGGGAATAGGCATGTTATTTTAGGGTTGCACTAAGTCTTAGTTCCATACGGTAGGTAGGACTAAGTCTTAGTTAGTTATGATGAGTGAATATTGAGTCCTAGTAAAACATAAACATGCTAAGAATATGTTTGTGATGACATGTCTAGGTGAGGTGTCTAGGTGAGGTGGAAATTAGTTTAATTAGGGTAATTAAATAATGAATGAAGTGAGGATGAGTATCACTTTAATTATAAATAATTAAACTAATATTAATGTGGGGTAAAAGGGTCATGGTTAGGTGAATATGTTTGAGTTGGCTATTCGAAAAGGGACAAAGGGGAGTGTTACCCAATTTTGGTGTCTAAATCTTTCCCATTTTTGTTTTGTAGCTTCTATTGGTAAGCGATGCTGACAAAAATAGGAAGTGATTGCCCCATGTGTGGGTGAAGGTGATCCCCCTCAAACTAGGCACTTATGAGGTGTAATACAGAATCAGTGAGTGGTTTGATAAATATGTAGGTGGTGAAGATAGGTGGGGAGGGGTTTGAGTATTGAGGGAAAGGGTGACAGTTAACGAGGGTAATAGGTAGTAGGCTAGGGTCAAAATCAGGTCATAGGTAATGGAAATCGAACACACACACACACACACACACACACACACACACACACACACACACACACACACACACACACACACACACACACACACACACACACACACACACGTATAGATTGCAACATGGTACCAGGTTGAAGATCTTACAAACTATACATCATCCAAGGTTGATAGGTTTATCCCAAAAAGGGTGAAGTAATTTAGGTATCCAAGGTATAGGAATAGTCTAGAAACACAACGTAGGTCAGGTACAGGAACATTTAGGTATGTTCTAGTACACCAAAGATTTGGTCGTTATAAACGTTATGACAATAGGAAAGGTATGGTTATTATACTAAAACAACATAGGTAACAACATCAAAAGGTATAGAGAGTGCATAAGGAAAATGGTCACACCAAGTAGGGTGGGTACAGGAAAATAGATAATGGCATGGGTAAGGCCAATGTATAGTTAAAATAACAACTCCTAAGATGCAACAAAGGAAAAGTAGGGATAGGTTGAGCTTGTAGGTATGGTTAATTGGGTAGAAACTAGGTGGATTAGGTATGATTGAGTCAAGGTCATAGGCATGATTGAGTGAGCTCACTTAGGCATGGTGGAGTCAGTAGGCATGATGGAGTCAGGTCCTGGGCATGGTTGACTAATGGTTTATGGTTTTGATTTAAGTTCCAAGTTATTGGTAACATGGGAGACAAATGGTGATGTATATGCATGTTATGGTGTAAATTTACAAAATTTGTGATATTATAGGAATGTGGAATGATTGACAAGATTTTTTGATGGTGTGATAACATGGTAGATATGTATGCTTGTATTAATTTCCAAGTGTTATGATAAATGGAAACTAATTAAGGATGAATGTTAATAGAAAACATGTGGAAAAAATGGGTTAGGGTAAAGAGTGGCGGAGCTAACCTCCAAGGGCCCCATGCCCTAGGAGTTCTACCTACATAGCCCTGACGAAAAGGGGCCTCAGGTTGATGTAATTATCCCATAAGCTAGGGAGGAATATAGTAAGGATAAGCGGATGGGGGGTTAGGTTTTAGGCCATTTGGGTGCATGGTTATTTAGGTAGGGCTAAATAGGTAAGGGAAAATGTGGGTCAAATGGGTGTGGGTAAATAGGTAGGGCCAGGTGTTGGGTCAAGGGCATGGGTAAAATAGGTAAGGTAATATTTCGGTTCCAATAGGTGTGGGTAAATAGGTAAAGTGGAATTTGGGTTATGGGTATGGATAAATAGGTAAGATAAGAGGTCGGGTCAAATAGGTGTGGGTAAATGGGTAAGGTGGGTTTTGGGTCATGGGTATGGATAAATGGGTAGGGTCAGATGTGGGGTCAGTAAGTGTGGGTAAAATAGGTAAGGTTGATTCTAGGTCATGGGAATGGGTAAATAGGTAAGGTAAGATGTCAGGTCAAATAGATCTAGGTAAAATAGGTAAGGTTGATTGTGGGTCATGGGTAGATAGGTAGGGTCAGATGTCAGGTAAAATAGGTATGGTTAAAATAGGTAAAGTGGATTGTGGGTCAATGGTATGGGTAAATAGGTAAGATAAGATCTTGGGTTAAATAGGTGTGGGTAAATAGGTAAACTAGAATTTGGGTCACGGGTATGGGTAAAATAGGTAGCGTGGGATATGGGTTACATACATGTGTCGAAGTCTTCGTCATGTATAGGAGAATCAATAGGTAATGCAGAAGTTGAAAGGTATGAGGTGGTAGAAAGAACCACCTAATCGATAAGGTCCATAATGAGTCCAACATACCAAATATTAGTTGATGAACATGAGACCTTGAAGGCGTTGCAGGCTTGACTATTATAAAGGTGAAGGAAGTGACATGATCATGAAATGTTACATGTTGGGGCACATCACTTGAGTGGGTAAGGAATTTCAGGGTGAAAAAGGTAATGAGGCAAGGATGGTTAGTTTGATGGTAAGATGAGTGTGAGGTAGCATGTTGACATGACAAGAGGTCTAGGATCAAAATAGGCAGGTCCATTGTAACACACTGAACTGTTGTTACTTCCTCCTTAGCATACAAGTGTTGATATGTGATTTCTGGTAAAAAGGATGGGTTCCTCGATTATGAAATCATGCTTGATATGTACTGTATTTTCTTGCAGATTGCAGATCTTGACTAAGTTGGAATATGATTGGGCTCTTTTATTTCTTTCATTTTGTATCTGAGTTTAATCTGATCTCGGAATGAATTATAGAGTTATCCATCTATAATACTTAACCTTGGATCAGTGGAATTGATCCAAGTATTGCTTTAAGTTTTTTCGTGATGAATTAAAATTATAGACCTTGAACAGGTTGCAAGGTCTAGAAGCATTGAATAAGTCAATCCCGAGTCTAACTCAAGTTGATCATGTGAAATGGATTGGTTCCCGATATCGAAGTATATCTGGAAAGGTCTCGATCGTGGACCAGGTAATAAACGGTTTCATACAATTTTGTAGCCTAAGGCAGAACAGGAGCTAACCCTGTTCAAGAATGTATGATGTAGGTCTTTTTCTGAGCGTAAGGAATGTAGACCTAACCGGAATTATTAATGATTAGTAACCTAAAACTAAACTTAACCTAGGGGTTAGATTAGTGTTAATCTAACCTAGACCTAGGTTAAGTGCTAATGTCCTAAGTTAGTATCTATGTTCTTTGAAGTTAGAATAATTATTATCCTAAATTATAACCTAAGTTACTAACCTATTTATGAGCAAGAATGTAAAGGGACCTATGGAGGGGTGCGAACCATGGGTGGCGTTTTCTATGTTATTTAATGCAAAGGATAAGTATGAAGGACAGGCATTGGCGGAGGTTCTAGGAACAGCTAACCTAAGCCGACGTGGCAGTTCGCCAAAACTAAAAATGGTCTTGAAATTCTCTCTGTCTATCGCCAACTTTGGCAGTCGGTGGCAGTTGAGTTTAAGCGGGAAAATTGGAGTAAATGCATTCAATGAGCTTGGAAGTCGAGCTCGGAACTCGCGAGAAGGCATGCAAACTGGAAGTTTGTTGGTTTGTTTGGCTTATCGCGAATTTCGGTTTTCCTTCTGCCTGTTCACTGGTTCTTCGTACCAGTCTTATTGGAGTTGCATGGCAAGTATGAGGGTATCTAGCTCTTTTCTCTGGCAAGGAAAATATATATGTTATGGAGATAGCAAAATTTTTTTGGTCGCTCTAACTTGGAAAAGGAAAAGGAAGTCCGAGCTCTTCCAGTGGTCTGCTTCGGAATTTTGAGCAAAAAAATCCAGGCATGTTAGGCCCTAACCTTTAAAAATCTTGCTGTCTTTCAAGTGATTTCATTAGAACAACTCTGTTCAAATGTTTTGAGAAAATAGATGATTTTTCTTATGGTTGTCTGGTGTGATTTTTGCACTGTATCTTCTTGTTGGAATGACTTGTCATTTATCCCTTGATAGGTGTTTATTATTTTCGAACTGTGGCTTTGTTTCTTTGTGTTTGCATTCTGGCTTAAATATACGAAATATATGAAAAGTAGGAATGCTCGGCCTGATTCGGCGATAGCTCATAAATTATTCCTGTGAAGGGTATAAGCCACTGTTATGATCGTCAATTTTTAGTCGTCGACGCTTGTTGTTGATACTAGCCGTCAATACTGGTTGTGGGTACTCGCAGAAAAGAATACTGTTGGAATTTTGTTGACTGCTCAGTTTATATTGAACCTTTGTAGCTCTGTTGTGGTTATTGATGATAGTGGCTATTGATACTTGTTGGGTTTCGTTTCGTCTTTTAAAAAAAATTTGGGAAGAGGTATCTTACTGTGTTACAGTAATTCTTTATGACTATGCCGGAGATGTTTTTCCCTTACTTTGTGGTTATGGGTTTATACCCGTTAACAGTATGCAATATATATATAGGTTTATATTTGTTATAATCAGTATGACTCTGTGGAGTTCATTGAATGATTTATATATATATTTGAACCACTGTTCAAGTTAAATATAATTGAATATTGGTATTTGATGTGCCAGCGACTTAAGGGAATAACATGTATTTCGTCCTCTGTTATTTTTGTAAGAAAACCTTCGTATCGCAAGGATTTTGTGGTACAGATTCTTTAAGTGTATTTTTACATCGACATTCTATGCAAATTTGTGAAAATAATTGGCAAGGGTTCAGTCGGATTCCTTGTTTTGAATCAGTAATTAGATTTGCTTTGTCTGATTTTTATTATGCACCGTTGATGGACTCAGATGGAATCATATGCAATTATTGGTCTGGTTACTCTTGTTCGGATTCAGTTGAATTCTTGGAAGGTAACCTGTATTTTAGTCTCATATTGAACCTGATTTTTGGGACACTGTCGTTTTGTCACTGTTTGAGTTCCTTGAGTATGGATAATTATCATGTGTCCTGGCTCTGTTGAAGTGAGTCGCGGATACCATACTTTAAACTTGAATGCGCCCAGGTGAGAATAGATATGCTATATTCCTTTCCTTTTATTCCAGTCCGATTGAGACTGAGTATGTTTCGGAAATTTTGTGTGATTGTCTTGGCATAGTCTTAAGGAAACATCAAATTGCTTAATGCAATGAAGTCTGTTGTTGATTGTGATATACTAGAGGTTCTTTGATTTCGAACTTGGGTCGAAAAGCCTTGCTGTGTATAAAAAGGGACTAGAATTGGGCTATAGGTTGATATATGGGATTGTAAGCGTGTTTGTCTTCTATTGCATAACTATCCTACCTTGAGTTGGACTGATCTAAAAGCCGTCGACTGCACCTCGACAGGAGTTTTTGCTGTGTTCGATTTTTATTAAGACAGTGATTCTTCTTGTGGCTTGTCGGAATTGTTCATATACTTACCAGGTGAATGCTTTCCATATGTGGAGACGGTACAGTAGTGAACTTGTGTGAAAGGAAGCGTAAATGATTTTTTTCTTTCTCTTCTATTATTTTTAATACATGTTGATATTTATCTAACAGTAGGAGCTGTTCTTGTAACATATTAGATGTACTCAAGAGTTGTTATGCTATTTCTTTTTCGGATGAATGGAACGATCTATCCAATGTTGCTGATATTGGACTTCAAATGGTTGTTTAGCATACTTTCGTTCTTTGATTCTTAATATTTGATGAAATATTTGAGAAAAGTTTAGGACTATTCTGTAACAATGATAGAGTTACACAATTGTAGTCATTTTTGTAGTACGAAGGCATAGTTTGAATGTGTTTACTTGTTGGGTTAATCGATCTCATTTAAATAGGGTGTTTAATGAAAACAATTGACGGATTGCAATTGTTTTAAAAGTTAGTGCTTATCATGCTCAGTTCATCGAACTGACTCATGTTTACTATTTTTGCAGATGGTTGCCGTAAGTGGTAAAAGCAATGCAGATCTGACAGGATGATCAGATTGTTTAATTTGATTTATAATGAATTACAACTTGATTTTCTAAATGTACTAAATGAGGAAAGATGTTCCTTTTCCGTTGAGCATTGTATCAAGTATGCTGAATGCCTAAAATGTATTTGTATAGTTCTGAAAGGAATGGAAATAAGTATTTGATACTTATGTGTTGTATTCTTAATTCTGATAGTTGACCTTCTTCAGTTTATATATCAAGAGTGGCAATGTTATCTTTGTGTAATTTGGATGCTTTTGTGATTGTCAATAAAAGCTTAAAGAGGAAATGTGATTGAATTCTTATGAGTGATTAGTAGTTCTAATTGGATCTATCGAAAGCAAAATTGAATTTTAAATCATTGTCTTTTTAAAAGATAGGGTTAAAATGAACCTAAGCAGAACACTAATCAAGCTGAGGTAAATTACTAATCCCTAGTCCTGAGTATGACAGGAAAACTTTAAATGGGATTCTTAACGATTTATATCTTTATACTAATAAGTATGATATAAATTCAGTTAAGAGAACTGAAATAAATCTAATGGGGTTCAGATGACAATCTCATACGAAGGTTATGAGTTATTGTCCAATTCTGTTGTTTCAGAATCATGTATATTCTAATAACTCCTTGATGAGACGTTAACCTCAATATCTCCACCATGCAATGGGCTTTATTGAGGAAGGTTATCTTAAGACAAAGAATCCAAAGAACGGGAAAGGCTAACCTTAGGGGAAAAGCCTTTGATGTAATTAAAAACTCAACGTGCGTAACGCATATTTTTATTAAGTAGATCTTTTCGAGGTGGATTTAAAGGTTGACGACACAAGTCAACTACAGGGTTGTACCTCTGAGAAGATTAGGATCTTCTCGAAGTTACAACAATGCAGGTGACTTATGACGACACCCTTTGCATTAATCGCTAAGATTTACACTTTGATCTTAGACGAGTTACTTTGGGACCAATTAGGAATGTGGCCATGTTATAAGGTTGCCTAGGAGATTCGAGGTATCATGACACACTGGTTTAACTGTAGGGTTGAACCAGTATGTCACCGTATCCCTAATCCTCGTGGGCATCCAAATAACATTATCACCTTGTTAATCTGTCTCCGAGTGATTAAGTTGTGAGAGGAAGGACTGACAGGAGTCGGTATAAGACATTCTATATAACATAAGAATGGGGTGAAGGGCGTATTCCAGATTGACGAGTATGCCGTTAAGGAATACGAGACATAAATAGTATGTTTCAAATCTTTGGCAAAAGTATCACAAGCTACTGACTGCGTTGTCCTAATTCACCTAGTCTAACGGATGAGATGCCGATGAATGATGGTAACAATTATTCAGTTAGGTTCCTTGGACAGAGCATTCTGAATTCCCAGAATAGGGAAGAGAACCGCACGAGAGTAAAGCGTTAAATAAAAACACCAACTCTTATTACTCATGAATAGATCAGTAGGTTACCAAGTCATGGAACGAATAGATCGAAGGTACTCCGAGTCATTACAGCTGCATATGGTTGTCTGTTATAAGAATGGTTATTTGATTTGTGAATTCTAAATTATGTATTTAGAACCAGGATGCAATTATCAAAAAAAAAAATTCACTTGTTCTAAGGTATAAATTGAGGATGTTACATCTTGGTATCAGTGCCTGCAAGGTTGCAACCCACTGGACCTATTAGTGTCCATACCCTGATCCAAAACCTGAACTACCCAATAACCCCAAATGGTTAGAACTAGGGGGACCGTACCCAACAAAACTCCACCTGACAGGAGGATCCCCAATAACCTTCCTACCAACTTGATGAGATCCTTGCTCCCCTGTTGGACCCCAGAAATCGCTTAGATGTACCCTGAACAGCAGGTGATGGGAAATGAGGAGGACTGAACAAGCTGACAATAATAATCAGCACCCTTTCCTGAGGAAAATCCCAACATGGGTGACCGATGTTAATGCTGGGAATGCACCTGTCTAACCAGCCATCAAAAAGGTCCCCCACGCCTTGTCTATACAGAACTCACTAATGATATAAATTGACGGATCAAGTCCACACTAAGTATGACTGGCACGCACATCTCTGAACCCACATGGAGTCTAGAACATGGCTTGTGTGGTGAATGGAGAAGTACGGTCACTTAGCAATAAGGAACTTCGGTCAGAGGAAACCAAAGCTATTTGGGGAGCCAAATCGAACTTTGGCCCACGAAGCATCTTCGTGGTGGGATGGCCGTAAAGCTCCTACTAAACATCTGATGAGACCAATATTACTACCCAGCCCAATTTAAAGGCTATTTTAGGCAACGTTGGCTGCCACAACTTGACTCACCTAACATATCAGAAAATGACTCCATTTCATGAACTTAGCTTCAAGGGAATTCATAATTTTAACTGAATACTGGGAGTGGTTTACAAAACTCCTCAAGTATGTAACCGCAGTATCAAACTAGACGAAAAGTTCAGAATACGGAAATTCACACAAAGAGAGATTGAGAGCCGTGATAAGGGGTACAGGTCGATGTTCACAGTCCAACCACTGGTGGGATAGGAGTGGTGTTGAAAAGGTCCAGCTAAGGCAAGCACCAGAAATTAAAGGCTATTTCTGCCCATAAGGAGGAAGTGCGGAAGAAGAGCTCCAAATCCCTTCCTCAACCTGGGTCTTGCAACCCAGATCAAAGGACTCATGGAAAAAGTTTGGAAACAAGAGTAAGTCTCCAGGAGATAACAATAAGAAAGCAGTAACTCACTCTCCCACTCTGCTGGAAATGTAAGGGATAATTTTGTTAAAAATACCCAACTCAATCAATGGGCAGAAGCTCAGACAAGAAGGACAGCGTTGACAATTCACAAATTCACTGGAGGTAACTTTGAGCCTAAAAAGGACACGCTGTATTTTTTCTTGCTATAGGTTGTGGCACCTCTAGACTCACTATCGGTTAAATCAGTGCCCTTTGAAGACTAGTATTGATCGTTCCAATCAGATAGCGGTAAGATACATGCTGCACCGATATCGGACAAGCAAGCTGCCTAGTTTATCCTAACTCCTGCTCTATCCACCGAACGGGTAAGTTATTCGGCACCACATCGCTGTCACCCTATTCTTTTTGATACAGGAGCTAGCTGAATGTTTGAATATCTAATGGCCCAACCCAAGGCTTCAACAAACTTAATCAGCCTGACCCAAGGCCGCAACAAATGGATAAATCTTGTCTCTGACCCAGTATGGTAATAATTACCAACCATATCGGCCCGAGTATCAAGGCCGCACCGAACCAATCGGCCTGACCCAAGGCAGTCGCAACCACTTACCTAACTTTTCCACGGACCCAAGGCCGCATCCAACTATGTCGGCCCAACCTTTAAGGATCGTATGACATTGTCATTGGCCCGACCTAATTGGTTGCAGCTGACCAACCATCAGCCCAAAGGTAAGACTGCTATGCAAAGAACATAAAATGTTTAGACAATCAGCCTGACCCACGCTGCAGAGATTCAATCGGCCTGACCCACGGCTGAAATTTCAGTTAGACCAAACGTGCCCAACCCATGGCCGCTAACAAACCAAGGCAGCCAGACCCACAGGATGTACACCATTTACGTACCTCGACCAATACCACAGATTATCTGAATCTATCCACCCAGAATGTAGCTGATTTTTTCATGTTTTAACATGACTTCCCTACTTGAATTAATCCGCCACCCAGTTTTAGGGATGTTCTTAGACCGAGACCGGAATTACCAGGGTTACCACCCAAGAGAGAACCAACCACTTGGTACCATTGAACATCAAGCCTAAATGAACTGGTACCTATATCGTTATATTCCCTGGAGCTAATTCGGATGCCTTGGATACTAGGAGTATAGTCGAGCCTTGTTTCGATAAACAGTCGACAAGAACTTTTGTCTATGAAGGACTTATTACACCAAGCTGTTTCAAACCTTGGGGAGCGCCTGGTTGCACTACTACATGTTGTGACACGTGATGTCTGGAACTATTCAAATATGATACTTACCCACACCATCTGTGTACAGCATCTCACCATTGATTTACCCTAAAGGTTAATTTAACCTGTAATTCATCGGGACGATGAATCTTCATAGTAGCCTCCATCTGTGTAACACCCTGAACTGTTGTTACTTTCTCCTGAGCATACAAGTGTTGATATGTGATTTCTTGTAAAAGGATGTGTTCCTCGATTTAGAAATCATGCGTTGATATGTACTGTAATTTCTTGCAGATTGCAGATCTTGACTGAGTCAGAATATGATTAGACTCTTTTATCTATTTCATCTTGCATCTGAGTTTAATCTGATCTCAGAATAAATTATAGAGTTATCCATCTATAATACCTAGCCTTGGATCAGTGGAATTGAACCAAGTATTGCTTTAAATTTGTTCGTGATGAATTAAAAAATCACAGACCTTGAACAGGTTGCAAGGTATGGAAGTATTGATTTAGCTAGTCAGGAGTATGACTCAGGCTGAACTTTTGAAATAAATTGGTTCCCGATATCGAAGATATATCCGGAGGGTCTCGATCATGGACCAGGTAATAATTCGGTTACATACGATTCTGCAGCCTAAGGCAGAACAGGAACTAACCCTATTCAAGAAGGTATGATATAGGTCTTTTTCTGAGTGTACAGAACGTAGACCTAATTGGAATTATTAATGTTTAGTAACCTAAAACTAAAATCTAACCTAGGGGTTAGATTAGTGTTAATCTAACCTAGACCTAGGCTATGAGCTAATGTCCTAAGTTAGTATCTTTGTGTTATGTGGAGTTAGAATTAGGTGTTATCCTAAATTCTAACCTATGATTCTAACCTAACTATTGAACAAGAATGTATGGGGGCCTATGGAGGGGTGCGAACCTTGGGCGGTGTTTTCTATGACATTTAATGCATGGGATAAGGATGAAGGACAGGCATTGGCAGAGGTTTTGGGAACGGCTAACTTGTGCCGACGTGGCAGGTCGCCAAAACTAATAATGAACTTGAGGTTCTCATTTGACTATCGCCAACTTATGGCGGTCGGTGGAAATGGCGTTTGAGTGGGAAGGTTGGTGTAATTGCATTCAATGAGCTCTCAGTAGACAAGCTCGGAACTCACGTGAAGGCATGCAAATTGGAAGTTTGTTGGTTTGCTTGGCTGGTTATCACAAATTTTCAGATTTCCTTCTGCCTGTTCGCTAGTACTTTGCACCAGTATTCTTTGTGTTGCATGGCGAGCATGAGGTTATCTATCTCTTTTCTCTGGCTAGGAGAGTATATATGTTTTGGAGATAGAAAAATTTTGTTGATCGCTCTAACTTGGAAAAGGAAAAGGAAGTCCTGAGCTCTTCCAGTGGTCTACCTTGGAAATTTGAGCAAAAATACAGGCATGTTAGGCCCTAACCTTTAAATATCTTGCTGTCTTTCAAGTAATTTCATTAGAACAACTCTGTTCAAATGATTTAAGAAATTAGATGATTTATCCTATGGATATCTTGTGTGATTTTTCTTGGTACTCGTATCTTCTTGCTGGAATCGAAATTGTCATTTATCCCTCTGATGGGTGTTTATTAATTTCGAACTGTGGCATTATTTCCTTGTGTTTGCATTTTAGATTGATTATGCGAAACATGTGAAATGGATGATTGCTCGGCCTGATTCGGCGATGAGCCCATGAATCGTTCCTGTGATGGGTATAAGACCATTTATTGTTATGATTGTCGATTTTTGGTCGTCGACGCTTCTTGTTGATACTAGCCGTCAATACAGGTCGTGGGTACTCACAGAAAGGAATACTGTTGGAACTGTTTGTTGACTGCTTCAGTTTGTATTGAACCTTTGAAAGCCCTGTTGTGGTTTTTGAGTGACAGTGGCTAATGATACTTTTTGGGTGTCGTTTCTGTCTTTTTAAAAAAATGTTTGGGAACAGGTAACTTATTGTGTTACAGTAATTCCATATCGACTCATGCCGGTAGTTGTTTTTCCTTGTTACTTTGAGGTAACGGATAGCACGACCTCTTTTATTTTACCTTCATGTATGTAAGAGTATATGTAGGTTTATACTCTTTGGATGAAATTCAGTACGTTTCTTTCCTGTGCCATCTTGTGCGAAAATGTTGGTAAGGGTATCGTTGGATTCTTTGTATTTGGAAATTCAGTATTCTAGTTTGTTTTTGCCTAATTACAATGTTGCCATTTGTTGTGCACGGATGATTTATCATCTTACATTATTTTGGTTACTGATTTGTTAGGACTCGGTTGAGTTTTTTTGACGGATGGACAGTCGTAACTGTTTCAATTAGGACTATTGTGGTTATCCTGATTGTTTGACCCTGTGGAGGGTATCTTGCTTACTTTTGGCATTCTGTATAAGCCTGAGATTTCGTGTAAAAATTATTTTGGCAAGGGTTGAGTCGGATTTCTGTGAATATTTTGACATCTTGTATATTGGCTTAATGAGTTAGGTCATGGATATTTATTATGCACCGTTGATAGGCTGCAGATGTAATCATATAGCAATTACATTCGTTTTTAAATTGAATGACTCTGTTTGGAGTCAGATTGAATGATCTTGGATTTGTTTAACTCACTATTCATGGTTAGATCATAGATGAATTTTAGAAATTGTTGTTCCAGCGACTTAAGGGAATAATATATATTTTGATCTCTGTTATTCGTAAGAATACCATTGTGTCGCATTGGCAAGGGTTCAATTGGATTCTTGTGTCCTGAAATCAGTGATTAAAATGAGTCTTGCCTGAGTTTTATATTTGTACACCATTTACTGTGTCCAGGTGAGGAATACATATGGCAATCATTTTTCATTCCACTGTTGTTCGGGTTCAGTCCGAATTGTGACTGAAGTTAACCTGTATCAGAAATTTTGCATCAGTTGAGAACTTGACTTGTTATACTGTTGTTTGATATTGGGAACATCAAATTTCCTGATGTAATGAAGTATGTATCAAGTAACGTGATCGCTGTATAAGTAAATCGTAGAGTGCTCTTTGATTTCAAACTTGGGTCGATACAGTACTAGATGTATGTACAGAAAGGGACTATGCATTGGGCTTCTAGATTTACTATATTGGATTGTAGGCGTGTGTGTGTTACGGTATGCAGTAAGGTAATCTCTGCATGGTCTTATGGAAGCATCGGTATTACTGATCTATAAAGCCTGTTGTTGACCAGGATATACTAGAAGTTTCTTGATTTCAACTTGTGTCGAAAAGCCATACTGTGTATAAAAGGAACTAGTATTGGGCTTAAGGTTGATCTATGGGATTGTTGATGTATTAGCTACTATACATGAGTTTTTGCTGTGTTCTTTTATTTAACATAGTGATTCTTCTTGTGGCTTGTCTGACTTGTTCGTATACTTACCAGATGAATGTTTTCCTTATGTGGAGACGGTACAGTAGTGAACTTGTGTGGAATGGAAGTGTGAATGATTGGTTTCTTTCTCTTCTATTACTTTAATACATGTTGATATCTGTCTATTAGTAGGAATTGTTCTTGTATCATATTAGATGTAATCAAGAGTTGTTATGATATTTCCTTTTCCTGATGAAAGTAACGATCTGACCAATATTGCTGATCTTGGATTCAAGATGATTGTTCTGGATACTTTCGTTCTTTGATTCTTAATATTTGATGAAATATTAGAGAAGTGAGTAAGACTATTTTGTAACGATGATGGAGTTACACATTTGTAGACATTTTTGTATTACAAAGGCATAGTCTGAATATGTTTGCTTGTTTGATAATTGATCTCATTTAAACAGGGTGTTTAATGAAAACAATTGATGGATTGCAATTGTTTTAAAAGTTAGTGCTTATCATGTTGAGTTCATCGAACTGACTCATGTTGACTATCTTGCAGATGGTAGCCGTAAGTGGTAAAAGTAATGCAGATCTGAGAGGATGATCAAATTATTTAATTTGATATCATAATGAATTATCAGCTTGATTATATAAATGTACTGTATGTGGAAAGATGTTTCTTTTCTATTAAGCATTGTATCAAGTATGCTGCTTGTCATAAAATGTAATTTTATAGATTTTGAAAGGAATGGAAATAAGTGTTTGATACTTATGTGTTGTATTCTTATTTCTGATAGTTGACCTTCTTCGGTTTATATACCAGAATGGCAATGTTATCCTTGTGTAATTCGGATGCTTTTGTGATTGGCAAGGAAAGCTTGTAAGGAAATGTGATTGAATTCTTATGAGTGATTAGTAAATCTCTATATTGGATCTAGTCGAAAGCAAAATAGTGAAATTTAAATCATTGTCTTTTTAAAAGATAGGGTTAAAAATGAACCTAAGCAGAACGCTAAACAAGTTGGATTAAATTACTAATCCCTAGTCATGAGTATGACAGGACAATATTAATTTGGATTCTTAATCATTTATATCTTTATACTAATAAGTATGATATAAATTCAGTTTAGAGATCTGATATAAATCAAATGGAGTTCAGATGGCAATCTCAAGTGATAGGTTATGAGATATTGTCCAATTCTGTTGTTTTAGAATCATGCATATTCTAATGACTCCTTGATAAGACCATAGACCTTAATAACTCCACCATGTAATGGGTTTTATAGAGGAGGGTCATCTTAAGACGAAGAATCCAGGGATTGGGAAAGGCTAACCTTAAGGGAAAAGCCTTTAAAGTAATTTAATACTCAAAGTGCTTAACGCATATTTTTAGTGTAAGTAGATCTTTTCGAGGCGGATTTAAAGGTTGACGGCACATAAGTCAACTGCAGGGTTGTACCTCTGAGAAGATTAGGATCTTCTCGAAGTTACAACAATGCAGGTGACTTATGGTGACACCCTTTGCATTGATCGCTAAGATTTACACTTGTGATCTCGGATTAGTTACTCAGGGATTGATTAGGAATGTGGTCAGGTTATAAGGCTGCCTAGGAGGTTCGGGGTATCTTGACACATTGGTCTAACTGCAGGGTTAAACCAGTATGTCACCATATCCCTAATCCTCATGGGCATCCATATAACATTATCACCTTGTTAATCTATCTCCGAGTGATTAAGTTGTGGAAGAAAGGACTGACAGTAGTCAGTGTAGGACATTCTATATAACATAAGAATGGGGTGAAGGATGTATTCTAGATTGATGAGTATGCCGTTAAGGAATACGAGACATAAACAGTATGTTTCAATTCTTTGGCCAAAGTATCGCAAGTTGTTGATTGCGTTGTCCTAATTCACCTAGTCTAAGGAATGAGATGCCAATGAATAATGGTAACAATTATTCAGTTAGGTTCCTTGGACAGAGCATTCTGAATTCCTAGAATAGGGAAGAGAACTGCAAGAGTGAAGTGTTAAATAAAAACACCAACTCTTATTACTCATGAATAAATCGGTAGATTACCGAGTCATGGAATGAATAGATCGGAAGTAATCCAAGTCATTACAGCTGCATATGGTTGTCTGTTATATGAATGGTTATTTGATTTGTGAGTTCTAAATTATGTATTTAGAACTAGAATGCATTTATCAAAAAAAAAAAAAAATTCGACTTGTTCTATTTTCTAAAATGAGGATGTTACATCCATATCAAAAAGGTCATATTTTTCTTCTTTTTTATTTTTGTTTTTGATAGACTGATCGATGCAGGAAGTCTATGTGGGATGGGTATATGGTCTCCTTGATGTCTTCACGAAGCTTATCGATGCGGAAAGCTTTTGAATATTGTGGATAATATTCTTTTGATGATAGACTATGTACATGTATTAGGATTTTCATAGCTGTCCTTCGAGGGAGTAGTCTATTTATAGCAATGAGATAGAAAGAAGAGATGTCCTTTTTGAGGAATTCATATTTTTACTTAAAAGTTTGACTTAAGGAGATCAATCCCATTTTTTTAATATTATTTTGCTTTGTATATGTTTAAGTCATGGACAAGACTATAGAGGAATATTGGGCCCTTGTGTAGAAGACAAGATTGAAGTGTACACAGGTTAACCATGAAGGTAGTATTTGAAATGATGAATGACCATGGGATTCCATCTTGGAGAAGATGAAAAGTATCCATGAGGATCATGCCATGAGTAGAGTCGTGGTACTCATATTGAAGGTAAGGTTGAAAAAGGTTATGTGTAACCACATGATTCTTATTTTATTCGGTGATCCTTCAAACAGGGAACATGTTAGGTGGGTGATGCTCAAAAGATGAACGTTCAGTGGATATAAGGTTATATATGACTTGATTCAACAAATGAAAGGTCGAAGATGCAAGCCATTAAGGGGCTCAGGTTCATGTTTACCTTCAAGTGAAGATAGATAATAAGCAACGAATTCATAGGTATGAGTAGTGATATAGGGTCCTAGTGGTTTTTTTAAAATGATACTTTAACAACCATAGTCAAGGGACAACAATTCCCTCATCTTTAATGGGAGAGGTTTCCTTATTAAAAGTAAGCAACAAAACTTATGTACAAATGTACAAATTTCAAAGTGTGGATTCCTGATACTTTGAAATTTTTTATGCCCAAAGATCATCAATACGAAAGAACTGAAGAATTAAGGAGATGAGTGAGGAAGAACATAACAATACCTTCAGAAAATATAGATAGAAAAGTATAACCTTATAAGTATTGAGCTGAGAAGATGTAGAATAGAATCATTCACTTTCAAAGTAGATATAATCTCATGGAAACAAAGTTCTTGAAATCATAGAAACAAGAACACAAAGTTTCTTAACATCAAAGATGGATGATTCATGGAAAGGAGTAATAGAGGAAGAAAAGGGAAAACTTTTGTATTGATTAATTTGAATCTATTACATCTACAAAGTACCAGGATCCAACCCTAATAATGGCATGGAGAAGCCATTAAATAGCTTCCAATAATGGTTACATTCGGTTATAAAAATTATGGAACTAATTCAAGAAACTTACGTCTGCACTTCTTCAATGCCTCGGCCATTTCCATACCTGGCAAAAAAAACCAGATGCATTGAATTGCAGCCATTAATCCTGCCTTTGCAAAATTTAAATTTGACCCATCCATGTGGGAAAGAATTAAACAAAGGTAGGCCTGGGGATGCCTTTTGTATTTTGTGCCTCCTAAAGAAATGGCACTTTGGAAAATTTTGGCCTACCCACCTGCTTTTGATATGGGCTTGACATGAGGCCTTTATTTCGTGGCGATGGAGCCACGGGTCACTTTATACTTGTACCTCTTTTCAACAAGGGCTCAAAAACTCAAATTACTCCACCGACCTGCCTTCCCTCTTTAAATTTTCAATGGAATCAAAAAAAAAGAAGGGCTCGCCCCCTACTAACGATTGAAATATGGCCACGTGTCCCTTTGTAGGCCAGTTTAGTGTTTTTGTGTTTTTTACTACGTCCATTTCATTTGGTGGGGCCATATGTCTGACCTTGGACACGTGGAGGACTAGCACAAATTTGGGACCTACCTCTAGATTTTTAATTTTGAAGTTACACCAACCTGACACATGGAAGCTTCCATAAACTCTTTTTTTACTTAGCCTATTCAACAACCGGCTCTACCCCTTCTTTCACTCTTACCATGTGGTGAGCTCACACACATTTTGAGACTCGCTCTTGATTCTTCCTTTGAAGCTACACTGAAGAGGCATATGGATACTTGTGCTGATTCGGCCTACCACCCACTTGACTTTTATTGAACCCTAGACACGTGGAGAGTTAGCATTCATTTGAGTTTCTGCTTTGGATTCACCCCTTGAAAGGGTGCCAAGCTGATGTGTGGATCCTTCCGCCGGTCCTGGAATCTCCTTTGACTTTGACCACACAACGAGTTGGTGCTCATTTAGAGATTAGACCTTTGGTTTCACTTCTAAAATTGTGTCATTGAGGAAAGTGGAGGCTTCCGTCGACCCTATTTGTACTTAGCCAATTTAATGACCAACTCTTCCCCTTCTTTGACTCTGACCACATGAACGGATGACACAAGTTTAGGGAAGTGCCCTTGGCTTCAAACCTTGAATTTGTGCTAATGAGACACGTGATGCCATCCGCTGAACCTTCCATACTTAGCCGATTTGGGCTTGTTTTTTCTTCATTTTAGACCTGGGACACGTGGAAATCCTACGCTTGTTTGAGGACTATCCTTTAGGCCCTACTCTTAGATTTTTGTTGTTTGGATGTATGGAGGCTTCCGATACTATTTGAAACATGGCCACACCACATCCAATCAAATATATCCATGTACTACCCATGAATGTTGGGGAAAAAATTGACAGGGAAGATACACCTGTCATTCCCAACTGTGGAAGAATAAAAAATAAATGGAAAAACTCCACCTTTACGTCCAAATTTCAAATTTTTCTCCATGGACTGGAAAATTGTAAACAATATAAGGCTCAATGTAATCCATTACTCCAAGGTACCAACTCAAAATGTTCAAAACCTGATTTCAAAAAGAGGGGAATTTCAACAGTGACAACAGCTAGATCTTTCTGGGGATAACTTAACAGAGAAACAAGGAAAGATCAAGGAACATAGAAAAACTTAGGGGAAGTAGACTAGTGCCTTATCCATTGGGAAAATATAGTCAAAGGTAAAATCTAACATAGAAGAAAAAACACATGAAAGGAAAACAAACCAAAAAGAAAGACAGAAACAAAACACAAAGGAACGACCAAAAAGAAAATCCCTGTACACAATATACAGAAGGACTGCCTATTCACCTAGGACTTGAACAACTTCAGATACTACCCACTGTAAGAAAGTGGGAGATAAGATCCATCCAAACAATCCAAATAGAAATAATTTTCTCTAGCAAAGTTCCTAATTTTGAAAGGACCAAGCCAAAGGGAATCAAACTTACCATGGAATCCTTGAGGTTTGTGTCTTTTGTCCCATAGATAAACAATGTCTCCCACTTGAAAATATCTAGGTCTAGCTTTCTTGTCAAACAAAGATTTCACCCTTTGTTGATGAGCTGAGATTCTATCAAAATCTTACAGCCTGTCTTCATCCAGCTTTTGGAGATACATGATCCTCTTGTCCAAGGAGCTAGTAAAACTTGAATCTTCAATAGCCTTCATTAAGTGCAAGGCTAGTAATTCAACTATTACAGGAAACTGAGCTTCAACACCATACATCACTTAAAATGGAGACATTCCAATTTCTCTTTTGGGTGTAATTTTATTTGTGTAGAGAATCATAAAGTTTCTTGTGCCAATTGCTCTAAGAGTCATTGAAAAGCTTCCAAATGATGGTTACTAGATTCTTATTATTTGATTTTTCTTGTACATTCCCTTGGGGGTAGTAGTTTGAAGAATTAGCAAGGGAAATTCCATAACCATATCAGTAATCCATCATCTCAGAAGAAGAAAAATTTGAAGAATTATCAGTCACAATCTTGTTTGGTACCCCAAACCTTATCAATATGTTCTCTTTAATGAAATTACACACCACCTCAGAAGTAGTGATTTTAACTAGAATGGCCTCTACCCACTTTTTGAAGTAGTCTATAGCAGTTAGCATGTGAGTGTGCCCAACACTGGAAGGTGGGTTAAGAGTTCCAATGAAATCCAATCCCCATTTCTGAAAAAGATCATCAATCACTACTAAATTTAGTGGAAAAGTAGCCAACTTAGGTCTCCCAACAAAATTTTGATAGGCTTCACACTTACCTATCCATTTGGATGCATCTCTGAACAATGTAGGCCAATAGTACCCATTACAAAGGATTTTATGGGTAGTGATAGTAGAAGAGAAATGGCCTCCACAAGACTGATCATGAAAAGATGAGAACAACTTCTTTTATTTCTCTTTGTCTACACACTTCAAGAATATTCCATCTATGCCTCACTTGAACAAAGAATTCTCCCATAATACATATTGTGCAAACCTTATCTTAATATTCCTTTTCTCCTTAGAACTCAAGTGGGATGGAAACTCTCCATAAGTAATAAAATTTGCAATATCAACATACCATTCATCTACTGAACTGAGGAAGAGGACAATAGGAACATCAACTCCCTCAGTAATAAGCTCACACAAGCCTTTACCCCAGACTAGCTTAGTTGTCTTGATATCAAGGTCATATTCTTGAAATTTTTCTACCCAATTACCTCTCTTAGTTCCAAACTCTTGTTGTGTAAGAATGGACTTGATGGTTGTATCAGGAACAAGCATAACAAAGTGAGAATTAAGAATATAAAAACAAAACTACTTGATAACTTTGACCACTATAAAAGCATGTTTCTCCATCATAGTATATTTCAACTCATGAGCTTTCAAAACATAGCTCATGATTGCAATTCGAAGTTCATGATCCTTAGAATCCTTCTAAGTTAGCACAACAACCAAGGTACTATATGTAGCATAGCAATAGATGATAAAATCCTTGCTGAAATCAGGACATGCTAAGATGGGAGTTTTAGCAATGGATTTATTGATACCTTCAAATGATTCCTTACCCTCAGAATTCCAACCAAATTTTATATTTCCTTTCATCATGTGAGAAATTCTCATAGTTAATTCTATAAAATCAAGAATGAATATCCTCAAGAAGTTTATCATACCAAATTAAAATTGAACCCCCCTTTTTGCTTGAGGAAAGAGGAATCTGCTGGATTACTTGAACTCTTTCTGGATCTATCTTGATTCCCTCTTTAGAGACAATATTCCCCAGCAACGTGCCTTCAGTGACACAAAAGACAGACTTCTTTGGATTGAGAGAAACTACATGTTCTTTGCATTTCTAGAGGACTACTTCAAGATGTTGAAAGTGATCTGCCCTTGTTTTGGAGAAAATAGTTAAATCATCAAGGTACACAACCACACACTTTCCCTTCAAAATGCCAAAATCCAAGTCCATTACTCTCTAAAATGTGACACTAGCATTGATAATACCAAAAGGCATTCTCTTGTAAGTAAAGGTGCCCCAAGGAATAGTGAAATTAATTTTGTGTTGATCTGGGGTACTGACCTTCTCTTGATTGTATCCAGAGAATTCATCAAGCATAGAAAACATCTATGAGCTTGTGATAGCTTGCAAAACTTGATCCGTCATGGGGATAGGATAATTTTCCTTCAGAGAGGCCTGATTCAAATTCTTGAAATCCACACAAATGTGAATCTCACCATTCTTCTTCCTGAAAGGCACAATGATGGCAATCCATGTTGAATGATGTATAGGAAAGATTATCCTAGCCTTTAGTAATTTCTGGATCTCTTGAAAAATAGTACCAACAACCTTGGGACTATATTGCCTTTATTTCTACTTGAATGGTTTTATCCCAGGTTTCATAGGAATAAAGTGTTGCATTTCCTTTGGCTGGAAAGCCTTGAGATCATCATACGAATAGGAAAGAACATCATCATACCTTTTTAGTAGATTTACTACCTTCTTATTCTCCTCTTGAGTAAAAAATTTTCCAATGTTCACCATCTTGGGTTCATCAAGACTCCCAATATTAATCTTTTCATATTTAGCAGACTACTGAGCTCCTTGAGAAGTTTTAGACTTAATGTACCTATCATGCTTATCAAACAGATTCTCCAAACTCACCAGCCCTTTAAGGATCTTGTTACCTTTTAATTTGATGTAGTGATCTTGATCCATCTCTTCCTTGATATCTCCTTCATTAGAGAATACACATTCCCTAAGTGAAGTCTCACTTCCTTTAAAATACAACTAGTCAAAATTATACTTAAGCTCCAAGAATGAGAGCAAGTGTTGACCTTCATTGAAAACCTACTAGTTATTTACATTATCTGGTACACTGGGCCTATGAATCATTTCAATAGTAAATTTCTCCAGAGATAAATCTAGGTGAGGAATCAACAGGGAGCCTGAGACTTCTAGAGAATCAGCTCTAGTGTTCCTTTCTCTTGGCACAACTTCAATGGAGAAAGCATCAAGAAACTCAATGGAATCCTAGACATAATTTTTATAATACTTTAATCTCCTATTCTTCACTTGAAAAATATCTCTAAATTGTTTCACAATCAACTATGCATCACCATGAGTGTAAATATTCTTCACTCCCATTTCTTTTTCCATGTTCAATCCAAGTATGAGTTCCTCATATTCAGCTGTATTGTTTGTATTTTCAAAACAAAGCTTGAAAGAAAAAGGATGAATGTTCCCTTCTGGTGAGGTCAACACCACTCCAGCTCTAGAGCTAGCTGAAGAATAGCTTCCATCAAAATCCAGATTCCAAATGCCATTGGGGGTCATAAATCAGTCCCTTAGGAATTTTTACCTCATCTTGTGACGTGATCATGTAGTTACCATGCCTTATATCTGCATAGAGTATATATTCTTTTGGATCATCAGTATTTTGCATTATGTATTCAGTTTGTTTCTCAGGTAGAAAATTCTTCATTTTTCCATTGACCATGATCAAATCATGTGACCAATCCATTTGAATTTCACCTCCTACCTCCTTATAGAAAATTTATACTCAGCAACATCCCATATGAGGGAGGAATATTAGCTACCAAAATAGTTGCTAAGACCCTTTTCTCTGGAAAAGTAGCAATAGAATCTACTTAGTGCATCCTTAATTCTTCCAACCACAAGGCACTTTCTTACTCTCCATGGAATAAGAGGAACCAAAGGCATGTGTTAGACTCAGGCCCAAGGCATGAACTACTTTTGTAGGCATTACATTGTTTGATGCTCCTGAGTCTCTAACACAATTACTGAACTTATGGCTAGCTATGAGAAGAGTCACATAGAATGGTTCAATTTTATCATTAGGGGAAGTGATTGCACCCATAAGGCTTGATTGAGGTGATGAAGAGGGAGTGGATGAAATACATTTAGAAGTACTGGATGAGGCTTTGGATTTTTAATTGATAAAGTTTACCATTTTAGCAAAATCTTTTGGATGGTTCTGATAAAACTCTACCTCTAAAATTTGGATTTTGGTATTTTTGAGGTGATCAATGATATCAAAATACCCAGAGGTGGATGGGGAATCATTGCTAGGAAATTGAAAGACTTTTGATTTATCATTTTTAGGATTTGAAGGAAAAAAAATTTTGGAAACAGAAGTAGGAGGAGGGAACTAGCATTACTCACCTTTTGTGTGGAGGCAGTGGGAATAGGGGGTCCTCTTCTTGCAATCATTGGAATAGCTGTAGGAAAATCCTTGGACTTCTTAACAGGTTACACCACTTTTTATTTTCTTTTTGTTTTCTCCCAAGTCATAATAACATATGACTCACTATTCATATCTACCACTCTTTCATCATATTCATATTTATCATCCATACCTTCAATGGTGAGGAAATGAACTTGATATCCACCAAGATCCTCCAGCTCTTCATCAACCTCTTCTTATAGTTCTTCATAGATTTTATTACACTCCTCATCATCAGGGTCTTCAACTTCACAAGTTGTATTGACTAGAACCTTGATGGGTGGGCCTTCAATAGCTAATCTCGTTTGGGAAGTAGGAAAGATGGTTCCTAGGCTGAAAATTCTTCCTTGGAATATCTTGGCAAGGAGTATGTTGATCCAATTGTTTCTTGAGATAAATGATATCATTTGCAAGCTTTCTGTACTAACTGATCAGAATTGGCTCTATGGGAAGAGGAAGAAGAAGAAGCATAAGATTGGGAGGATTCTCTTTTCAATTTACCAGACATGATTAAGTCATCCTCAACATTGATGGCTAACCACTGATCATCATCCAAAGTTGCAAGGTTAGCTCTCCTTAGTGCATAACTCACTTTAGGTAACTGGGCATTGAGGAAGAAGCACTTTTAGATTTGATACACTGAATGAGTGTTCTAAGGAATTTTATTAATTAGCTTGTTGAATTTAGCCACAAACTCCCTCATGGTCTCGAATGGTTCCTTCTTGATATGAGAAATTTGTGCTAACAGAGCATGGACATCTTTGGCAGGTTTGAAATGCTTCTCAAACTGAGTTTTCATGGTATTCCAATTAGTGATTGACCCAACATGAAGATGATAAATCTAATTAGTAGCATTGTCCTGTAATGTCTCCACAAAAATCCTGACAGAGACATCTTCATGTCCCACCCCAAGAATCCCACATGTAACAACGAAGGATATAATTTATTCATCTGGATGAACCTTCCCATCACCCCAAAACTTGGGAAAACTTTTCCTGTTACCTCTAGGTAACTCATGCAATGGTTGAGGAAGAGAAAGAGGCCCAACCTATTGTCCCCAAGGCATAGGGGCTGCCATATTTAGAAAAATTGACTGATAGGGGAATTGAAACATAAAAAATTATCAAAGCATGGAGATTAGGACTGAGATGTTCTTGAGGAATGACTATTCTTGGAATTTATTTCTTTAATAGGAGGCATGCTTGTAGAATGAGTTCCTATGTTCCTTCTTGCTAGAAGAGAGAAGTTTGTGTTTCTCTAGAAGTTAAAAATGGGAATCCTTGGCCCCGAGGAGCTTTCTTCCCACGTGTATACTATAGAGTTGCCAAACCAAAAATGATCTTGAAGTTGTTCTTTTAGAAATGAATATGTTTGAAAACAAAATCCCCAACGGAGTCACCAAAAACTATTGAGTTTTTAAATGGAACTTTAACAAACCATAGTTAGGGGATAGCAAGTCCCTCCTCTTTAATGGGAGAGGTCCCCTTATTGAAAGCAAGTAGTCAAAACTTATGTACAAATGTATAAATTTCAAAGTGTGGATTCTTGATACTTAAAAATGTTTTAATGCCCAAAGATCATAAATACAAAAGAATGGAAGGATTAAGGACATGAGAAAGGAAGAACATAATAATACCTTCAGGAATTATAGATGACAGAGTATAACCTTATACGTATTGAACCAGGGGGATGCAAGAGAAGAATCATTAAATTTCATAACAAATATAATTCCACAGACACAAAGTTCCAGAAATCACATAAACAGAATGACGAACTTTCTTATCATAAAATATGGATGATTCGTCGAATTTCAAACAAGGAAAGAAGGAAATATCAGAGGAAGAAAGGGGAAAAAACTTATGTATTGATTACTTTGAATATATCATCTTTTTAAAGTACCAAGATCCAATCCTCACAATGGCATGGAGAAGCCATTAAATAGTTTCCACTAACGGTTACATTCGGTTACAAAAATGATGAAAACTGATTCAAGAAATTGATGTCTAAGCCTCTCTAATGCTTTAGTCATTTCCATGCCTTGTGCAGCAAAACTAGACGCATTAAATCACATTCGTTCCATCCTAGCTTTGTGCAACTTTAAATTTGATCCTTCCACGTGGGATAGATTTAAACAGAAGCGGAGACTAAGGATTCCTTTTGCATTTTTTTTACCTTTTAGTACAAATAGCACTTTAGAACATTTTGGCCCACCCACCTACTTTCGGGTATAGGCCTAAAACGTGGATTTACATGAATGGTGATGAAGTCACGTGGCTCACTTTTTACAGAATTTACCTCTTTTCAACTCAGGCTCAAAAGCTCAAATTGCTCCACCCGACCTGCCTTCCCCTCTTCGAATTTTAATGCGGGCCTCAGCATTTGACTTTATCCCTTGGTGTGGGTGGGGCTGTATGTCACTTTTTAAATTTAAGCTCCTTTTATGGAAACAAATCCCAAATTCTCAAATCACCGTGACGGCTCGCTTTCACGCTTTGACTTTTGATGGGGGCTCAATATTTGACTTTATCCCTTTTAGAAACAAATCCAAAATTCCCAAATCACTCCGACATCCTACTTTCCCACTTTTACTTTTCAACAAAATCAAAACACAAAAAGGGCCCGCCTCCCCGCTAACGCTTGAAACATGGCCACGTGTCCTTTATGGGCCAGTTTAGTATTTTTTCATTTTTTTGACTAAGTCTCTTTCATTTGGCATGGGGTCATATGTCTTGCCCCTAGACATGTGGAAGCTTAGTCACACATTTGGGACCTTGCCTCTAGAATTTCACCTTTTGAATTTGTGCATCAAAGCTGACATGTGGAGGATTCCACAAACCCTTCTATACTTAGTTGATTAAATGGCCATCTTTGCCCCTTCTTTGACTATTACCACTGTGTCGAGCTCGCGTGCACACTTGAGGAACCTACTCTTGATTCTTCTTTTTAACTTGGCACCAAAGAGACACGTGGAGACTTTTTCTAGTTCTTTTATACTTAGAAAATGTTGGGCCTGCTTTCCCACTCAGCTGCTGTTGAACCGTAGACACGTGGAGAGATGGCACTCATTTGAGTTTCCACTTTGGATTCACCTCCTAAAATTATGTCACCGAGCTGACGCGTAGATCCTTCCACCGTTAGTCCTAGACCTCTTCAATGACAAACTTTGTCTCTCCTGTGACTCTGACCAGGTGGCGAACTAGCACTCATTTGAAGACTAACCCTTTGGTCTCACTTCTAAAGTTACATTTTTGAGGCACGTGAAGGCTTCCGCCGAACCTCTCATACTTATTCAATTAAACGATTGGACTCTATCTCTTTTATGGACCTAGGACACATTGGAAGGTTGACACAAGTTTTGGGGAACCACCCCTAGCTTTGACCCTTGAAGTTATGCTGATGAGACACATGACGCCATCTACTAAACCTTCCATACTTAGACGATTCGGGCTTGTTCTGTCTTCATTTTGGGCCTGGGATATGTGGAAAACTTGCACTTATTTGAGGATTATCCCTTAGGCCTTGCTCTCGAAATTTTTTTGTTTAGACACATGGAGGCTTACACTGTTACTACTTGAAACATGGCCATGCCACATCCAATTAGAGATGTCCATGTACTACCCGTGGATGCTGGAGAAAAAATTGATGAGGAGGATACATCCATCATTCCTAACTATGAGAAGAATAAAAAGAAGGGGAAAACCCCACTTTCATACCCAAATTTTGAATTATTGTTCCATGGAATGGAAAACTGCAAACAATACCAAGCTCAACACAATCCACAACCAAAGAGAATGTTTGACAATGACATCTAAAGGAACGAAAATATTTTCAAGCAAAATCACATATTATTCCAAGGTATTATCATCACCAATCCGGCACTATTATAATTCTTCACCGGGAACTCCTCGTGCTATGATTATTTACTAATGCACAACTTTTAGTTTGGTGGATGTAATCTGGAAACACAACAAAAATAACACAAGAATACCATAGACTATGATAAGAAGGAATGATGATAAATCTGAAATATCAATGTAAATTACCATATCAACATGAAATTGTTACAATCTCACCCATAAGGTACTTCAATTGTTACTGACTTCACTTTCCTTCCAACAATAACTATGGGAGAAAATTCACAATTACACCTCTTAATGGCTTCTTTAACACACTTTCAAAATGATGGCTTCCTTTACACACTTACTCATACAATATTTCTCACTACTTCATTCTATGCTATATGAGGGGGGTAGCCTCTTTATTTATAGGAATTCAGGCTTATCCACCCTATCTCTAAGATAGGATAGGAAATCTCTTCCATCCAATCATATTCCATGCCTAAACTCTTGCCTTTACATGTAGGCTTATCTTCTAAGATAAGATAAACCTTATCATCTCACATGGGTTCCACTTTTTTAGATTTTTCTACAAATAAAATACACAAAATATTTATGGCATCACTCTTTGTCCTTATTGCAAATATAATATTTCTAATTCCTAATCATGTAGACCCTACTTCTCTAATCACCCAAACTTTGACATTTTAATATTACCGGACCACTTACGACAAATATTTACTTTTTACAGCATTCCTATTATAATTTGACTGTTATCGTACTCTACATTATTGGCGGCACCTTACTGACGGCATCGTTATCTTCTATTGGATGCCACTACTAATTATACTTAACAACATATTATTCCTAATACATACATTGAAATTACGGAGGAAAATTTTAATGTCGACAGTACCAACTCAAAATTTTCAAAAATTGACTTCAAAAAAGGGGAATTTTGAGGGCGACAACAGGTCGAAGCCAATTAGGAGAAAATTTTCCCCATTTACAGAAGGTTGGTTCACGTGGAAGAATTTATGTTAAAAAAAATTTGTGGTAGGAGGAGTTAGAGTCCCCCAACTATGTTCAGTGGGTGTGAAGGGGAGGAAAGTTGTAGGCCCTGATCTTGCTTATTCAATGGTCATAGTGTAGGTATTAACATAGGATAATTGAGGTCAAGAGGTAGGTGTTGGGATAGGTAAAGATGTGGTAGAAAGGATATCGATTTTTGGTTGTGATGGAATGGTTATATACATCGTGTTGGTTTCAAAGGTTGGGTCAGAAATAGGTATGGAGTTATAAGTGGCAGAATAGAAAAAGGGTGGAGATGGTTAGTGGGGAGAATGGAATCCCCTCCTAAAATGTTATCCTCATTGGATAAATTTTCAGGAGAATGGATTCGTAGAAGTATGTTCTCGATGGCCTTACATCCTTTAACATCATGCCCTAGAGAGTGATAATATGGATATATTTTAGTGTCATTAAACCATTTTAGTTTAGGTTTAAAAGGATCATACAGATTAAGGGGAATAGTGTGATAATAGAAGATTCTAAAAATGTAGTGAGAATGTCAGAGTAATATCCTTTCAAGAGATTACAGTGGGAGGTAAAGATAGGTTTAGGTAAATGGGTAGATGAATTTAGTAAAAGAGGTGGATTTTTAGGTTGGTTCTGTTTGGATACCCTTCTGGTAGATAGTGAAGTTTTGGGCTTAGGTTTTGGCTGGGGTGTTACTGGTAGTGATGTGGTTATGACTTTATTTATGGAAGGTAATAGAGGTTTGGGTTTAATTTTGGGTGGAGGTCACACCTTCGTGGGTTAAACTGTAGGCCTGATATTTGAGGTGAATGCTAATACATGCGATGTGGGTAACTTGAAAAACTGGCATGTGAGGGGGATGCCAGTAAAAGTGGAGGTGAATGGAATGTAGAGGGTGAAGAAGAAGGCATGGGTTCCTGTCATCGGTACTGGGCTTGGTAATGTGGTAGAAGGACCAAGGTTGAAGGGCGTGGACCTAAAATTGAGGGTAAAGGTGAAGGTGAAAAGAATAGGTGTGGGGGACATAAAGTTAAGAGACTTGAAAGGCTGAGCTTCTCTCTTAGGACAGTTAACTAGGGAAGAAGGATGTGGGCCTAAAATAGATGGAAGAGGTGAGGGTGAAAATGAAGGTGTCATGGGGATAGGATACCAAAAGGGTTGGGTCTTCCTTTTATGAGGGTTAGCTATGGTGGAAGGACGCTAGATGAACATTGGTGGTAGAGGTGGAGGTGAAGGTATAGGAGGTATCAAAGATGTGGGCATAGTGTAGGGTGAAGGTAAGGGTGATGGGGGTATTAATAAGGAAGAGGTTGACACTACCAATTTAGATATGATAGTCTCAGGAAAGTTGTAAATTGGTGGGTCGGTTATCGAGGTATAGGTGGGAGGTGCCGACATTTGGGTAAAAATAAGGATTCTAAGGCTCCCCACAGAGGCTAGGGTAATCAAAATATTTGGGTTGATCAACCAAAAAAGAGGGTTGTTTTGAGGGTAGAGGAAGATAATGATGACTTGAAGGTGATAATTGATGCTTTTAAGATAGGGAAGGCCTCAATCTTAGACTTTATAGGAACAAGTGAGGCATGAAGAGTGACTGGGTTTTCAAAGGCCTTTAGAGGAGAATTGTCATCAGGGGGAATCGAGAAAAGTGGCTCTTTTATGGGTGGAGGATTACGTGGAATAGGTAATGAAGGTATAAAGGGCCCTTCTTTAGGTGGAGGAATAGGACGAGTAAGCAGGGCAGGTTATTTTATGGGTGGAGAGGATGGAAAGATAGGTTTTTCTGTGGGTAGGAGAATGGATGAGGTTAAATCTAGTGGGGGGTAGAGGGAAAAATAAGGAAGACTCGTGTATGGGTAAAACAGTGAGTAAGGTGGGATCCTTTTTAGGTAGGATAAGATCAATCATTGGTGAAGGAGTAGACAAGGAGGGATTTTTTGTGGGTAAATAGGTAGGTAAAAGGGGCAATGTAGACTTTTTCGTAGGTAGAGGGGTAGGTTTGGTAGGTAACTCAGTAGGTGAGACAATGGGTATGGTATTCTCTTTTGTGGGTAGAGGAGTGGATAAGGTAGGCTCGACTATAGCTAGGAAAATGGGTAAGGTATCCCCCTCCGTAGATAGAGGAACGGGTACGGAATGTTTGGTTGTAGGTAAAAGGGTAGGTAGTTTGGGTGGTTTGATAGGTAACAAGCTAGATAAGGTCTTCTCCTCTGCAGGTAGAAGAGTGAATGAGGTAGGCTCCCCCAAAAGTAGAGGGGTTGATGAGTTAGGTTTAGTTGTAGTAAGAGCGGTAGGTGAGGTAACAGGTAAGGTCATCTTCTCTATGGGTAGAGGAGTGAATGAGGTAGGCTCCCTCATGAGTAGAGGGGTTAATGCAGTAGGTTCAGCTGTATGTAGAGGGGTAGATGGGTCAATGAAATTGTCATGCCTAGTAGACTCCTCCTTGCACAGTGGAGAAGATGATGAAGGTTCTTTTATGGGTAAAGGAGTTTGTTTAGGAAACTCTTCAATAGGGGCCGTAGGGGGATATGGTGTAAAGGGAGCAGGTAAGATACCTAGAATGATAGAAATGTAAGGTTCCTTCGTAAGTAGAGGATTTGATAAGATGGGTTCAATTGTAGGTAGAGGGGTAGGTGAGGCAGGTGGATTGGTAGGTGAAACAATGGGTAATGTCTTCTCCTCCGCGGGGTAAAGGGTTTTGGGAAATTATTTCCTTAGTAGATGAAATAGGGGGAAATTGAAACAAGGGGACAGGTACAGGGTCGTAGATGACATAAACATCATGAACATTGATGCCATCAAGAGAGGTTGTGTCTGCCTGGTTCGAAAAAGTGGTATGATTTGGGAGAGGTTTATTGAATATATGAAGGTTCTGAATAGTTGGCACATTAGGGTCATCCAAGACAATATCTTTATTATTCAACATTGCTTGGATAATTTCCTTGAATTTTTTATAGTTGGCATTGCTATAACCCCTAACTTGATGATAGGTATAGAATTCGTGTTCGTTATACTATGCCGACTACTGGTGAGAAGTACCAAGATTATCTCGTGATTTGATAGGTTAAAGGGTGATAGCTCCAACCTATGAAAATCCTTCTCTAGCACATGGGGATAGGGTTATCCTATAGGGGTATACCATCCTTGTTTGTCTAGCTAAGGAAAGGCCCCCTGAGGTGAAATGGGTGTGATGATAATAATAGGATATGGGCTGCTGCAACGGTGTATGGTTGCGCATGATGTAGGAAATTAAGACGGGGGTACATAGGTAGGAAAGGAGGGAGAGCCTCCTAAATATGATGTTGAGGCTATAGGTTGTGTGTGAGGATAGGATATAGGGGGGAGGAATTTATGCAAATATCTCTATGGAGCTATGTGCAAGGGCGTAGGCTATAGGTATGACCGAATTTTGATAAGGTTCATAAGAGGTCGACATAACTAGTGGATGTGTATGTGGGTATATAAGGAGGTGATGGAAAAGGGGTACCAACCAAAGGGAGAATGCATGAAGGTATGGAAGAGTTCAAAGGAAGGATATATTTTGAAGATGGAAGAGTTATTTTATGGGTAAGTGGTTGGGATGCGGGGGTAGGTGATAGGTGGGTAGTCTGGGTTGGGTAATTGGTGAGGTAGTCGTTGTAAATATTGACAGTTGTGATCAGAGGAACTTAGCGAAATCCTCATCACCTATGGGTATGGGTATGGTGGAATTAGGGTCCATAATAACCGAGATGGGAGGTGGAAACGGGTTAGGTGGGAGTGGTTGAAGACTAGTGTTAGCTCAGATACGGGTTAAGAGTGTGAGGGTGGTTGCATATTTGGTGGTCTGTCCTCTGTGAATGTCATGGAAAATAGATCAGAAAGGACAGGTGCTGGTAGATGAATCTGGTTAAAATTTCAATTAAAAATAAAAACAGGGTAACTGACACTGGTCAAGGTGACCGATGACGGTTATATGGAGACTGATGATGATTACAATAATCGATACCGATCATTGTAAAAGACCACCAGTTTAATAAAATGAAATAAAACGGATGAGTATGAGCTAGGGGAACTGTATCTATCAGAGATATCAGAATGTTAGGTGATATGATGGTTTCTTGAGGACCAAAGAGCATAAAATAATAGGTGATGAAGGTTGTTTCAAGTAAAATAACCAAAATAGCTAGAAGCCGACACCGGTTAGGTAAACAAACGACACTTTGATGGAAACTGACGATGGTCACGAGACCGACAATGGTTACTATGAAATGGGGAGAAATGAATAAAAATGGATGTTGTGAATTAAAAATATATAATGGATTAGCCTAGAAGTCTAAAAATGACCAGATAAGGTCCTGACATACTCAAAAGTAACCAGAATACTCCAACTATTATGGGGAGTGTGAAAGGAAGAAGAAAGAATGGAGAATCATAACTCACACCTCAAAACACAAGTCAAGAACAACTAAGAAAACACGTAATCCTAAAATTGAATTTATGTTTGCTTTAACTTGTGTTAGTTAGACTGAATTGTGAATTTAGAACAAATTTTTGGTTGGGAAGGCTTCCTACAAAGAAGGAAATTATAGAGGTGAGTTTTTAGGTTATGTTTTGGTGGGTTCGGGCCATTATCTGATGGGGTAGTGGATAGAGATAACCACTTGGGTGCTCACTGTCAATCCTCTAATTGTGTGATCATTGACAACTTCTTACGGGTGGGATATTGTTTAAGAAGATGTGTAAATTCCAATTTGTGTAGTTTGGAAAAGAGAGATAGAGAGAGAATGTGCTTTCTATGATTCGGTTCCATCAACCATAAACTGGACATGACTGCTAGCATATAGGTTGCCCTCATTTTTAAATGTGAGCTAAAATGCAGTATAAAAGGATGAAATGAAAAAAAAATTAAAACCCAGGTCCACAAATTATATTCGATGAAGCAAATGATGAATAGGTCAAGAACATGCTCTTTCAGTATTGTGCAAATGCAAGAATGAAGAATTGGTTTGTTTTAAGCACCAAATGATAAATGTCATTTAGATAATTAGAAGAAAAGAGTATTACTAGGGAAGAAGATTAGTGTGAATATGTTTATAAGGGAAACAAACACACCACTTTTTCCCTGAGAATGAACAAAATGCAAGGAACCTCAGATGGGTCCCACCAGGTGTGCAAAAATGTTTCACCATTTTCTTTAAAGATTTGATGAAAAAGATAAGGGTATGGGCCAAGGAGGAATACCTATTATGATGGTCAGTTTGAAGGTCATTGCGCACATTCTGACTTCTTGATATAATGTTGACTGTGAGAGATTCCTTTTGGCTAGGAGGAACTACCTGAAATACAAAACAAGACCACAAAAGAGAGTTAAATAGTATATTACAAGGGACTTCCTAGTGTATGCTAGATCCAGGAAGCGTGATACTTCCTAGAAGGCCATTAATCCACTATTTATAAATCAATATAAAATAACTTAAACATGTAAATAAAAGAATCTAGTGCTAACGTTCTAATTTGGGTGCCTCAGATTACTATCATTGTCGATCCGATTAAATACTAAAGTGTTATGTAGGTAAAGGTTTCAGGTTGGGTTACAGGTAATGCAGGTGTTCTATGGGTCACAGAAAAGGTCTTGGTAAATTTGGGTAAGGTGTTTGGGTTATTTTAGGTGGGATAGGTTGGTTGTTGGTCTAAAGCAGTTTTATCAGACATAGTAACCAGCGTTGTTTAGGGTGACCAATGTCAGTTTAGGTATGGCTGATACCAGTTTAGGGTGAATGATTTTGGTCACTATGGAAAGTGACAGGGAGTAAGGTGGAGGGTGTTTGGGCTCTCTTCTATCTTGGAAAAAAGATTTGGAAAGGTCTCTGTGGGGGAGGGTGAGGTGATAGGTCCAAGATAGGTGTGGTAAGGTTTTGAGTGAGGTTTAGGGTAGGCTAAGGGTTGAGTAGTTAGGCTGGGTTGACAGTCACAATGACTGATATCAATTAAGGAGACCTATGTTGGTATAAGGTTGACCGATCACGGTTAGGGTTAACCAGTGTTGGTTACTATGGGGATCTTGAAGATGCTGTAAAACACGTTTTGGGTCCTCTTTATGATTTCACAAAGAGTTTGCAGGGTGTTTGTGAAGTCTACATGAGGGAGGCGGTTTTGGGATAGGTTTTGTGAAGTTTAGGATGGGTATGAGTGGGTGGTTGATAGAGAGAGAGTTGAAGGATAGATCTAGGTAGAAAAAATGAATGGATGAAGGCAAAGAGAGAATATAACTACAAGTGACAGAGGAGAAACCAACTTACTTGGAGTTCATAAGGGTTCTAAATGCCCATAGTTATGGAAAGGTGGTTGAATATTCTGGTGAAGGTTGATCTATGGAATGGTGCTCATTGCTACGATAGTGCTTCTAGGAATGCTACCATGAATACAAATACCTTTGGATTAGTCTTGGTGTGGGCTATGGCTTTCTGGATGTGCGAAAGGGCTCTGGTTTGTCGACACTAAAATTTTCCTCCGTAATTTCTATTTTATTAATGTATGTATTAGGAATAGGATGTTGTTAAGTGTAATTAGTAGTAGTGTCCGATAGAAGATAATGGCGCCGTCAATATGGTGCCACCAATAATGTAGAGTACGGTAACAATCAAAGTATAATAGGAATGTTGTAAAAAGTAAATATTTGTCATAAGTGGTCTGATAATGTTAAAATGTCAAAGTTGGGATTAGTAGAGAAGTAGGGTCTACATGATTAGGAATTAGAAATATTATATTTGTAATAAGGAAAAATAGTGATGTCATAAACATTTTTTGTATTTTATTTGTGGAAAAGTCTAAAAAGGTGGAACCCATGTGAGATGATAAGGTTTATCTTATCTCAGAAGATAAGCCTACATGTAAAGGCAAGAGTTTAGGCATGGAATATGATTGGCCAGAAGATATTTCCTATCCTATCTTAGAGAGAAGGTAGATAAACCTGAATTCCTATAAATAAAGAGGCCACCCCCCTCATTTATCATAGAGGGAAGTAGTGAGAAATATTATATGAGTAAGTGTGTAAAGGAAGCCATCATTTTGAAGGTGTGTTAAAGAAGCCATAAAGAGGTGTAATTGTGAAGTTTCTCCCATAGTATTGATGGAAGGCAAGTGAAGTCAGTAACACTTGAAGTACCTCATGGGTAAGATTGTAACAATTTCATGTTAATATTATAATTTACTATGATATTTCAGATTTATCATCATTCCTTCTTATCATAGTCTATGGTATTCTTGTGTTATGTTTGTTGTTGTGTTTCCAGATTACATCCACCAGACTAAAAGCTGTGCATTAGTAAATAATCATAGCACGAGGAGTTCCCAGTGAAGAATTATCATAGTGCCGGATTGGTGATGACATTTTGGTTCCGTTGCCGGGACCATTCCTCGTTGGTGGATTTTCTGGAGAAATATTCCCACTTAGTCATAAATCAATAGGAGGGTAACCTTGTTTTTATTGTGCCTAGTAGTTACCATGGTAAAGTCACTTTTTACCATGAATATTATTTACTACAGTAACTTTACCTTTTACCATGAATAGTATCTACCACAGTAGCTTCATTTGTACTATGAATAGTGTTTACCACAATAACTTCACTTTTTATTGTGAATAGTGTTTATCACAGTAAAGTCATTTTCTACTGCAGTAAGTCAATTTTTACCATTGTTTGCTGTGGTGATTTCTATTTTACTGTAGAAAGGTATAAATTCACTTTCTATTATAGTGATTCCAAATATTTGTGTACATAAGTCTTACTGATTGTACTTGTGAGTTGGTATTTCACTGTGGTTACTTTTGGAAATGGGGAAGATTCCTATTTTTTCAGCCCAATCTAATGAAGATGCTTCCTCTTTCATTCAAGACTTTAAACGATCTTGCATTTGTAATGGTCTCATAAGAAGGGAACAATGGACTGAATTTTTTCCTACCTTTTTGGATGGTTCAGCCCTTAGGTGGTTTGAAACACTAGGTGATAATGTGAAAAACTCATGAGATTTATTAACTGAAATTTTTCTTGAAGAATTTGGTGAGCAAAAAAAATATTCAGATCTCATGATCAAGATCACAAAGCTATCCCAAGGAGAGAAGGAGAAGATAATGGATTATCATGCCCATGTTCTAGAGCTAAGGAGGAAGCTCGATGCCTAGATCCAGAAGGAAGGCTTATCAGATGGGTTGATGAATGACATGGATAATATCCTCTGTAAGCACTTCATTCTTGGGATGAATTCAGAGATTAGACAATGAGTGAAGTATGACAGCCCAGCTACCATTGAACAAGCAAAGGAGATTACAATAAGGAAAGAAGAAATCATGGAAGAGGATCCCAAAGAAATTTTTGCTAAAGTAGGGCCTACACCACCACCTTTGGTCCAGAATACACAACCACTCTCGATGAGAAAAAATATTTGTCCTAGTACATCTATTGAGTATGAAGATATGCTCAAGAAGATGAGTTAGTTAACTATTAATCTTCTTCAAGGAAATAAATTTAGTTCTCAGGGAGGGGATAGAGGTCCAAAAAGAAATATTTCTGAAGTTGTATGTTATGGTTGTTATAAAAAGGTTCATTTTAAGTATAATTGTCCAGCTAGAGCTTCTATATCTGGTACAAGAGATAATGATAAATGAAAATCACCTGTGAATTCTTTTGATGTAGTAGATAAGAGCATAAATAATGAAGTAGATGTGTTTGTAACAAAAAGAAAGAAATAAAAAGATAATCAAGATGGAAATGATCATAAGAAGATGAAAGGAGAAACTAGTAAGAAACATTGGAGAAGAAAGTTACGTGTGCAGGATTTTCTGATTTCACAGGGACAATGACCATACTCCATCTTAGAAGATCTATCCAAAAGGCCTGCAAATATTACATATGGTCAACTCTTGGCTATGTCTTCTAAGAAGAGGCGGGAGCTGCGAAGTGGACTGAATGCTCAACGAAGGAAGGATGTTGAGGTCCCTATTTCGGAGGCAAGAGGCAGATCCCTACTCTCCAAAATTTGAGGTATTATGTAATGGTATTTCAATTCATGATGTCTTAGTTGATGGAGGTGATGCAGTTAATGTAATGACCAAGTCTGTAATGAATATGTGTGGGTTTAAAAATCGATCGCCCCTTAGCACTTATGTTAAGGTCATTAAATAAGGGAAAAAATAAACCAGAAGGTGTAGTTTCAAATGTGACAATATCTGTTATGGGTGTTGTATGTGTGGTAGACTTTCAGGTGATGAAAAATAGTACTGTTGCGTACCCAATGTTATTAGGAAGACCATGGCTAAGAAGAGTTCATGCAAGAAACTACTGGAATGAAGGCTTCATGACACCTGGATGTGGTAGAGAGAGGGTGAACATAAACATGATCCCTCGGCATCATAAGGTAGAACCTGTGGATTCAAGTGATGAAACTAATGATTGGACGTCCTCTAATTACTCTAGTACTAGTGAAGTGGACGCTGAAGATGAAGAAAGTGAGGTTGATGTTTCGGTCATGGATATCCTTCCAGTCACATTGATTCATGACCCCATAAAATTATCTAAAGAAGAAATTTATGATTGTCTCCAATAAATAAACATTGGTGATGCTGTGATGGAGAGTGAGAAGGAATCCTACCTCCAGCTCTTTCGGAGGTACATACACATATTCACTTTTGATTACAAGGAACTCCATTAAGTAAGTTGGGTAAAACATTCTATTGAGCTAGTAGATGGTGCTAATCCCATAAAACAAATGCCATATAGAATGAATCCTAATTTTTCCAAGACTGTAAAAGAAGAAATAGATAAGTTGCTTGATGCAGGATTCATATTTGTTGTGGAGAATTCAGAATGAGGTTTCTCCCATTGTGGTCTCAATCAAAAAAGAATGGGAAACAACACATTTGTGTTGATTATAGGAAGCTCAATAAGGCAATAAAGAAGGATCATTACCCTCTTCCATTCTCAAATCAGATTTTGGATGAAGTAACTGGCCAGGAGTGCTATAGTTTTGCTGATGGATATAACGGATACAACCAAGTTCATATAGCAGAGAAAGATCATTTGAAGACCACGTTCACCACTCCTTGGGGAACGTTTGCTTATAGAGTTATGCCTTTTGGGATGTGTAATACTCCAACAATGTTCCAGTATTTGATGAATAGGGTGTTTGAACCCTACATTCGGAACTTCATCAGAGTATTTTTGGATAATTTTTACATCTATGGGAGAAAGATGGACCACCTGCACTAAATGGAGACAACATTTCAAAGGTTAGATGAAGCATAAGCCTCACTAAACCCTACATAGTGTCTCTTTGGATGTTCTAAAGGCATTTTGTTAGGGCATGTTATATCTAGAGATAGTATTGGTACTAATCCTAATAAAGTTTCAAAAATCAAAGAGTTACCATTTCCTATGAATAGAAGTAAGTTGAGATCATTTTTAGGCCATGTGGGTTACTATAGAAGGTTCATCAAGAATTTCTCAAAGATTTCACAGCCACTAACCCAGTTCTTGAAGAAGGATGTTACTTATGAACCAGGAAACAAGGTGCATGAAGCTTTTGAACAACTGAAGGAAGATTTGGTGTCTTCACCTATTTTAAAGAATCCAGATTAGAGTAAGTCATTCATTGTGTATATTGATGCCTTAGATGTAGCACTAGGAAGTACTCTGAGCTAAAAGGATGAAAATGGGAATGATCATCCAGTTTACTTTGGGAAAAGACAAATGAGCAGTGCTGAGGTAAATTATACTGTAACTAAAAAAGAGGCTCTAGCTATCATTTTTGCTGTAAAGAAGTTTAGAAATTACTTGTTAGGGTAGAAATTTATAGTTATAACAGATCATCAGGCTCTAAAATACATTGTAAATAAGCCTAACCCATAAGGGAGGATAGCAAGATGGATAATTTTTCTACAAGAATTTGAATTTGATATTATAGATAGGCCAGGAAAGAAGCATGTCAATGCAGATGCACTCTCTCGAGCCTATGATGGTTTAGGTTCACCTTGTGATGATGATGATTTCTCAGATGCAGCATTGTTATCTCTTGACACAATCCCTAGTGAATACATAGATATTTGGAATTATCTGAATGAATTCAAGTTTCTTGATGGTGTCAATGTAAAGATTAAGAGGAAGATTACTCAATCCATTCGTCCATATTTTATTCAAGCATGGAGTATTATTTCAAATAGGACCTGATGGACAGTACAAGAGAGCAGTTAGACGTGATCAAGGGAAGGAGTTGATAGAATAATTCCAGAATGGTACATGTGGAGGAAATTTCTCTAGAAAAATTACAACAAAAAAGATCTTGGATGCAGGTTATTACTGACCCACTCTTTTTAGAGATTATTATAATTATTGTAAGACATGTGATATTTGTAAAACACATGGTAACCGTAAGATTTCATCAGATCCATTATGTCCTATTCTTCCACTTGGTCCCTTTGAAAAGTGGGGAATAGACATTGTAGGTCCACTTCCAACTACCCCACACCAAAATAAGTATATTATAGTTGCCACAAATTATTTAACCAAGTGGGTTGAAGTTAGGCCATTGAAAACAGCTTCCATGGATGAAGTGGCAAGGTTCATATATGAATTCCTTGTCACCAGATTTGGTTGTCCATTAGAAATTGTAACAGATCAATGAAGCCACTTCATTAATGAGGTGGTAGAAGCCCTAGTCAATAAGTTTTCTACTAAGCACATGAAGGAAACAACATATAAGCCAAACACAAATGGACAGGTGGAACGAACAAATTTTGTGTTGTGTCAAATTATAGCCAAAAATGTAGCCTTGTAGGTACATAAGTGGGATAAAAGGATTCATACAACATTATGGGCATATAAGGAAACGTCAAAGTCAACAACAAGATACTCCCCATTTCAGTTAGCTTATGGCATTGATCCACTTCTTCATATTGAGTTTGATATTCCCACTGTTAGAGTTATGAAAAATGAAAGGATGGATGAAAGTGATTCAGTAAAAGAAAGGTTGGTATATCTTCATTTTCTAGAGGAAATGAGGGAAATAGTGAAGGATACAAGCTACAAGAAGAAAATGAAGCAGAAGGAATACTTTGATCAAAAGATCCGTTGGTCTCCATTTCATGTGAATGACTTGGTTCTAGTATATGATTCCAGATACAAAAAAGAAGACAGAGAAAATTTCTTCTAAAATGGATGGGGCCTTACAAAATAGTACTTGTGCATGAAAATGGTATGTACCGACTGGAGAAATTGGATGGCACTCCCATTACGAAATGGGTCAGCCATGATAAGTTGAATATTTTCCAAGCACCAAAATAGTCTACTCCAAGGACAAAATAGAAGCTAGGAAGGGGGAAGATGTCGACACTAAAATTTTCCTCTATAATTTCTATTTCATTAATGTATGTATTAGGAATAGGATGTTGTTAAGTGTAATTAGTAGTAGCGTCCGATAGAAGATAACATTGCCATCAGTACGATGCCACCAATAATGTAGAGTATGGTAACAATCAAAGTACAATAGGAACGTTGTAAAAAGTAAATATTTGTCGTAAGTGGTCCGGTAATGTTAAAATGTCAAAGTTGGGATAAGTAGAGAAGTAGGGTCTACATGATTAGGAATTAGAAATATCATATTTTTAATAAGGACATAGAGTGATGTCATAAATATTTTGTGTATTTTATTTGTGAAAAAGTCTAAAAAGGTGGAACCCATGTGAGATGATAAGGTTTATCTTATCTCAGAAGATAAGCCTACATGTAAAGGCAAGAGTTTAGGCATGGAATATGATTGGCCGGAAGAGATTTCATATCCTATCTTAGAGATAAGGTTGATAAGCTTGAATTCCTATATATAAAGAGGCCACCCCCCTCATTTAGCATAGAAGGAAGTAGTGAGAAATATTATATGAGTAAGTGTGTAAATGAAGCCGTCATTTTGAAGGTGTGTTAAAGAAGCCATTAAGAGGTGTAATTGTGAAGTTTCTCCCATAGTATTGGTGGAATGAAAGTGAAGTCAGTAACACTTGAAGTACCTCATGGGTGAGATTATAATAATTTCATGTTAATATTATAATTTACTCTGATATTTCAAATTTATCATCATTCCTTCTTATCATAGTCTATGGTATTCTTGTGTTATGTTTGTTGTTGTGTTTCCAGATTACATCCACCAAACTAAAAGTTGTGCATTAGTAAATAATCATAGCACGAGGATTTCCCGTTGATGAATTATCATAGTGCTGGATTGGTGATGACAGGTTATTGTTTTCATGCAAATCTCCTTCGTTTAAAAACTCAAGAATGTGTCCAACCTCTCAAACAAGGTTACCAAGATGAATATATGGTAACTGATGATGGTTTAGGGTGATTGGCATCGGTTTAGGGTTGACCAGAGTCGGTTAAGACTGGAAATCCTAGGTTTACTAAAAATGCCAGATCTTAGCAATCTTCTGGGCCAGCTCTTGTTTATTCTCATGGATCAAAATGGAATGTTACATTTTTATGAGTGGGAATGTAGCTAGAGGGGGAATAGGCATGTGATTTTATGGTTGCGCTAAGTCTTAGTTCATTAAGGTAGGTAGGAATAAGTCTTAGTTAGTTATGGTGAGTGAATATTGAGTCCTAGTAAAAGGGAAACATGCTAAGAATAGGTTTGTTATGAGGTGTCTAGGTGAGGTGGTGGGGTGAGGTGTCTAGGTGAGATGGAAATTAGTTTAATTAGGGTGATTAAATAATGAATGAAGTGAGTATGAGTATCACTTTAATTATAAATAATTAAACTAATATTAATGTGGGGTGAAAGGGTCATGGTTAGGTGAATATGTTTGAGTTGGCTATTCGAAAAGGGACCAAGGGGAGTGTGACCCAACTTTGGTGTCTACAAAATCATTAGTTGAAGCAAGATTAGTACCTAAGTTATTTACACAAGAACATGGAATTGATTACAATAAGACATTTGGTCTTGTAGAAATACTTGATATTGTTATAAAGGTACTCCCAATTACAGCTCAAAACAAATGGAAGGTTTCTCAAATGGATGTTAAATCATATTTTTTGAATGGTTATCTAGAAGAATAAGTTTATGTGCAGCAACCACCAGGATATGAAGTAAAAGGATATGAAGACAAGGTTTACAGGTTCCAAAAGGAATTTTATGGATTAAAGAGAACACCAAGAGCATCGTATAACAAGATAGATTCATACATGATAAAGAATGGATTCAGCAGAAGTACTAGTGAGCCTACACTATACACCAAATTCAATGAGGAAGGTCAAATTTTATTTGTTTTCTTGTATGTTGATGATTTGATATTTACAGGAAACATTTCAATAAACATGTTTAAATATCTAATGACAAAATAATTTGAGATGACCGATTTGGGATTGATGAAATATTTTCTTGGTATTGAATCTATACAAAATGATAATGGGATTTTTATTTTTAAAATAAAATATGCAAAAGATGTATTGAGAAGGTTTAGAATGATAAATTGTAGTCCAGTTTTTACACCTATGGTAGTAGGCACAAAACTAAGAAGAGAAGATAATGAGATAGATTTTGAATCAACTATATTCAGAAAATTGGTAGGTAGTTTGATGTATCTTACAACAACTAGGCTAGATATAATGTATTGAATTAGTTTGATTTCAAGATTCATGGATTCACAAAATAACTTACATTGGAAAGCAGGAAAAATATTGTTAAGGTATATTGTAGGAACTATTAATTATTGCATAATGTATTCTACTTCAGATTTTTTTTCAGTTGATTGGATATATAGATAAGGAATTGGTAGGAATTATAGATGATAGAAAGAGCACATCTGGATATGCAGTTCATCTTGGAATCGGTATTGTAGCATCCACATAAAAGAAACAACCAAATAGTAAAAATATCATTAGCAAAAGAAAAGTATGTAGTAGGTACATTAGCAGCATGCCAAGTAGTTTGGATGTGAATGATCTTAAAGGATCCAATGCATGAGAAAGAGGAGCCTACTACAATTTATTGTGACAACAATTCCACTATTGCACTATCAAATAATCATGTTTTCCAGAAGATGACATAACACATTAAAACTAGATATCACTTCTTTCGAGAATTGTTCAACAATGGAGAACTCATCCTACAACATTACAGATCAAAGGAGAAACTTGCAGACATATTCATAAAGGCATTAGCACAAGAAAAATGAGTATTTGAGAGAAATTTTTGGCATTGTAAATATTTATGTAATTAGTTATTAATAGTTGAAATAAGGGGGAGTATTAGAAATAATAATTTCAACCACCACTAAAAATCTCCAACCTCCCACCGATTTCTCTAATACAAAATGCAATTAATTCAACGACTACACTGGTTTGTGATTGAAAAAAACATGTGAAAAATTGATTCTATAAATTTATGATGTCCTCTATAAAAAGAGGGATTGTAGTTGTTTTTGCATGCAATAAAAATTGATCTAATTGTTCCATAACACATCTAGTTTTAGTTTTAGTTTTTATTCTTCTATATTTTCCCACCAACAACATTGCATGTTCATCGGAGAGTAGAAATGGTGGTCATTAATTATAGCAAACATGAAGGTGAATTGTAAAAGGAAGAGTGTTTAATATTCCTGAATGAGTATGTGGAAGGGGAGAAAGTGACATGGATCAATCGTTGTGGGCACAGATACCATGTGGATTATATTAGGATCTGAGCTCAATCCCATGAAAGAACATGTCCTCTCTGTAATGTTTCTTATATATGACTGTAGTTTTTCAGAGAAATAATCGAAATTTATTTAATGATCTAAATTTGGGAGGTACGATTGTGATTAAATTTATTCGCAAATGACCACCATCTGATATGAGATGATGTACGATTGTGTCAAACTCAACTGATTTCCCTTCCTTACATATAATTTGGAGAGATCCTTTGGCGTAGCTAACAAAATGACATATATAAGGATTTTGGTTACAAAAAATGACATATTTAAACTTATATTTTAGTTCAGGTAGAAAATAGTGAAAGAAAAATCAAACAAATAATAAAAATAAAAAACCAAGACACTATTATCACATACTAATTGAAAAAAATTCAAATTATTATGTCAAAAGGCGTTTTCACAAAACGAAAGGTGCGTTGGGCATCTGACAGTGGTCAGAGATATCTACAAAGGGTAAGGAGGGGCATAAGACATTGAAGGAAAGACAAAAATTGGGATGTCAATTGTGAAGCAATTGTAGAAGGTAGGTAATTACTTTGAAACCATGGTGTGCTAGAAGGAAAATCATTTTCACAATGGGAAAAACATACCTTATCTCTAATATGTAGTAAGGAATAGAGGGTTGAGGGCATGCAGTGGAGGGTGTTGAAGTAAGTTAAAACAATGGCTGTCGATCTAGATTTGAAGCCCTAAAAATGGGAAAATTCCTATGAGTTTGTAATGAAGGTGATGCTACTTGTGCCAAAGAGTAAATCTTTAAAAGTTGGCAATGAAGGTTTGTTTTCTTGCACAGGGGAAGAAGGATAGTAGCAGATACCAAGGATTTTTTTAATCACATCAAAATTAATATATGTTCTCATTTTTCATGCCATCCCCTAACATCAGTAAATACCATCCCTGATATATTGTAGTATTATTAACTCATGTTGATTTCATGTTGTAAAAGTGTTAAACCGGTTCATTTCTACCGCCACATAAGAGGATTTCAAAGAAGTGAGAAATGACAATATTTATCGTGGGAAATAATATCTGTTATGTGATTTTCAAACCCATGGTTCTTAAAATTTAGTTGTTTTTTCTCCTCTAAAATTTCATCTCTTTTTCTCTTGTAATAAATCTCTGGTGTATTTTTATTCTTTTATGATATTTGTTGTTTTTTATTTTTAAAACATCCTACTCAAAGGTTTTAATAATATAGTTATTAATATAACATGGAGTGCTCTCTAGTAAAAGTATGTAACCCTAAACCTAACGTGGTGAGCGATGGTGGATCAGCTAGAAATACATTTGTGGGTGTTTCGACCGTGGCAGGTTGTGGAGGATCACATTGATATTCCTCTATGGTTTCTCTAGGGAAAGTTGTAGGGATTTCATATTTTCTTGACGGAGGGTCTGTGCATGGTGGGTTTTCAAAATTTTCATTTTCCCCTTTCAAAAAAGATGGGGGCGGCTCCTCTCTTTCGTTGCAGGGGTTGTTAGATTCAGTGGGGGATGAAGCCAAGGTAGCTGGATTTCACCAGGATAGATTGGGTAGTGGATCCCCTATTTTAGTTATGGTATAGAAGGTTGTGACAGAGCCTATTGTGTTCATGGTGATGGCTAAATATCATGTTGCTTTTAAAATACTGCTTAATGGCCTTGGTAGCAATAGATAACTAGATGGTACTAAGCCCAGTTGTCTCCCCTCCAATCCCATGGATTGTACCAAGAAGTCTCCTTCAGTTTCCTTTGTGACGATGTTCTCCAATCAAAGGCATATTACAAGAAAATGGATTAATCTACAAATTCAACAATTTATTCTTAGGTCGCCCAATGCTTCATGAATGGATCATGATTCATTGGCGACCTATAATGAAAGGTAAACTTGAAATTTATCCTACATAGAGAGGTTTCATCATTAAATTTGATGAAACCATTGATAAAACGCTATTTTTTTGAAAATTATGGTACTTTCTATCACAATTTCAGCGCATGAAACCATAGTCCCCCTTGTTTAATCTAACCACGAATACTTTTCATGTCAAACCCATAAGGATTTAGTTTCCATATTTTCCTCTCCAATTTGAAGTGATAAATGCTTACACCAAGGATTCGGTAGTTATTCCTTCCCCTTCTCTAGGTGGTAAGGTTACCCCAAGGTGTTCTGATGTTGTAGACACTAAATCACTTCCTATTATATCTCATGAGGATTAGACAAATTTGGAAATCATAATTCTAGTTCATTGTCAAGAAAATGTGGATCTGAATATTGGTGATGGTTAGATTATTGTGGGGAAGAAGAAGAAATGGAAATTTTTAGGGAAACTTTTAGTGGATAATAATCGTAATTTGGCTAAAAGTAAGAATTCTAGAATATGAATTTGGCTATTTTTACAACCATGGTAGTGACCATGTTTTTCCTAAAATTCCATAGACAATAATTTGTCCCATGTGAATAGCCAATAGATCTCCAATCCCAACATATATTTTTTATTAAATCATTGGTTGATAGATGGGTCAAGGTTTTAAAATTTTCTTTAATTACAAAGAAATATATGGAACTTTCATGTTCATTTGGTCTCATTCACCGAAACTGTTAATGATTTTTTTTGAAATTTTAATAAATTCATCATATATGTACATATATATTATATAAATTATATTATATTATATTATATAGAGTCGTTGAGAGAGAGAGAGATCTAGATTGGAATTTTTTAAACTCTTAGAAGACCTAACAAATTTAAAATACTCCATTGTCTTCCTAGAAAGCAACTAAATTTTTTGATAAGCCTCAACAAATGAAGAGCAGCTAGGTGTCACCCATTTCATGAGCCTGAGTGTAAAGGTATGCAAAAGGATCTCGATTTCCCAGAATTGAATATCGGGTGGACATGTGGTAGGATTTTGGGCATCCTAAAGAAAAAGGAATTTCGTGGACTCCAAGCCCATGGAATGAACCAATTCAATAAATTTTCAATTCTACGGTTAGATGAGGCATAGTGATAGTTAAGGGAAAACATGGAAAACCTCCATTTTAACTAAAAATGTGTTTTTTGCAATAAATATTCTTCATGCAAATGAATTAGCCTTCATTCACCACTCCATCTACAATTTCATTCAAAAAATATGTTATATTTCACCAATGCCACAAACACAAATTTTAGATAATTTTCCAACCCAGTGAATATGGTTCCGACCATATTCACCATGATTTCTATAAAACAATTTCAGGTGTGTTCCTTCAAGTTTTCCATGGAATTTTTTTTTTCTGATCCCCTTAAGATCCCATGGGAATGTGTCTCAGGGAAGATCTTATAGTTTGTTTTATTTTTATTTTGTTGTTATTTTTGTTATATTTTTGGTTATACTTCTAGCCAGTTGTAGAGGCAGCTCCACTTGAGCCTCAATGTTATATTTGTTTCTCCATTGATATCTTCTATTACGGGGTAGGGTCCCCTTGACCCATTTTTACCATTAATAAAAAAATTAGTTTTTTTAACTAAAAAATCACAGGATTTTGTTGTGGAATCCATTTAAAATTTAAATGTAACAGTGCTAGAGGTAGAAGAGATTGTTGTGGTGATGGAGTTGGTCATGTCATTGTTTTTGGTGGAGGTGTAGGAGTTGGAAGTGGTTTTGGCCTTAGTTACTGAGTTGGTATTGGTTATTTCCATGGAGTTGGTGGTCGTTTGGTTAGTCGCTTGAGATTTGGAGAAAGTATCGGTGACCATTTAGGAGGAGGTTTATGTATGATAGAAAATCAACACGTGACCTTCTTCGCACCCGACCTCCCGAGGTCGTGCCGAGAAATCCAGTGTAGAATGGTTGTGAATGTGAGTGTGATGATGGGGATCAAGCTAATTGGGAAATCTTATATCTTCAACATGTAATATCAAGATCTGTGAGTCTAAAGCAAAGAATGCTCTCCTAACCTTAAGTGGTGTGATTTTTTGGTCTGTAGACTCCAGTCAATGTCAAGATCAGCTGAGATTCTATTTACTGGTTGTTAAACACGCGGAAAGTGACCTGCGGGTGCCTTGTATATATTTCTAGACAGGGTCATGGAAGTAAGAATGAGAGGCATGATGAAGCTAGATATATTTACGGGTGATTTTCCAGTCTGGTCTAGAAATTCTTATCCTGATCGGATACTATGTTTAGAAAGCAAAGTTGTGCGATAATATCTGGTGGAAGTGGTGAAGATATGAATACTAATGTGTGCAAACTAGTGTCAATGTCTAACTGAATGGAAGGCCCATTGGGTTGTGGGACCTGGGGATAACAACCAAAGAATCGCGGGGGTTATGGCCCTTGGATGGTCATGCACATAATCATACCTTATTTCTAGGGGCAGTCCAATAATCGTAGGCTTGATTAGCAGGTATGTTTAGTGTATTGAGTTATCCTATCTTCTTAGAAAAAGTTGCAAGTGTGCGTAAGATTGTTAAATGTAAGATGGTATCAATGTCAGTTATCAATTCTGGCCCATTAGGTTATGGGACTAGTGGATCACAATTGTATGTCTTTTCCTATTGTGGACCATTGATGGTCATACAAAATGAAATAAAATGAATTTTAATAAGAAAACTAATTACTGAAAGAGATCTTATCTATGTTTTTGGAGTTTTCACAATATTCTAGATCAAAGCAATAAAAGCAAGCTAATCTATTAAAGGAAATTTTTTTGTTCTTTTCTAATCTTTAAGCAATGTGTTCTAATCTAATAAATAAACTAAAGAAAAGTAGTAAACTAGACGTAGTTGGTTACTTGTGCAAATGTATGAATCTAATCTAAATCAAACAACCTAATTTGATAAATTCCTCCAACCCCTACCTTAGAGGTGAATAACAAATCATGACCCTGAAAGGGGCTATTGTTTCTCACAACTTCCCTGGCGATGTTGAAAGGAAAACTTACTGAAATGAGTGATTCCCTACTCTATTTGAAATGAATGATTCTCTACTTTATTTGAAATGAACGATTCTCTACTTTATTTGTTATGAATTATTTTCTACTCTATTTTATATGAAATTGACAATTCAACACACAAGACAAACAAACACACAATTCCAACCTGGACAAGCAAGATCTTTAGTGAATCTAGTTGTATCTGTATCTGTCCCCTTAGTATGTTCCTTTCTTTATCTGAGTGTTCATGCGATTCTAAGAGATTGGGAATGAAATAACGGTAGTAGGAGAATGGTGCTTGAGCAATGGCATCTTGATGGCAGTTAGGATGTAATGTAGGTAGAAGACAGATATCACAAGAGATCAGATCTTGGCTATGTAATTCCTAACAATACCGTAGCACCAATACAATGCAAGATACACAAAATTCTCAGGCCCTTTACTTGAATACAAGCATGGAATATATAGGAATGGAGGATGGGAGGTGCCTTCATGCAAAAGGAAAGAAGGAGTAGTTCCAACCCATTAAATCTATTTAAAAATAGAAGGAAGGAGAACCAAGAAATCAAAGCTAATTTTAGACAATTCAGATCACAGATGCATGTAAAAAGGAAAGTTAAGTGAACCGTTGCATGTTTAAAAAACACGTGAATAATTTGGAAAAAGCAAGCAGGACCATTGCCCTGCGCAGAGCAGCAGTTTCAGGATTGCTGCCGTGTTTTGGGCGGTGGTTTTAGTTTCACCACCTGGGTAGGGTGACGGTCTTGGCACTAAAGGCCAAAACATGCGCATAAAGAGTGAGAAGATGGAAGAAAGCGTGGGAAGGATAAGTAAAGATGTCTAGGCAACAAATATACACTACAAATGCAAATTGGATCTCGAACACCTTCTTAAAAGGAACTAAATCATCATTGGGGAATTTTGTAATGATTTCTGACTATGTAGCACATGTAATTTTGGGTGTGTACATATTTCCCCCTTGGAGAAGTATCTTAGACATGAAAAGGTGTAAAACGTAGAGTATGAGTATGGTGTTCCCAAAATGGGGAGTTAGAAGCCATACCTGACATGCCTGTGTGTCAAATTGTTCCTGCCCAAACTCCCTCTGACTGTAATCTAGGAAAAGAAGACTCGCATGCAGATAGAAAAAATAATAAAAAATAAACACTAGATCAAAATGACAAAAAGACTTACCATCTGTGTGGGGATATAGAAATATACTTGTGCCAAAGCTCTAGCCCTGCGAACACAAACACTCAACACGAGGTTAAAACAACATGTATATATATCGAAACAACTCATAATTCAATTCATTTGTGATATTTGATTTGGTGAATTTGAAGCTCTAGACCCACAATGTTTATTTTTGATGATATTACAGCCGATATGACCGTGACGCGATCGTGACCATGCCTCCATGTGTGGGAGATCGACCAACACGGTCGAAGGTTGGTTATTTTCACTTTTGTCTTTTTATACCCTAAATGTACAAAAATGTTAAAAAGTTCACCTAGGGGGAATTATTTATAAAAAAATTGTCTTAAATGAGTCTCTAGGGGGGGTGCCCATATGGTATGCTTTTATTTTGTCAAAAATCGTCTTTTATTATCTTTTTGAGCATTTTTAGGGTAAAAGACGCGTTTGGAAAATTAGTCCAGGACTGCCACCCAAAGCAGGGCGGTGGTCATGGGACTGCCGCCCTGACAGGGCTGTGGTCCTGGAACTGCCACCCTACACTGGGTGGCAGTTCTGGATAGAATGATAAAGACACGTACTTAACTTGTTTTTTTGGATTTTTCATGTTTTGTGATGTTTTTGGTGAGCTTATTATTTGCTTCATGTTACTAACTTGCTCTTTTTCTGTGTCTTGGTTAATGCAGAAGGAGGAGTACATTAGATGGAGTCAGGACAAGGAGTGTGATTGGCTCCCTGGTATCCTGGATCAACTGACACATGATGAGACAGATCTTCTTTAGAGGGTCGGTATTTGGAGGATTACACGGGTTCCCCATGTTGCTCCTACTAGTCACATTCTATGTGACTTGTTTTCCTATTAGGATGTAGACCGGAACACTTTCCAATTCCCAGGTGTTTAGGGTGAGTGGAATATCACCTTGGAGGATGTATACCATATTCTTGGGCTTCCGATACTTGGGAGGAGGCTAACTTTGGAGATAGCAGCGTCTAGGGCCATGATGATGCAAAGGGCTACATATATAGGAGACATCATTGTCTCAGCTGGCTCGAAGAAGGGAATGAAGGTTTGGTCCATTTCCACCACTCCCATTCCTATCATACGCAGAGCCATCATGGGAATCTTGTCCTCCAGATTGATTAGGGACAAGGGTGGTCATACCCTCTTATATTGTTGGGCTCCTATCATTGTACAGATGGAGGGGCATGGCCGTAAATATCATTGGGGTGCAAATATCTTGGGGACCACTTAACATGATATATACAAGTTGGTCAGATGGAAGGGGAATTCATTGAGCCACCCCACTCTTGTGATGAGTTGGGTCTATGAGCATTTCATCCCCTATGGTAGAGGAGTGCTCGTATCAGATCCAGGGGCTGTTCAAGAAACTAGATGGACATGTATGTCTGTACTTAGGACGTCACATCATCCTGTGGCTTCCCTGACTATGATGGACATGATTGCCAAACCTTATCAGGACATGGTACGGATATGGGGAGTGGAGGTGACCACAATAATGGTTTTCTCTTAAAAAATTCAGCTGTTGACAGAGTAGCAAGGCCTGAGGTCCACCCATTTGATCGGGTCTCCCAGCAGTTTGGCCTTCCATACATTTATATACTCCCTCCCATTGCTTTGATTTATATAGGACCATTCAGGAGGCCCAGAAGGGCCCTAGAGGGGACTCGGGTTAGACAGTGGTTGTTCTGGGTGTGCCCATTACAGTTATATGGGTGGTTTGTGCTCGCTGGGTAGCTGGTGCTCCTCTAGCACCCTTACTTGAGATTGCGGCCACTCTTGCTCATAGTAGGGAACATGATGAGCCTATTGATCTAGACTCTGAATCTAAGGAGGATACAAGGGATGAGATAGAGGAGGAGTCAGTTGGAGAGTATAAAAAAGATGAGGGAGTTGGTGTTGGGACTGGTGAGATAGCCCATGTGGAGGAGGAGGAGAGTGACCCTGAGTGGCATGACACGTAGGAGATGATGAGAGCAACACACAAGGAGGCCAGTGCTAAGAGAGAGAATTTAATCTCAGAGTTAACACTTCCTCATGGTGGAGAGGGGGATGATGAGTCTGTCGTAGGATAGTGATTTGCTTCTAGCTTTGGGGAAACCTCATAGCTAGTAGTAGGACCGAAAGTAGTAGCTACCGACCCTACTTAGATACCTAGAGACTCGAGTAAGTTAAATACCTTCTCTTCTTTTTCTTTTTTTGACTTATTTAGTTAGGAATGTTAACTTGTATGTCTTTCTTTCTTTCTTTTATTTTCCTAACTTATATTTTCTTTCTTTCTACTTGCAGTGACGGCACAGGAGTGGTGAGAGCTCATCCGTCAAGTATTTGTGGATACCTTGTTGATCCCATTAGGGAAGACCCGAGCTGATCTGACTACCGACTCGGGCCAAGCATTAGTTTTAGGAAGACACATTGACGTATTTTACCCTATGTGGAAGGTAGCAGAGATAGTGACTTCCCTCTGTAACCAGGTGGCCGGGTATGAGACCATGAGACCATCGTGTGCTTGATGAGATGGAGTTATTCTTGCAGCGAGGCCACGGGTAGTGAACGCCACCATGAGCACTCACATCATTCCGTTCACTCTTAGCATTTTCATAGCCATAGAAGGAGCCTCAAATGTGGTTGGGCACCATCCGAGGGATCTCATAGAGACTGAGAGGACATTGGGCCATTTTTATTTCTTTGATGACATTTTGTCGATCATTTATACGATTTTTTTTGTATGTTTTAGGCTTATTACGAGCATTTTGACCATTCCTAGTGCATGGTGACTTTGTATACAAACTTGATTCACCATGATATATACAGACTTTTATTTTTGGTTTGGTATCTCATCGTATCTGAGTTGATTTTCTTTTGGTTTATATCTCATGTGTACTCTAGATATTTAGAACTTCTGCTTTTCTATGCTTTTTAAAGTGTATGCAGTGGATGTTAAAAGATAACATAATGATTTCTTTTTGTATTTTATAATGCTGATATGTGATAATTCAAACACAATGTGATATTTGAACTTTAGCTTCCTTAAGTAACCCTTGATACTTCATATTTTCTTGGGAAAATGTGGTAATATATCGATATGATAAGAAGATGTACTTGCCACACTCCAAACTCTACACAACTAGTAAGATACGAGGGCTCAACACCAAGAATCAGAGGGGACACAAGTTATGAAAATTTGTTGAATGATAGTGACGAGAGAAAGACAAAGGTTTGGCACAACCAAATTGATACACTACAACCCTATCCTACTCAAGCTACCTCATAGTTTAGAATGTGAATTGCTCTACAATTTATCTAGACTTGGATACATAGAACTTGGTTGACAAAATCTGGATTTGGGGTTTTAAGCTATTTTAGAATTTTGGACATCTAACTCACTTTTCTTTTGACCTATGATTTAACAACATTTAAACGAATTATTTGTAACTTTCAAGTTTATCAATGAGACCCCCTACCCCTTGCCCCACACTACTAGGAGGAAGCATGGTCTCATCACCATGGACAAGGAATAGGTGAGTAAGGGCATTTCTCTCCTTTCCCAACCCTGCATTACCAGTAAGAGATGGAGACTCAACATCGAAGGTTGGTAGGGAAAAGAAATGTGTAAAATAAAAATTTTCTATGGAATTGCATTTGACTTACTCATCTAGGAAAAATGGTTAGTATGTTATTATTTCCAAAGATATTTTTATGGGATAGATGTGACACCATGAAGCTTCTAGAAAGAAACTATAAGCATAACCAAGTATACAGGCTTGGGAATGGTCATGGTCAAAACCTTGTCTTATCTTGCTTGAACTGATGAAGTGATTTTAGAAGTAATCGATGATATTATTATGAGGATTTGAGGAGATATGATTTGAATGTTTTATCAATGTTTCCAAAAGTTTTTAGGAGTTGCTATAAGAATAAATCCCTTAATCACAAATTTTCCAAGATGAACAGGTGGATGAAAATGAAATACAGATGCAGTAATGTACATATGAAAATGCTGGTGGATCATGTGTAGTACCTCTTCAAGTGAAGAGAATTCACATATTCACTAAACTCCTCACCCTCTAGTGTACACAGGAAAAATGCCCCATTTTTGTAGTCTTCTACTACTCGATATAGACCCATCCACCTAGGTCAGAACTTCCTTCCCTTGCTAGTTTTTTTTATCTATTCGACTGTTGAGTCTTAGTACCAAATATACTTCGTAGATCTCACATTTGTAAAATTTCTTATTGTATTTCTTAGCCATCCGGTCAGCATAAACGTTGTTCTTGTTGTTCAACGTTAAGTGTAACCTCATCAAGAATTTCTAATTGGGAGAGTCATGCTTCTCGATAACCCTCTTCTCCCAGGATCCCGTGTAATGAAATACAGAGACTAGGTATTTCGATTCAAGCGGAAGGACTGCCTCAACACTAAATACTAAAGAAAAGGGGGTTTCTCCCATTGGCATTCTAACTGAGGTTTGATAGGCCCATAAGGCCGGAAAAATATTTAGGTGCCAATCTCATTTATTCTCCTTAATGGTTTTGAGAAGGATGGCATTTAACATTTTATTCGTAGCCTTAAATTTTCTATTAGCCTGAGGATAGTAGAGAGAAGCTATGTGATGAATTATTTTTAACTTTGTACACAGCTCACGCACCTCGTCATTTATGAAAAATGTTCCATTATCCAAAATAATGATCTGGTTTAAGATGAACTTAGTGATCACAGACCCGGGTACATTGGTAAGAGGCATGGCTTCTACCCACTTAGTGAAGTATTTTGTGGCTGTGATTATGAATTTATGGCCATCTGTTTACGAGGGAGAAAAATTCCCTATAAAATCCATGCCCCATGTGGAAAATGGCCATGGGGTTGCGATTGGTTGCAAAGCTTGTGCCGATATAGGGATCTCATGGGAGAAATCTTGGAATTTGTGGCATCTGTGCACAAATTCTACCGTGTCATGCTCTAGAGTGGGCCATAAGTATCCCATATGATGTATTTTCCAAGTAGTGGCGTGGCCACTGAAGTGACCTCCACATACTCCTTTATGCGACTCATAAAGAATCTTTTTTGGATTCTTCGACATCAACACATCTTAACAACATTCCGTCAAAGGCTTTGTGGTAGAGCACTTGTTACAAAATAATGTACTTAGCAACAATGATGTCTAACCGCCTTATTTTTTGTGATGTTTCCCCTTCTGGGTATGTGTGGTACATGATGAAGTTGACAATGTCGGTGTACCAAGGACATACAGAGATAGGGGGCCTAGTTGCGATAAAATACACACACTCATCGAGAAAGTCTAAATCTACCAGATTACCCCCATCTAATGGATTTTCAGCCAACCAGTCTGTAATGATTTGTCCCTTAATGGATTTTTTATTTACAAATGTTAGTTAGTTTTGTCTTAACAATAACTCGTGTTTCTTGATTCAACATATAATTCCTTAAACGCTTTGTTGCAAAGACTATGGAAAGGCATTCCTTTTCTACCTGTGTATAACGTGTTTCATAATCAAGAAACGTATGACTAATGAAGTAAACTACGAATTCTTGTTTATCGTTATCCTCCTGAGCCAACATGCATGCTAGTAAAACATCCATAGCTTGTGAATACAAGATCAATGGGTGATCCGATCTAGGTGGAATTAGCTTGGAAGGGGATAGAAAAAATAATTTAACCTCCTCGAAGGCCTCGTTGCATTCTTCCATCCAATCAATGCTATAATCCTTTTTTAACAATTTTGTGATGGGATGAATAACATAGGTCAAGTCAGGGATGAACCTTTGGATTGCACTGAGTTTCTCAAGAAAATATATAATACCAGACTTTTCTGATGGTGGAACCATTTCTAACACATCCCGAATTTCAGCTGGGTCGACATCAATCCCTCGTGAAGATATAATGTAACCTAGAAGCTTGCCTCCTAGTACGCCGAATACACATTTCTCCAAATTTAATGTGACGTTGTATTCGATTAAGCGTGAAAGAGTGATACAAAGTACTTCTGGGTGATCGCAACACTTCCTAGCCTTGGCCAACAGTTCATCCTCGTATGACTTCACAATCTTATGAAAAATATCATGGAATATGTATGTCATTTCTAGTTGGTATGTGGCACCAGCATTCCTAAGACTGAATGGCATGACAACATAACAGTAGGTTCCCCAAGGAGTTATAAATGTAGTTGTAGCTTGATCCTCTTCAGAGATTTTGATTTGATTATATCCCAAAAACCCATCCATGAGAGACAAAAATTCAAATCCAGTTGTTGCGTCAACAATAACATCGACGGATGGTAATGGGAAATCATCTTTGGGGCAAGCTTTTTTAATGTCCCAGAAGTCTATGCAAATATGGATCTTTCCATTATTTTTTAGAACAGGGATGATATTAGATACCCATTGTGAATAATCAACTGTCTTGATGAATCCCACCTGGAGAAGTTTCATTACTTATTCTTTCACCATAAGGGCCACTTTTGGCTTCATGGGTCTAAAATTTTACTTAATCAGATTTGCATCCAGTTTGGTGACGAGATTGTGCACCGTGATATGTGGTGCAATCCCCATCATTTATTTGTAACTAAATGTGAAAGCCTTTTGATGTTCTTTGAGGATCTGGGTATGTAATTCTACCTCCTCCAGAGTTAAGGAAGATCTCAGTTTCAAAAATTTTGGTTCCTCCTCTATTCCAATGTTTATATCAATCGATCCCTCGATTAAGGAGGTGTTTCCCTCCTCAAACTCAGGTGGGGCCAAGGGTAAATCTAAATCCCCTTCTTCTTCCACCTCGTAAATATCAAGATCCCTTCCTGAGGAAGATTCGATCATGGGATTCGCAAAATAAGAAGAGGAATGCGAAATAAAGTAAAGGTATATCTTGTGATAGGTAAGATGCAATTCTGCCAAAGCATTTAAATAACTTAAATTTGATTAATCACTATTAACGTTCTTAGAACAATCGAGATGACTCTCGGTTTCTACGTATGTCAACATTGGGGTCGTTAGTGCTTTACGAATGAAGGGTTCAACACGAACTGAAACCGTGAAGTTGGTATCTTCCAGGTCACTACTTGGGGTGAAGTGTGAAGCAGAAGTTGCTATAGAATTTGCAAGAAGGTTCTGTTCGCGTGGAACTGCTTCAATTGAGATGAAATCAAACCCTTTTGTCAGACCTAGCACTAATGTTTTGTAAATTTGTAGATGCTCAGCTCTAGTCTCATAGACATCAAATATCTTATTTGCGACTATTTGTGAATCACCCAACACCCTAATATTGAGGATTCCCATTCTCTTAGCCATGATGAGACCTAATAGGAGAGCCTCATATTCATCCCCATTGTCTGTGCATTCAAAATTCAACTTGAAAGAAAAAGGTAGAATATTTCCTTTAGGTGAAGTAAGGAGTGCGCCTTCCCCGATGCCAAAATGACACTTGGCTCCATAAAAATGGAGAGTCTAATAACTACTCAGGAAGATGGATGTTGAGTCATCCTTTATACCTTCCCCCTTTACCTCGGTTACCTCAACCATGAAAACCTCATCTTCCAGAAGGAAACTAAGTCCCAAGGCATGTCCTATACCTATAGAATCAAAGGGGAGGAGAATAGGAAAATCCTTCTCTAATAGCTCGACAATATATGTTGTGGCTCCTAGAGATATTGTCTCTACAATAACAGTTTCATCCTTGACCACCAGAATGCCTTCGATCAAACCCGTGACTTCTAACTCCATTGTAGGAACTAGTTTTTCTTTCGGTACCACACTTGTGAGTTTCTTTAACTGATTTGTGGAAAGCTCGAATTCAGAGTGGACCCCCAGCCTCTTCTTTAAGTTAGAAAAATGTACATAAAATGGTTTTGGATCACCTTGTGCCACAAATACTTTCCTTATATGTAGGAATCTAACCTCCTAGAATAGAGTGGAGGGGATTTTCTTCATGCAGAGGATCCAAGGAAGGTCGACGATCAGCCCTTCCCACAACTGGTTTCCTGGTAGCTATGCAATATGAAATTCAGTAAGTATCATTTAGAGGGAATGAGATGAAATTTACTAAATAACCTAGGGGGATGATAGAACATCGCCTTCAGGCTAGGTCACTTGGACTTACTCAGTGTAGTTTCGTGTCGAGGAGTAGTCTAGTCTCCCCATGACCCTGGGACTTTTGAAGAAAATTAGACACTGGGGTATAGTTAACTAGTACCGCATCATCAATCATTGTTACACTTTCCCTAGTTGCAAATTTGCACAAAAACATACTATTTGTGAGAATTAATGGTCTTAGGTAATATTCAGCCCCTACGAGCCATTTCAGCATCCGTGAGCATCTTGCTGATGTCAAACATGAACCCAATCTATCTATCTAGGCTGCCCTGAACATGGATTTACATCTGGTTTTTTGGCGATTTTATTTATGCGTATAGGGGATGTTTAACATTTCTCCGTCAATGACACAAGACACTAGTGCTTCATAATTTTTACCCTCGATGAGCTTTGGAATTCTTTAATAGATCCCCAGATGTGAAGTGTGTGAAAAGGTATTAGTTAGATCATTGACTAGATCATAATTTCCTATCGGGTCCATGCTTAGTGTATAATGAGGTAATGTTGACATAACCAGGATTTAACCAGAATTGGCTGCAATAAATCATCCTTAGTTTGCCCTTTTAGTTAAGCAAGTCAATTTGTAGTTTGACATCTCATCTGTACCAAAGTACGACACATGATCTTTTTTTGCTGGCCACCCATCCAAAGGAGATTTCACTTGTGGTGTAGGAAACAATATATATAGACTTCACGATACATGAGTCACTATTACACACACCGTCTAATTTTAATACAAGAGAGAGCATCAATAGCTCAAGAGAGAGATACCATGCAGAAACATATGAAATAGAGAAGGAGGAGTAGAGGATCATTGATAGAGCCAGATAGTGAAAGAATGTTATAGAGAGATAATTATCACATATATGCGAAATATTGTAGAAAGGTGGTGTTGTAGTAGCACAAAGTCAGAAGAACAATATTTGTTAGACAAGAAATAGAAAAGAATTTGGACCTCAAGAAGAGAAATTCAAAAGGAAAAAAATAGAGAAGCAACTCATGGCAAGTTTATATGAATCATTCCCACGAATCCTAATGGATATACCGCATATATATAGTCGGGGTCGTACATCTTGTGGCCTTTGGTTATGTTCCTTGTTGTGGTCTGAAACTACGTGTTGGTTGCATTTGGCACCAAAGTTGGTGTCAACAAACTAGTATTAGAGAAAACAAAAGGCTTGCAACCATATCATGGGTTTGGAGATTGGTTATTTTACCCCCCTGGGTATTGAGTTTTAGATGGCTTCTAGTAGAAACTTGAGGAAATAACCCCCAATATTTTATGGACGATTCAAGTATCCACAACGTTGGTGCACCGAAAGTGAAGACATTTTTCTCCTCTCAAGATGCTATAGGAATTAGTTGAAGGAAGATATGTATAGGTAGAAGAAATGATGTAAATGCTGGTAAGATTACATCCAAAATGTAGTCAAAGATTAAGTTTTCCCATGGAAAGTCACACCGTCAACTGTAAACTCCAAGATTCTTATTAATGGGATACCTTGGTACAATGCATATAAAGGAAGTGTTGTTGGAAAAAGTAGTCAAAATTGCAGATTGATTGAGGAGAGACTAACTTGAGATTTGCTTCTCATGAAATAATACAATCATTGAACAATGATTTCTTGGTCACAAGAAAAGATGAACCATCTAGTACAATCAATTCATAGGACTAATTAGCGAGATGTTGTTAAAGATCATCCTTCATCTCTCTGTTGAGATGTATTGAAGGAGCAGATCACAAAGTTTTAGGTTTGATCTAGATATGGAGTGCTTGCAATAGGAGTAGAGAATCCAAATGCCACTTTGATAGAAACGAAATTTGGCTGCAGACTAATGGTGTTCTTTACTTGACCCATGAATAGAGGATTCCCTAGGAAAACCATCTCCTTAAATGAACAAGCCTTCAAAAAAACACAAATGTTAGAGGCAACTCTGATAGGATTTTGTACAATACGATTTTAAAGAAACATTTAGAAACTGGAAAGTACCAGGTGGAAGATCAATATCATCAAGAGCCACAAACTTAGAGGAAGAGCTCTCGCAATGGCAACACTTCCATAGGCCTGGATGTCTACACAAAGGTTCGTAACAAATCAAATGTGTAACTGTTGAAAGACTAGGCAAAAAGTATATAATTATGCAAGTGACTATGCAAAAAGAGAAGAATATGGTTTCCTTGAGAAATTCATAATTATAATGTAATCTTCTCAAATGAAAAAGAAACCGACCCAGAGAAAAATCAAAATTGGGGAGGTGGGGGCTTTCCTTGGTAACTTGCAATGGGACAGTGTAGAAAGGAAACAAGAAAGTATGGTATCCACTGCGATAATTTCTTACATATCGACCTGGGTATGTGTGGATACATAAACAAATAGTTTAATAACATAAATGAAGAAATCAGATATGAAGTGAAGATGTGAAAAATAAATAAAGTTCTTGTGATGGGTAAAGGCATCGTATCCATTCTCAGCAAGAAATGAGACAAGTATAATATTCTCAATAATGGGTAGCTTGTCCAAAATGGATTTAAGGTGAAGTTTAAAAATGGAGAATGCATGTTATAAGATAAAGATGTAAGCAAAAAGAGTATGTGCAGTAGGTATATGCCCCTAACTCTGGGGGTGGGAAGGAGTTCATGCTTTCCCTGCATATGAGCTCTGCATATTTTTGGAAAGCTCTAACTCTTTGACTTTATCTACCAAAGCTGAAATGACATCGCCCATTGACAGGGTGGTTCCTTGCTTAGGTACCTTTTTTTGAACCCTCTGAGGTTGTTGAGGAGTATGGTAGCCTGCTATGAATTATTCACAATGTTGTCACCCCTCATTGGCAGTATTCTCAATTGGTGGTGGGGTAGCATTATTGTTTTGAAGCCGGACATTGCCTTGTCCTTGTACCTATCGAAAGATTGGTTCATGTTCTAGAAGTTTTGTTCACTCCTAGCATATCGTGCTAAATACTCCTCATCTAGATGGGGGAGTTGATCAAATTGCATGCTAATGGGTTGTTGAAACAATACCCAAGGAGATGAACTTGCTTCACCAGTGAATTTCATGTTATTTTAAATTGATTGTTCGAGGGGATAGGTCTAAGAATAGTGGCCATTATATAAAGACAATGAGAACAGATAGAGGGGGAGAGTATATCTAAAATGAGTTTTTAAACTTCTGTAAGGATCATGGGATAAAGAAACAATTCACATTAAGGTATACACTATAGGAAAAAATGTGTAGATGCGTGAAATAAGTTAACCATTCAAGAAATGGAAATAAGTATGCTCAAAGCAAGAGGATTGTTAGATGAATTATGGGCAGAAGTAGTTGAGACAACATTATATGGGCTAAATAGATGTCTGTACGACATAGAAAGTTAACACATGACCTTATTCACACCCGACCTCCTGAGGTCATTCCGAGACATTCGGTGTAGAATGATTGTGAATTTGAGTGTGGTGATGAGGATGAAGATAATTAGGAAATTTTCTATCCTCAACACACAATGTTGGGATCTGGGAATCTAAAGTAAAGGAATGCTCTCCTAACTTGAAGTGGTGTGATGGTTCGGTTTGATAAAATATCCACTCGTAGACACTAATCAATGTCGAGCTCAACCGAGATTCTATTCACTGGTTGTTGAACATGTGGAAAATGACTTGCAAGTGCCTCATAGTAGATTTCTAGACAAGCTCATGGAAGTAAGAATGAGAGGAACGATGAATCCATAGGTATTTAAGGGTGATTTGAATCTGGTCTGGTCCAGAAACTCTTAACCTGATCGACTGATTATGTTTAGTATTGAAAGTTGTGCGATAATATCTGGTGGAAGTGGTGAAGATCTGAATACTAATGTATGCAAACTAGTGTCAATGTCTAACTAACTTGTAGGCCCATTGGGTTGTGGGACCTAATGATCACAACCAAATACTAGTGGGGGCTGTGGTCCTTATAATGGTCATGCACGTAAGCAAACCTTTTTTCTAGGGGTAGTCCAATAATTATAGGCTTGATTAGCAAGTTATGTTTAGTTTATTGAGTTTTTCTATCTTCTCAACAAAAGTTAAAGGTGTTCGTAATACTGTTAAACATAAGCTGGTATCAATGTCAGTTATCAATTCTGAGCTTGTTGGGTTGTGTGACCAGTGGATCACAACTATATGTCTTTTCTTGTTGTGGACCATTGATGGTCATGCAAAATTAAATAAAATGAATTTTGATAAGCAAACTAATTACAAAAAGAGATCTAATCTATGTTTTTGGAGTTTTAACAATATTTTGGATCAAAGTATTAAAAGCAAACTAATCTATCAAAGGAAATCTTTTTGTTATTTTCTAATCTTTAAGCAATGTGTTCTAATATAATAAACTAAACTAAAGACAAGTAGCCAACTGGATGTAGTTGGTTACTTGTACAAATCTATGAATCTGATCTGAATCAAACATAGCCCAATCTAATCAAAAGTCCTCCAAACCCTACCTTAGAGGCAAAGAAAAAATCATGACCCTGAAAGGGGCTATTATTCTTCACAACTTCCCTAGCGATGTTGAAAGGCAAACTTACTGAAATGAATGATTCCCTACTCTATTTGAAATGAATGATTCTCTACTTTACTTGAAATGAATGATTCTCTACTCTATTTGATATGAATGATTTTCTACTCTATTTTATATGAAATTGACAATTCAACACACAAGGCAAACAAACACAACAATTTCAACCTAGACAAGCAATAGATTTGGCAAATCTAGTTGTGTCTGTATCTTTCCCCTCAGTATGTTCCTTTCTTTCTCCAAGTGTTCATGCGAGCCCAAGAGATTGGGAATGCAAGAACAATAGTAAGAGGATTGTGAACTTGAGAAATGGAAGTTTGATGGAAGTTTGGATGTAATGCAAGTAGAAGAGAGATAACACAAGCTATCAGAGCTTGGATATGCAATTCCTAGCAAGATCGTAGCAGCAATACGATGCAAGATAAACAGAAATTATTAGGCCTTTTGGTTGAATACAAGCATGGAATATATAGGAATGGAGGATGGGAGGTGACTTCATGCACAAGGAAAGAAGGAGTAGTTCCTTACTAATTAAATCTATTTAACAATATAAGAAGGAAGGAGAACCAATCAATCAAAGCTAATTTTAGACAATTCGGCTCACGGATGCATGGAAAAAAGTGAAGTTAAGTGAGCTGCCGCACGTTTAAAACACACGTGAATAATCTAGAAAAAGTGAGCAGGATCGCTGCCCTACGCAGGTCAGTGGTTTCAGAACCACTACCCTATTTTGGGTGGCGGTTTCAGAACCATTGCCTGGGTAAGGCGACAGTCTTGGCACTAAAGGCCAAAACATGTGCAGAAAGAGCGAGAAGCTGGAAGAAAGCATGGCAAGGCTAAGTAAAGATTTCTAGGCAATAAATATACATTGCGAATGGAAATTGGAACTCTAACACCTTCTTGAAAGGAATTGAATCATCATTGGGTATTTTTGTAACCGTTTTCTGACTATGTAGCACATGCAATTTTGGGTGCATACAGTTTCATCATTGGAATAGGTATTGATGGTGGCTTAGGTGGTGGAGGTTGATTGAGTGAAGGCTTAAATTATGGAAAATGTTTACTTGTGGGTTGGATGGAGTTGGTTGTGGTAGCGGTTTTGGTTATTGGGTTGAGTTGACGAATACAGATTCAAAGGTGTTGAAGGAAGCTAGGAATCCTTGACATCAAATATTTTTTAGTTGATCGAGTAAATAATATATCTATTACTCATGACTAATTTCTTGAGTAGCTCATTGATAATTGTTTGTGCATGCCCTATTTCCTATAATTAATTGAGTTCAAAACTAAAAGGGGGGGATACAAAGTGCTACCAAATGCAAGCATTGTGGTTGTATTTCAAACCTGGAACTTATTGGATTATACCCATTTTTAAAATTTTAGCTCACGTAGATTGTACTATCTTAATTAATGTGAGCGAAACCCATATGATAAGTTGGAACACATATATTTTATTCTCAAGAAAGACATGACCCATCGAATAGGTGTGGGAAATGTCTTAAAAAATAAACAAAATATTAGCAAAGTCCCTTTTTTCCTTATTTTCTCAAACTTTTCAGTCACTTTTAATTATGTAAGGTTTAGTTGTCTGTGCAGAGAACTGGCCTTCAAGTAAATGATGATGATTAATTGACCACTCCATATTTATGCCAAAGGTGTTATTTACTGTGGGAAATCCCTAGGGGGATTCTAACAAGGAAAAATGAAATCAACAGCTGCAACTTCAGTAGTACATGGACGTCGATGAAAGGGTTTTAAACCGTTCATCTCCTTCATGCTCAATAAATACATCTAATTCATCGATTTCTTCCTCCACTTCCTCCTCGTTACCATTATTTTGGAACCCCAATGGAACACACGCAAGTTTGGATGGTTTCTGTGGGGGAATTAGTGCTCTTAATTAAAGTCCATACTATTTCCGCCTCAATTTTTTTTCTATTTTCTCACCAAATATATAATTGTTTTGGGTAATTATTTAGATCTATATCTTTGGATTAAAACATAGAAAGCGATGAAGGAAGAGATCATTTGCATTTAAATGTTTTTTAGTATTATGGTTTCTGAAATCAATATTTTGAGAAGCTACTCTTACTTTTAAATTCAATATGAGCTTTTTTGAAAATCTTGATCCGATTGATTCTTGTAAATGTACTTCGTTTAATGTAATTTTTGAACAGTTACTCTTACTTTTAAATTCAATATGAACTTTTTTGAAAATCCAGATCCGATCGATTCCTGACAATGTACTTTGTTTAATTTAATTTAAATTACATTGAAAGGCGTGTTTACAGCTATACATCAGCCAGTGGCTACCCATCACTGAAAATGCACCTATACATGGGTGTGGTGCTTTCCATGTTCCCATGCCAGCCATAACCCATACTCGTTGGAAAGGAGGTAGTTTCTAGGAAATGAGTGATGGGACCCGCACCAATTTCAAAAAGCAAGCCTGATAGCTGACACGAAATGACAGGAGAGCTATGGGCGGGATGAATTGGATTCAAAATTCAAACATAACTAAAATCCCGCACATTCCTGGCACTTGCTGAAGACTTTCAGAGCAGGCTACAATGCGTTCAAGCTAAAAGGTGGGATGGAATATAAAAGGAGGCGAATAGTAGCAGCAGAAATTCACTCACATGGGAGGCTCAGAACACCAATTTGTAGATTTCAATTGACTAGTTCTAGGTGACGTCGAAGGAGCCAATCTGGGTGATGGAATCATAGGAGGATCATGGATTTGTGGATCAATGGTGGAGCTGCTTTAGCATGGATGACTTGTGGAGCTCTCACAATTTTCCTTCATCCACCAATATTCTTCCGACTCCAGACTCCAATGATCCTGTAATATATGTATCTTCCTCAGAGGAGGATAAGTCTACTCGATCCTCCGACTGCAAGACTTTGCTTTGTGAAAGAGGATAAGTACGCTCTCTTGTTCTTGGTTTGTGAAAGAGGATAAGTACACTCTCTTGTTCCAAATATTACCAAGGTATTTTATGATTTCCTATCAATTTGGGTGATTTTCGAGTTGTTACGTTTATTTTTCCTGAAATAGGGCAAGGGTGTTCTGTATAGATGGACAAGGCATCTATTGTTGGCGACGCAATCAACTATGTACAGGAGTTGTAGAAGCAAGCGAAGGACATTGAGGGCGAGATCACGGAACTTGAATCTAATGTCATAACGGGGCCTTTTCATAACTGAAATTGGCAATGCACTTTCTCACACCAAAACAGCCTGGAAAATAATTCTCCAAGTAAGCTCCCCTCTTTGCAATTCCCACCCAATACAGTCGTTATGGATGATTTTTTGTTTTCAATCTATTTTAAGTAAACTCGCTGTACATCTAAAACATTGTTTTTGTTGTTAAAATGGTAGATGGCTATTTTCAAGGTGGTGGAGAGGACATTTCACATACGTGTCTCCTGCGAAAAAGGGCCGGGCGTGTTAGTTAGATTTACCAAAGCCCTGGAATCGCTGTAGCTAGATTTTCACAATGCAAATCTTACATTCCTTGACGGCCAGATTATCAAAAACCAGTTGGGTTTGAAGCTACCTACAATCGATGTTCGGTGGTTAGAAAGTGACATGCTCATTTTTATTTTATTTGAGGAAAGGAAAAAGTGATAGCTATGTTCATGTTATCATTTCCTACTCTTGGACATACAATGATATTTGTTTTAAGGTAAATGTTTTTCTTAATATCTCATTTTTACTAAGTAGAATAATACATTTTTATTTAAAAACCTATCATCGTAGTTTAGATTAATATTATGGAGTCAAATTGCTGTCTTCATTTCATGTACATCCTATTCTCCATCACAACAAAAGGAAAATGAAGAATTGAAGGCCTTGATCAGAAATTTATCAAACAATGTCATATCATTAGAAAAGCAGCAAGCGCAAGCGTATAAAGGCAATTCCGATCAGGCACATGGCGAAGGCAATCAGCCCTGGCGGAATCAATATGGAAATCAAAGATACACGCCCAATCGGCAGAATGATAGATGGTAGCCTAATGCACATCTACCCTTGTAGGTTGTTCCTCCCGCAACCTCTCTCCCAACACCCAACACGAGCCGAGTGCTTGTTCCAGTTCAGAACAACTTAACACAAGAGTCAGAATGGTGCTTGCCTTACAAAATGTGTCATAGTCAGTATCATTGTGCTAATGCTGCACACGCCCAAGCCTTCATGATCTAGAATGCTTCGTCCTATGAGCCCTCAACAAGCGCCCATGAAGCAGATAATCTAGAAGGACTAGAAGTTCCTCCAGAGTCCAATTTAATGTTCTTTGGCGCAGAGGACTTCTGTGTAATCAACCAAGCTACAGAAGATACAAGTAGACTGTGCGCCCAAGTTGTAGACAACACGAGATACAAGAAAAGAATGTTAGATTCAGGTGCACAGGTTATAACCTCGACAATGCAAGAAGATCCTTAGAAGAAGAAAGAATCAGACAAGACATGTGTAATAAAAGAAATCAAATACCTATGCAGGAGGCCCCTCGTAAAGCCCCATCTGAAACAACACACACTTCTTATTTAATAGGCCAACCTTCAGCCCCAGCTAAAATTCAAGCTTCCGCGCCTGAGAAGTCAAGAAGGGATGTTGTTCCCAAAATACACAAGATGGGGGGGGATTTCGTTCAACATTGTTGACCACATGAAGAGAACAACCATAAATGTCACAATGTGGGATGCCCTGACCATTCCATCTCAGTGGGACCTGTTGCATGAAGCTCTGACGCAACTCCTGCACATTGACCCAGTTATGCAGAAGCCGCGTGCTTCTATCAGAATTTTCCAAGAAGAGGAAAATCAAGTAAGTAAATTTGTTAAAACCCCACCCTTTTGTAATAAAGCACTTGCTCCCTGTGTTGTTCACCGTGATGAGCGAGCATGGCCCCTAAGGAGTGATCGATAGCTGAGATGTATAGGTAGAATGGTTGATCGTCTTTAGGTGGAATGAGTATAGGTGGTTGTAGAAGGTATTGTTTTAAGGATTCAAAAGCTTTATGGAAATCATCATCCCATTTAAAGGAAACATCTTTTTTGAGAACGTGGTGAAATGGTTGACACCGATCAAAGAGTTGCGAAATGAAACAACAAATAAACTGTAACTTACCTTGTAAGCTATGAAGCTACCATAGATTAGTGGGCGGAGGCATTTTGAGAATGGCCTTGACCTTAGCAGGGTCAACCTCTATACCACGTAAGAAAATGATAAATCTCAGGAGCTTTCCCGAGAGAACCGCAAAGACACACTTCTTGGGACAAAGGAAAATGTAATATTTAATGAGGCAGTCAAAGATGGTTTTTAGGACAGAGAGGTGCTCGGAGTGGCATTTATATTTTGCAAGGAGATCATCCATGTAATCTTCCAATATACGATGCATGATGTCATGGAGGATGTAAGTCATAGCCTTCTGGTATGTGGCACAAGTGTTTTTAAGGCCAAAAGGCATGACTCGATAGTAGAAGGTCCCCCAAGGGGTGATGAATGCGGTTTTGTGTTAATCCTCTGGGTAAGAAAGATTTGGTTATAACCTGAGAAGCCATCCATGAGTGATAACATCTCGTTACCAATGGTAAGGTCAACCAGTTGGTCAATACCAGGCAGAGGAAAGTCATCTTTCGGGTAAGCTAGGTTGAGTTCATAGAAATCTATGCAAATGCAGAGGCCCCCTATTGCCTTAGTGACAAGGACAATGTTAGAAATCCATCGATGATAATCAATGGGTAAGATGAAGGAAATGAAAAGAAGGTGCTGAAGTTCTTCTTTGACCAGAAGAGCAATACGAGGGTGCATTTTCCTTATCTTTTTTTTACGTGTTTGGCCTCGAGAATGGTTACGATATTGTGGACCACTATGGTGGGGTCAATACCGGGCATATCTACGTAAGACCAAGGGAAAGCATGGTTATGGTTTTTGAGAAAAGAAGTGATGGCTTCCTATTCAGCAGCATCTAAAGATTGTCCAATCTTTAGAATGTGCGGGTCGTCCTGAGTATGAATGTTGATTTTTTTTTCGTTCCTTTTAAAGCCAACTCCCAATTACCTTTATCTAAATAAAATTGTGGGCCCTAAACTATAATATGATTGGATAAGTATCTCGCAATCAAAATATTGTTGTATTGGTCTCGAATCAATGTAAAAGTGAATTGTTAAATATTAGTAGGTATTATGCAAGTGGCTTATTCCCGTTGAACACATTTTAGAGATAAAATATGTTAAATGATATATAATCGAACATTATATCATGGGGTTAAACATAATTATGATTTTTATGGATTGTTCGTAGATAAGATTTGTTGATTAAAAAAAAGTGATTTTTTTATTTCTTATATTTGTAATTTTAAAATGGATTGTAAAAATAATTCTTATTAAATAATTTTTTTATAATATTAATGTATTTTTCAAAGATGAAGGCTTTCCTTTTCTCATCCAAATCAATAAAAGACGGTCCAAGAGTTTACAAAATAATTTCCTCAATTTTACAATAGTCAATATTTATTTCATTTCTACCTACTATAATTGGTCCAAGTGTTTGTTATATTTCAATTCCTTTTTTCATTTGGGAGAAACTAAAAAATGTTTTTCTTAATATTTAAAAATTATATTTACTCGAAAGACATTTTTTACATTAAGAAGCTTTCCTCTACGTTTTTAATAAACTTATGACATTTTCATTAATTTTGTTTTTTCCATGAATTTTCTTATTCGTTCCATTAAATTATCAATATTATTTTAATGTGTATTTTTATAATGATTAATGAAATGAATGTGGTAAAATATTCAATCTTAACATATATGTCTTATATTTAATATTTACACCGAAAGGCATTTTTACAATTAGAAAACACGAGGGCTCTAATAACATATTGTAATTGTTGATGTCCATATTTTAGATTGTATCAATGGCTCAGACAACAATTTGATCTATTTACTTGGATTATTTCTATCCACTTGGGGATGCCATGTATGATATCGTTTCATCAGATGACATCATAGGATCATATGTGCTAGTCATCAGCGATAAAGAAAATGTTTTTTCTGTCTTTTTGATTTAGTTATGTTTCATATTTTCATAGCAGTATCTCTCTGAGATCCTTTGCAACCATCAAGAAAGGAGTAATGGTGGGTTTTTTAGTATAAAATGATGGGCACCGATGCGCAAATACCAATAACTTTGTGGCTTGGATTTTTAGTGTCGGAAGAGGTACTATTGACAGGGATTACGTTGTTGCCTTGAAGATGGGCAATGGAATTATTGTTGTTAATGCATCGTATTTCTTCCTTGACGAGGAGACTAGTTTCAAATTGATATCCCAGGCTCTACTCCTTGAATGAATTGGGTACCCTTCTTACACCAAAAGGAGGGAGTTTGTTTGTTGTACGGTGAAAATAAATTAGTCTAAATTGTATTTGTTATCCATTTTTACCCCCTTGGTAAAATGGAAAACTCGGGAGAAAGTGAACTTAAACACTTGACGGATCTTCATGGAAGAATATGGAGTTTATAGGTAATTTCCATGTTTTTGGATCATTTGCAGTAATTTTGGGAAGTTTGTGATCATTTAGTGAGATTTTCCTTCTTCTAGGTTTCAAAAAAGGATTAAAACTTAGATAATTTTGGGTTGAATATGGATAAAATGGGATAAAATTGGATTTGGGGCACTTCTTTACTTTTTTGTAACTCCCTAACCTAAGAAAAATTGAAGGAGTTAGTGAAAAAATGGATAAAATTGAAAAAATGTGAAAACTAGGCTATTAAAGTGAAAATCTCGTGCCTTGGAACTTTTTTACAAAGTGCAAAAATCTTGGGGCCTGGAACGTTTTGCAAAGTGCACAAATATTAGGACCCCAATTTTTTTTGCAAAGTGCACAAATCTCGAGCCCTGGAACTGTTTTTCAAAGTACAAATTTCAGACTTAGGGAACTTTTTTACACGTTCATAGTTTTTAATGTGCAAACTTCAGATGCTCATAACTTGTGATCTCAGTAACGAAATAAGGAAAACTTTATATCTTCATAAAGGTAATGAAGATTACTATATGATTAATCATTTATTGTACACATTAAATTCATTTAATGATGAGAAATTACAAAAAATATCTCAGGGCCATTTTTAGGTACATTCTCTGCAAAATTTAATGATGCCCATGTTGGGTCTACAAACTTCAATGTTGATTGAACCTGGGTGGTTGAATAATTGGTTGGGATTTTTTATTTCAGATTTAACTCTATCTTATTCTCACTTCTTATATATATCGTAAAACTTCTCATTTTAAAAGAAGGGATACTCTAGGCATGGGGAAACTCTACCAATTTGTTTTCTCAAATTCGTTGAGCTTAAAGCCTTCATATTAATGTTGTAGATATAATGGTGCCTCTATTTAGAAAATGTAATGGAATATGCAAATTTATGGAGCAATAAAATGGTGTATTCTCAACCCTTTCTCATTTTTCTTACATTCTCTTGCCTCTCCTTTGTTGTTTTTCTATTTTGTGCATGTTTTCTCTCATATGCAAGTAAATGTTGTGTTTAATGGATATTTGGTGGTAAATGGAGCTTGGTTTTGCATCACAGTTGTTTAGCCTTCCCTTGTCTTTTTTTCCACTTCCATTCTCCCTCAAGAAGGATATTTCAGCCCCTTTTCATGGTGTTATAACATATTTAGTGTGGGATTTCTTTATTTTCATGCTCTCTCTCTCCCTGGTTCCTTCGAATTGGTAGATTAGGAGTACTTATTTATATTTCCTTACTTAGGACTAGTTTAGTGCTAAGATTAGGTAGAGGAACTAGCTTTCTCTTTAGTTCCATCTCAAGTATGCATGTCCTACAACTTGAGATATGGTCCCATGTTAGCGAAAAGTAAGGATCTGTAATGTGTAAATCCTAGGGTTCTATTTTTTTGTGGTAATATTTATGTCACACCCGATGTGACTACATTTGAATTCACATCTTTAGCTAGAGAGTGCAGTTCAAAAACTAGAGCAAATTTCATTTTCAATAGGTTAGTGTGTTCTTGTTGTAATCTTGACCATTGGAGGCACAAACAAAACACATCTAGAGACTCCACTGATCCATAATAACCCATTTTTTGAGTTGCAGAAATTTTCTCTCCATCCATTTCCATCGATTTTTCTTTCCATATCTTCAATTTTCCTTTCATTCATGAAGTTGTGCAATCATGACTTGATTCCCATCATATAATTCACACATACATCAGTACAATTCACCTCTAATGTACTTCATAACTCCTTCAAATTAGTGTTATGATCAAATTAAAAACCATGATTCTTACCCCTATGAGTAATATCAAAATCAGTTTGGCTATGGAGCTTACCAAGAGAAAGGGTATGCATGTAGTGACAATAGTTACATGGAGAAAACTAATTTTTAAGAGAATATTCAAATAATGGAGGCTAATATGGTTCAGTCCTGAGAAACATATCAAATGAAAGAAATTAGAATTAGCTATAAGGCACCTTGTCCATGGGAAGGCCCTTTTCCAAGACACTATAGCCGATAACAGAAGCTAGATTCATGATTGAAATGCTTCCCCAAATTGAAAAATGGACCAAGGAGATTGAATCCTATGAGCTTGATACAATACAATCTTGTCAATGGGTAAGTCAATTACCAGCTCCTTGTTCTTCCTTATCTCCTTCCCAAGCTTTATCATTTCAACAGTATTGTGAATCTAGTTTCTTGCATGTTGCCCCCAGTGTTGAATTAACTTCTTCATCCCTTAATCTTCCATCTCATCTCAATTATTCTTCACTTTTTCCTTCCAAGAAACCATCTTCTCCAAAGAAACAAGAATTTTTATCCCTCTCACCACCACAAAAAATAGCAAATTGGTTGAAACCCAACGCACCCCTCCTTTTGCACTCTCGAATTCATCTTTGGAAGATGACAATTAGAAAAATAGCCAAGGGAAACAAGAAAGATAACCGAATAGAGAATACATGATGAGAAATGTGAGAAATTGGGCTCTAAAATTTGGAATTGAAAGAATTCCCTTAATGGTTAAGCCTACAGAGTAGGTCAAATTTGAAGAGCCAGTGGTGGCTAAGACTGTTTTTGTAGCAGCGCTAGAAGAAGATGATCAACAATTAGTATGCTCTGAGTATAGTGTCCACAATGGCACTTTATTTCAAAAAAATATCGATCATTTACCTACTACTGGATCAGTCAAGGAGATGGAAGAATAACCAACTCTAAGTCCAGTCAATGAGGAGCACATGGAGGAGAACCAAACAAATCCAGAGGTCTCAAATTATAAGTCAGTTGTACAAGAAATTTCATACTTCTCTCCCTCCTCATCTCTCCAAAAATCTAATATTTTGCAAGAGTTTGAGCTCACCAGCCTCATGTTTGATGATAAAGCTACACATGATGAAAAAATTGCAGATTTAGAGGTCATCATGTGAAAGGAAGGAGCCTTGGCACAGAAGGACAACAAGGGTCTTGATTTTTTATCCAAATTAGAGGAGTGTTTTCATGAGGAGGAAGCCATGGAAATCATGACATTTTCTGCCCCATCATTCATCCTTCAACAATAGGAACCTATTGCCATAGAAGAGAATGTGCAAGAAGAGAAGCCCACATTTTACAACAATCTTCTTGAATCAAAATTAGAGGATTATAATATTCCAAGTATTACACCAAATGAAGAGGAAGGAAAAAATCATGAAGATGTCACTTCTTTTATACCATTCACCCAAAGAGGACATCAATTCTTTGTAGATGAGCATAGAAAATAAAATCAATTCACAAACAGTCACCTTTTCCAGTAAGTCTTGCAAGAAGTCTTCCTTATTAAAGTTGGAATTCAAGGAAGTGGAAAAATCTAGTGGATCAGTGCTTTCCCCATAAGGTACTTGGATTCATTGAAGCCAAGGAAGAAGACAAAACTAGTCATGTTTTCCTTTAAGCATGAGGAAAAACTTCAATGCACCAAGGATCATTTACCATGCCTCTTGGAACTGAATGAGAAGTAGTTAAAAGAGGTATTTATTTTATTCTTAGTTGATACCTTGATGTATGGTGAAGTGGAAAATCAGCATGCGGTCAATTTTTCACTGTCAAACACAACTGTGCTTAGTGCCAAATCATTTACATGGCTGAAAATTATGAGATAGGGAAGCTACTTCTCCGTGCCAGTTGCAGGAGTTGTTTTCGTTTTCCATTTCTCTGGTTAGAGTAGAGTAGGTAGGTTTTCTTTTAGTAGAAGAAGTGTGTATGCACACTCTGTATGCTCCACTTGGGGCAAGTATGATATTCCTATTTTGTACATAGCTTTTGTGGTGCTTGTTACTCTTACACAATTCATTAGAAGAGGTAGTTCTAGATTCAAACAATTTTCATGGGGAAATAATTTTTAATAACATTTCCAAGTGCATTCTAGATTCAAACAATTTTCCACTCTCATAAAATCAAACTCAAATTTTTTTGTGATGAGATGGTCAATTAAAGTAGTTCCAGGTTCAACAGTGCTTAATGTATATTCATGGGTTGAATTTCAAAGTTTTAGATCAGATTTCATGGTTACCAGGCTGACTCCATGCCCAATGGATGCTTCAAGGCCACTGATCTGCTCATCTAGTAGACATATATCCCTGTGAGTCGCTAAATTGTTATCCATTTTTACCCACTTGCTAAAATGGACAGCTCGGGAGAAAGTGAACTTGGACACTTGATGGAGATTTATGGAAGAATCTTGAGTTTTAGGCAATTTCCATGTTTTCAAAGCATTTGCAGTGATTTTGGGAAGTTCAGGATCATTTAGTGCAATTTCCCTTCTTCTTGGCTTCAAAAAAGGATCAAAACTTAGCCACTTTGGGTTGAAAATGGGAGAAAATTAGCTTTAGGGATTTGGGGCACTTCATTCCATTTTCCCCTAACTCCCTAACCCAAGAAAAATCTAAGCAGTTAGTAAAGCAATGAAGAAAGTTGAAAAAATGTGAAAAATGGGCTATTAAATTGTAGATCTCGTGCCTCGGAACTTTTTGGAAAGTGCACAAATCTTGGGACCCAAAACATTTTTTCAAAGTGCACAAATCTCAGGCCCTGAAACATTTTTGTAAAGTTCAAATTTCGGACCCAGGGAACTTTTTTGCGCATTCGCATTTTTTAATGTGTAAAATTCTGATGCTCTAAAATTTTGATCTGGGTAATGAAATAAGGCAAACGCTATATCGTCAAAAAGGTATTGAAGAGTACTATGATTAATGCATTTATTTTCTACATTAAAGTTCTTTAATGGTGCAAAATTTCAAAAAATGAGTTCTGGGTTGTTTTCAAGTAGAGGCTCTCCAAATTTAATGATGCCCATGTTGGGTATACAAACTTCAATGCTAATTAGTCCTAGGTGGTTGAAGAAGTGCTTGGGATTTTTAATTTCAAATTTAACTCTCTCTCTTTCTCACTTCTTCTATATATATTGTAAAGCTTATCATTTTAAAAGGGAGGATATTCTAGGCATGGGGAAACTCTACCAATTTGTTTTCTCAAATTCTTTGAGCTTCAAGCCTTCACATGAATGTTGTAGATGTAATGGCGCCTCTATTTAAAAAATGTAATGGACTATGAAAATGTATGGAGCAATAAAATGGTGTATTTTGGTGTCTTCTCAGCCCTTTCTTATTTTTCTTGCATTCTCATGCCTCTCCTTTGCTATTGTTCTATTATGTGCATGTTTTCTCTCATTTGTGTGGGTAAATGTTGTTGTTTTTCATGGAGATTTGGCGGTTAATGGAGCTTGGTTTTATGTCACAGCTATTTGGCCATCCCTTGTTGTATTTTCCACTTCCATTCTCCCTCATGAAGGATATTCCATCCCCTTTTCTTGGTGCTATCACCTCTTTAGTGTAGGAATTCTTTATTTCCATGGTCTGTCTCTCCCTAATCCCTTGGAATCTGTAGATTAGGAGTAGTTAGGTGTATTTCCTTCCTTAGGAGTAGTTTAGTGCTAGTATTAGGTAGAGTAAATAGACTTATATGGAGGTCCATCTCAATTATGTAAGTCCCACAACTTGATAGATGGTCCCATGTTAACAAAAAGTAGGGATCTGTAATGTGCAAATCCTAGGGTGCTACTCCTTTGTAATAATAGTATTATTAAATTTATGTTGTGGAAGATAAATTACACGTTATTCATGGTTGGTTGTTAAATGTACCTTACCATAATAACTTCCAATAAAAAACTAAGTTAAATAAAGTAATCGTTCAATTTTTTAATTGAATATATATAACTCAAAGCTTATATAACATTGACCTTTCATTTAATTGGATTTTTAAATGTTTCTTATTCGTTTTGTAATTTTGAATTTATATGACACCATTAAAATCTTGATGTTAGTCATTTATTCATGTTATATATCATCGAACACACCATCATTACAAATAATAGAATATAACAAAAATGATTAGAAAATTTGGCAAGAAATCGGACATGAAGCTCATAAAGTCAACTTCAATAAAACCCACATCCAATTGATTTAGTTCTTTAGGTATGAATTTAGTTGTTTCATTGGAATTGATGTTTGAGATTTTTAGAATTGTTTTAACATTTTTGTACACATTTGAACTCTAACTTAAATTTAAATATTATTAATAGATTGTATATTTTTAGTAACTAATTGTACCATGACTATAATTTGTAAAACATGAACTATTTAACAATAGACTAAACACATTAGATCTTAAATTAAGAAAGAAAGCAACCTATTTCTAACCCATTTCCATCCCTACATTTCATGGTACACTTTGATGGTTTTATTAGTTCAAATTAATCCCTCTTTAAAATGGAAAATAAAAGCCACATTTGTCTCATGCGGCCAACTGCTTACAGGACTTGAATATCGATGACTTTTTGCATTGTGATATATTTTCCCTATATTTTATTCTTTGTTTCAAGAGTGAATTGCATCATTAAATATACACAATTTAAAGAATAAAAAACAAAAGAAAACATTAATAAAGCTCATTTTCCCTATAATATACCTAACCCTCACGCATGTTTGCATGGGGTAAATTTAATTGGTGGGGGTCTAAAAGTTTTCCAAAACTGACTGCAGCACATTGGTGGGGCTTGTCCCTGTTTCGCGGGCCACCCAGGTTCAATTTTGGTAGCCTCTCTCATGAACATATGTGAGAGATAGGCTCAACCTTCTTTTTGTACTCTTCGGGCTAGCTATTTATTCCTTATACAACTATTAGACAATTTTATTGCATTGACTAAGTGAACCCTCCATATGGCTTAACATAGATGCAATACAATGTTATTCTTAAGCTTGCTACTATTTTTGATATGGTCATCTCCTGTTACTCACTACTTAATTCATTATGTCTCGCACTTGCTACATAGATCAAGAAGAATGTTGATGAGGGGAAACCCTTATCACTATCTTATTAGCTATAAGAAACCCTATATCAAAGCATAAATGATAGATGAATTTAATCGAATGTTGTTGTAAATTCTCTTGTAGACATGTTTACACAATGTTGAACCTTACATTTGGATAAGAAATAAAAAATAATAATAGAAAATCCAATTTTTCCCATATCTTTTCCAAATATTATATTTTTTGTATTGTTTTTACTAGTTGTTATTGCCTAACAATTGATGTACAAGTTAATTGCACCAATTCAGTGAGCCCTCCATATGACTTAACATAGATGCAACACAATGTTATTCTTAAGCTCACTACCTTTTTTGATATATTCGCCTCGTGTGACTCAATACTTATTTCATCATGCCCAACACTCATTCCATACATCAATAGGAATGTTGATCAGGGGAAACCCTAATCACTATCTTATTATCTAAAAAGAAAACCTGAATGAAAATTTGTATAAAATTGAAGACATTATAAGAAACCCAAAATCCAATGCTTTTAACCTTGTCACTTATTGTAATTTTCCTCTTTTATATTTTGGACCCTTGAAGAGAAAATTGCATTCACCTGCATAATGCAACCGAGATTGAGATGATGCAGTGGAACACGTATAAAAAATTTATTTTGATGGGAACAATCTGAGTTGTCGAATAGGTGTGAGACACACAAGATTTTAATTCGCATGGTTTTTATTTCCAACTTTCCATTCATTTTTTTCAGATTATCTAATATATTAAATATCATCCAACCAAAAAAGTTAGCAATTCAAAATATAAAATAAAACAATAGGAAAGCCCCATTTTCCATTTTTCTTCTGAAATATTCCATTTCATTCAATTGTATATGGTTGGTTTATGGTGCCATACAATTTATGGGAAAGTTAATGGCACTGACTGAGTGAAACATCTATATGTGTTAAAATTAATGAAATACACTGCAATTCATAAGGTTGATATTGTTTTCGTTTTTGTTGAATCATGATACTCATTACTTATTTTATCATATCCCACACCTATTCTGCCACTAAATACAAATGTTTATGAGGAGGAACGTTAATCGCATTCGTAAAATCTAAAGAGAAACCATAATCATATACGAGCATGAAATCGACAACATAATGAACACTCAATATAAAGTTGCAATTTTAAACATATGTTGACTTCAAGATTGAACCAAAAAAATCAAGTTTTACTTTGAAGTATTCATTGATCACACCTTTTTTTCTAAGATATCTCTAGACTATATTTTCATAATTCCTTATACACCATATCCCCTTTCTCAATCGAACAACTAACAAAATATGCACATGTTACATATTTTGCTCCTCATAAGAAAGATAGCTTCCTCAAAATGGTTGCACCCAATATTATCCTCTCCCAATTTCTTCTCCTCCCTCTAACCCCCTCTTCTACACCCATCCTCCTCCTTTTATGTTTTGGTCCCTCAAAATCATCCTCATCTTATACTACCCCTTCAAGGTTCACGTCGTTGCTAGTTCATAGAAGTAACTGGTCGAGAGAGAAGAGATTGACTGAGCACATTGTATCACAAATATCTCCAATAATGAGAATCTACTGTGCTTACCAAGAACTTCCTTTTTTATTGCTTTTAAATTTGAATTCTTTTATGGGGCCATAATATTGAATAAATTCATGTTGTCAAATATTCTTTTGCGCTCTACCACTGCGCTGCAATAGATTTTATGAAAATTTTTATTAACAGTTGACCATTTTCACAGTTGCTAACATGCGTGATAGTTAGGTAAAACGGTATTGACATCCATGTACTTCGAAATCCTTACCTTCCACATCTTCGACCGTGTCAACATCCACCATGGCGGGAAGAGAGATTAAAGAATTATACGTGGAGGTAATGGGACGCACGTTGGTCACAGTCCACATCATCTCAATAGTCAGAGATGATGTATAATTAACAGGATTATTTCATTGTTAACTGCATAAAATTTTGTGACCAGGTGGAACTGTATAAGATATTTGAGCTTCCAACATGATGTCTATCTCAAATGCCTTCTCCGGACTATGAATGACCTCATAAAATCAACGAGCAGTCGTGGTGATGAAGAAGAAGATGTCCCATGTTCAAGTACCCATATAGATATGGCGTCCAATTTGTCCAATTTGTCTCAAGTGATGAAAAAACAGGCCTACTCTAAGAAAAAAATTGGGGACAAAGAAATTGGGAGAAAATATTAGCACATAGGGCCATGTACCAAGCTCGTTTGAGACTGCATTCCAAATTGAGACATACCGATATGAAGCAGCTCATAAACACTCCCAGATTTGGTAAAAGAGTACAGGCATTATCATTATATAAATTATTATGTTCTAAGGGAAACAAACCTGAAATGTCATAAAAATAATAGCGGGCTGGTTAAAATACATACAAGATAGCTGCAACAATTGATTCCAAGTGGAAATTCAATGGAGACGTCCTCCTTGCTCACAATAACAATAGATTATATCGCTTCACTTACGACACAGGTAGAGGTCTTGCAATCTCTACTAAATTCTATGAATAATAACGGACACTCTATTTAAATTATTTTCATGCGAAGACATACAAGTCAATAGATGCCCCCCATTTATAATTTATTTTATTTATTGTTCAAAAGAGTAAATAATTGATTTTGATCAGCACTAATGGAAAGGCAAATTTTAAATACTATCGAATTTTTATCTATGGCTGCAACTATGAACTACATTTTCAAGCCCTGTGATTGCGCATTTCAAGAGTGAACTGCATGTAAGAGCGTTCATGTGAATTTTGTTACGAGATGTACATGACTTTTTCACACCCTCTTTTTAATATACTATTTAATACTTGCTTATTTCTCTCAATTTTATTCGTTATATTCTACCACTGATTATTTCATTCTTCTATGCTAATTATTAATTATATTCTAATACTAGCAATCACATGTGTACAATGCAATGTGAAAATCGAAAAGTATATGTTATTTGATTTAGAGGGATAGTTATTATTTTTGTAGTTGATGTTGATAAGGGGTGTGAATGATTTTGGAAGTATAGGATTATAGATGAACCACTACATTTAGTGAATTAAAAAACTGTTGCATTTCTTTTTACAGTGACATACTATTGTCTCCTACTGCTATGTGGATTGAAAGTACTATTAAGAAAATAAATGAATATTACTTGTACTTTTGTTATTTACATATTTGCATCCTTGTAGACTATGTGAACGTACTATATTTCTCCATATAACTAATATTCTTTTCCTTTAGCAACATATGCAGTTTTTTTATCCTAAAATTTTTGCATCTTACACGTAGTTCTCATTGGAACTCCACATGCATTTCAATTGTATATAGTTTATTGAATTTGACTATTTTTGCATTTGTATGTCATCAAACAATGTATTGTTCCTTGCTGACTCGCAAACGTATTCATGTTTAGTGCCAAAACAATGGCCACAAAAGCATACTACTCATGATATAAAATCTGCAAATGTACGAAAGTCTTCATGTATTCATGTTTAGTTCAAATTAACTAGTCTACAAAACTCAAATGTCTTGTGTAACATACTCATCAATAATAGGAAGGTTTATGTTCACTATGGTGTGCACCAGACTTGACATTTCACAAGTAGTGGGATTAGTCAGTCATTACATGGAAAATCTTAGATATGATCATTAGACGATTGTGAAGTGGATTCTTAGATATTTGGGAGGCACTTCTGATGCTACTATTTGCTTCAGTGGGAGTATTCTTCAGGTAAATGGTTGTGTGGAAGTCAATTTTGGCGGTGAAAAAGATAAGAGAAAGTCTACTAGTATAGGTTTTATTTTCTCCTTAGCAGGAAGTGCAGTTAGCTGGGTCTCTAAGCATCAGTCAGTGGTATCTTTGTCCACTACTGAAGTTGAATAAAATAGTGAGAGACCTTTTCCCATAGTTTTTTTCCTAGTATATACTGGGTTTTCCACGTAATATCTATGTATGTGTTTTAGACTTGTTAATTTCATATTGCTTTCATTGTAATTTTTTCTCTCTACACTGGTTGTTTTTCTAACAATTTTGGATCTCCATTTATAGACGAGGAGATGAAACCAAGATAGCAAAAAAAATCTTGCAAAGACATCAACATTTTTGTTATGTATTTGAAGAAAGGCATTGTTTAACCAAAAGAGATATTTTCTTATCTGAAGCCACCCATCACAAAATAGAATTTTCGATTGAGGCACTGAAATAAAAAGAAACTACTCAACAAACAAGGTAAAACTAAACTTATTGAAGACCTAACATATTTGAAGAAAGGCATTGTTCAACCAAAACAGATCCATGCTTATCTGAAACCACTTGTCACATAATAGAATTGGGGCACTGAAATAAAAAGAAACTACTCAACAAACTAGATAAAACTAATCTTATTGAAGATCTTAATGACTCCAAAATGAAGAATTTGAGGAAAACAGAGAAAAGAAGTGGATGTCGGGAAACAAGGCAAAATTGGTGTTATCTACAATGATGGGCCCTAGATTTGAGATACACATCAGTTGCATTAGACTAAACTTTGTCCCAATGCCACATATTTCAATTTGATGCCAACATTAGAGTTTTAATTTACTGTAATTCCCAACACTTCTAAACTATGGTGTACTGCTCATTTTCTCTCTAAGATCGTCAAATGATGAATTTACAATAAGGTATATCACCTTATTTGGAAACATGACACAACGGAGATAACACACAAAGTACTTAAGGACTGTAGCACACGGTAAGAATTAACTCTTAACAATTTCACAACTAGACATTAGATGTCCTTTCTTGATACATATGCCCCTTGGCATTATCCCACAACCCTAATTGATCCATGTTAGCATCATGAGATTTGAAATAGATTTTAGTTAATCCATCCCTTGGTATACCATTAGAAATCCAATAAACTATTAGAAATCTGGAAATTGTTTTCAATTGAGGCACTGAAATCGAAAATAAACATACGTTTCGCGTGAACAAACAAGGCTAAAACTGCCACGTAGGACGTTAGTTCGCGTGAATGGGGGTTCGCGCGAACATCCCTAACCCCTCGACAAATATTTTTGGCGGCAAAGAAATATAGATATTTATATAGTTTTGGGCATTTAAGGTTTGGGGGGTTCGGGCGAAGGGGGAGTTCACGCAAACCCCCTTCACGCGAAAACCCCCCTTCGCGCGAACCCCCCCTTCCACCTATGTGGCACCTATGTGGCACATTTTGGCGCCATCCATGAAGACCAAAATGCGCCACTTAGGTGCACGTTTAGGGTTAACGAATGAGAAAAATATAATTTTTATATTTTAAAAATATTTTTTACTATTTATTTTTTATATTTTTCTAACATATGGCATTGTTCAGGACAATCAATCGTAACAATCAATCCAATGCTTGAAAAATAGCAAAAAATATCAAAAAAATTTGAAAAAATTAAAATTATTATTTATTGAAGTCTTCTTCTTACTTGTGAAAAAAAAATTCATTTTTGATATAAATCTTAAAATTTATTGGCATAAACATTTGTACGCCATTTATTTGAAAATATTTTTACAAAATAATTAATAAAAAAAAAAATATAAGTCCAAAAAATATGAAAATTTGACATCACTTAAAAATTCAAATCTTGAACAAACCAGATAAAACTAATCTTATTGAAGATCTTAATAGACTCCAAAATGAAGAATTTGAGGAAAACAAAGAAAAGCGGTGGATGCTGGGAAACAAGTGAAAAACTATTTTTATGCTTGACATTTTATTGTGCTTATCTGAAACTACTTGTCACTTCATAGAATTGGGACACTGAAATAAAAAGAAACTACTTAACAAACCAAATAAAACTAATCTTATTGAAGATCTTAATAGAATCCAAAATGAAGAATTTGAGGAAAACAAAGAAAAGCAGTGGATGCCGGGAAACAAGGAAAAACTATTTTTATTTGTAATTGCATGCCCTATATTTGAGATACACATCAGTTGTATTAGACTAAAATTTATCCCAACTCCACCTATTTCGACTTGATGCCAACAATAGATTTTCAATTTACTGTAATTCCCAACAATTTGAAATAATGGTGTACTGCTAATTTTCTCTCTAAGATCCTCAAATGATGAATTTAAAAGAAGGGATATCACCTTATTTGGAAACATGACACAACAAAGATAACACACAAGCTACTTAAGAACTATAACACACGGTAAGAATTAATTATTAACAATTTCACAGCTAGACATTGGATTTCCTTTCTTGATACATATGCCCATTGGCATTATCCCACAACCCTAATCAATCCATGTTAGCATCACAAGCTTTGAAATTGATTTCAGTTAATCAATAATCCATCCCTTAGTATACCATTAGAAATATGGAAATTACATTCCATATTAATTAAACAGTAAAACATATTGGGGGAGCCTTGTTTCACGTCCCAAACAACCATTTCCATGCCCCAATTGTGACATATTTTGATGGTATTTGCAAGTTGATCCGGGGCCATTTTAGGCTGCAAAACCATTGATGCAGACCAAAACAACCTGTACCTGCAAAGTTAAACAATATCTCATAATGACTAGTCCAAATAGATGAGGACATTTCATTTAACCTAGTATGTTCACTTATATATCACCTTCCCCATTTATAGAATATTTCAAACACGAATGCCACAGTAATTTTCATTATATTAGACATAAATAAGTAATACGATTGTTTCCTTAAGCATAAGAGTAACTTGGAAATCTTTATGAGTCTTTGAGATTTAAGCACAAGCTAAGGAAAATATTGTCCTAGATAGGACATCTAAAGCTAAATAGGAAAATCCCTGTGCCAAAATCCTATCCTTATCAGTCTGCCTCTACATTCAATGAAGAACCTATAAGAGGTTCCACACACCATAAACCCATACTTTAGAGAAACCATTACAGATTAAAACTTTAAGGTGATTCATCAACATATATTATAATTATTATGTGAAGCTACAAAAGAGAAAAGGCAATATCAGACACTCCTCCTCCCAAATAAATATGGGCATGTTTTTCAAGCCTTGATATAAACCATATTTTTATACTTAGCATCAATCCCATGAATATGGAATTGGATGTTTATTATCTAAGCTCTCATGCATTAATTTCATATTTCTTAAGGCACGGCCTTCAAAAATTACACTTGAAATATGTGTAGCCCAACAAAGGCAACCAAAACACAAAATTCAACAAAAATATTTGTGCAGAAGAATATTGTATGGTTGTGTTATTCATTCCAACAAAGAAGGACATGATCTTAAAAAAGGATCCTTTAACAATACAAGCTTATTAGTAAGGTATTAAAATTTTGGTTCCAACCCTTATGAAGAGGATATGATAAAATTCTTGGATTGGGAATGCTTATAATCCCTCTTGAGTTTTGTAATTAGAAGATATTTGAAGCGATAGGCATAGTTCTAAGAGAATTTATCAAACTAATGGATTTCACTAAAAAACAGAGATGGGATCATACCTCATACCTCATATCTTGTCACACCTTCATGTCCTTATTTGTCTGCGCTAAGCCAATGAACTAGTATTCAGACTCATGCTCCTTTTCTTCTATGTTGTAGTAATGGGAAAAGAAAGCAAGAAGTCAACCAACTCCCAAATGGAAGTATCCCTTTCAAATTCTATGAAAAATAATGCACCATTCCTCGAAGAGATCATGATGGATCTCCCTGTCATTAATTAGTCTCTTGATTGCCTCTTTATATACTTTCCAACACTTTGTTTCTTAAATAAATTCATTTTTATTATATATGCTAGTTAAATCCCAATTAATGAGCATTAAATAACACTACCTCTTCATGACATACACTTATACACATAGGAGCAACTAGTAGTTACAATAATAACAATCACACATGAGTTGTAAAGTATGCTTAAAGAGATGTTAATGTTCAATTAGATAATATTATTTTCAATACTCATTTTGTTTTTTGAAATGCCATAGTATTTTTATCAAACAATTTTCCTACACATTGAAAACTTATCAAGTTTTGTATCTCTAAGAAATGTAAAATAATAATAAAAGGTGGGGAAAATAAAGAGAACCTTTGATATCTCACCATAAAACCTTAAATTAATGACATAAACCATGTCTAAAATTTAATAATTATTCCGTGATAAAATAATAAAAATGCTTTCTACAATAGTTTGGAGAAAAAGATTTGAAAAAGTCAATAAATAGAATGGACAATGGTTTGGGAGGACGCAAACACCAATTTTTTAAAAACCCCTCAGCTATGAGCTTCATATTTTTCCACAGTATTTTCTTAATCGCTTACAATACCTCTCCTCAAATTATTTTCTCCAAGGCCTTCTTTAATTCATCACTATGAAGAAATCCCTCCACTAGTGGGATAATGTGCACTCCAAAGTGAAGAAAATCCAATAGTAGTATCGAAGTAAGAAAATTTTCTACTCCCAAAAACCATGTAAACAGGGGAATTCCCATTACAATGAATTCCACCACTTGATTACATTCACTTCCAGTCATAACAAAATTATGTTCTAGGTGAGATAGAAAAGGAACTTAGTGAGGAACAAAACAACTCACAATGAAAACACCTTTATCTCAAATGCATTCTTGAAATCCTTATAGAATTTTATTTCCTTTAATGAGTAAACACACAAAGGTACTATCTAAATCCTCCAATCCCCATGCATGGGGGGTACTTTGGTAAGGTTTTCTATAACATGTGTAATCAGACATAGGGTAATTTGTACACCAATACATATCCATATAAATAGGGGTAGTAGTGTAAAAGGGGGCCCAAATAAAGAAAGTATGCAATGGTACATTCTAAAAAGTAAGGGGAAACATGTTGAATCCCATGATGACATGTGTTTTGGACGTTTTTTTAATAAGTGACCCCTCATGCCCCCATCTTAATTGTATAGTTTTTTTAGCACAATGTCTTCGAAGAAAACACAGGTAACATACATTTCCTTTGAATATGGTCACTTCTTTATGTGTACTTGGTTTCATCATATAATAGAAGAGGTTGCAAGAATCATGGACCCACTACCCATATGGTTTTGTTGGGTGTATCTTGTAGCTACATAATGTGAATCGAATCTAAATCATAAAATGTTTTAATGATCGAACACTAGCCATGTTTATTGATAAGATTATTCTCTTCCATGGATAACATCAGATCCGAATTAAAGGTTGGGAGCGCTCTAGGCAATAATTTAAGTGGGCACCCTTCTCACAATTTCAATTAATAACTTTTTCCCATAAAGTCAATAAATAAAAGACAACTGCATTCTCATAATTTAAAATTGTCTTCAGGATCATAATAAATCACAAATTTAACAAAATTGCTATACATAAATAATAAAAATACCCTGTAAAATCATTACAGAAGGATGAAAGATATTCTATGGATGGAGATAATTAATTGTAGGAGAGACTCAAAATGTATCAAATAAATTTTTATACACAAGTTTGCTTGCAAATATGATTTTCAAATATCAAGTAGGTGATGAGACTCAAACTTGAACAAAGCACCATCTTTTTATATAGCAATATAAATACTTATGTATCTCCCATGGTTTCGTGAAGAGTGGTATTTTGACCATACCTATGAATTCCTCCATTAAGAAAATAATAAAAATTTCCCACCAAAAATTAGAATTAGAGAATTAAATACTTTTTTACTTCAATTACATCCACTACTATTGGCTACATAAGTTACATTATCAAAATAAAATTATTTTTAAAAAAATATTACACAATTAAAATTTGGTGCTACATAAAATAATGGGTAACAATACCAACAAAATCCTATAAGCTTAAAAATATGTCATTTTCATTACTTGTAAAAATATTATATTACCTTTTTATTTGTATGTGTGAAATTTATGTCACCATATAATAATATCAATAAATTAATTACTATTGAATCTTCTTTAAATTATTTTAATACTAAATTCTAAAAATAACCAGTAATAAAGAAATATTTAGATTTAGACGCCCCTTAATTTTTGGCGCCCTAGGCAGTAATTGGATAAAATCCCACCGTTGTTTATTTATTAAATATATGACATTTAAACTAAGGATATGCCCTCGATGTTTATAGTAGGGATTACATATAATTGTAAGAGGAATCACGTAAACCTTGTGAATGGTAAAATCCCAATGTCTCATAGGTTGACTTACCTAAGAGGAGGTTTTTCTAAGTGTTGTCTAGGCGTGTAAAATTTCCAAGTAAGTAAACTATTCACTTACATATTGATATGTAATGATGTAATTAATTCAAATAGTTTGGTTAAATCATTTGTATAGTTAACCACCAAAAATTAACAACTAATCCAACTCAATAGAACTCTAAATCAATCAACTAATTAAAGTCAAATGAGAGCACATAAATGCTCTACCATGTCTTCTTGATCAATCAGTATTCTTATAAAAGCCTTAATGAGAGACATGTTAGAAAGCAAAATCTCAAGCACAAAAATTTGATAATCTTGAAAAATTGTACAAAGGACCAAAAAAAATCAATGTTGAGAGAAGAGATTTTTAAAATTGATGATCTCCTACACAAAATTTAATTTAAAAACTTTGCAGTTAATAAATATTTATGATGTTCCTCTATAGTGTAAATGTTCATGAAGTAGTGATAATTGAAATCTTATTAATACAATGACATATATATAAGGATTTGGGTTGCAACAAATGACATATTTAAACTTATATTTTAGTTGAGAGTAGAAAAAAAAGTCACAATTACTACATACTCATTGAAAACTTTTCAAATTACTAATACAAGTAATTGGTCAATGGAGAAGGGAGTGACCGATAACTTTTTGCAAGAAACGATTAAGAAATTTCCTTTTGAATTCAACTGTAGAAATATATCCCATGTTCAATCATTATCACCCATGTTCAAGCATTGGTTTCCACCATGGTTATAGTGTAACTCAAATTTATTATTTTAAATCAATTCAAAATATGTCTTTACCTCCAATTAAACATTCCAAAGAACAAATATAAGCTAATAAGACAAAAATGAACTACATATTGATGAAATAATCGCAACCACACAATATAAATAATTAATTTGCTGGACCCCTTAACTCAGGGTGTACCACTAGCCCCACTCCCCTAATAAGAATCAATTGTGCTTAACAACTACTCCATTTTTTTAAATGTCGATTTTGACGTGAAATATTTAATGCACGTCAGTCAAATATTCTCTTGCAGAACAAGTCAATGTGATGTAACTATATATATTCTTTCAAATTGAATTCCTTTTCAAGACAATGATAGTTTATTTGGTAGGTGTATATTCTATATAAGTATTTAAATGTTAAGTTGAATGATTTTGTGAGTAATAAAGTTTGTGGAATTTTTATTTGTGTGTTTAAGTTGTAATGAAAATAAATGAGGAAAAATCTTATTTGAATAATAGCTACTTATGAAGGTCATCTTGAGATCACTTAAACACATATAAGTAATAATCTCACAATATTATTATCTAATTAAAACAATTATTGGAAGCGTTCAAATTAGCATTGGTTGTAATTTGGTTAATCCCACATTGAAAACTTTCTATAGTCCCCGATCCTCGAACCGTGTAGTCATTTCTACATGAGACATTAACGGAGCTTTGATTTTAAATGTTGTTGAAGAGAGCTAGGAAGTTTGTCACAAAGGTCTTCTACGAGGTAATGATCAATCCCCTAAAAGTATGTCTAGTGTAGCATTAGTTTGTCCTGAATTAAATAAGGCATGCAATTATTTTGAACAATTTATATCATTGTTAGATTTTTTGTAAATATTTAATAACCATAGTCATTTTAGATACATTGTTTCCCACAGCCTATGGTTCATTAAAAATATGTAAGTTAGTAGTGTTCTCACATTAGATTCATTATTATTGAACAAGTCTAAATTTAGATTGAGTTGACCATTTCATAAGTTTTGAACAATCCAAATTATATGTGCAAGGCCACACAAGTGTGTGTGAATCAAGGTGGGCAAGGCCACATTAATAGCTTTCAAGTGGTGGTGGAAAATGATGAGGGCCACATGCACATGTAGGTTATCTCCCGTGCGATCATTCACACATTCTATGATTTATATTGGACTCACATTATGTAGCTACAAAAGACACCCAAAAAAATCATATGGGTTGTGGGTCCATGATTCGTGCAACCTCTTTTTTTACAGGATGACACCCTTCGCATAAATAAGTAACTAGATTCAAAGGAAATGTATGTTATGTGTGTTTTCTTCAGAGACTTTGAGCTAAAGAAAACTATATAATTAGCATGGGGACATGAGGGCTCACTTGGTAAAAATGTCCAAAACAAGTGCCATCATGGGATTAAACATGTTTCTCCTTATTTTTAGGATTTACCATTACATGCTCTCTTTATTGGGGTCCCGTTTTACATGACTACCCTATTTATATTTATATATACTGGTATAAAAGTTACCCTATGTATGATTACACATGTTAAATACCACCTTACTGAGGTGCCCCTCCTCCACCCCCTCATGTATGGGTATTGGAGTGTTTAGATAGTCCCTTTGTAATTTTACTTAATAATGGCAATGAAATTCTATGAGGTTTTTCAAAAATATGTTTGTGTTAAAGGTGTTGTCATTGTGAGTTATTTTGTGCCTCACGAAGTGTCTTTTCTCTCTCACCCAGAACTCAAAAATTTTATGGCTGGGAGTGAATGAAATTACAAGGTGGAAATCATCACAATGGGCATTCCCATGATTACAATATGGTTTCTGGGAGGAGAACAATTTATTACTTCAATACTACTATTGGTTTTGCTTCACTTTATTATTATTTCACATTTTTAATAGATACAAAACTTGATAAGTTTTCGATGTGAAGGAAAATTGTTTGACAAAATACTATGACATTTCATAAAACAAAATGATTACTGTAAATAATATTATCTAATCGAACATTAACATCTCTTCAAGAATACTTTGCAACTCTTGTGTAACTATTAGTATTGTATCTTGCAGTTTCTCCTCGTGGTATAAGTGTATGTCATGAAGAGGTAGTGTTTTTTAATGCTTGTCGATTTGGATTTAACTAGCATATATAATAAAAATGACTTTTTTTAAACATGGTGATGGAAACTATATAAAGACATAATCAAGAGATGAATTAATGACCGGAAGATCCATCATGGTCTTTATCAAACTTGTCATGGGCATTTTCATAATAAAAAATTAAATCAAACTACTAGATATACGTGGGGAAAATCCTTTCGGATAAAAAACCCCACACTCCAAAATCCCACTCAATGTATTTCAAATCTAATAACTAAGATTACATACACTTGCAGAGCAAGTTTCTTACAATAGAGAATCATTAGAAACAATTCTATTCCTGTAGGAAATCCTAAAACTCGCCACACCAGATATGCTTCTCCAGGTCCTTAAATTCGTAGAAACAACTCTAAGAAATAGATACAAGAGGAACCATCTATGGTTTACACAAACCATGTACCAAACCTCTCAAGAGGTGGATGAGCATTAAAGGGCAAGATTTCGGTCTAAAATCTAGGATCCCATGTCCACAATATTCTCCCCTATTTTTGACCCTTGTAATCATTTGTTTATAAAACTCCATGTCATAATATCTCTAAAAATAGCCCTAATGACCATGGATATACTATCATATGAGAATCTTTTGACCCACTACTATTTCTATTTTTAGAGCCTATTCCACATAGTTGAATGAAACGGTTGTCAAGAAAATATGTACATGGAATAAATCAAACAAGATTGAGACACCTTCATTTCCAACATATTTAACGTAAATATATAGTAGAGAACTTTCCAATCAAAAGCATTTAGTATAAACTGAGATAGTATGTATATATATATGCATATCAATATATATATATATATATATATATATTATATATATATATATAATATATCATATATATGAGATCAATGCATTAGGAAGACTGGTTCATATTTGAATTTGCTATTCTTTATTCAAAATACACTGAAAGTGCATGTATGTGTACATGTTATATGAATATTTATCCGTAACAAACATATACAAATAAAACTCAATTACTTATTTGAAATTTAGCTATTTATGATTTGAATAAACATGAATAGGTTGAATATTTTATTATGTATTTGGTAGGTTGCGAATTTAATTTAAGACCCTTTGGTGACAGAACATGTCACTATTATTAACATTATATGGGATAACAATTTCATGCTAGTAACTTAATTCAAAGAAACTAGAAGAAAATGATATACATTATAATAGTAAGTAATAAAATTTCCCATCACTTCCACTACCAACCTTAATTTATTTATCTCTATGAATGTAAATGGAAGTTGATATCGTGATAACACCAGGATAAAAAAGAATGGAAATAAAGTCTCAAATGAAGCTCTAAATAGATTGAGTGTAAAAAATTACACTAGTTGTTGGATCACGTTAAAATTACAAATTATATACCTTACAGAAAAAGATTAAATATGCATTTTTGTAACCTTGTATATATAATTGCAGAGTGTTGAAGGCAGCCATATGATTCTTGCGAAGAAATAGATCTTAGGGGCATGCATTGAAGTTGACTAGTCTCCATTATGGTACCCACTTACCGCCATCTGTGCAAGCACAAATTAAAGAAAACTAGGAATAGTCATTCACCGATGCGATATTACTATTTGGTATAAATAATTCCTTCATTGTTTTTGGAAGTGGTAATATCAGATACTTTGTAATAAGAATTTCTTCGTTAAATATGTAAAACAACTCTAAATTTAATGTCCCTGTTTTGAAATATACCAATCCTATGTGAATAATCATGTAGCATTTCATAGCTCGGTATGATTTGAATCATGACTGGTATTATCCTGCTTAGTTTAATGTCCTTTTAGCAATCATACCAGCTTGTTATAATGTGTATATCTCATAGCATAATTGATTTGTATAGACTTAGGAGGGCGGATGATATTTTCTTTGTCGGAATTTTTGCTTTATTGTGGATATTGCCTTGGGGTTTTTCTTTTTGGAATTTCTCCTTAACGCACAGCGTATGGCCTTCTCAATCATGCTAGTATTACTAATAATTGATCTACTATAATTATATGTTCGTATTCTGCTACATATGCTATTGGTATAGAGTGTAGGGTTTTGAAGAATATTCTAGCAAGATAAGACATATTATATATACAGTACATACATGCATCTGCACAATGTACATGTGAATGCTGAATGGTATGTATGTTATTTGATTTAGTGGCTAGAGTTTCATGAGATGACCTTTTTGTAGCTAATGAGTCGATAAGGGGTGTGATATGACTTGTCTAAGTGTAAAGAGATATAGAATGAAACATTACATTTAATAGTTCTATCTATGTTATTTCAACTTTGTATACAAGGATTCATACAGTGATAACCAAGATACAAGGGTAGACTATCATGAGTGGAGGGAGCTTAGATATGAATAGGGAGTGATAATTGGCCAAGGTCGTGAAATGCAGATTTTTACATTACATGAGCCTAATCCAACTTGAACGGAAGTCATGAGTCGGTTTCATCGAGTCATAAGTGAGAAAGGCAACATGATATTATACACTAATGAACGTCTTCATATAATTGATTAGAAAAATAAGGTCCTACAATGTTGACATGTTTAATTATGCATTAGAAAACCTTACAAACATATGAATTGTTGCTTCAAGCTAGCACATTAGTTGGAATAGTAATTTGAAGAAGAATGATTTTCCTATTGTGGTTGTTGGCCTACAAGACTGGTTGCATGAGACCATATGATAACATAAATTTGAATAGAGAGTGCTTGGTGTATTTACTCATGGTAAGTTCTATGAATGCAAAACTTTTAAATGTGGTGTAAATTGATTCTCTTAATCCAAAATTGTCTTGGAAAGCTTGGTGCTCCAACATAGCTCCCTGATTTGACACTCTCCTGATGACCTGCACTCCGAAACATAGAAAAACCCAAAATATGACATGGTGCAAGAGACACAGAAAAGTTTCGAGCCAATTCAATAACTCTCACTTTAACTTCAAATGACAAGATAACCTCTGGCCTACATATATGTTTTGATGTTGAAGATAACTTTAAAATACCTTGTGTCACGCCCAGGATTTTTACACACACAAATACAACAATAAAAATACTAGGATAAATTTTTTTTACTTACATTGCTCACTACACAACACCACAAGGGCTCCAAATACAGAAACTCAACAACGCATACGACACTTACATAAGTCATCAACTCACATAGACACATGACAACACCATATACATGTCGATGCCACACTTTCCCCAATGAATGAATGCTAGCAATGACCCAACAACAAGAAAAGGGACGCAAGGATTGGCAAGCCCACACACATCATTACCATGATTACATCTTAATTACGATTAGCATTCAAGTAACATTATTATGCAAGGATAATTTTCTTCTTTTTGCACCTACAGGTTCTTAAATTCGTTTCACATTCAACTTATTGTTCGACCATTTAAGTTTGATCTTTATCCCTTATGAAAATCTCCATAGCTTACATCATTAAATTCCATATTTCGAATTACATACAAAGTTCCTTATTCTCTCGTTCTTATCCTGAAGGTTTTTTTTCTTGAAATATGTTTAGTTGACATTTAATTTTACCCTCATTATGCAAGGGGACCAACCAGAAGTTTTCGAGGGAAAATAATACACATCAAAGAAGGTGAAGGTTTAAAGTTTCCCTTTCCTAGAAACTTCCTTCCATTAGAAGCACATTTTTTCTCATGCTATGGTTTTTTTAGTTCCAAATTTAGTTTGATTCAATTAAGCATTTACATGACATAATTTTATTTTATTTTATTTTTAGTGGACTCTATACTGGCTCAAATGCCTAGTCCCACCAAGAACAATTTGTATCCATTCTTAACAAAAATTCAAAGCTTAAATCTACCATAAGGACTTCAAGAGAAAATTTGTTCCTAAACCATTATCACATATACTCTTGTTTCTCATTTCATTTACATTGTTTCTTAGGTCTCTTTTTTGGTGTCACTTTAAGACATGAAGAGTTATGAAAGTACCTATCTAACATTTTGAAGAAGTATTTATTTTGTTTTCTCAAAGTTTTCTCTCACCAAGGAAATTCATATTCTTTTAACATAAGTAAATGTCTAATTGAGTTATAAGGACTCCAAGAGTGACATTATTCCTAACCTCAAATATTGTTTTACTCTTATATGATTTACTCTTACATCGCACTATGGTCTCATTATTAGCATCATTTTATAACATTTGTAAACAAAATAACACATACTTTTCACTAATGGATTCACTACTACAAAGAGTGTAACCCAACACAAGACAACCCAATTCTTTGCTCTTATACGCTACAATATTAACGCATGTTGCAACCAAGACATCCATTTGTGTAATTTAATCCCACCAAGAGATCAATCATAGGAATATCACATGAAAACTACCTTTGTTTGGTTTTGGGCCACTCACTAGGGTACAAAAGGGCAACTAGGCACATGGGGTAACGAGACCCCTTTTTTCTACACTTCTCTTAAGTCAACTTATTTTAAATACAATTGCATTTTCTAATAGTTATGTACAATTTCCACCCTCAAGTTAACCCCTTAATCAACCGAGGTTTTGGTATAATTACAATTACACCTAAGGATCTATGCCCCAACTATATATGAGTTTAAGGTGAGAAGACATGTTTATGATAGACAACCTTCATGAAAGACCAAGGCGATATGTTGTCAGTAACCAAGGTAACACATTTAGCTGAGAGGGACTAAAGAGAAGACATTATCCTTACCCCACACATGAGTTACCAAACTTAATAGGAAACCACATACTTGTGACTAAATTTGGACCTTGTTGTGTCGTTTGGATCCCAGGATGGGAATTCATTCGAAAATGGTGTTAAACATACAAATTGTATAGCCATCTAAATTCATAAGACTAGGTAGTCCGCTATTTTACCTAAGGGACTAGGAGGTCTCCTTACTCGAATATAAGGTTTCAGTTCATTATGCTAGTTTCTAACATTCGGGTTCTTCGCTGATAGAGGGATCACACATGACCGACCAAATGACGGTATACATGAATATTATACTAGGGTTGACTATTGTGGTTAGATTCCTTTAGGACATTTTCAAGGTAAGAACCACAAAATTTTAAGTTCATTTTACGATTTCAATCTCTTACACACTAAGAAACATCACTACAAGGTAGGTAGATATGCGCAAGTTCATTTAGCGCACGGTCGATTGTTTTATTTAGATTTCTTTATTACATTTTTAAGCGCGCGCGCACACAACACACACACTATTTACATCACAAAACATTCACACACACACACACAGTGCACTACACAGGCATTACATTTCACATTTCATTTAACATATATATTCAATCCTTTTTTATTACCACACGTAATTATGAATCAAAATAACACCTATGCTTAATAAACTATTTCACAATGCATCCTCTAAAACTAGTTTAAACATACACATATTAGCAAATTTCATCAATAAAGCTTTCAATACATTAACATAGGACTACATTATTCATTTATATTCATTTTAAATGACCTATAAAATAACAATAATAATAGTGAATTTACAACCATCACCATTTTCCCCGCCTTACTTGCATCTTGGAAAACCACGGTGAGCATGAAATCAGCGATAAATTAGTAATGGCATGGTATCCATCCGTAAGTCTAACATAATTAATTTCTTCAACTTTCTTCAATTTACATATAATAATAATTACAATTTGCATTCCAAAGAAAAGGTTTTAGATTTTACATGTATTCATTTCATTTCATTTCACTTCATTTCGTAACCAAGGAGAAAGAAAGAGATAGGAAAGAAAAAGAAACACCATTTCGTTAAAAAGTTCAATATTTTCATACAACAAGTCACACTATAAAGTTTAGAAACAGTTATTTACATGTGTCAAAAAGTTTCCACCTAACAATTTGGCAATTCCTGACAAGGGTCCTACAACTTTCTTTTTATTTTCTCTAAGTAAGTTGTAAATAAGTCTTCAAGTATAATGACTACTTGAGGGCATCAAGAAACCAATTTCAAATGTTGTCTTTACAGATGACCAAAAATACCATGGTGTGAGTTTCTATGTGTCCCTCCTATATACCAATAATTCATAGGAATTGAAGGATTTCATTAACTGACGAATTGTTTATGATTGGCGGTGTAGTTTTCTAAGGCCATTAGATCGTAATCAGTCCTAGTTGCAAATGATTAACAGTTAGCTCAAGGGATATGAAAACCATGTTCAAAACTAACGTTTGATGGATGAATGTGAAAATTCATAATTTTCCTACAATGCTCCCTTATAAATGGATAATTCATCATAGTCGACAAAATTGAGAATTAGAAACTAGCGTTTCTTCAAACGACAACATAATTTTTTGAGCAATCCATCGTAATTAGTCCAGTTTGACCTAGTCAAACTGTGATCGAAGGCCTACAAAACCTCTTTTCCAAACTAACCAATATGAAGTTGTTTTTCTTAAATTGAAAGGTTTGAGGTAATCTGTCTACTAAAAGTACTAGAGGTTTGTGAAGGCAAATAAGCATTTTACTATACTAAACGTTCAAATACGGTGAGGCATTCTAAACGAAACCCAAATTTTTAGTTTTAGTAGCTTTCTACAACTCCAAAATGGTGAAACATTGTTCCTAGAATGGCGTCAAAAGATCACAAATGGTACATTCGGGTTCACAATCCAAAGACTGAGGTGACTCCTCACATAACAATGTACACGAATGAAGATTAACATCCCTTTCCAAAGTTACGAAGGTTACTTTGCGAGTCTCCAGAAATCACAAATTCATCTATTTAAACAAGGAGAGGGTCAACATATTTACTGGGAAGTGCAACTTCAAATTAGATCAATAAAAGAGGTATTGTAGCTACCTAGTTTGGTTGGGACATTACTAGATCATCTCGAAGTGAGGGTTTAAGTTCGTTGTTTACCAAGGAATAATAGGTCTTGTAAGTTACGTTATAACGTTTTATTGTTTTAAAACCAATTTATTTAATACAATCAAATGTATGATAAAGACCTTTTGTTTAAAATTTTATTCTGTTGCAAAAGAATAACTAAATAATAGAAATTATGAGATATGAGGGGAGGTGAACCATGCCTGGAGGAACAAATCCAGTTGAAACCGTGGGATTCAATTTAGCATCTCACTTGGGCATTTCATCAAATAGTTCACAAGCATCCACAAATCCACCATTTTGAATACACGTCTATCATAACATTTGCAACTACAACATTTGAAACTATTCCTCTATTCTTTTATACTTTTGTTGATATCCATATCTTGCTCCTAACATCCCATTTGACATAATCTAGGAGGATGTTGAGAATGTACAACAAAGGGCTTCACGCAGAGGAAGAGTGAGGGAGCCAAGATCTTTCATACACATTTACAAGACCATTTTCAAATACAACATCTGACAAGGTTCCTCTAATTTTTTTATGCTTTGAAGGATGTCCATATTCTATTCCATAACTCACATCTGGCATAGGACGAGAGACACTAGCAAAGGTTATGGAATCTAGATTTAAATATGTTAGTTACATTTTCTCAGAAGTTTCTATAGCCTTTTCAACAAACCCATTTTGTGTATATCCTGCAGTAGTTTTAATCTCTTGAACCATGTTTTCAAGCACTAAAACGAATAATGCACATGCCAAGTTCTTCCTTCCACGTTTGCATAGATACATGTTAGAGCACTTCCAACTGCAACATTTGATAGATCCTCTATTTGTTATGCTTTGATGGATGTCCTTACCCTGTTCTAGAGGTTCCCTTTTTGATGCAGGATGGGAATATATGGCAAAGGGTGAATTGATCAGGTTGGAGACCTGTATGTTGCATATAAAAGAGAGCGAGAATTTATTGTGAGGATAACCATGTCTCTAGTATGCTGCATTATCAAAAAACTATTAAATTTTCAATGTTAACTTGATATTCACGTGAATATGCCTTTGGATTTAGAAAAGAGTGCTTCGATTATGATGCAAGTAAATGACAGGTCTGAAAATGCTTTTATAATGTTTCGCCCTCGAGGTTCTACTAAAGCTGACAAAGTTGTCCACTATCCTACAACTAGATTATGTGAAGTGCGGGGGCACTACATCTCCCTCCCCTTATAAGAGCATCGTCCTTGATCCGAAAAAATATTGAAGTTCAAAGGATACATACACAAGAAATTTAATAATGATGCATGTCATTTAACCAAACAAATTTTCAATACAACACAACCACAAGGGAGAAAACTCGTTTAGGCAATATATTGAACTTTAATGTTCTGTGAAGATTGGTAGTTAGTTATATTTTACTTTACTACTTTATAAGTCTTTTCTTTTATAGTATTTTTTAATCTCAAGCTCTTAATATTGATTGTTTATAATTTCAATTGTGTTATGTATGTGGGTTCCCAACAGTAATTGGCATCAAGATGCCATATAAAACGTAACACATCACAAATGACCCAGAAAAACATCTTGCTACATACTTTCCTGACTATATCACATGACAAGACCTTTAATTCCTCCATGGAATGACAAAATTAGTCCACATAGCAAATGATTTCCAACAATTATGCGATAGACATAGATCTAGTACACACATGTGACTGACAAATAAAATCATCATACTGATACATATACAACGGGTATCACATGACCCAAAAATCCATGACTGTACCAACACAGTGCCAAGACAATATCCAATAGTCCATACCAACCAAGGGGAGAGTCAAGCCTCAATCATAGTAATGTGTAACAAGACTCACAAGAATACACATAACTCACTATACCAACTCCACACATCACAAGCCATCATGAAACAATCTCCATCTATCTCCCAAAGCATCACAAAATAACTCCATATATCTCCCAAAGAGAAAGAATCGTAGTGCCAAAACCAAGTCGGGTCACTCAACCATAGAACCCCATCAAGAATATCAGGTCACTCAACCATAGAGTGTCATCGAGAATATCAGGTCACTCAACCATAAAGTTCCATAAAAAATATCGGGTCACTCAACCATAGAGCCCCATCAAGAATATCGGGTCACTGAACCATAGAGCCCCATCTCCTTTCTCCTTTTAATGAGTCTGGGTCACCCTATGGCCCTAGGCACATAGAGCCCTGTCACCCCCACCTAAGTGGTGTAGTGGCCTGTAGTTCAAAAACTACACAGTGTTATGACCTCCTTGGGGCGTACCCCCATACAATGAAGCGGGCCCATAGGTTCAACCATGCCATGGTGAATCCCATGACCCTATTCCAACACATTACGGCATTAGAACCAACATAACAATCTGTCAAAAATGCCAAGTGGAAAAAACCCCAAGCCTTGGGCAAGGCTATAAAACTTTTAAACATGAAAATAAATTTTAAATCTAAGAAAAACAAATGGCTAATTAGCCATGGTTAGTGAAAAACATGAATGTTAATGCAACAACCAAATAAATGCCCAAAATATAAGAACATGTCAATCAAGAAAACTATTGGTTCTAACAAGAAAAGGGAAAGTGTTCAATTTACGAATAAAATACATGTATAGGAATAACACATTACAATAACTATGTGGCCTTATACGACCACCAGGGGGGTACTCAATGATTTGCTGGCACTCAGAACATCGAGCCTCGGCTCGTAAAATATACATGTAACTAGAAATGAGTATATCAAATAATGTAACTGTCATCATCTCTGTCTAAATCATCCTGCCACCACTTTAACAAGGCTCAACATAGTCAAAATCACATAGGTTAAATCCATACGATAACCATATTGGGAGAAAGAAAGGATTACAAGTTGCCATCTACTGAGCCTAAGGTGTCCACAAAATATAATATGCATGACACCTATTGAGCAAGTGCCACATATACCAAACGAACAAAAGTGAGTTTTCAGCCTATGTAAGGCTCCACTTCCTATCCCATACTCATCTAGAGTGACTGGTCAACGATACACATTTCCTCACTCCAAACATACACATTTTATTGATTTCCCTTAGGGTCGGTTAGTGTAGGGTACACAACATAACATTTAACTACATCACTAACACAATGGTGATTCACGCACATTAAGCATAGCATCTTACGCATGGTATATATACAGGGTATAACACAATCATTACTTTCACGGGTTAGGATACATCACATTACCACATTTTGCACCCAAAGTGCAATCACTATACACTAGGGATCATACACTCACCATATGCCCCTAAATCACGACATCAACCATCACATATTACATGAATTATACGTATGAGGAACACAATGTATAACTTACAACATATATTCAATTGCAATACAACATGGTCATGCACATGATTCATCACATTATGGTGACGACATCACGATAGAATCTAATTCATTTTACACCAATTTTGTCATGTAATACATCAATACACCTTCATATCACATAATGCCAAAATGCTTCAACACTCCACAATCCACAATAACATTTTTTTTCACACACAATAAGGTGGTACATCACAAGTGAACTCTTCATAGAATCCATGAAAATGAGAGAGAATACTCTCATCACAAGCACATCATCATGATAAAAAATATGCACTAAGTGACATAAAAAACATGTGCATTCACAATATCACAATTACGACATAGTTCACATCACGCTTATATCACATTACTCTTCTAATCTCTACCAACACCATGCAAAAACATCACAACTCTAATTTTTCCCAGAGGTTCAAGAGCATGAACCTCCGCTCTGATACCAAATTTAATGCCCACATTTTACACACAGAAATATAACAGTAAAATACTAGGATAATTTTTTTTGACTTACATTGCTCACTACACAACACCATAAGGGCTCCAAATACATAAATTCGACAACGCATATGACACTTACGTAAGTCATCGACTCACATAGACACATGACAACACCATATACATGTTGATGCCACACTTTTCCCAATGAACGAATGCTAGCAATGACCCAACAAAAAGAAAAGGGACCCAAGGATTGGCAAGCCCACACACATCATTACCATGATTACATCTTAATTACGATTAGCATTCCATGAACATTATTATGTAAGGATAATTTTTTCCTTTTTCCACCTACATGTTCTTAAATTCATTTCACATTCAACTTATTGTTCGACCATTTAAGTTTTCTCTTTATCCATTATGACAATCTCCATAACTTACATAATTAAATTCCATATTTCCAATTACATACAAAGTTCCTAATTCTCTTGTTCTTATGCTAAAGGTTTGTTTCTCAAAATATGTTTAATTGACGTTCAATTTTACCCTCATTATGTAAGGGGACCAACCAAAAGTTGTTGAGGGAGAATAATACACATCAAAGGAGGTGAAAGTTAAAGTTTCCCTTTCCTATACACTTCCTTCCATTAGAAGCACAATTGTTCTTGTACAACGGTTGTTTTAGTTCCAAATTTAGTTTGATTCAATTAAGCATTTACATGACATTATTTTATTTTATTTTTAGTGGACTCTATACTGGATCAAATGCCTAGTCCCACCAAGAACAATTTGTATCCATTCTTAATAAAAATTCAAGGCTTAAATCTACCATAAGGACTTCAAGAGAAAATTTGTTCCTAAACCATCATCACATATAGTCTTGTTTCTCATTTCATTTACATTGTTTCTTGGGTCTCTTTTTTTGGCATCACTTTAAGACATGAAGAATTACGAAAGTACCTGTCTAACATTTCGAAGAAGTATTTCTTTTTTTTTCCCGATGTTTTCTCTCACCAAGTCAATTCATATTAAGTAAATGTCTAATTGAGTTATAAGGACTCCAAGAGTGACATTATTCCTAACCTTGAATCTTGTTTTACTCTTACATCGCACTATGGTCTCATTATTAGCATCATTTTATAACATTTGTAAATAAAATAACACATACTTTTCACTAATGGATTCACTACTACAAGGAGTGTAACCCAACATGAGACAACCCAATTTTTTTCTCTTATACACTGCAGTGTTAACACATGCTGAAACCAAGACATCCACTTGTGTAATTTAATCCCACTAAGAGATCAATCATAGGAAAACTACCTTTGTTTGGTTTTGGTCCACTCACTAGGGTATAAAAGGGAAACTGGGCACATGGGGTAATGAGACCCCTTTTTTTCTACACTTCTCTTAGTCAACTTATTTTAAATACAATTGCATTTTCTAAGAGTTATGTACAATTTCCGCCTGCAAGTTAACCCCTTAATCAGCCGAGGTTTTGGTATAATTCCAATTGCACCTAAGGATCTATGCCCCAACTATATATGAGTTTAAGGTGAGAAGACATGTTTATGATAGATAACCTTCATGAAAGACCAAAGTGCCATGTTGTCAGTAACCAAGGTAACACATTTAGTTGAGAGGGACTAAAGAGTTCATTAACAAGAGTTTAAGTCATAGAACAACTATTTCATTATCTCCATTTGTGTCATCTTGATCCCATAGGGAATTCATTTGATGGTGAATTTAATTGTATAGATCTAACTTTGTAAGACTTGGTAGTCCACTAGGATACTAAGGGAGTAATAGCTCTACTTACTCCATATAAAAATTTTCTAGGTCATTCCTAAACGTCAGGTTCACAACGATAAGGATAAACATACCGATCATGACAGTAAAAAAAACTAGGGGTCTTATTTACCTAAGCTGGGAGGTTCCATCGAGAAAAAAAGTTTAAGTTCATTTTACAGTTTCAATTTCTTTTAGGCTAAAAAAGATCATGCAAGAAAGGTAGATATGCACAAGTTTTAAACTAAGGTCGATTATTTTATTTAGATTTCTTTATTACATTTTTAAGGTGAGGAACACAACACCAACTATTTAATCATTAATTTCCCAATGGAAGTGCACTGCAAGGTATTAATTTCAATTTCATTTAACATATATATTCAACTTTAAGCATAAAAATTTTGGGATAAAAATAACATCCTGTTAGTGTGAAATCACAGCACCCCCAAATGAGTTATGGATCTACTTTTCTAAGGCAGGGTCATTTGGTGTGATTTTCATAACATTGGATCATTCCCCAAGCTGTGGGACTTGCAAATGGGAATGATCCTCCAGAGAAGGCTGGTTCCTCTTCCTAAACTACCTGCCATGAGCTACTCCAGTGCAGGTAAACTAAATCTAACCTAATCTAACCATTCCAAGGAACCAAGGAGAGAGAAAGAGGGGAAAATCAGAGCCTACACTAAAGCGGTGATACACCAGTAAAGGAAGTGAGATATTTTGTTGAGGGAGAAAGAAATAGAAAAAATGGAGATGAGGGAGGTCAGACAGAAGTGACACGGCCCAGATCTGCAAATCATCCATTAAACTCCATGAAACACAACATCCTGCACCTGCAAATGTGAAATACATGCACAGAAAACCAAGACTGAAAGGGAGAGGCATGAAGAAAAAACAAAACGATGCAAAGGGTTGAAGAACACCACAAAAACACATTTTTTATTGCTCTAAAAGGTGCATAGACCATTACATTTCTGGAATAGAGGTACAAATACATTTTCTAGGCATGGGAGAAGGTTCACTGCTCAAAAATGGCATTGAAAAACAAATTTGACAGATTTTCTCTATGCCCAGAATGTCTCTCATTTCCAAAATGAGAAATGTTACAGTATATATAGAAAGAAAAGTGAGAGAAGAGGGAAAAGTTGAATCCTTCTCCAATCACCATGAGAAATGCATTGAATCCCGCTTTGAAATTTCAACCACTAAATATCAATTCCTTCTGTAAATCCACCCATAGTATGTCACTTTCTAGTTCCCTGGCGGATTGAATCGAATCAGATCTAGGTAGTTGAAGAGATTGGATTATGCGTTAATGGCATGGAATATTTTTCTCCATTTTCACCTACCAGGGCCACGCGACAGTATCCTAACACTCATTTGGGCTTCCTTTTTTATATGGGAAACATGGCAGCCAGATTAGAGCAAAACTTGCGCTTGCGGGTCTGTAATTTATCTTTTTCCCTCTTTTTACGAAATGTAAAACTCAGAAAACCCCAGACGGACCGCCTTGACCTGGGACACGTGGAGATGTGGGGCTTTTTTGAGCATCCCTTTATGGATTCATATTTAAAGAAGTGTCGCTAGGACACATGGCTCTCTCTGCTGGCTCTTCCATACTTAGTCGATTATGGATTCTTTCCTGAACTTTTTTGAGCCCGAAGACCTTAAAAATTCACCTCTTTTTTTCCTTCTTGCTCTTGGCTTCTCTACAACACTGCTCCTTCATTTTTGACCCTGCTATTTCATTTTCGAGCCCATATGCAACCTATTTTTCATCCTGGAATGTGAGTTCGCGGGTCAGAGTCGTTTCCTTCATAATTTCTCTATGTGCAGGTTTTGTTCTGACAAAATTTGTCGGGGTGACCAAATTTGGGATAACAATTTGGTGAGTCATGGGGACATCTGCTTGCTAGATGAAAAAACGAGTGGCCTTGAAGCATCCATTGGGCATGGAGTCTACTTGATAAACATGAAACTGATCTGAACTTTGATGAATTGATCCTTTAGCCACTATGAGCCTGACTGCAAGCCTTTTCTTTGTTTTTTCTGACCCTAAGCCTGCCTACACATCTGCACTCTCAATTTTCATAAGAAAATCTTGAAATGGAGTTTCTAAGCGTAGAAAATTGTATTGACCTGGGATTTCACCTATCCCTCGAATGGACTTTCTTGAAATGGCTTTGGTTGCTCTGCATTTGTTTTATTTTTGGAATTTTTAACTACTACAGGAAAATATGAGTATTCCTACCTTGGATAGTTAAGAGCCTAGCCTTATTCACCCTCAGAGTAAAACAAACAAAACTTATATACAAAGACCAAATCATACATGCCTCAAATGAGACATGCAGATTGTGAATAAGAACTTATTCTTGCTGGAAAACAAAGTCTACTCCTACTCCTACATTAACTAGAGGGAAAGAATGCTAAACAAAGCTTGCAATAGGTAGGGAGAAGTAGCTTCCCTTTCTCAAGAGGGGAAGCCATGCAAATGATTTAACACTAAATATAGCTATCAGTATGAGTGAAAAACTGGCTATAAGTTTGTCCTCCACCCAAATCATCAAGGTATCAACATTAATGGAAAATACCTCCTCAAGCTGACCTGTATTGGACTCCTGGAGGTATTGATGGTGACCATTGGTACTCTTATGCTCATCTTCATGCCCTAAAGTAGGCATGACTAGTTTTGGTTTCTCCTTTGGCTCCAATGAATCTAAGTACCTGATTGGGCATGGTCTGGTCCTTTGGATGTGCCCATTTCTCCGAAATTTAACTCCAAAAATGGAGTTTTCTTATGGAACTTCTTGAGTGGATGGCATGGGAGAAATGGTGATATCCTCCTACCTTTTCTCTTCCTCCTCCTTTGAAGAACATCAAAGATTAAAATCCTCCAACCTTGGTTCCAAAGGTCCATTATGGAATACAGGTTGTTGCACTTGGATGTTCTCCTTCATGGCAGTAGGTTCATGTGCTTGGAAGGTTGAAGATAGAGGAAAAAATAATGTTATCTCCTCAGGATCCTCTTCATTAAAGCAATCTTCCAAGTCTGACAGGAAGTCTTCCTCCTTGTTGTCTTATTACATGTGCTCTACCTCCTCCATGGTGCCTTCCTGATCTACAACTTGATCACCATGGCTCCCTTCACTCTCAAAAATGAAGTCTAAAAGATCAAACTCTTCTTCATTATCAAAGCTTGAAGGGGATGAAGTGAGAGGAAGAACTGAAGGTTGTTCTATGGCTTACTCCACACTTGGGGCCTCTGAAATTGTATGGTCCTCCTCCTCTACTACAAATTCAAACTCAGCCACCACTGGCTCTTTGACTTTGACCTCCTCTATTGGCTTGACCATCAAGGGGATCTTTGTAGACCCAAATTTGGTAGCCCAACTCTTCAAATTGTCTGTCATTTCTTTTATGTTGGGCTCCTCTTCTTGTTGTTCTCCTTGACTGGTTTCTTGAGTATCTTACCAACATGGGCTTGGGAAAGCAAGAGGAGAGGTAGGTTGGGGTTCAACCATCTTTGTAATTATTTTTTGTGGTAAGGGAGGTGGAACTTCTTGTTTGTTCGGAGGGGATGAATTTTTGGAAGGGAAAAGGGTAGAAGAACTCAAATGGGGTGGAAGACTAGGGGATGGAGAAATAGATTTCACACTTGGGGAAACATATAATAGAAATCTTGGAAATTGAAGCTCAAATTGAGATGGTTCTGCTTGAGGAGTGGAGCGAAAATTACCAGATAATTGTGTAGGATTTACTCATTGATAAGGCTGCCTGGCACCAAATTCATAGGCCTCGATCTCCTCAGTCCATTGTGCAAGTTGGGGAAGCATTTCAACCATGAAGTCTAGCTTCTCTTGAGGGCTGTAATGTCTTGGAAAAGGGCCTTCCCATGGACAAGGTGCCCTGCAACCAATCTCGAATTCCTTCATTCGTGCTATAGCCCTAGACTACACCATGTCAGCATCCATTTTTTGAATTTTCTCCAATAAACTAGAATTCTCCACATAACTATCATCATTATATGCATCCCCTTGTCCTTGAAAAGCTTCATAGTCAAAATGATTTTGACACTACTCATATGGGTAAGTATAATGGTTATGGATCTGATCATAATGTTGAATTGGAGGAGTTGGGAAATACATTGGAGGTGGACTGTATTACTGTAAGTGTGAGTTCCATGAAGAGAATAAATTCATGATTGTACAACGTCATGAAATGGGAGAAAGTGGAAGAGATGGAAGAGGAAAATGGATGAAAATGGATGGAAAAGGTATGCAACTTAGAGAATGGGTTTTTGACTAGATGGAGTCGCTAGATGTGTTTGAAAGTGACTACAAAGGCTGAAATATTCACCAAGAGCACATTGAACCTGATGAAGTGAAGTGGTAAGGTGCTTCAGACCTATCCCACTAGGCATGCCAAAACTATTAGTGTGAAACCACAACACCCCCAAATGAGTTAAATATCTACTTTTCTAAGGCAGGGTCATTTGGTGTGATTTGCATAACACTGAACTTTCCCCAAGGTGTGGGACCTTGCAAAAGTGGGAAATCTCTCCAGAGAAGGTTGGTTCCTCTTCCTAAACTACCTGCCATGAGCTACTCCAGTGCAGGAAAACTAAATCTAACCTAATCTAACCATTCCAAGGAACCAAGGAGAGAGAAAGATGGAAAAAATAGAGCCTACACTAAAGGAGTGATACACCAGCAAAGGAAGTGAGATATTCTATTGAGGGAGAAAGAAATAGAAAAAATGGAGATGAGGGAGGTCAAATAGAAGTGACATGGCCCAGATCTGTAAATCATCCATTAAAATCCATGAAACACAACATCCTGCACCTGCAAATGTGAAATACATGCACAGAAAACCAAGACTGAAAGGAAGAGGCATGGAGAAACAACAAAACGATGCAAAGGGTTAAAGAACACCACAAAAACATGTTTTTTATTTCTCTAGAAGGTGCACAGACCATTAGATTTCTAGAATAAAGGCACAAATACATTTTCCAGGCATGGGAGAAGGTTCGCTACTCAAAAATGGCATCGAGAAACAAATTTGACAGAGTTTCTCTATGCCCAGAATGTCTCTCTTTTCCAAAATGAGAAATATTATAGTATATATAGAAATAAAGAGAGAGAGAAGAGGGAAAAGTCAAATCCTACTCCAACCACCATGAGAAATGTATCAAATCCATCTTTGAAAGTTCAACCATTGAATATCAATGTCTTCTGTAAATCCACCCAAAATATGTCACTTCCGGTTCCCTAGTGGATTGAATCGAATCAGATCTGGTAGTTGAAGAGATTGGATTTTGCGTTAATGGCCTAGAAGAATTTTCTCCATTTTAACCTACCAGGGCCACGTAGGAGCCTAATGCTCATTTGGGCTTCCCTTTTTTATATAGGACACATGGCAGCCAAATTGGAAAAAAACTCAGGCTTGCGGGTATGTAATTTATCTTTTCCCCTCTTTTAGTGAAACACAAAACTCAGAAAATCCCCGACGGCCCGCTTTGACCTGGGACACATGGAGATGTGGGGATTATTTGAGCCTTCCTTTATGGATTCATCTTTGGAGAAGCACCACTAGGACACGTGGGCTCTCTCTCCTGGCTCTTCCATACTTAGCTGATTCATGATTCTTTCCTGAATGGTTTTGAGCCCGAAGACCTTGAAACTTCACCGCTTTTTTTACTTCTTTCTCTTGGATTCCTTGTGACACTGCTCCTTCATTTCCAACCCTATGATTTAATTTTCAAGCCCATCTATAACATGTTTTTCATTCTATAATGTGAGCTCACGGGTCTGAGTCATTTCCTTCATAATTTCCTTATGTGCAGGAGTTGTCTTGACCAAATTTACTGGGGGGTGAATTTGGGATAACACATCCATGATTAGATACATATTTCCCAAGCACCGCTAAAACTAGAAACATACACATACTACCAAATTCAACAATAAGTATTTCAATAAATTATAAAAATATGGTTCAACCCCTACATTTATATTATTTCAAATATAAAATAAAATAATACAAAGTGAATTACAACCACACCATTTTCGTCACCTTACTTGCATCCTACAAAACCATGTGAGCATAAAATCAGCCATAAATCATTGGCATGGCATCCACCCTAATCTAGCATAATTAAGGTTTTTCAGTTTCCTATTTACATATAATAATAATTACAATTTTCATTCGAAAGAAAAGGTTAAGAGACATTTATTCATTTCACTTCATTTCATAACTAAGGAGAGAGAAGGAGATAGGAAAGAGAGAGAAACACTATTTTTCCAAAGGTTAGATTTCACACAACAAGCCACAAGATAGAGTTTTAAACAGTTATTTACAAGAGCTAACAAGTTTCCATAGGGGTTTGGTAACCTAACGAGGGCCCCACAATTTTTTTAACCTTTTCCTGTTAGCTACAAAAAATTTGAAATCAGGGTCGGAAGCTAGGAAACCAGTTTCAAACATTGTCTTACAATGAGCAAACACACCATGATTAAATTTCTACGTGTCTGATTATATACCAAGACTTCATAGGAACAAATAGAGTTTAGAGCTGACGAATGGTTTACGATTAGCGGCTAGTTTTACGAGGCCATCAGTCATAATTGACCTACTGGTAAATGATCAAAAGTTAGCTCGAGGGCTCAGAAAACCATATCCAAAACAAAATTTTGATGGATGAATGCATCACAATAAATTTCCTATGAGTTCCACCATATATGGAGAATTCATCAGAGTCATCAGAACTGAGAACTAGAACAGGTTTTCCAAATGGCAACATGATTTCAGAAGCCACCGGTCGTAATTGATCTAGTTTGACCCAGTCAAATTGTGGCAAGAGGCCTACAAAATGGCTTTGTCACACTATATAGAAAAGTGTTTTTCCCTAAACTAATGGTTCCATGCAATTGTCTAGTTGCTTAGGGTTCAAATGGTGGTTCAAAATGAAAGCAAACTTTTCAGTTTTAATAGCTTCCTACAACTACAAAATGGTGAAACCTTGCTCCTATTAGGGCGTCAAAAAGATCACAAATGATCATTCAGTGTACATTCAAGGATTAAAGTGACTTCTCACATGACAAGGTACACGTAGGAAAATTAACATCTCCTTTTTGGGGTTACGAGAATTATTTTGCATGTCTCTCAAAATCATGATTTATCTGTTTTAACAAGGAAGCGGTCAACATGTTTACATGGGACTCAACTTCAACTTGTCAGTAAATAAAGGGGTGCTTCAGCAATCTAGTTTGGTCAGGAAGTTGTTAGATCATCTCAAAATGAGGGATTTAAGTTTATTCTTTTCTACCAAGGAATATTTTAATTGCGCAAGCTACGGGATGATGTCTTTTTTTAAAAAACAAGTTTATTTAAAAATATCAATTCTATGATAATGCTAAATTTTAAAATTTTATTTTTCTGCAAATGAACAACTAAAGAATAAAAATTATGAAAGAAAGGAAGAGATGAACAATGCCTGGAGGAACAAATTCAATTGAAACCACAAGATTCGGTTCAACATCTCACTTGGGTATTTCGTCAAAAAGTTCACTAGCATCCATAAGTCCACCATTTAACATACATGTCTATCAATACATTTGCAACTACAACATCTGAAACTATTCCTCTATTCTTTATACTTTGTTGATATCCATTTCTTGCTCCTAACATCCCATTTGACACAGTGTGGGAGGATGTTGAGAATGTACAACAAAGGGCTTCACGCAGAGGAAGAGTGAGAGAGCCAAGATCTTTCATACACATTTACAAGACCATTTGTAACTACTGACAAGGTTCCTCTAATTTTTTATGCTTTGAAGGATGTCCATACTCTGTTCCACAGCTTGCATTTGGCATAGGACAGGAGACGCTAGCAAAGGTTATGGAATTTGGCTTTAAATTTGCCAGTTACATTTTCTCAAAAGTTTCTATATCCTTTTCAACAAACCCATTTTATGTATAGCCTACAGTAGTTGCATTCCACAAACCCAAATTTCTCTCAGGAATTTTTGGCTAATAGTTTACATGCCTTTTGTATGCTTCCACATGTTGTAGGTAGATCTATCACGACACTTACAACTACAAAATCCTGCAAAAATCCCATTTTGGTGCTAACTTGGAGGAAGCCAAAAATAAATTTGGATTTCCATTATGCTTTTATGGATGTCCATAATCTTTCACAGAGCTCATGCTTTGACACAGGCTGGGAGTAAGTGTGCAAATGTAGACTACTCAGGTTGGAGCTCTATTTATTGCATAAGAGAAACCATGTGAATGTCTTGTGAGGATAACCATGTCTGTTATATCTTGTCTTGTCCTTAATTGCTGCAACTAACCAAAGACTGCTAATGTTTTTTAACTTTGGCATGGGTTTCATGCGGTCTGTACATAGGATCCCAAATAAAGTGCTTAAATTATTGTGCAATGGGAATGACATGCTGCAGGCTGCATAGGATGCCCATGTCCTTTTCCGAGACCCCATGTGACATCCCAGCAATCTCCTCATCTTTTCCAGCACACATTCAAAATTTATTTTCATTTTTTTATTAATAAAGGTTTTGTTCTAGTCGGCACTTCAATCTTCCACTCTTTTTCATATTCTCTAACCTCTACACAGAGCTAAGATAAAACCCGAACCTCGTCAATGAGCTAAATAGAGATTATAACTCTCCTTCGTGGCCTCGAGGAGTCTAACATGATGATATGCCTGATGTACTAAGAATCTAATCTTCATTGTTTCTCCTGTGTTGCATGATGTCTCTCGAATTCAAATGATGTCATTGAGATCCTGCACTAGAATAAGGCATTAATTTGGACTTTACAATATCGATTATTTAACAAATAATAGCCTCCAAATTTTTACAATGTGCCTATATTTATAGGAATTTTCTTCATCATGCCTACTTTATAAATAGGTTGTAATATTCTCAAATGCTTGTAACAAATAATATAGATCTTATAAGTTTTCTCCAAATATGCCTTAATAGGCATTTAAATAATTACCTAATATTTCAAAGCATTCTCCACACTTTATTCTCCTCTTAACTCTCCGTGGCTTTGAGTGGGAGATCTTGTATTTTCAATGGAGAGGTGAAGGCCTTTTATATAAGACTTGGGTAGACCACATTTCATGGTTTTATACCACATCTTCAAACTATATTCCAACCAAATCTTTTGGCGGAGTTGGTTTTTCCCACATGTTATGTGAAGACAAGTTGTGGGTTCAAACCACCTGCTCTGCATGTTTTTGTCAACCACTGTGAATTCTCCATCTCTCTCACCACATTGGCCGATGATTCTAATGTTAAGTGCATGGGTCAACCGTGTAGTATTTTATTTCCACACACATGCTATGCACATTGTATTTCAGTAAGAAAGTTGTGAATTCTCACCCAAAGCGCATGTAACCATCAAGTCACTCCTTTATTATACTTGACAAGAATTTAACATGCATGTTCATTATATTAGTAAATAACAAACTATTCATCCACATATAATCAGTCTAACCATAGTATTTTGGAACCACAAATAATAAGGAAGAAGAATAATATATATAATCATGAAGATCAATTCCATCATTATAACACCATAATCAAAGATGTCAACAATAATTATCCAACCACAATTATTCATTAGAAACCAAAATTCCTTACATTATAGAAGATGATTACATAACCATTCATTATATTAGTGTGTTGAACCATGCACATGAACATCAAACCCTAGATCAAAACAACATAGCTCTGTTAGAACAAAAAATTACTACTTAGAAAAATGACATACATTAGGTGTATATAGAAGTGGGGACTTACCCTTCACCGCCCATACACTCTCCTAATAATATGCGTGCTCAAAAAAATTGCCTCCATACTTTCTTTCCTAAAAATAGCCATGTGCAAAAAGCTTTCATGATTTTACAACTTCTTCTAATAATAGATTAATCCTAAAGATAATACTTTTTTAATTCTATTATTAACCTCCTCCATGATTGTTGTGCATGTGATTTTCCCGTTTGTTTGGTCAGAACTCCAAGTATGATTTTAGCTCAAGCTGGAAAATCGGTTAAGTCCATGCTTCATTTCCTGTGTAAACATAGTCCAGTGTGCTACCCTATCCAACACCTGCATGCGCCCTCCTGCACATTGTCCTTATTCTTTTGCATGTGCACGTTCTTGTGTGTAAGCTTTTATACCTCTATGGTACTTATTCCATTTCTCTAACCAACATTACCCCACACTAGGGGTATTGTCCATCCTTGACAATATTAATGGAGGCGTGTAATGGGAATAAATGATTAACCGTCTTCATATCTTCTTACACATGGGTGAAAGACATGAAACATGAGGTCAGTAAAGTGTTCGACGTGTCTATTAAAAATTGTGTCCTATTAAATGATGGGTCAATTCTAATTATTAAGGAATCATTAGTATTGAGTATTTAGTTTGACGGCTAATGTTCTCAAATGTAATTTTATATTACGTTTGATTAGGTAATAATTTTTTGTAAAAGTATAGTCTAGTATTTGATGTTATCAACAACTTGTGTATTCTCAGTTAATCGTGATGTAATTAAGAGTTGTCAGTCCATCCTTTTGTTCTTGTCTATGATCTTGTCAAATGTGTTGTTTCAAGTCATCGTCAAATTTATTGTAATAATTCAAAATTAAAGTGTCGATGTCTGAATTGTAATTGAGCGTGTACTACCATGTCCTTGTAAGACACTTATCCATAAAAACATGCCACGACCATATCCATTACCTACATGATGTGTACAACCTTCCTTTTATAGGTTCCCTCTGAGGCAGAAATGCAACTTCTAGTGAATGTGTGATAATGGATATGTAGACTTAGAAGTGGATGTATATGATCTTAGAAGTGATTAATTAGGATTAATGACACATGGGAGTTAGAGGATATTTCATTAATCACTTTCGATTATTTAATAAGTCAAGGATAACTTATAGAATCTATTTAAATCAGATGTATAAGGAAATTAGTGAAATTAGAGGGGTTTGAGAGTGATGTTTAATTAACTAAAAAGTGTATTAATTAAACACAAGATTATGAAAGGGGAATTAATTAATAAAGTGATGTTAATTGACATCTGAGATGGGGTAAACTAGCTAATTAGAAGAATGTTGCTAATTATAGTGTGACAGTGGGAAGAAAAGCAATTAGTGCAATTTTAGTATTAAAATTGTGTGGCGTAATTAGGTGTCTACAATTACATTAACGTTTCTAAGGCCCTTTTGTTCACATGAGAAAAACTGAAGAATCTCATCTCAATTCAATGCAAGGTTTATAACTACCTTAATTACGCCAAAGGTGTTCCGCCTATGGGAAAGGCACCTATGGATGTTTCTACGACTGTGTTAAATTTGACGGTTTGACGGTTGTCTTGACATTTGTGCTTTTCCTTCCCTATTTTAGCTTTTCTCTATTATTTTTAATAATTAACAATTTTAGCTGTTGTTTTTAATTAACAACAATTTAAGCTTTAATTTTAAATAATTTTGTTTCTAATAATTAACAATTTTAGCTTTTATATTTAATTAAAAAATTTAGCTTTTGTTTTTAATTAGCAAAAATTTTAGCTTTTATTTTTAATAATTTTGTTTCTAATAATTAACAATTTTATCTTTTGTTTTTAATTAGGTTGAGCTGAAAATAGAAATCTCTACTATTTTTAATAATTTTGTTTCTAATAATTAACAATTTAAGCTTTTGTTTTTAATTAACAACAATTTTAACTTTTGTTTTTAATAATTTTGTTTCTGATAATTAACAATTTTAGCTTTTGTTTTTAATTAGGCTGAGCTGAAAATAGAAAAAGGGAGATCAACTGTACAAAGTTGCAAACCATTGGGTTGGAATTCAACCAGTTTTTGGGCTTTGTTCTGGCAGAAATTGGCTTCAAGCTCACCAAGCTACAAGAAATTTCTGTAGCACGTAATCAATTCAGTGGGAGGACCCCACATTTCATATACCAAACTTGTACTCCCTAAGGTCCATTCTCAACACTGGTGCCCAACATCGTGTTGACTTCATTCTCAACTAATTTCTTGATGTCTTTGCCTCTACCTTTTAGTTTCTTTATAGCCACATATTTATCTTTCAAATTACTCTAATACACTCTTCCAAAGCTTCCTTGCCCAATTTCGTAACACTCGTTACAAATCTATGGGTTGACGCAGGCCTCGTGAATGGTGCCATAGGAACAATCACCAACATTGTCTACGATGCATCAATTTAACCACCAACATTACCTTTATTTGTTGTTACCAAATTTGATAGATACAACGACCCATATTAGGATCCCCCCAACCCGTTACATATTCCCATACCCCCTATTTCAAGAGGGAATCGAAGACAATTTCTGATTAAAATGGCCCAGGGATTAACTATCTGCAAGTGGCAGGGACTTACTGTACATAGAGCAACCGTCGACTTGAAAGGCAGGGTCTGAGATTCAAAGCTTTCTCCAAAGTTCCCTCGGTTACAAATCTACGTATTTCACGTACTTTTTCATTCGAGAGATACTCACAAACAGTGTATGTAACAACACTTGGAGCACCTCCACCATCCTGTCGTAAAATGCTACCCTCTGCTTTGATAGCACCTCTACCACTTCTATCACTCAGCCTGTTGTAAAAGCTACCATCTGCTTTGATAGCACCTCCACCACTACTATACTCAACACTTCTTCTATCCAAAGTGACATTGTTGTTCAACGGGTATCAAATGTAATCATTTTTATTGAAACTAAAATTTCCCACTAAAGGCTACCATTCATGATATAAATACTGCAAATGTATACATGCATGTCCCATTATGTGCACGTAGATCTACATTTATTTGATGTTTTGAAATATGATATGCAACTTTAATTGTATGAATCTGTAACATAATTAAATGTACACATACAAAATTTCAATGTAATGTTTCGACTAAATTTTTACACTACAAGTATCAATCACACACATTATCAATTGTACAATAAATGTTTTTCCAACAAAATACCAAGTGAACAACTGATGCACAACTGATAAACACGAATTAAATACATATAGCATCAAATATAAAATAAATTAACTATCGAAAATGGTATCAAATGTATTCATGTACAAATTTTTAACAAGTTTGAAATGTAGAAATAACCTTCAAATTAAGTGGCCCATCTATATTTCTACACTTACAAAATCAATCACACCCCTAATCAACATCAACTACAAAAGTAATAATTATACCTCTAAAACAAATAACATATACGGTTCGGCGTTCAAATCTCAAGAAACACATCTGATTGCTAGTTTGTAACTCCTATTAATCCTCCAATGCAACCCCAAAAATTATCATTTTGACTTTCCATAAAACACAATTCACATAGGAGATTATTATAATTTTTTCTTCTTTCTCATCTTATTCCTCGTGCTCTCAATGGTATTTTACGACACACGCACACACATGCATCCTTTCTACGAGATAGGTTAATGAATGTGCACATTTTAGTAAGAAAAAAGCTAATATGTTTGTTGCCACCTCGCATGCGTACAATTTATTTTTCCTATATAGATCGAAATATTTTGCAATATTTATTGTTGTACATTGATACATTTATGCTTTTGCATGGTTCACATTCACATTTTATCTCTAATTGGGATCCACTAGTGATGTTCAATTCCATCAATTTCTTCTCATTTTCCTCTTCAACTTTTACTGCATGTCCTTGTCCACTAGGCCTACACCTTGGTTTTGTTACGAACTCGTTATCCCTTCACATGCACCCTCATACGTCCTCAAATAATCCCTTTTCACATCCCCATCACAAGGAGATAAAAAGACTGTCAAATCAAAATATAAATCAATAATAAAACTATTGATCTCAATATTAAAGCTATAAATTTATATTTTAAGTACTCTATATATATATATATATATATAATTTGTTTATTTACAAATACTCTTAAGAAATTTGAAAAAATGGCAAAAAATTATATCTTAAGTACTTACTACAATTTTTTTTCTTAAAATATAAATTTCTTTATATTCGATTCTTAATTAAATATGTTTTATTAAATGCATAAACTAAAATATTCTCAAATTGATATCAATCTCAAACTCTAATTCTAGATCATAGAATCATTATAATTATGCCGAAGGCGTTCCCCCTATGGTAGAACCTCCAGATGTTTCTGCAGCGATGTTAAATTTGATGGCCTTTTAGACATTTTTTTCAAGGGATTAAATTTGACAACGATTTTCCTGTTTTTCTGGTTTTAGCATATTTGGTGTTTTAAGCTTTTCCACCTTTCGCGGGATACACTTCCTCTCTCTTCTCATTCATCATGGTCACAAATTGCCTATTGCTGCTTCCATAGACCATTAATATTTAATAGTTTTATTGGTGGATTTGAACATGTAGAAAATCCCCGTGAGTTATAAATATTCCAAAGGTCTAGTGAAGTAGATATGCAATCCTTATCCATATCCAGACACAAACATATGCCGAGATTTGGAAATATCATGGCTTCTTCTCGAGTTGTTGTCAGGAATGGCAGTAGTTACAATTTAGAATTTAAATGTATTTTTTTGTGTTCAATAGTCTAAAATATCAAGCATCAAAGCTACGCCTGTCACCAACTCTTCTTCCTCTGGTGGAACCAATATTTACTATGAAACCACATCACTCTCCATGTAATAAATTCCACATGTTTCCTTTCATTTTTTAGGGGACATAATATTTGATATTCCTCCACATAACTTGTTTCTCTTGATGGAAGATGATGAAGGACATGAATTGCTTTGTTTGGAATTTATGAGTAAAGGCCCTGCTGATTCCTTGTCTATATTTGGGAATATTCAGCAACAGAACCACCAAATCGTTTACAATTTACAGAGGAATACACTCTCCTTTGCTCCTGCTATCTGTGATAATTAATTAATAAGGATAATTTGTCTCCTCTAGGAAACGGTTATTAATTAATGAGGATTTGTCTCCTCTAGGAAATTTGTTTTCCTCCACAAACTATGTTGTTATATTTATATTCAATGTATTTGTTTTGGACTTCGAACACTTTAATATTATAATAAATGTATTGTTATTCCTTTCGTGTTCCCCTTAAACATTAGGGATGTTTCCACCCAAAAAAACATTTATTTCATTTATGATAACACTTTCAATTAGGCATAAATTCTTTTTGCTTCAGTTTTCTTTATAACTAATTCTGACACTTTCCATAAAGCTTGAGTTTGAAGCTCTTATTCAAAGTGTAGTACATTAAGCTTAATTTCAAAGCTCTTCAAAGTGTAGTACAACAAATATGATATAATAGAAACACATGTGCACATAACCTTAAAAATAATTAACAATATTACTCATACCTAACCATTACAATATCCTCATATATGGTCCTCAACTTATCTACATATATTCTCTCGTTAAATATCTTAAACATACAAAAATTACAAAGAAACCCTTCATATCCATTATATTCATTAAATAATAACAAATACTACATCAATTTGAATACAAGTGTGAATAAATTCATATCATATAATGTAATTTAACCATTAAAAATAATTATGTGGTGGGCAAAGTCCTTGTTTAAATTTAGGTTAGGGTTAGAAACAAGATGTATATTGGGATTATTAAATATGTATTAACATTTAAATCTGAAACATACATTTAAATTATTGAGAGATTTAAATAAATTAGAACACATGCTAAATTTACAAGTAACTTATTTCTCTAAATTAAAACAAATATCTTAGAAACTAACATGCAATTAGATCTAATATGATAGTAAAACATAAGAAGATGAGTGCACTCAAATTTTTAACTAGTTACAGGTGTGACAGAGGGATGAACAATACTATGTTTAGGGATAGAACCATTATGCATATCATTGAACTATTTAATAGGTTTCCTCCTATTGATATGGTTGATATGGCTTATAAATGGAGCTCTATACCTTCCAAGACCTAATTTAATATTTGGGTTGAAGAATGATTTGTACACCACCTACATTAACACTACTCTAAATAAGATTTAAGTTGGTTTGTATAAACTTGATGTGCTTCTTCATGAATTTGACATGTAGGATCTTTATTTGGGAAGATTAATTCTTGGAACTGGTTTAGAGTGCTTCAAATATTTGTAAGGGTCATCCTAATTTTTGATCTTGCTTTAGGGAAGAGTGAGAGATATTTTCTTTCCTTTTGATTGATTAGTACTCATGAATACAAAGAGAGTTCTAAGTGAGTAAATGAATGTCTTATACTTTCTTATATATGGTTTCATAGATGTAATTCTCATAGAGACTAAGCTATAGTGGAGATGCCAACCCATAAAAGATATTGAATTGGAAAGTTGGTCATTTACTAACCGAGGACATGACTCCTTTACCCATGACTTGATTGCTTAAAATTTTGGTCCAACAAATAGGGACAATAATCAATTTCTTATCATTGATATCAAATTGTTTATTAGTGGTTGAGTAGTTTAACGAGGAGATAAATTATTGTAATAGGCTAAGGATGGACTAGGGTATAGTATTCAAGCTCAAAGGATGTGCACAAGTCATGAAAAATTGGATTAAATCAATACTGACATTATCTGCTAATTTACCAAATTTAAGTGTCTACATTCTCCCCATTTAAAGCATGGAAATAAAATTTTATTTCTGAAGGGATACATATACACGAGTTTCTAAACATAAATATTCTTTTCTTGATTTTTTGAATTGCTGTATGATCCTCAAAGTAATTCCTATGGAGGCAACCTTTGGAAGGGATTCAATTCTTCCATTACATTGCAAATAATATTTCAAAAAAAAGGAACAACCAATGCATAGGTTTCATTTTGAAATTTACTTCTCCACATATGAGATTTAACCCCCCTTACTGAGGACTGGGAACTCCTAATGTCTCGCACAGACACACACCTAACTCAGTAGGAGCTCAAATTTTTTAAAGATGCACCACATTTGTTTGCAAAAAATGATCTTGTGGACTCCCATAACCTTCAGATGTTGAAGTCATTAAATGTTCTGATAGCCCAATCCATTGCTCAAAGTAACAGGCAGGTTGGACCAGGACATCCTAATGATGATCAGTTGGAACAAAGAATTCTACTGTGTAAACAACAAAAAATCATGCATATTGCAAATATATGGGTTGACGTAGGCCTCATAAATGGTGCTATAAGAACAATCACCAACATTTTCTACGACGCATCAATGCCACCACCAACATTACCTTTATTTGTTGTTGTCAAATTTTATAGATACAACGACCCATGTTGGGATCCCTCCAACCCGTTACATATTCCCATACCCCTTATTTCAAGATGGAATCGAAGACAATTTCCATTTAAAATGGCTTGGGGATTAACTATCCACAAGTCCTAGGGACTTACTTTGCATAGAGAAATTGTCGACATTAGAACCACTGAAAGGCAGGGTTTGACATGCACAACTTTCTCCAGAGCTCCCTCACTTGTAAAACTGCACATTTCACCTACTTTTTCATTCAAAAGGTACTCAAATATGGCACACGTACTAACACTTGGAGCAAGAAGAAAGGAGGAGACAAGACTATTATCCCTCAACCCATCATAAATACAACCCTCTACTTTGGTAGCACCTCCACTATTACTTTACTCAAAACTTCTTGTATCCAAAGAGCATTGTCGTTCAAGGGGTATAAAATGTAATCATGTTTACTAAAAATAAAATTTCCCACAAAAGGCTACCATTCATGATATAAATATTGCGAATGTATACATGTCTTGTTATGTGTATGGAGGTCTTCATGTATCTGATGTTTTGATATATGATTTGCAACTTAAAATTTACGAATCTGTAACAAAATTCAATGTACACATACAACCTTTTAATATAATGTTTCATCTATATTCCTAAACTACCACTATCAATCACACACGTTATTGAGTGTACAATAAAGGTTTTTTCAAAAAAAGACTGACGCAACACTAACATAATTAACCCTAAAATAAATACAAACCACATCAGCTATAAAAGTAATTCACTATTGAAAATAATATCAAATATATTCAAGTACAAATTTGTAACAACTTTGAAATGTAGAGAGAACCTTTAAATAAAGTGGTTCATCTATATTTATACACGTACAAAATCAATCACCCCTTATCAACATCAACTACAAAAGTAATAACTATCCCTCTAAATCAAAAAACATAAACCATTTGGCATTCACATTGCATTGTATACATGGGATTGCTAGTAGAATAGAATAGTCAATTAATTTGTAAACATCCACATCCTCTACATTTAAATTTTAAATTTGAACACCCCACCCAAAAGAGTTAAACTCGTAGAAGACTTTATTACTCGCCACTTGACTGTCCTTGGTTTATGGAAGACAGCCGTTTGAAATTCAAAATTTTGTAAGTCACACAACTCAACTTAGTCTCGCCTTGACTTTGGCTTGGCTCATGTCCTACGCACATGCATAGAAAAAGCGGGTTAAAGCACGCTTCAGGCTATGAACAGTGCAGCTGTACCAAGCTTCTCTTCAAGCCTTGGTGCAGCCCAGGCCTGGTGAATGCGTTTGGTATATTTGACTGTACTGATTGTGCATTTAATGTATGATGTGGCCCAAAATTATTATTTTTAATGTATCTGCAATAAAATATTAATAGAATCTACAGAAATTGAAATATAATCATTTTTTTTACCTATGTATTAATGACTGACATGAAGTTGCGCTGAGGCTGTTGTGCCCTCATGTGCGCAAATCAAGGGTCGAGGGCCGTTGACTCCAGCAGACCGAGCCCTGACCCTGGGCTTGGCTCTTGTCCATGTGCGTAGGACATCAGTCAGACAACTCAATAATCATTCTCGCAGTCTTATCTTCTCTTCAGCCATCTTTTTCATTATATGGCTTCGCCATTTGAAGCCAAGCCAAGACTACAATGAATCAATGCTTACTAGTAGTAGTTATATAATTGTATTTGATTGCAATACTTCAATCAATACACTTGGGATTAGTGATAGTCAAAGGTTGCCCTATTTAAGATTCTAGATATATCTAGAATAGGAGGAATATGCAATTCTGTCATCATCATGTCCCCCATATTGAGGTGAGAACGATGGGGCTGTTAAAGTGACAACATCCGCATGGGTTGGTTAACTATTTCATTTAGAGAATCCTCATCTTTTCAAACAACTAGCATGTGACTTTGACAAATTATTTCCGGGAAGACTTACTAATCGCTCTAACATTCCATGACTAAATTATCATGAACTAGTCTGGTCCCATTTTGATGTAGGTATACTAACTCTCCATCATTTATCGACTGACATCGATGTGGCTCGTGCATCCGTTTAAGCATTTCCAATTTTCGTAGACCATTTAAACACCACACAAAATGCTGATTTTGGCCGACGTGTCACGTGTGCACTTGTTTCTAACGTCCACGTGTCCCAAGGAATATCTTTGTCACACGAGATAGGGTCCCCAACTCCCCATAGCACATGATAGCTTACACATTTTTCCTCAACGATGACGATGATAAAGTACGTCTGGACCCTGGTTTTCGCCTGTTGAAACATTCCTCATGGCCTGCGCACATACACCAAAATAGTGCCACAAAACCTTTTTGACAAAACATTTGTGACCTAATTTCCACGTTTTCCACGAGCCACGTTTTCTATTTATTTATTCATGTCAAACAAAAAAGCGTAAATATGAATGAGAGACGATGTGGGTCGATACGGGTTCGGTTTTAAATATTGAACCTATTGGATTTTAATTTCAGTCCATTTAAATACCAATTGTAATCATGTGAATAATGTTAGCGTAATTGAGATGATAAAGTGGAGCACATGGAGCAAATATTATCTGGGTAGGGATTATCTAGGTGAATTTGCATTCTTCCAACAATATTTGACACAAGTTACCTCACTTTAAGGGCATAAATGACTAGTTTGACAAAACAAGGAACTAAGTGGTTTTAGTTGTTTGGAGTGCATTAAATGGCCATACTAATAATGTTTTGAGTGTATAAACATGGGTTGAGACTTGAGAAGCCTTAATAAAGCTTAATCACAAGGTGTGTGCTTGTTCAAGAGCTACTACAAAAGATCGAGAATAAAAGGGAGACCCAGTAAGGTAAAGACCAGAGCAAGAGAAATTGCATGAAATAGAATTTGTTTAGGGAGTTGCATTGACATTGAATGAACTATGAAGAGCAGGGCATGTTAACTATGAATCCATTTAAAGGGCGATGAAGTGTTAGTTAGCTAAGATTGAACAAATTTAACACAATTTAGCCTTCTTTAGGCATGTGTTTAGTTCCTCTTTGTAGAGATTGAGTAAGATAATTGGGTGTAAACCCTTGAGTGGAAAATTTATATGCATGATATTTTATATTTTCTTTACATCAATTTCTTTTACAAAATAACACTTTCATTTTTTAAAAAAATTGTATCATATTAGATTCATCATTTTCTTAATCATTTAAGTTTCTTACAAAAGGTTAAACATAATGGATTAATCATCTAGGTTGCTTGCAACAACGTTATATATTGTACTAACCTATTCCTTAATCATTTTATAAGGGTGTTTCCTTCCCTTCCACATCTTTGGATACTTTTTTGTACCTTGTCTCAACTATGTATGATTTTTCCACACGTCGTAAGTTGGTTTTAGAAATCAAACATAGTTACGAAATTTTTCTTTAGTAGGGTTCGGTATTTAGGGATTCATTAACTAATCATTTATACAAAACCCATGTGTCGGAAGACTATATAAATTTGTGGGAAGATAAGTCATTTTTCGCTTAGTAGGAGTTCACTCTTACGTGGCTCATATGAAGTGAGGCATACATTTTCCTCTAATACTCAAGACCTAGGCTATATCCCACAAAAAGAAACTATACTTATTGTCCAAGCTCCACTGAAATGGTTGGAGTGAAGGGAAAAGGGGATTTCACCCTTCTAACCATGCCTTTAGAAAAATTTTCCTAATTTCATGGACTTGTGCCTCATGTAATGAAATTTATAATGACAAGACCCCTAACAACCTTGTTTATCCTAGCTAAATGGCCAAAAATTAGGGCTACGTTGTTATTTTATTGACTTCTTCCCCAAAACATTGTTTGTGAACAAAAAAAAAACATGAACTCTTTCCTACTTAAACTTTGTTTATTTTACCCAAACCTCACAAAGCAAAATATATCTAAGTTAAAACTTTGTTTTAGCAATAAAACAAGGTGAAATTTGTTCTAGTTGAACCAAGTGTATTTTACATCAAAATCAAATTTATTTTTCCCAAATTTTAGCCTCATTGGTCAAACATAATAACGTGATACTCTATTGAAATTTGACCAACCATTTGAACCTCCAAACTTAACCTTTTTTTCAAAAACTAATTGACTTCTAAAATTGTGTTGTTATTCTTTTGAAATTTCCCTATCTTTCCCAAGGAAATTTATAAATCTAAAACTAGGGAAAATAACTAGTTATAGTTATTTTGTTGTCAAAATTTCCCTATCTTTCTTTAGTAAATTTACAAATCCAAAATTAGGAAAAATTACCATTTACAACAGTTATGCCATCAAAATTTCCCTAGATTTCCTTAGAAATTTTACAAATCCAAAACTAGGAAAAATGACCATTTACAGTCGTTACTCAACAAAAATTTACCTAGATTTTCTTTGGAAAATCTAAAAATGAAAAGGGGGCCTACATAATTCTACACAAAACAAGTGGTGTCGTTGGGTTTCATGTAATTTATCTTTTAAACTTTCCTCTATTTTTTAGTCCCTTAAAGCACCCATCACACGAATGTGAATGATGCAAGCAAGTTTGAGACGATAAATTGGAGCAAAAATAACAATTATTATTTGGGTAGGAATAATATAAGTCATAGAGTAGGTGTGAGACATGTTTATATTTGGTTCCCACCTTTCTATTTCTAGAATTCCATTCACGTAAAAAGTCTTAGATGGATCACAACTATAAATTTAAACACATATAACAAATATTTCTATGGGAGGAATAATATGAGTCGTGGAATGCATGGGATGTGTAAGCGATTAATTTCCATTTTTAAATCAAATTCCTCGACGAAGCCTATCCCTTTTTTTTATGAATGTGAATGCCATCAGGATTGTTGATAGCAAAAACCCTAATCTGAATTGTGCATGACATCACTATGGATGTTACATCAAATTAGAAATTTTCCTATCTTTGACATGCCCCATGAAACATGTATTTCATTTCCCCTTACATTTATGTGTGTTGTAACAAACCAATAAAAACAAGGGCTGATATTGCCAACATTTTTTCACTTCGGAAGTATTTTTCTACCACTTTTTACATTCTGAGAAATCTTGTAAATAGTAACATCATCGTCTTACACAACAAGTCTTTTCTCATTCAATCAACTAACAAATAATTCATGGAATTATTAAAGGGTTTACTTTCAAATGGCTTCCCCAGCGAATTTCCTCACCCTTGTACTACTCTCCACTCAAAACTTATCTTCTTTGCCTCTCTTCCTCTCTCATTGTTTCTCTCCCTCTAATTTGACTTCTTCAATATATCCCCTTTGGTGTTTTCCTCATGCCTTTCACGTGCGATTGTTATTTATTATCACTTTCATTAAAAGGAAGTGCAATGTTACAATAATAGTAAATATATGAGGTTTTTTTAAATTCGCCGAAGTGATTATAAGATGCACTGAAGAGGTATGTCTGACATGGGTATTAAGGTAAATAATGTTTGTGGATTCATCGAAACAATTCCAAGATTCATTGAAAAGGCATATCCAATTGACCATACGTAACCCACATTCAATTGACCATTATGTTAAGGAGAGGGCCACCTCTAGTATGGCTTTTCCCCTATTGGCACAATGATCATAATATATAACCGCGGACCAGGATAACCAACTTACGCAAATTAGTTGCTTTTTTGAATAAAAATAAATTTGTATAGTTACAAAAACAATACACCAAACTCACAACACCAAGCATATATGTCATTGTCTTAATTGAGAAACACAGACACTATTTAATCCAACTCTTACTCATGTGTTGGTATTTGATTAGAGATCATTCCCATTTATAACTAACATGTATGTTGCATGAAGGCTTGGAAATTGACAAGATGTACGCCGTTTTTTGTGATTTTAAAGGTATATTACGAATAAAAAATTGGTAGTTGTAGATAATCACAGGTTGAAATTTTAGAAAACCATAGATTTTGATAAATATTAATCTACAAGTATATACAAAATATGTGAACATATATATTTTATATATATTTACTCCAAAAGGAGTGTTCTTTGTTAGAAACCCGACCCCTTCTGACAAATGAAAGAGCAATCAATGATCATGATATATTGCTCGACGATGCACAAACATTTTTGGAGCGTTCACATGTCGAGATATGGATAGTGGTGTTTGCGTGTATATATGTGGACAATAGACTACAAAAGCATTGTTTATATTTACGCCGAAAGGCGTGTTCTATGTTAGAAAGCCCAGCTCTTTCTGACAAGTGACAAAGGCATCAACACGTGAAAATTTTTGGTCGACGAAATACGGACTTAGATCTGCCGTTCACATGATGTGGAACAGTTGGGAGGTGTGTTCTCTGGTAGAAACATGCCCCTCCTCTGACGCAAAAATGTGGAACGTCGATTCTGTGACCGTGTCGTCGTCTTCTATGAATTTGAGCCGTAGATATTTTTGTCTTCTTCTATTGTCCTGGACCTGCAAAATTACCTCACCACGTACGTTTTACCAGGGTTTGTTGAGTTCTTAATGTGTAAGTGTCAAACAACGATGAATGTTCAATGCGTGCTTCTCTGTGTCTGACTGCCACGCGGTTTGGGATGATGAGTAGTTCTTTAATGGTCGGATTCGGCCCATGATGCTGCTAGATAAGCCACAAGTTCTGCCTCGGCCTATCGACTTGCAAGAAAACGAGGCCATTTTTTACGCCCCAGAGCGAGGGTTACAGGGATGAAGAAGCAAGCAGAGGGAGAGAGAGAGGGCTGTCGAGGGACAAGTCTCAGCAGAGGCAGGGAGTTTCTGCAGATTAGTCAGTATGACTTTCAACAGGTATTGGCCAAATCAGTTCAAAGAGAAGCCCTCAGCCGCCCAACATCAATGGCACCAAATCACCCCCTGTACAAATATCTCCACCCATAACTCCTTAATTCGTTCTTAAATCCTACACTAATGTTTTCATTTTTACACTAATGATTTAGGTTTTTCCTAAATGTGTGCCTTCCACTCTACATTCTTCAACTGTTATTACTATTTACATGCATAGCTAAACTCAATCCACATGTGAAACAAATGCGATTTCAATCATGTCAGTTCATATCTGGAGGCATTTTATATGAAATTCGATATTACTGGCAATTAATATGTTTTTTATTATTTGAAACAAGATCACGATCGCAGGAGGAACCCAGACCCAAAACCTAGATGGAATCCGCAAGGGCCGAGTATATTCGAATTTTGGAGGGCATATTCAATTCTGGAATAGTGAATCCATAGAGAGAGGAAATACAGAATATTGGGATGCAACTTCAAGAATATAGACAGGTGGGAGAAGCTAATGTCTCCTATTCGTTCCAGAATAGAAAATCCAGTACCGAACAAAAACAACGTCATCTTCAGGCTTATGCGGAGAATGCTAAAAGGGAAGTCCGACTCTAAGAGGTGGATAAGCCTCAACGATTTTCTGTACAGAAGGAGAAGCATAGCATGCCACTTTCCTCATCCAGCATCCCTGCAAAGCATCACTCATCCTCCTCCAAAAAGGAAGCCTCTTCTTCAGAAAAATCTAAGGAAAAGAGTGTGTTGGTGCAAAAAAGAACGCCCTACAATGACTTGTCCCATTTTCTGGCAGATCTTTCCACTTTGCTATTTTATTAGTAATTTATTTGACATATGGGACTGCAATTAGATTACTTGTCATTGAAAATAACAGAGTTAGAATGATTTAAAATTTACAGGATTGCTTTCAACCGGAATCTTTACTCTGCAGGCTTCGCAAAGACTTCCTCCACATTTGCTTCTGCAGCTACAAACCTCATTCTTGTTGTCACATTTATAATGGCCACAACTTTTACGTACTGCTCTAAAGCTGTTTAGCGATGAATTATGGGTAAGAAATTCAATTTTGATGGAGGTCATTAATAAATCTGGTGATATTAGATACAAACCTATAATTTTCAAGACCTTGATCGCACACAATTCAACTGACATCACTTTTCATTTTTATGTAACATAGTAAATTGAACCAGAAAATAGGGGCTTCAAGTTGGATTTGTTATGAGTGCAACTAAAACTGGATTGGGTTTTCAACCAGATTGGAGAAATTTGATATCATAAGCAAGCGTGGGCAAGCAAAAGTTAAAGGTACCATTATATGTGTGTGAGGGGAAATGATAATGACTTTATAGAAAGGCCTCTCACTTGCAGGGACACAACATCTGCTAAAACTTAATAAATGGATGCTTGGTGCACTCATGTTGTTTGGGAGCTGATTTTTATGGTATGCATGGCTTACTTTTCAAGTACCCATTATCTTCTTCAACCCAAACACGTGCGTATAAACATAAAATACCCTCTAATATACAAATTTACTTATGTACAATGTTCCTTAAACAACTCCAGTTCTGAACAAGTATCTAGCTCAAAAATCATTAACAGTGATGTTGCTCACAAGGACAGTTTAGAGCACTGCAATGGCCTTAATTTTTGAGCCGAAGCTCTCTACCTGGAACCTAATATAGGCCATTGTACTTCTCAGCATTGTATATTCGATAAGAAACTCAAATTTTGTATTCATTTTGCATAGAGTTAGACATGTCAAACATTCAAATCTATTTCCATTTGGTTGAACAGTATATAGGTATAATTGTTATTTGTTGATTAAACTAGGAATGGTGTACCGTCACCCTGGGACACAAATGGGCCCAATTTTATGGCTGATTAAATGAGGAATGTTGAGCCCTTATCAAAAGACATGATTGAGACCCAATAAAACATGTGATCCATGGATGACAACGTACTTCATTGATGTTGTGCCAAAACAGTCTACTATAAAGTCAAGTTTTAGTGAGACTTTGGTTTTAATTTGTGCTTATATAGCTGATGTTTAGGATCTTCCCTCCATTGATTGGTCTACAAATAGTATTGGGCCTTCACCATGAAACACAAATTGATACAATTGAACAAGTAACCCAGGAATGACGTGATATTTACTCATTTCTAGAAAAATAATATTTCTTCCTTACACTACACTAATACTGATATTGGTATTGATGAAAGGAGCACTGTCCTCATCATTTTCCTTCTTTGTACTTGTTTATTGTATCAATGAAAAGTGGCTTGTCTTTGCAGTATTCTTCAATCCATTATCAACAATTTTGGTTGCAGTCCTGGACCAGTGCATCCTTCATGTCGAGCTCCACATGGGAAGGTTGGGTTTTCCTTGAACCAAAAAATAAATAAAAGAGAGATATCTCAACCCAATCAATTTTTTTTATCTCAAAACTTCAAATGAATTGACTTGTCTAGATAATGGTCTACTGAATTTTGAAAAATACTTATATAACTGTGTGTGATTTGTGTACAGCTTGGTAGGAGGAGTTCTGATAATTGCAAGGCTTTACATTGTACTCTGGAGCAAAAGAAATGATAACAAAGAAACAGACAAAGGAAATGATGGGATCACTTGCGGATCGAACAACACTATTGATGTTTGCCCATTTGAAACTAAACAACCTCTGTTAGAAAATGAAGGCTACCATCATTTAGAGGAAGAAATTGGCCACTTTTAAACTCTCAACTAATATTCTAAAAATTTTCCATCCACTAAACCTCAAAATTTTTGAAAATTTTGATATTAATTGGACTCATAAGATCTCATTTCCCTCCACAATACTTCATAGCAAAGGTCGACTATTATGGGCCAACTTATCTATTAAATCCTCCACATTATTTGACATGATTTTTTGCACTTAGTTAGAGTTTGATAATCTTTGTTTACAATATCCCATAAATAGTGGTCCATAACTAGTTATTAGGCATGAAAATGATGGTTCATTTGTCACTTTTAGGTTGTATATTTCATTATGTTCAAGGTGTTGTCTAACTTCAACTCGGGGGGTTCTGACACTAGACAAAACATTTGTATCAATGACATATTAATTTTTAATTTTGAATAAGTATTAGGGTTTGCTTGTTGTACTATCCCACTCATGTTTTCTTGTGAACATTTTTCATGTCCTTCAATTGATTTTGTGCCAGGTCTAGGTTTATTAAACTTGGCAGGATGACAACAATGAAGGGATTGACTGCCAACTTCAACATGAGCAGGTAGCTCAAATTCTTGAGAAAGGACGAAAAACTTCCATTCAAAGAATTTTCATAAAAATTCAGGGTTTCAACTCTCGAGCCTGTGAAACTCATCAAATGTGGGGGGAATTGTGTCAGAGAAGTATTTAGAAAAGAGGTCAAAATATTTCAAATTCTGGAGCTCTAATATAAAATCGAAGAGCTCTGCAACAAATGAGTAGAGAGATAAATGCAAATATTTGAGATTCCTCCATGCATCACGCCTTCTTCTTGGATGGGCGCCATCCCCTTCGGTGTTTTTATTTATAAAATTATTTAAAAGAGAATTTACTTATCTTGCAAAATTCTATTTAATGCAACACAATTCAAAGTCAATAAAATAATTTGTTTTCAAAAAAATATTTTATTACTATTACTTGATATAATTTCAAGCCTTATATGAAATAGTCCATGGTTTGTGGAGATTTGTTTAATTTAAACCAGTGTGTGTTATTTTGTTTATTCTAACTTATTAATAATTTAAGAATAAGCTTATTCAAAGAATATGAATGAGAGGATGAGTTTAAGCAAGTAAACAAAGGCTTCAACATCAAATGACCATTCCAAGGGAGGGTGTTATATAGAAAATTAGTGGTTCATGTCATGGTTTGGATATTCACTGTCCAACGAAGGATTGTGCCCCCATGTATGGAAATTTACCATTTAATAAAATAATGACAAAGGATCCAAAATGAGTGTTCTTATGCCTGATTTTGATATGGGAGTATTTATTAGTCTTAATTTTAAGGTAATTGTGTATTTGATTCTTAGTTTACTCATGACATACAAAATAAAGTATTTGTATGTCATTTTAGAAGTGGTGGTGTTCATTTTGTATTAAAAGTTTGTAATTTTAGGTCAATGGTTATTCATTAATTCTTTTAGATGGCAAAAAAATTATATATTTGATGGTTAAGGATAAGTTTCTATTTATATGTTTCTTCATTTTTTAAATGTTCCCAACAAGATTTTTCTATGTATATGTGTGTGTGTGTGTGTGTGTGTACATACACACACACACACACACACACACACACACACACACACACACATATTAATAAATACCATGGAATATATTAAAATAATTTGAATTGAAACACAATACTGATTGATTTGTATTTTATTATACTATGAAATATTATATAAAATGTAAAACCTCAATCTAACTTGAATAAATATTCTAGTGGGTGCAAAAATGAAAAAAAATACTAGTCTCATAAGTTTCCATGAGATGAAACAACCATAAAGTTCTCCATCTGAGGTAGAATCTTCTCCACCTGTTACATGAGATGTTACTCGATTTTTTAAAGCTCCTCTATCTCTTTAAATCTAAAGAAATATTAAAATAACGCTTAAAAGTCAATCAATTCCTGATCAATTACTCTTAACTCATGCCAAACTCAAAGCTTGGCATAGAAATTTGTGTTATAAGATAAATTAAAATTTAGAAGTCTTTGTTAGGATAGTTGGAATGCTCATATTCCCATTTTTTAATTGTAGTAGGGCTACAATTTGAGAATAGCATTTTTTTGAAATAAATTAATATTAGGTTTCCATCTATGGAAGTTGTTTGTCTTTCTAAAATAAAAATTGAAAATCAATCGCTTCTATTAACTGTAAGTTGAAACACATTTACCTGTAGTTTGATCAGTGCATGCTAGAATTAAATGCAACGCTTTATTGCACTGTTAGTGCAGCAACACTCATCCACTTATTTCAAATTTCTGGTGTTGCATGTTGTAAAATGAAACCCTATAGACATTCCCAGTCCCATCTCGCATAGTATTAAAATTAAATTGATATAACAGTGACTTGTGAATAGTTCAGACGTGATGGGTATTTACTGGTTCAACCCTTCCTATGAAAATTTAAGTAAACATTTACATTTCTGCATTGTCAAGTCATTTATGTACATCAATTTTTTTTATGGCCAATTTTTCACCTACACTTCTCTGATGGGTTCAAAGCACTTTGACAGACTATGACGGGCTCAATTTTGATCACTGCATGGGACTAGGTCTGGAATTTGAAATTTCATGATTCGTACGTATATATATAGCATATTTTCACATATTTTGTATAAACTTATAGATGAGTATTTATAAAAATTTAAGGCTTTCTAAATTTTCAACCTATTATTATCTACAATTACTAATTTTTTTACTGGTGTTAAAATCACAAAAAAATGGCCTACAGTTGTTAATTTCTAAGCATATATGCAACATACATCTTTGTTATAAAAGGGAATAATAATCTCTAATCAAATATGAGCACATGCGTAAAAGTTTGATTAAATAGCATCTTTGCTTCTCAATTATGACAATGGCAGATATGTTTGGTGTTGTGATTTTGGTGTATTGTTTTTGTAACTTTACAAAAAATATATATTCAAAAAATCAACTTCACTTAAGTTGGTCGTCCTAGTCCGTGGTTATATATTATGATCATTGTGTCAATGGGGGCAAATTCATACTAGAGGTGACCCTCTCCTTAACATAATGGTCAATTGAATGTGGGTTACGTATGGTCAATACTCAATTAGATATGCCTTTTCAATGAATCTTGGAATTGTTTTGACGAATCCACAAACCTTATGTACCTTAATACCAATGTTAGACATACATCTTCAGTGCATCTTATATCACTTCTGTGACTCTAAAAAACCCTCATATTTTTACTATTGTTGTAACATTGCACTTCCTTTTAATGAAAGTGCTAATAAATAGCAGTCGCACATGAAAGGTATGATGAAAATGCCAAAGAGGATATACTAAAGAAGTCAAAGTAGAGGGAGAGAAACACTAGGAGAGTAAGAGAGGCGTAGAAGATGTTCAAGGTGGAGTGGCGAGACGGATCAAGAGGCGTCAGCGAGCAACAGAAGCAATGTGTTGTTAATGGAGCGGTAGTGGGCGAGAATTAAGTGAGTTTTAATGGCGAGGGTGTGCAGAATGGAGCTCATGTTCATTACGAAGCACTCCCCCTCTGGCCCATATGTGCTCAGGATGTTGTCACCCTAAAGAAACTCAAAGATGGATTTCCAATAAAATCCTTTTAGGTAGTTGTCGAACATGGTTTCCAGAATGTAATCATAATTTTTTGATCCGTGGTGACCACAAAAATATATTTTTTCATCCATGAAGGCCTACATTGTAGTAATCGATGCAGAAAAGAGGGCGAGCAAAAGGAGGAGTAGAAGTGTCAGAGTGAGGTAAAGAAGAAAAAAACCAGAAAATAAAGAAATCATGTATTTTCCTAGCAGATATGAGTAATGATATCAATTGATGATGAGTTGGACAACCACAAGCTTCAATTGTTGAAACCCCTTTACTCTCTCACTGCCAGCTCAATTGCTCAGAACACCATGTATATTAACTCATAATAGGTCTATTATGGATCTTTTGAAACATAAAACTTTTCTCTGTGTCAACCAAAAAGTCATGCTTTGTGCAAATTTGTGGGTTGAAACACTTCTTGTTGATGGTACTCTGAGTAGGTGTATTCATTTAAATAGGTCCTGACAATCGCACTTTGGGAATGAACTTGAGCTACCCCTCTGTGTAATGCCCCGTTCGGCTTTTACCCTAGTTCTTGTTGCAATGACCCTTTTGTTGAGCGTCGAATGGCTGTGTGTATTTCCGTTGTCTAATTAGATCTTGTCTCCGTGATGTTTTAGAACCTTCCCTCTCCTTCTTGCGTTCTCAAGTTGTTATTGACACCTCTGTGTGTGGACTGTGTAATGTCTTGTGCGTAAACCTATTTAAAGAAGGATCTTGTTGTCGCATAGTTAAGCTAGACCTTTGGCCATTATTGGTGTGAGTAGAAATTATTTATATTTATAGTATATAATGATAACAATGTAGTTTTAATTTAATTATCGATTGGCCTCTATCTTATAGTGTTATTGATTTACATTATTGTCAAGTTGGTATATACGTCTTTGTTAATATGATTAATAATTGTTTTAAGTGGTAATAATAATAATAATAATAATAATAATAATAATAATAATATTAACAATGTTATTATTTTAATTATTGATCGATGATAACTCATTATTTTTAGTGTCGATTGTTATGAACTGTATTATTAATTATCATTAAGCGATTTTATTGTTTGGTTGGTCACTTTGCAGAATGAACCCCGTTCCTCGCTGAGGAAGGGATTACCCATTTTGGTGCCATGGTCGTTCCTTGCCTTGTGTTTGCTTTTGAATGCCAACCTCTAGTTTTCTGCGCTTGGTCGCTTAGGCCTGTTCGCATGTTGTTTTTAATCATTGTGGGTAATGGAGAATTCGATTCTTACTTCCCCTAGCTTTCTCGTGTGTACGTGATTTAATTTTTCTCAGGTTGAATAGTAATCATACAAAAATTCTTATACCTTTTAGCTTATGAGAATTGTTCAGGTAATCTTGTAACTCATTTTACATTTGTATTAATATAATCTTCTTGCGTATGCTTTGTGAGCTTACCTTACTTAGTAGAGATTTTGTTTATCCCGTATCTTTGCTGAAGGAAGGGCTCATGGGGGCACCAGGTCGTGGTGAGGACTGCCTAGTTTTTAAATCTTTTAAACTTCTTTCACCCACCCTTCACTGCCACCTTGGCCGACCAGGGCCATTTTCCTGTCTTGTTACAAGTAAATGGCGGTAGACTCCTCCCAACCACCGAACTACCAATAGTCATGGTATTTTAATGCATCCTTCTTGGTGTGTTCAACCTTCCTTGTTGGTGGCCGCACATGCTCCATTTTTTTTTTATTTGCAATCTGCTGTCCTTCATGGTCTACCTGTTGTATTCTGCCCTGGCCACGTGAGTTTGTGTGGTGAAGGAATTTTTTCCTTGTGTGGTCACATGGACTCATTTTTTTATCTGGGCTCTTGCAGACTTGTTCCTTGTTGAGGAGGGGCATGGAAAATTGTTGGAGATATGTGGTTGGTTCTAAATCTCTTGCTTGGCTGCGTTTCCCCCCCCGCTCTCTTACCTATACCAAACGTGGAATCCTATCATTCCTACCTTGCGTACCATTTTCTTCTACTCTTCCCAGTAGATGTGGGCCTGATAGCACAATATATGGACATGGTTTTATGTTGTTTCCTGATGCGTTTTGGGGGAAAAGGAGTGCTGTTTTCTTTTGCTGGCCGCGCACAGGTGGATGTTGCTCTACAGTTTTATGACCTGCTCCTTCCATGGTTTACTTTATTCTCCCTCTTCCATGGATTTGATATGGTGGTTATAGATGAAGCTACCAGCTAGTGAAGTAGGTGTGTTACCTCCACTTTCATTGGGTGTTGCGAGGTGTGTTCTTGTCGGGGATCCACAGCAACGGCCTGCAATAGTAATTAGCCAAGTAGCAGGCATGTTACAGTATAGTAGAATCCTTTTTGAGCACTTCCAACAAGCTGGTTGTCCAACTATGTTGTTATCTGTTAAGTATCGAATGCATCCTCAAATTCGGGTTTCTCCTCCAAGATATTTTTATCAAAATCGATTAAGTGACAGTAAGAGTATTACTAGGATACCTGATGAAATTTATTACAAAGATTCTCTATTGAGACCTTACTTGTTTTACGATGTAACTCATGGAAGAGAATCTCATAGAGGTGGATCTGTTTCATATCTGAATATTCATGAAGCACAATTTATTGTTGCAAGGCCTGTTTCAGTGTGCCCTTGTCTTGGGAAGCACATTAAAGGCATGATAAGACTAACCCTCTCTCTTAATGATTTATTTCCTTTAGCATTTGGATAAATCAATCTTTGCAATTTTTGTTTGAATTCTGTAGATGTGAGTTTCTTTTAGATTGTTGATGTGTTTTTTATTAAGTAAATAACGTTTGGACTCTTGATATTATTTAATATTTATTTACATATATATGTTGACTCTTTCTTGAAAGAGATGCCCAAAAAGAGTTGGGTTTTCGAATGACTTTTAATCATAATTGCATGAGCTGATCTTTCTCCAGTGATTCTCGCTTATCGATCTTATAAAGTTGGTTTATCATTTTGCCATGATTATTCCTGTGAACAGTGGTTTCTGTAGAAAATATTGTGGTGTGTGAATGATATTTAGAATATTTCTTGTCTTGTTTTTATTATGTAGAACATGGCTTGAAAACGGGAAATTTTCTCGGAAGACTGTGTTTGTCTTTTAATGTGGATTGATAATAATATAAACCCCCCCATTAGGATTGGAGGCTTCTATTTGGGGAGAGTCGTACTGGTTTTACTGGTCTTTCTAGATACTATCTGACTCTTTTGATTATCGTTACTTCGGGGATTATTGAAAACCCCTCACCAGGCCCTCTGTTATTATTATTACTGTGAGCTTATTTTTTTTAGATTGGAACGCTCCTGAAGCATGTGTTAATGGGGTTCTTATTTTTGTGACCTTTTTGAATACGGTAAGCACTCAAGACGTTAGCTTGTGCGGATAACTATATGGCTTAAGTTTGAGGCACTACTTAGATCTTCGAATCAGTTAAAGTAATATTGGATACATCGAACTCTCATGAATGTGTACATACTTCAAGTTTGATTGACATGTGATGGCCCTCAGGCATATGAATTCAGACAATGCTTGAATTATGAGATTATAAATTTATCCTATACTTTGACTTCAAAGCTTGTTGAAATGCTTTTTGGTAGGAAAACAGATGAATAGGGAAGCTATGAGAACTACCCTAAAATGGATTCATACACAGCCTTAAGTAAAGGTGACAACTACCATAATGGGACTGTACATACCATATATGACAGTAAGGATAGAAGTCGACCTGAAATTATTTAACTTCATTATATAGGACAATAATTAATACCCATAAATTGAGATATGCAAGTGGAGGTTGAATTATATAATATGAAATATTATGTTATCATGTAACCAATAAGGATAAATATGTTATTTCAATACTTGGTTAACGAGTGGAATATTTTCTGGCATTTACGATGATTATTATGTTAGCTAAAAATTGATACTTGCATCTCAATTGGGAGTTGAGATAATGTTGCTACTTGTATTTATAGTGGCTTGGACCACGCTTACATATCTTAGCTAGTCAAATGTATCTTTGACATATTAGCAAAATATGACAATACTGTTGATCGTGACTCATTCCAACGAGTTGGACTCTTATACTAATAGAAACATATAAAGACATGGTAATAAGCAACCAAAAGGATATTTAAATAATATATGAACTTGTTGATTGGTGAAATCTTTGTTAACGTAAATATACTCTTAAAATTGTGGGATAAATATCAAAATTATACTTACATATCATTGATTATCTATTAAGTTTCGATACTTGGGTAATATCGATGAGTAATATAAGATTGATACTTGTATTTATTATATAAACTTAATGTCGTTGGTGCTTTTATTTAATTGAAAGATAATATTGTTGGATACTTATATATGTGAAGTAGGTTGAGGGTATTAGGTGAGCGTTATTATTATTACTGTAATTTAATTATGATTGAATGCAAGGTTAAGGTTGTATATCTCTCCACTTGGAATTTTTGTTCATAAGTAAGCAGATTTTAGGGAAGTGAACAATAATGGGTATGAAATGTATTATCATGAGATGTGCAGTTAAGATTTGAATACATGTTAGAAATTATTTGATAGCCTGGAGTATTGAAAACTTTCATTTATTTAAATGCTAGATGGCATAAATTTTTAGGTGAGGTTTATATCTTATCATGCTCAGTTCTAGCGAACTAACTCTAGTAAATATTTGTGCAGATGGATTATGCGAGTAGATTAAAGGAAAAGAGTGTAAAAGTTTCATCAGTTCAAATTATGAAGTTCTTGTAGAAATTTCAATGCGTTGTAAATTTTGTAACATTGCTTGCAAAGGAGTTTAGAAGATCTATTGTCTTGGTATGTTCGGAAAACTATGTGGTGAAGTGTTCTTTCCCTTTGTTGTTAGACTAGTAACTTACCTTGGTGAGAAATGATATTCAATCATTACATTGGCATAAGTATTGTAAAACCTTGATTTTGAGAATAAAGTGTTAAGTCAAAACTTTCTGACACCTTGTAATGATGTGTTATAAGTAAAATTAAATGGAGTGGTTAACCCTTATAGAAGTTAACTAAATATATATATTCAAATAAGTTAATGTAGAGATGACTTACTTGAGAACAAGAGATTCCTGAAGTAATCAAAGGTGAAACTATCATTGTAAAGTAAAATTTTATAATTTGATATCCCTAGCTAAACTAGTGAACACTACCCCTTTTGGGTGAACTCTTAAACAAGCTTAAGGGAAAACAATGGTTAGTTCCAGAAGATAATAAGATTTAGCAAGTAGGAGAAGAAAATTTAGAAACCACTCAATTTATCTCTCAGCCTTTTGGAAAGTAAATAGTCTCCTTTTGTAAAGCTCTTTCAGGGATGTCTAAGTAAAATCGTTAATAATTATGGATAAAACCTCAAGCTCCAATTAAATCTTGGTAATAACCAATGACGTATTAAGGAGGAATTCAACTTGACCTTCTTCTCCTAATTTTTGCCCAAGGTGCTTTGTAATTTCCTCTTAATTATGTTGAATACGAATCCATGTTGTAACAAGGTTTTGAGCGAATTTTAGTAACGTAAGTATGGATAGATGGCCTTGTGGAATTAAATTATCTCCTTTATTAAATAATGGAATTAAACAATTAATTGTCATAAAGGAGAAGACTTTAAGTGAACTACTCTACAGTGTATAAGAAAATAACTCAGTTGGTAAGATGAATTTGTGCGAATCATATATTGAATCTCTCTGAAAACATAAGCCATGAGTAAAAGGGTGGTTTATCAAAATAAATAACCTTCAATCTTTTCTTACTATGGCTTGCCCAAGCTGTGAGAGTGTCATGTGGTTGGACTTCTATGTTGTTCTGTCAAAAAGAAAAGTGTATTATCCTTTTGGGTGTGAACGTTTCCGTGCTGACCTTGTGGTCATCCTCATATTAAGTGGTTCCCAGAGTTAGTTGTAACCTTGGTGACGACAATTTGTGTCGTGTTATGTGTCAAACAAGTCAAAAAAAAATTATCCTGTGTTTTCCTATGTGGTCTTGTGTGTCTGTTTTGCGGTTGTTACACTCTGACCCCATGCCTAGAAATCTCATGCTTTTCCAGATGACGAAAGGCATGATAAACTTGTAAAAAATATTAATTTAAGGAAAGATAAGATCAAGAATGAGCAACAAAGAAAATTACTCGAGCATTGTCGCATCCAAGACATGTTTTTTGGTGAGCTCCAGGCGTCTGATTTTTTAACATCCCAAAATCACCTCAAACCCAGACACACACAAATGTGGAAAGATTAAAGAAGAAGAAGATGTTCAAGGTGGAGAAACGAAGCAGATTGAGAGGTGTCTGCAAGCTACAGAAGTAGTTTGTCGTTAATGCAGTGATGGTGGGTGAGAACGATGTGAGTTTTAAAAGCGAGTGAGCGTAGAATTGAGCTCATGCTCTTTTTGTCGTGCTCCCTCTCTAGCCCGTATGTGCTCAGGATGTCGTTGCCCTAAAGAAAGTTGAAGATGGATTTATAATAAACTACTTTTGGGTAGTTTCTGAACATGGTTTTCAGAAACTACTCATATTTTTGGGATCCGTGGTGACCACAAAAAATAATTTTTCATCCATGGAGGCCTACATTGTAGTCATCGATGCAGAAAAGATGCGCGAGCAAAAGGAGGGCTAAGACAGTGTCCGTGTAGGTAAATAAGAAAAAACTCAGAAAAGAAAGAACTCATGTTTTTCCTAGCAGATAATGAGTACTGAATATCAATTGATGAATGAAGTTGGACAACCACCAAGCTTCAATTGTTTGTAACCACCCCTTTACTCTCTCACTGCCGAGCTCAATTTCTTTTCTCATAACACCATTATATTAACTACATAATAGGTCCTAGTTATGATCTTTTGAAACATAAAACGTTTCTCTGTTTCCAACCCAAAAGTCATGCTTTGTGCAAATTTGTGGTTTGAAACACGTTCTTTGATGTACTCTGGTAGGTGTCTTCATTTATAGGTCCTGACAATCGCACTTTGGGAATGAACTTGAGCCTACCCCCTCTGTGTAATGCCCCGTTCGGATTTTTAACCCCTAGTTTTTCTTGTTGGCAATACCCTTTTGTTGAGCGCGAATGGCTGTGTTTATTTCTTGTCTAATTAGATCTTGTCCTCCGTGATGTTTTAGAACCATTCCTCTCCTTCTTGCGTTCTCAAGTTTGTTATTGACACTCTGGTGTGTGGACTTGTGTATGTCTTGTGCTAAACCTATTTAAAGAAGGATCCGTTTGTAGCATAGTTAAGCCTGACCTTTGGCCATTATTGGTGTGAGTATAGAAATTATTTATATTATTATATATGATAACAATGTAGTTTTATTTAATTATTCCGATTGGCCTCTATCTTATAGTGTTATTGAATTTCATTATTGTCAAGTTGGTATATACGCTTTGTTAATACTTATTAATCATTGTTTTAACAGTGGTAATCATATAAGCATACTACTAATCTATCATAATCATATATTAACCATGTTATTATTGTTTCCTTATGATCTACGATCCCTCATTTAATTTAGTGTCGTTGGTATGGAACTTATTATAATTATCTTTTCACAAATTTTTTGTTTTGGTTGGTGGTCGCTTTTGCAGAATGAAACCCCCCTTTCCGCGCATGAGGGAATGGATTACCCATTTTGGTGCCATTGGTCGTTTCCTTGGCCTTGTGTTGCTTTTGAATGCCAACCTTTATTTCTTTCTTTTTGCGCTTGGTCGGTAGCCTTTCTCATGTTGTTTTTAATCATTGTGGGTAATGGAGAATTCATTCTTTACTTCCCCTAGCTTTGCCTCGTGTGTACGTGATTTAATTTTTCTCAGGTTTGTAGTATCATACAAAAATTCTTATACCTTTTAGCTTAGGACTGTTCTAGGAATCTTGTCACTATGTTACATTTGTATTCATATAAGCTTCTGCGTAGCTTTGGGAGCTTACTATCTTAGTAGAGATTTTGTTTATCCCGTATCTTTGCTGACGGAAGGGCTCAGGTGGGGGGTCCAGTCGTTGTGAGGACGCCCAGTTTTTTAAATCTTTTAAACTCTTTCACCCACCCCTTCACTGCCAACCTTGGCCGACCATGGCATTTTTTCCTTCCTGTCTTGTTACAATAAATGATGGCGGTAGACGCCTCCCAACCACTAACTAACCATATCATGGGTATTTTTATGCATCCTTCTTTGGTGTGGTTCACCTTCCTTGTTGGTGGCCGTCACATGCTCCATTTTTTTTTTGATTGCAATCTGCGTCCTCGTGGTCTGCCTGTTGTATTAATTCCCTGGCCGCGTGGAGTTTGGTGTGGTTAAGGCATTTTTTTGGTCCTTGTGTTGTCACATGACTCATTTTTTAAATCTGGGCTCCTGTGGCAGACTTGTTCCTTGTTGAGGGGCGTGGGAAAATTGTTTTGGAGATATTTGTTTGTCTAAATCTCTTGTCTTGGGGCTGCGTTTCCCCCCCCTCTCTTACTGTACCAAATTGGTCCTAATCATTCCTACCTTGCGTACCATTTTCTGCTACTCTACTTCTACTCTGGCCCCCGTAGATGTGGGCCTGAGATCACAATAATGGGAAATGGTTTTTATGGTTGTTTCCTGTCTTTTTGGGGGAAGATTCTGTTTTCCTTTTCTGCGCGCACAGGTGGATTTGCTCTAACAGTTTTTAGGGACCCTGCTCTTCCATGGGTTTCACTTTATTCTCCCTCTTTCCTGGATTTGATATGGTGGTTATCGATAACGTACCATCTAGGTAAAGTTGCGTGTTACCTCCTGTCATTGGGTGGTTTTTGCGAGGTGTGTTCTTGTCTGGGCTCCACACACGTCCCTGCAATAGTCTTAGCCAAGTGCAGCATGTTACAGTATAGTAGAATCCTTTTTTGAACACTGGTCCAACAAGCTGGTTTTCCAACTATGTTGTTATCTGTTAGTATCGAATGCATCCTCAAATTCGGTTTCTCTCTCTCCTCCTCCAAGATATTTTATCAACAATCGTTAAGTGACATATTAAGAGTAATTACTTACTAGAATAACCTGATTAAATTTATTACAAGATCTCTATTGATACCTTAACGTGTTTTTACGATTTAAACTCATTGAGAGAATCTCATAGAGGGGTGGATCTGTTTCATTATCTGACTTCATTAAGCACCAATTTAATTGTTTGCAGAAGGCCTGTTTTCAGTCAGTGTTCCCCTTTGTCTTGGAAGCACATTAAGGCATGAAAGACTAACCCTCTCTCTTAATGATTTATTTCCTTTTTCCTTTATCATTTAGGATAAATCAATCTTTGCAATTTTTTTGTTTGAATCTGGTAGATGTGAGTTTTCTTTTAGATTGTTATGTGTTTTCTTTATTAGTAAACCGTTTGGGACTCTTGTGATTATTTAATATGTATTTGACATATATATGTTGACTCGTTCTTGAAGATATGCCCAAAAAGAGATGAGTTTCAAATGACTTTTTAATCATAATTGCATGAACTGGTCTCTCTCCTCCTTTAAAGTTTATCTTACTTACTATTTGAGTAGAAGAAATCTCTACATCGATTCTTCCCTACTGATCTTATAACGTTGGTTTATCTTTTTGCCTTGATTATTCCTTTGAATGATTGTTTCTGTAGAAAATATTATGGAGCGTGAATGAGGTTTATAATTTTTCTTGTATTGTTTATATTATGTAGAACATGGCTTGAAAAAGGGAATTACCGATATGACTGTATTTGGTTTTTACTGTGGTTTTATAATAATATAAACTCCCATTAGGATTGGGGGCTTCTATTTGGGAAGAGTCATATTAGTTTAATTGGTCTTTCTAGATAGCTCCATCTGAGTCATTCGATTTTCATTTACCTTGGGGATTATTGAAAACCCCTCACCAGACCCTCTGCTATTATTATTACTATGAGCTTATTATTAGATTGGAACCCTCCTGAAGCATATGTTAATGGGTTTTCTATGACCTTTACGAATATGTTAAGCACGCAAGACATTATCCTGTGTGGATAATTCTATGGCTTAATTTTGAGGCGCTACTTGGATCTTTGAATCGGTTAAAGTAATATTGGATACATCGAACTCTCATGAATGTCAAAATTCTTCAAGTTTGATTGATATGTGATGTCCTCATGCATATGGATTAAGGCAATGCTTGAAATATGAAATTATAAATATATCTTATACTTTGACCTTGAAGCTTGTCGAAAGAATTTTGGTAGGAAAACAGATGAATAGGGAAGTTAAGATAACTACCCTAAAAATGGAGTCATGCATAGCCTTAACTAAAGGTGACAGCTACCATGATGGGACTGTGCATACCATGTATGACAGTAAGGATATAAGTCCACCTGAAATTATTTAACTTCATTTTATAGAACAATAATTAATACCCATAAATTGGGCTATGCAAGTGGAGGTTGAATTATATAACAGGGTATATTAGGTTATCAGGTAACCAGTAAGGATAAATATGTTATTTCAATACTTGGTTAACGAGTGGATTATTTTCTAGCATTTACGATGGTTATTATGTTAGCTAAAAAAATTGATACTTGCATCCCAGTTGGGAGTTGAGATAATGTTGATACTTGTATTTATAGTGGCTAGGACCGCGCTTACATATCCTAGCTAGTCAAATGTATCTTTGACATATTAGCAAAATATGACAATATTTTTTATCGTAACTCATTCCAATGAGTTGGACCCTTATACTAATAGAAACATATAAAGACATGGAATAAGCAACCAAAAGGATACCTAAATAATATATGAACTTGTGGATTGGTGGAATCTTTGTTAACATAAGTATATTCTTAAAATTGTGAGATAAATATCCAAATTATACTTACATATCATTGATTATCTATGAAGGTTTGATACTTGGGTAATATCGATGAATAATATAAGATTGATGCTTTTATTTATTATATAAACTTAATGTCGTTGGTGCTTTTATTTAATTGAAAGATAATATTGTTGGATTCTTATATATGTGAAGTAGGTCGAGGGTATTAGGTGAGTGTTATTATTATTTCTGTAATTTAAGTATGATTGATTGCATGGTTAAGGTTGTATATCTAGTCACTTGGAATTGTGTTTTTATGTAAGAAGATCTTAAGGAAGTGAACATTAATGAGTATGAAATGTATTATCATGAGATGTGTAGTTAAGTTTTAAATGTATGTTAGAAATTTATTTGATAAGGAGTATTGCAAACTTTCATTTATTTAAATGCTAGATGTCATAAATTATTAGGTGAGGTTTATATCTTATCATTCTCAGTTCTAGCGAACCGACTCTCGTAAATATTTGTGCAGATGGATTATGTGAGTAGATTAAAGGAAAAGAGTGTAAACGTTTCATCAGTTCAAATTATGAAGTTCTTTGTAGAAAGTTCAATGCGTTGTAAATTTTGTAACTTTGCTTGTAAGGAGTTTAGAAGATATCGTGTCTTGGTATGTTCGGAAAAACTACGTGGTGAAGTGTTCTTTCCCTTTTGTTGTTAGAATAGTAACTTACCTTGGTGAGAAATGATATTCAATCATTACATTGGCATAAGTATTGTAAAACCTTGATTCTGAGAATAAAGTGTTAAGTCAAAACTCTCTGACACCTTGTTATGATGTGATATAAGTAAAATTAAATGGAGTGGTTAACCCTTATAGAAGTTAACTAAATATATATATATTCAGATAAATTAATGTAGAGATGACTTACTTGAGAACAATAGATTCCTGAAATAATCAAAGTTGAAGCTATCCTTGTAAAGTAAAATTTTAAAATTTGATATCCCTAGCTAAACTAGTGAACACTACCCCCTTGTGGGTGAACTCTTAAACAAGCCTAAGGGAAAACAATGGTTTGTTCTGGAAGATAATAAGATTTAGCAAGTAGGAGAAGACTTTAAGTGAACTACTCTACAGTGTATAAGAAATTAACTCAGTTGGTAAGATGAATTTGTGCGAATCATATATTGAATCTTTCTGAAAACATAAGTCATGAGTTAAAGGGTGTTTATCAAAATAAATAACCTTCAATCATTTCTTAATGTGGCTTGCCCTAGCTGTGAGAGTGTCATGTGGTTGGACTTCTATGTTGTTCTGTCAAATAAAAAGAAAAGTGTATTAACCTTTTGGGTGTGAACGTTTCCATGCTGACCTTGTGGTCATCCCCGTAACAAGTGGTTCCCATAGTTGGTTGTAAATTTGTGGCGACATGTTGTGTCGTGTTGTGTGTCGAAGCAAGTCAAAAAAAAAATATCCTGTCTTTCACTGTGTTGTTCGTGTGTGAAATTTTTGGGTCGTTAGATCTACCAAAAGATTTGCAACTACATCTAACAAAATTCCTCTATATTTTATGTTTTGATGGTTCTCCATACCATGCTCGATAGCTCTTCTGTAGGTACAGGTTGGGAGTACACTAGAAAATTTAAACTAATCAGGTTGGAGGCCTGTCTGTTGAATATAGTGAAACAAGGTGAGGAGTATGGTGGCAAATGTAAATAGGAGTGGTGCAAGTGGTTACAAAAGCTAATGAATATGTAAAGCGGGAGTAGAAGCGGCTGGATAAAAACAAAAAGATGGATGCATGATTTATAGGAAGCGTGGAGATGCTCTTCCACTCCAACATTTTGGGTATCATCGGCAGGGGTCTGAATCTCTTCTACCCACCAAACAAAGAGATGATTCCATCAAGTGCTTGGATGATTTCCAATGTGCCTTGCTTAGCCACAAAATACACATTCCTGAGCCTAATGACACCTGGGACCCCGTGGTGTGTTTTTGCAAGACATGGCTGCACCAAATTAGCCCTCTAACATACCCGCGAACCTTAAATATCACCCATCACCCCCACCATGTGACAGCCTCACCCTCTATCCTTATTATTCAGGAGAGCTGCTAAACGCCTACTTATTTCAGGTGTTCGAACTGTTGACAATTAGTAAACTTGACTAATTACTGTGTTTTTGTTAATAGGTTAATGAAATGGCAGAGGTGAATGAAAGATCAGACAAAATGAGAAGGATTTATAGTCGGGAAAGCGAGCTCATGGGGCTAACGTTGTTATAAGCTAAGAAAAAAATAGTCTACATTCCCACTATCTTGGCAGTTTCCCACACCTTAATGTACAATGGTCTTTCGCCCCATGTGACCATGTGCAACGCCGACCAACAAAAAATTCCCCTCCACGTAGATTCCTCCCAGTTAGACAAGTTTGCAACGAGTTATAATAGGCCCAAGGAAGCTTTCTTCTTTGTTGCTTTACCACCAGGGCCATCACATTACCATGCTCTCCTTCACGGTGTAGGTCATGGAAGTAAGGTTATGCGAGGAAAAGATCAACGTCACCATATCCACCTATGCTTGTAATTCCAACACCACAATATCTTTCCTACGCCTCAACTATGGAAAAGTCTGTCGTGACCATTTGGACCTATGACTATGGATCATCCTCCTCAATTTCATCCATAACTCCCACCTCACCTGCATATATTTCACCCATGATGGTCTTATGTTATCCACTCCCAAAAGCAACAGCATGAGAGAATGGCCATTGCCAATTACATAATATCATTTAAAGGATATCGAGTCATAGATGAATATTTAGGATAGAAAATATCTAGCACTGTAGAAAAATATCTAAAATCTGGAAACCTACAAAGTTAAGACAATAAACATTGGAGCCATCAAAATTTGACACTTTCCAGTAAGGACATCTTCAAAGGTGACAAACTACCGGTAAATTAATCATATTTATTTTGCAGTGAACGACCATAAGTTATTTAGATCCCCTTAATACTAAATTTAGATAGTTAATTTTGGTCTTTTGTGTATTTTTATTTTTCTAAATTATTATAATTTTAATTTTGTGTTTGTGTTTATTAGAGTTTTTAGATTATCACGTTTCTTCTTCTTTTTCTCTAAAATTTCACTCCACTAGTTCTTAAGAAAATTTCACTCCATTATTTTTTTAAAAGAACCATAAAATTACTTGGGTCCTCTAAAATCATCCTTATGATCAATGAGTTACGAGTCTAAAATATAAGTGTATGCTTTTGTAGAATTAAGTTGAAAGCAAACAAGACCATATAGAGATACATATAATTCAATAGAGGTATTTTTCATAGTTATATGAAAAAATATTTAGGGGTAATGGTTTAGAACATGACTATAAGATTTTGTAAAAGTTATTAGAATACAATGATGATAAAATTTTATACAATTTATTAAAAAATAATTAACATTAAATAGAGATACGTGGCTTCCTAGGGTTACAATTTAGGTTCCCCAAAATCATATCTTTATGGTCATGGAGCTAATCCATAACTCAAAAAGCTTCATTGTGAATTCAAACATTGAATTATATAAGTATTTTCACTCAAGAGAGCTTCATTGCAAATTCAAGCATTTAATTATATAAATGTTTTTCACAATGTTTCCAAGTTTATTATGATAAATGGTTTTTCACAATGTTTCCAAGTTTATTATGAAAAAACATACCACATTTAATTATAGAAAGAAGTATTTAATTATTGATGTAAACCACATAAACATTATAGTGAAGCTATGACTTTTTAGATTCTCTTCGATTTTTTTGAAATGCTTTTGAATTTTTTTTTATTATTAATGATGTGTTTTTAATGAAAGTGTTGAGACCAAATTTTCTTAAATGAACAAAATAAAGTTTAAGAGCTTGCTACAAAAACTTATTAAACATCATAATGGGATATCTAAAAGCTGGTGAATGTATTAGGATATGTTTAATGTCAACATGGATACATTTTGAGGTGAGAAAATTAGAAATTTGAATACTATTAATAAAAATACAGTCTTAAGGGGGTCACCTTTTATGTTTAATCATGTATCCAACTACTATTTTGTTTTAAAGTAATTTTAATTTACACTTCTATGGTTCTTATGATCACTATTACTTCTCTTTCTTAAAAATAAAGGCCTACCACCTTCTATGCCTAACCATGTATCCAACTTCCAATTTTTTTTTTGAAAATTATTTTTTAACTATGCTTCTATGGTTCCTATGTTTTTCTTAGGTGCCTACTTCTCTTTCTTAAAAATAAAGGCCTACCACCTTCTATGCCTAACCATGTATCCAACTTCCAATTTTTTTTTGAAATTATTTTTTAACTATGCTTCTATGGTTCCTATGTTTTCTTAGGTGCCTAGTTCATGCCATATTTGAGCATGTTGGCCTCTAAAATCTTGACCTATAAATTTTTAACTACAGTACCAAAACTTCATCAAAATATTCCAAGGTATTGAATATGACTACTTTGTCTTTGATATGTGCAAGAAATATTTAAGCAAATATGCAACTTTGAGTTCACTTTTTAGTTAATTGTGTCATGTTTTAGTCACCATATTGTTAAATCTAAACAAAAATTCACTATTATATTCATTTTAACATTTTATTAATTGATGAATTTATGTAAAGGTAACCTTCATGTCAATGTTGATTTAAAATTGTTCAAAATAATCATGCATTAGGAGGTAAATCATAGTACTAGTCAAGGGCATGGTCAATCAAAAAATTGAAATAAATTAGTCAATAGGGTAGAATAATGTGAAAATTTAAAACTATAGACCTTAAATGACTTAATATGGTGAGATGGAGTTGGAAATATGCATGTGATGCATATTTAATTCCAACTATAGCTTTTTTAGGAAAGCTAATTTTAGCTTTAGTCTTGCTTTAGTTTGCTTTAGTTAAGTTAGCTTTATCTTATTTTTATCATTAGATTTAATTCAAATAAATCTGTTTTAAATCATGCATAGCATGCAACTGTTTTAAAGCATGAGTTTAGATTTAGAATGCTCAGTTGAAGAGCTGTTAGTGGGTGAGTTATTCTATTTAAATAACAGCAATTGTAATTGCTTTGTATGCACACACAAAGGTGTGAAATCTGCACAAGCAAGGAAGGATGTGCATTGAAAGCACACAGTTGCATGCACAGCTTGATTGTAAAGAGCTGAAGCTCTGAGTATGATGAAGCTTTTATTAATGGAGATTATGCACAGCAGTGCTGGTTTGAATATTCATATGTTTATGCAAGTTATTTAAGTATTTTTTTTATTTCTTTTATGTTGTTTGTTGTATAAGACTGCAGATTTTCTACAAATTGGTATCAGAGCAAGGTTATTCCAGCAGCTTATTAAATTGGTAGCAAGCTATGGCTTCTACATCCGGTATGCAGACACCGCAATTTAATGGAAAGAATTACGAATACTGGTCGTTGACCATGAAGGCGCTATTCAGATCTCAAGACGTGTGGGAGATCGTTGAAGATGGGTACACAGAGCCCGCAAATGCAGCAGCATATATTGCACTTTCTCAAGCAGAGAAAGATACTTTGAAGGAGTTACGAAAGAAGGACGGAAAAGCTCTTTTCTATATTCATCAGGCAATGCATGAAAGCATTCTTCCAAGAGTGGCAGCAGCTAGTCAAGCAAAGACTGCATGGGATACTTTACAAGTTGCATATCAAGGTAAGGAGAAAGTAAAAACCGCCAAGCTACAGTTACTTCGTAGAGATTTTGAGAATTTAGCAATGAAAGATTCAGATTCTGTAGAATCATTTTTTACATATGTAGTTGGCTTAGTCAATCAAATCAAATCTCATGGTGAGACTCTTGAGGACAGAAGGATTATTGAAAAATTGCTTAGAAGTTTGCCTACGAAATTTGATCCTTTAGTTGTTGCTATTGAAGAAACTAAGGATCTGAGTCAGTTTTCTATTGATGAGTTGCATGCATCACTAATCAATCATGAACAGAGGATGAATAGATCACATGCAAGTGTAGATCAGGCTTTTGCATCTCAGACAGCAGGTAGTCGTGGCAAAAGAAGAGGAAGTTTCAGCCCAAGAGGCAGAGGAAGAAGTCCATCCAGAGGACGTGGCAGCAGTTCATCATACTCAAGTGGAAGAGGACATAATCAAGAACAGAGTTATGGTCAGAGACAAGATAAGTCTCATGTTCAGTGTCATTATTGCAAGAAGTATGGGCACTATGCTTATGATTGCAAGAAAAAGCAATATGATCAAGAGAGACAAAATCAAAATCAGGTTGGAAGTTCTATTTCTAAACCTATGTTTATTGCATGCACAAGGATTGCTGAAGCAATACCTTCTTTATCCCCTATTGAATGTAATTTGTCAAAAGAGAGTCCATGTGATGTATGGTATTTAGATTCAGGTTGCAGTAATCACATGACAGGTAATCTAGATTTGTTTTCTAGTTTGGATGATTCAGTTAAGAGTGATGTAACTCTTGGAAATAACAATATTGTGTCTGTGAAAGGAAAAGGCACGGTTAGTATTCTAACAAGACAGGGGGAGCAAACAAGTATGCAAGATGTTTACTATGTTGCAGGTTTGAAACATAACCTTATGAGTATTGGACAACTGGTACAGAAAGGATACCGAGTCTATATGGAAGACAATGAGTGCGTGATTGTGGACAAAGCTCCTAGCACTCAGTTGATTGCAAAAGTGAAGATGAGCAGCAATAGGATGTTTCCATTGATTTTGAAACCTGGAAAGAAGAAGAAATCAGATCTGTTTGCAGCAAAGTCATGCGTTAAGCCAAATCAGTCTTTTGTTGAGTCCTGCACTCAAACAGATGAGTCCTGCGCCAATGAAAATCAAGTCTGCGCTGAAGGAACACAATCAGCTTTTCATTCAGTTATGAAGGATGAAACATGGCTTTGGCATCTAAGGTATGGACATTTGAATTTTGGAGGTTTGAATTTATTATATAGAAAAAATATGGTTAAAGGTTTGCCATTGATTCAGAAACCTGAAAGGGTATGTGAAGGTTGTATTTTGGGAAAGCAACACAGAGATTCATTTCCAGTTGGCAAAACAGCAAGAGCAAGTGCACCACTTGAGATTGTACATTCAGATTTATGTGGACCTATGCAGACAGCTTCTATTGGAGGTTGTATTTATTTTATGACATTCATTGATGATTACACAAGGAAGACATGGGTTTATTTCCTGAGAAATAAATCAAATGCCTTTGATACATTTCAGCAGTTCAAGGCATTAGTGGAGAAGCAAAGTGGATACTACATCAAAGTTCTCAGAACGGACAGAGGAGGTGAGTATGTTTCTAATGAGTTTATGAATTTTTGCAGATATCATGGTATACACAAGCAGTTTACTACCAGGTATACACCACAACAGAACGGTGTGGCAGAGAGGAAAAATAGAACCATCATGGAGATGGCGAGAAGCATGTTGAAGGCAAAACATCTTCCAAATGAGTATTGGGCAGAAGCAGTAGCAACTTCTGTTTATATTTTGAACAGGTGTCCAACGAAACTTGTTAGGAACATGGTTCCTCAACAAGCATGGACTAATAGGAAACACAGTGTTTCACATTTCAGAGTTTTTGGTTGTGTAGCATATGCACATGTACCTGATGAACTAAGGAAGAAGTTAGACAACAAAGGAGAAAAATGTATTTTTGTTGGGTATTCAGAGAATACAAAAGCATACAAGTTGTACAATCCAGTCACTGGAAAGGTTGTGATCAGCAGGGATGTACAGTTTATTGAGAATGAAGCATGGGATGGAAGTATAGAGAAAACAGTGAGTATAGCAACATCTATTCCACATGATGATATGACAGATGAAACTTTAGAGCAACAAGCTACTGTATCTACAAATCTTGGACATGCACCACAAGTTGTAGCACAAGCTACACCTCCATCTACAGTCAGGAGGTCACCAAGATTTCAGCCATCTTCAGCCATGCAAGAGACACCACAGGGAACACCAGAAGCTACTCCATCACCAGAAAGTAGTCCTGCATCGAATACTCCTGTGCAGCGGAAAACAAGAAGTCTAAGTGAGATTTATAATGTTGATACAACTAATTCATTTTCAGTTTTTGCATTATTTTCTCAAGCTGCAGATCCAGTATATTACGAAGAGGCTATAAAGAATGAAGTTTGGGAAAAAGCCATGGATGATGAGATTGATGCTATAGAGAAGAATCAGACATGGGAGCTAATGGATCTTCCAAAAGGAAAGGACGTGATAGGAGTCAAGTGGGTCTACAAGACAAAATACAATGCTGATGGAAAAGTACAAAAGCACAAAGCAAGGCTGGTTGCAAGAGGTTTTACGCAGCAATATGGAGTTGACTACAACGAAACATTTGCACCAGTAGCACGTTTGGATACAGTAAGAATGGTTTTAGCAATTGCAGCTCAAAACAAATGGCCTATTTATCAGATGGATGTTAAATCAGCATTCTTAAATGGATTCCTTGAAGAGGAAGTTTATGTAAATCAGCCAGAAGGTTATGAGATTGAAGGTCATGAAGGAAAAGTATACAGATTGAAGAAAGCACTCTATGGTCTCAAGCAAGCACCTAGAGCTTGGTACAGCAGAATAGATTCTTATTTGATTGAGAATGGTTTCAGTAGGAGCAGCAGTGAGCCTACCTTATACACCAAGATAAATGAGCAAGGTAAAATTTTAATTGTTTGTTTATATGTAGATGATTTGATCATTACTGGAAATCTATCTACAGAGTCATTCAAATCAGCCATGAAGAAGGAGTTTGAGATGACAGATCTTGGTCTTATGCATTACTTTTTGGGTATTGAAGTTCAACAATCAGAAGGTGAAGTTTTTATCTCACAAGCAAAGTATGCAAGTGACGTTTTGAAAAGGTTTAACATGTTGAATTGTAAGCCAGCACCAACACCAGTTGCAGTAGGTTTGAAGTTGAGCAAAGAGGATGAAGGATCATTTGTGGATCCAACATTGTTTAAAAAGTTGGTTGGAAGTCTTATGTATTTGACGGCCACAAGGCCTGATATCATGTATGGTGTAAGCCTCATATCAAGGTTCATGGAATCTCCAAAAGATTCACATTGGCAAGCTGGAAAAAGAATTTTGAGGTATGTACGTGGAACAAGAAATTATGGAATTCTTTATTCAAGTTCAGATGAGTTCAAACTCATTGGTTTTACAGATAGTGACAATGCTGGAAGTATAGATGATCGGAAAAGTACATCCGGCTATACTTTTCACTTTGGAACAGGAGTGGTTTCATGGGCATCAAAGAAGCAGCCCATTGTCACGTTATCTTCAGCAGAAGCAGAGTATGTAGCAGCAACAGGAGCAGCATGTCAAGCTGTTTGGATGAGAAGAGTGTTGACAGATTTACAACAGAAACAAGTGGAAGCTACACAGATTTTTTGTGACAACAACTCAGCCATAGCGTTGTCCAAAAATCATGTTTTTCATAAGAGGAGCAAGCATATTGATACGAGGTATCATTTCATCAGGGAGCTGGTAAACAACAAGGAAATTCATCTTGAATTTTGTAGATCTGAAGATCAGTTTGCAGACATTTTTACAAAAGCTTTAGCAAAAGAAGTTTTTGAATATTTGAGAGATTGTTTGGGAGTATGTGATCCTGCACATGGCAGATCTGAAAAAGCAAACACAACTCTAGAAGAGTGAAAGCTACAGTTTGAAATTAAGGGGGAGTGTTGGAAATATGCATGTGATGCATATTTAATTCCAACTATAGCTTTTTTAGGAAAGCTAATTTTAGCTTTAGTCTTGCTTTAGTTTGCTTTAGTTAAGTTAGCTTTATCTTATTTTTATCATTAGATTTAATTCAAATAAATCTGTTTTAAATCATGCATAGCATGCAACTGTTTTAAAGCATGAGTTTAGATTTAGAATGCTCAGTTGAAGAGCTGTTAGTGGGTGAGTTATTCTATTTAAATAACAGCAATTGTAATTGCTTTGTATGCACACACAAAGGTGTGAAATCTGCACAAGCAAGGAAGGATGTGCATTGAAAGCACACAGCTGCATGCACAGCTTGATTGTAAAGAGCTGAAGCTCTGAGTATGATGAAGCTTTTATTAATGGAGATTATGCACAGCAGTGCTGGTTCGAATATTCATATGTTTATGCAAGTTATTTAAGTATTCTGTTTATTTCTTTTATGTTGTTTGTTGTATAAGACTGCAGATTTTCTACACAAGAGTAGACTAGGTATATCTTACAAGAATCTTGGCGTGGCTTGGCTCGGTCAACCACAGCTTTGCCGACATATCTAGTCTACAGTCTACTGCTTGGTAGGCCCGAAGCCAGAACAAGAGACGATATTCCAATCAAGTATGTACTGTCACTGATGAACTGTCTGGCACAAATAGGTCAATGCAAATCGCAAATATTTGTCGTGACACGCTTCGTATGTGGAGAAAGCGGCACCATTGATTTTAAGATCTTCTAGATAATAGTGGCGACATGGATATAAATATGGATCGTCCGAGGGAATTCTCTTTTAATACTGTCCGTGCAGAGGGGTCTGCTAAGTGTATTGAAGGTAACGATAATATTCTTTGCTTTCACTTATTATTTCAGTAGGATGCAGTTTTTGGTAATTTTCTGATTATAGACGTTTTACATAAAAGACATCAATTGTTTTCAAGTGTCACAGATGGAAATGGATTTCAAAGGATTGGTCTTGCTAACAATGTTATTTTCTAGTGGATTATTTATTTCCACTCTTTCCCAGCCAGAAGGTAAGTTGTAAAGTACTGTCAGCTAATTTCACTCTGATTGGTAAATAAGGCCTACTCACCGTCTTTACTCTCATGGGATTGTGTCTGCTTTGCTGCCGTTACAGGCTTTCCGAGCTTCAACTGTGGCGCTTTTACAAACCAAACGGAAGAGAGGAAATCATTCATGTACAGGATATTGGAGATGCAAACTACCACACACTATGGAGACGGTAAGTTCCACGGTCGGCCATGCTCTTAAGCTTTCTACTAGTTTTTATATAGAAACTGGTGACTGCACTAACGTTTGCACAATTTGGATGAACACAGTTGTTGCCATACATGATATAGCAATGAATATAAATGTCCCACGTGATTGGTCAGAAGCAGATCCGTGTTTCCCAAAAGCTTATGGGATTATTTGCAATCAAGACAACCCTCCGCGGGTGATTGTCGTGTAAACCTCTGACTCTCCCCCTTTTTGTTTTGCTTTTCTTAGAACTTGCTAAATTAGCTGTTGATTAGGTATTTCTCATTAACAAGCTTAAACATTTTCCAGAAATCTCACAGGCTTGGGTTTAAATGGCGTCCTACCTCCAAGTATTGGGAACTTAACGGCGTTAACGCAGTTGGTAAGTACTTCCTAGTTTAGATAAAATGATGAATAATATTCTTCTCCATTTTACTGTCAAAATACTGGATCTATTTTTGCCTGAAAGAAGAGTGAATTCACATGAATGAGAAGAATATTATTTATTATTTGTTATTTTTTCCAGAAGTTCAATTAAAAATCTAAAAATTAGTGTGTATGGTGGTGTATAAGGTGTTATGATTATGTAGCCATCTACAAAAGTTTTAGTTCTATAAGATACTAATAAATAAGGGATGGGGCTGAAATTGTAGCATGATAGTTGAGGCCAAGATTCACATCTCAAAAAATACCAATAAATAGGGGATGAGGCCAAAATCATGTTTCAAGGGATAAGGCTAAAGATTCGGTCCTAAAATACCAATAAATAAGAAACGAGGCAACCATCGTACCATAAAAGATGGGGCCAAAACTGTGTCCCTGATAAATTTAGGGAAATAGAATCCCCTTAATCCTCTAGATCAAATATATGCAAGTACCATAAAAGATGAGGCCAAAAGTGTCCTGATAAGTTTAGGAGGGGAATGGAATCTCTGTAATTCTTAACAGCTAACCTTAAAAATTATATGCACCTAACCGCGACAAACTTTTGATTCAATAAAGACTTAAATTATTTTGTTGTCCAAATATGCTATTTATTGAAATATTTACAAATTATAGCACCTTTAATAGTAATTTACTGACTAAATCATGTTGTCTGTGCAAGCTTCTAGGAAACAATAATTTGCGAGGTTCTATTCCGGGTCTCAGTTCGTTGAAAAATCTCACAATACTGTAAGCTATTTTGTGGAATTTGTAACAGAGAGCGCATGACTGATAAACGTAGTTTGTTTTTTATTTTGCCTGATCTCTGGCTGTTTTGAAATGTCTAAGGCAACTGGAAAGTAACCAACTCACGGGAGGCATTCCAACGTCATTGGAGGATCTTCCAAAGTTAAACCAGCTGTATGTTTACCAAAATACTTTCTCTCGACGTACCTGATTTTCTGTTAGAAATGTTGAATTTAATTGCCTGTTGCAATGATTTCCCTTTGGTATTAAAAAGGTTTTTGCAGAACAATAAATTGGATGCAACTATTCCAAGCGGTTTGATCAAACTTTGCCAGCAAGGACCGGCTTTTTGTATAATCGAACCACAAAAATCTTCAGCTATTCACAATACGAAAACACTTACTATCATGGGATTATTGATTGGAGTATTGATTGGTTGTTCAGTGCTATTTATTATAATAGTTGCGGTTTTTGTACTTATTATGGTCTGGAGACACACACGTACATCGCAACCACAGATCACAGATGGTGGTCCTGCGTCTCTACCACAAATACATCCATCTACAGGTGTTATCGAAACAGCTTTAACTTAACCAGAGGAATAGTCATTCCTATTAAATTTCTAGATACTTATTAGCAATATAACCGTTTTGAAATCATTGTGTAGGAGAAGATGAAAATAAGCATTTCAGACCGCCCATCGAATATTCAGAAGAAGAAATCATATCCGGCACAAATAACTATGCAGACATCATTGGTCGCGGGGGTTTCGGAGACGTATTCAAAGGTGCACTTTCAGGATTAGTGATTGCAGTCAAAAAGATTTCAATCATTTCCAACCAAGGCCAGCAACAATTCAAAAATGAGGTGTGTCACTAGTACCTCTCTCGGGAATTCATTTATGGAGAGAATTTTAAATGAACAACTCCCTTTCAGTACCGTCGAATGCTTCATTGAGTATTATTTGTGCTCTTTTCCTGTCAATTCTAATTAAGGACTGCCACAATTCGAAACCCATGTGTGTGTCTCTCACGAATTCATTCATGAATCGTTTTTAATGTCTTCCCTTTATTCACCCTCAGTCAAATTTTCCATTGACAATTATTATGGGTGATTTGTTTGTGTGCGCAGTTAGCTCTTCTTTCCAGGATCCATCATAGGAATCTCGTAAAGCTTGTAGGCTATTGCCGACAACCAGCTCTACTGGCATTGGTATACGAGTATATGCCCGGTGGAACGTTGAAGGATCATTTATCTGGTATTGTTTATTCAATATTACCCCCAAAATAAAAATACAGGTTCTGTATAAAAACTCGAAAATTTGATTTCTTTGATGTAAGTACGTAGATCTTTTCCATGTAATCTGAATTTTTATAATGTATTTCAATAAATATAATTTAGAGTAGTTTTTTCCAAGGAATTAATATTATTATTACTGATTTTAAATCCACCCAATAAAACAATCAGTGAAAAATTCCTACCTTGCATTTTGTCTCTGCAGGCAAAATGCAGAATCGACTTGATTGGCATACCAGACTCAATATTGCTCTGCAAACAGCTGAGGGTAGTTTTGTTTTTAGATGTAACGTCAGTTTATTCATTTCTCTATATTTCAATTATCTGAAATTGATAATATGACTATTAACAACAAGCATTTTTGTAGGCTTGCTTTACCTGCATCGAGATTGTAGTCCTACAATCATACACAGAGATATAAAAAGCAGCAATATACTTTTGGATGTGAATCTATCTGCAAAGTTAGCCGACTTTGGTCTATCCAGGTTGTTGGAATTTTCCAAGAGCCATACAAGCACAGTTGTCAAGGGCACACCAGGCTACATTGATCCCGAGTATCTATCATACTTTGCTTTTTGACTTTGTTTTCTATTGATAATTATAATTATGGCATTCTTGAGATCTCTGGTAGGCCGGTAAACTTTGGTATTTTTACACAGATATTTTCAAACGGGGACATTAACAGAAATGAGTGACGTCTATAGTTTTGGAGTGGTTCTACTGGAAATTATTTCTGCTGTATCGCCCCAAGAGAATATAGTGCAAAGGGTAACTTGCCTAGTTTTTAATATTTTGTTATGCTCATTAATAACAATTATACAATACAAGCTAGTCTAAGCATATTAATGTTGATTTTACAGGCAAGGCAATTGATTTCATCTCGCAAACTGGACGATCTTATGGATTCCTGTTTGGAGGGAACATATAATGAATCATCCGCCTGGAAAGTTGTAGACATTGCTTGCAGATGCGTGGAAAAAGAGCCAAAGAATAGACCCAAAATGAGAATGGTTGTTGAAGAACTGGAAACAGCAGTGAAACTTTTTACACTTGTAGAAAGCAATCAATCTAGGCAGATTTCATGATATAAGTACTGCAAATGTATACATGTATCATTATGTGCATGTAGATCTATATGTATTTGATGTTGTGAAATATGATTTGCAACTTTAAATGTATGAATTTATAACAGAATTAAATGTACACATACAACATTTCAATGTAATGTTTCATCTATATTCGTACACTATCAGTGTCAATCACACACATTATTAATTGTACAATAAATGTTTTTCTAACAAAACACCAACCGAACAACCTATGCACAACTAACACGATAAACCCGAATTAAATACATACAACATCAACTATAAAATAAATTAACTATCGAAAACAATATCAAATGTATTCATGTACAAATTTTTAACAAGTCTGATATATAGAAACAACCTTAAATTTAAGCTGCCCATCTATATTTCTACACTTACAAAATCAATCACACCCTTATCAACATCAAATACAAAAGTAATAATTATACCTCTAAATCAAATAACATATATCGTTCGGCGTTCACGTTACATGCAACACATGTGATTGCTAGTATAATTTACTTGTATCTACTTATTTATCTATATATTCACCTCCGTGAATTAGATTCGATGTATATAATATTATATAGAATACCTTTAATATATTCACCTCCGTGAATTAGATTTGAGTATATATAATATAATTTATTTAAAACTTGTTTACCTATTTAAATAATTTATTTAAATATATATATACTTATTTACCTAATATAGTTCCTATTAATTAAATAGTTTATTTACTTATATATACTTATTTTTAATTATTTGACTATATATTACATTTTTAAATAATATATTTACTTCCTATTTAAAATTATTTTTCTATTTAAATATCTTATTTACTTATTTAAATAATATATTTACTTCTTTTAACTTATTTAAATAATTTAAATAATTTATTACCTATTTAAATTTAAATAATTCAAATAAATAATTTAAATAATTTTTTAACTATTTAAATAATTTAAATAATATATTACTTATTTAAACTTATTTACTAAATAATTTTTATTTAAATAATTTATAAGTTATTTGAATTATTTTTTTACTTATATATACTTATTTACCTTATTTAATTAAATAATTTACTTCCCCACACTCTAAATTATTAAAGTGTTTTTAACTTCTGCTTGGACTTAATCCTAACTTTAGGATATTATAGAGCATGGTCCCATGTTGGGGGCTACTGCTCCTATTTATTTGGGAAATATGGTCCCATGCAAAAAAAAAATTATCGCTACTGCCAAAACCCAACAAAATCCCTAAAATTTCTCATCAGCTATAACTTAGGGAGATGATTTCCAACCCCACAAAGCAGTTAGGGGCACAAAAATAAATCTACTGCTTAAAATTTCTAGGGAGCTTTTTTGACACTTGGCATTTAGTTTAAGCTTCCCTCTCAATTTTCCATCCAAAAGTTTATTTCGGATTCAATAGTGCTAAAGCTTCCTATTTTATCTTTGGACCATGAGACCCTATTAATGCTAAATAATCTTAAGTTTTCTCTCCCTCAGCTGCTCAAAATCTTTAGCTTTCCCCTCGCATGGAACCAGGCTCATAATATACCTCAAAAAAAAACTAGTTAAGCTTCAGTTCTACTTACTCCTCAAACGGGTAGTAGTCGACCACATCATCTTCAAATTTGTTTTCACAGGATCCCACCACGGGTGACAGAATGGCCCTCCCAGCTAAGTGTGGTAAGGTAAACTGAAAGTGAAAGATGCGGATCACATCGGATGTTTCCGTCAAACTTCCCACACATCATATCAACTTTGAAAAAACAAAGCCACAAACCTTTAACAAAATTAATTAAAAAAAAAACCCAATTAAGAAAGAGGAAGGAGGTTAGAAGCCGGGTTTCTTAGGGATGACAAAAACATGCAAAACAAAATAAATACATAATAAACATATTTAAATACTTATGCACTAATAAAAACTTTTTTTAAAAAGTAGGTACAACGTAAAAATTCTTATACGCCACAACAAAAATCTTTTAAAAAGAACAGATTTTAAGTGTTCTTTTTAACTATTAAAAGAACAGATTTTAAGTGTTCTTTTTAACTATTAAAAGAACAGATTTTAAGGGTTCTTTTTAAAATCAATATTCTTCTCTTTGTTGATTTTAAGTCCCATGAGTGTTCTTTTTAACCAATAATCTCAATACCTATCTTTCATTCGTGAATGTTCTTTTTAACAAATTATTTCTAATTTGTTTATCTCCACAGCACTTCAATTTTAACACTTGACACATTCAAATTAAATCTATATTATGTATGAATAAGATTATTACTCCAACCTAATAAAGTTGAAAAAGAACTAAATTTAAAGAATATAATATCAAAAATTATCATTCAGGGTAAATTCAAGGATTAAAGTGACTCCTCACATGACAAGGTACACGTAGGAAACTTAACATCTCCATTTTGGGGTTACGAAGGTTATTTTGCAAGTCTCTCAAAATCATGATTTATCTATTTTAACAAGGAAGCGGTCAACATGTTTACATGGGACTCAACTTCAACTTGCCAATAAAGAAAGGGGTGCTTCAGCAATCTAGTTTGGTCAGGAAGTTGTTAGATCATCTCAAAATGAGGAATTTAAGTTTATGCTTGTCTACCAAGGAATATTTTAATTGTGCAAGCTACGGGATGCTGTCTTTTTGTTTTGAAAACAAGTTTATATAAAAATATCAATTCTATGATAATGTTACATTTTAAAATTTTATTTTGTTGCAAAATGAACAACTAAAGAACAAAAATTATGAAAGAAAGGGAGAGATGAACAATTCCTGGAGGAACGAATTTAGTTGAAACCACAAGATTCGGTTTAACATCTCACTTGGGCATTTCATCAAAAAGTTCACTAGCATCCACAAATCCACCATTTTACATACATGTCTGTCATAACATTTACAACTACAACATTTGAAACTATTCCTCTATTCTTTATACTTTTGTTGATATCCATTTCTTGCTCCTAACATCCCATTTGACACAGTGTGGGAAGATGTTGAGAATGTACAGCAAAGGGCTTCATGCAAAGGAAGAGTGAGAGAACCAAGATCTTTCATACACGTTTACAAGACCATTTGCAACTACTGACAAGGTTCCTCTAATTTTTAATGCTTTGAAGGATGTCCATACTCTATTCCACATCTCGTATCTAGCATAGGACAGGAGACGCTAGCAAAGGTTATGGAATTTGGCTTTAAATCTGCGAGTTACATTTGCTCAAAAGTTTCTATAGCCTTTTCAACAAACCCATTTTATGTATAGCCTGCAGTAGTTGCAGTCCACGAACCCAAATTTCTCTCAGGAATTTTTGGCTAATAGTTTAAATGCCTTTCGTATGCTTCCACATGTTGCAAGAAAATCTGTCAGGGCACTTACAATTACAAAATCTTGCAAAAATCCCATTTTGGTGCTAACTTGGAGCAAGCGGAAAATAAATTCAGATTTCCATTATGCTTTGATGGATGTCCATACTCTTTCACAGAGCTCATGCTTTGACACAAGGTGGGAGTAAGTGTGCAAATGTAGACTACTCAGGTTGGAGTTGTGTTTATTGCATAAGAGAAACCGTGTGAATGTCTTGTGAGGATAACCATGTCTTTTGTATCTTTTCCTGTCCTTAATTGCTGCAGCTAACTAAAAACTGCTATTTTTTTTAACTTTGCAATGGATTTCACATGGTTTGTACATAGGATCCCAAATAAAGTGCTTAAATTATTGTGCAATGGGAATGACAGGCTGCAGGTTGCATATGATGCCCATATCCTTGTCCGAGAGCCCATGTGACATCCCAGCAATCCCCTCATCTTTTGCAGCACACATTCAAAATTTATTTTCATTTTTTATTAATAAAGGTTCTATTCTGGTTGGCACTTCAATCTTCCACTCTTTTTCACATTCTCTAACCTCTATGCAGAGCTAAGATCAAACCCGAACCTCGTCAATGAGCTAAATGATGATTATAACTCTCCTTCGTGGCCTCGAAGAGTCTAACATGATGATACGCCTAACATACTAAGAATATGTGCTTCATTGTTTCTCTTGTGTTGCATCATGTCTCTCGAATTCAAACGATGTCATTGAGAGCTTGCACTAGAATAAAGCATTAATTTGGACTTTACAATATCGTTGATTTAACAAATAATACCCTCCAAAATTTTTACAATGTGCCTATATTTATAGGAATTTTCTTCATCATGCTTACTTTATAAATAGATCGTAATATTCTCAAATGCCTATAACAAATAATATAGATCTTATAATTTTTCTCCAAATATGCCTTAATAGGCGTTTAAATAATTAACTAATATTTCAAAGCATTCTCCACACTTTATTCTCCTCTTAGCTCTCCTTGGCTTCAAGTGGGAGATCTTGTATTTTCAATGGAGAGGTGAGGGCCTTTTATATAAGACTTGGGTAGACCACATTTCATGGTTTTATACCACATCTTCAAACTATATTCCAACCAACTCGGTTGGTAGAGTTGGTTTTGCCCACATTTTATGTGAAGACAAGTCGTGGGTTCAAACCACCCACTTTGAATGTTTTTTTCAACCACTGTGAATTCTCCATATCTCTCACCACATTGGCTGATGCTTCTAATGTCAAGTGCATGTGTTAACCGTGTAGTATTTTATTTCCACACACATGCTATGCACATTGTATTTCATTAAGAAAGTTGTGAATTCTCACCCAAAGCGCATGCAACCATCAAGTCCCTCCTTTATTATACTTGACAAGAAGTTAACATGCATGTTCATCATATTAGTAAATAACAAAATATTCATCCACATATAATCAGTCTAACCATAGTATTTTGGAACCACAAATAATAAGGAAGAAGAACAATATATATAATCATGAAGATCAATTGCATAATTATAACACCATAATCAAAGATGTCAACAATAATTATCCAACCACAATTATTCATTAGAAACCAAAATTCATTACATTATAGAAGATGATTACATAACCAGCCATTATATTAGTGTGTTGAACCATGCGCATGAACATCAAACCCTAGATCGAAACAACATAGCTCTGTTAGAACAAAAAAGTACTACTTAGAAAAATGACATACATTAGGTATATATAGAAGTGGGGACTTACCCTTCACCACCCATACACTCTCCTAATAATATGCGTGCTCAAAAAAATTGCCTCCATACTTTCTTTCCTAAAAATAGCCATGTGCACAAAGCTTTCATGCTTTTACAACTTTTGCTAATAATAGATTAATCCTAAAGATAATACTTTTTTTAATTCTATTATTAACCTCCTCCATGATTGTTGTGCATGTGATTTTCCCATTTGTTTGGTCAGAACTCCAAGTATGATTTTAGCTCAAGCTGGAAAATCAGTTAAGTCCATGCTTTGTTTCCTGTGTACACATAGTCCAGTGTGCTACCCTATCCAACACCTGCATAAGCCCTCCTGCACATTGTCCTTATTATTTTGTGTGTGCATGTTCTTGTGTGTAAGCTCTTATGCCTCTATTGTACTTATTAAGTTTCTCTAACCAACATTACCCCACACTAGGGGTATTGTATGTCCTTGATAATATTAATGGAGGCATGTAATGGGAATAAATGATTAACCGTCTTCATATTTTCTTACACATAGGTGAAAGACATGAAACATGAGGTCATTAAAGTGTTTGACATGTCTATTAAAAAATGTTTCTTATTAAATTTTGGGTCGATTCTAATTATTAAGGAATCATTAGTATTGAGTAGTTAGTTTGACGGCTAATGTTCTCAAATGTAATTTTATATTGCGTTTGATTAGGTAATAATTTTTTGTAAAACTATAGTCTAGTATTTGATGTTATCAACAACTTGTGTATTCTCAGTTAATCGTGATGTAATTAAGAGTTTTCAGTCCATCCTTTTGTTCTTGTCTATGATCTTGTCAAATGTGTTGTTTCAAGTCATCGTCAAATTGTTTGTAATAATTCAAAATTAAAGTGTCAACGTCTGAATTGTAATTGAGCGTGTACTAACATGTCCATAAAAACACGCCATAAAAACACTTATCCATAAAAACACGCCATGACCATATCCATTATCTACATGGTGTGTACAACCTTCCTTTTATAGATTCCCTCTGAGGGAGAAATGCAACTTCTAGTGAATGTGTGATAATGGATATGTAGACTTAGAAGTGATTAATTAGGATTAATGACACATGGGAGTTAGAGGATATTTCATTAATCACTTGTGATTATTTAATAAGTCAAGAATAGCTTATAGAATCTATTTAAAGTAGATGTATAAGGAAATTAGTGAAATTAGAGGAGTTTGAGAGTGATGTTTAATTAACTAAAAAGTGTATTAATTAAACACAAGATTATGAAACGGTAATTAATTAATGAAGTGACATTAATTGACATTTAAGATGGGGTAAACTAGCTAATTAGAAGAATGTTGCTAATTATAGTGTGACAGTGGGAAGAAAAGCAATTAGAGCAATTTTAGTATTAAAATTGTGTGGCGTAAATTAGGTGTCTACAATTACTCTAACGTTTCTAAGGCCCTTTTGTTCACATGAGAAAAACTGAAGAATCTCATCTCAATTCAATGCAAGGTTTATAACTACCTTAATTACGCTAAAGCGTTCCGCCTATGGGAAAGTCACCTGTGGACGTTTCTACGACTGTGTTAAATTCGACGGTTTGACGACTGTCTTGACGTTTGTGCTTTTCCTCCCTATTTTAGTTTTTCTCTGTTATTTTTAATAATTAACAATTTTACCTTTTGTTTTTAATTAACAACAATTTAAGCTTTTATTTTTAATAATTTTGTTTCTAATAATTAACAATTTTAGCTTTTATATTTAATTAACAATTTTATCTTTTGTTTTTAATTGGCTTGAGCTGAAAATAGAAATCTCTACTATTTTTAATAATGTTGTTTCTAATAATTAACAATTTAAGCTTTTGTTTTTAATTAACAACAATTTTAACTTTTATTTTTAATAATTTTGTTTATGATAATTAACAATTTTAGCTTTATTTTTTAATTAGGCTGAGCTGAAAAATAGAAAACGGGAGATCAACTGTACAAAGTTGCAAACCATTGGGTTGGAATTCAACTGGTTTCCGGGCTCTGTTCCGACAAAAATTGGCTTCAAGCTCACCAAGCTCCAAGAAATTTTTGTAGCACGTAATCGACTCAATGGGAAGAACCCACATTTCACATACTGCACTTGTCCTCCCTAAGGTCCATTCTCAACACTAGTGCCCAACATCGCGTTGACTTCATTCTCAACTAATTTCTTGATGTCTTTGCCTCTACCTTTTAGTTTCTTTATAGCCACATCTTTATCTTTCAAATTACCCTGATACACTCTTCCAAATCTTCCTTTCCCAATTTCATAACACTGGTTGCAAATCTATGGGTTGACGTAGGCCTCATGAATGGTGCCACAGGAACAATCATCGGCATTGTCTACGATGCATCAATGTAACCACCAACATTACCTTTATTTGTTGTTGTCAAATTTGATAGATACAACGGCCCATGTTAGGATCCCTCCAACGCGTTACATATTCCCATACCCCCTATTTCAAGAGGGAATCGAAGAAAATTTATGATTAAAATGGCCTGGGGATTAACTATCCACAAGTGGCAGGGACTTACTTTGCATAGAGCAACCGTCGACATTGGAACCATTGAAAGGCAGGGTCTGACATTCACAGCTTTCTCCAAAGTTCCCTCGCTTACAAATCTGCATATTTCACTTGCTTTTTCATTCGAGGGATACTCACAAATGGTGTACATAACAACACTTGGAGCACCTCCACCAGCCTATCGTAAAATGCTACCCTCTGCTTTGATAGCACCTCCACCACTACTATCACTCAGCCTGTTGTAAAAGCTACCCTCTACTTTGATAGCACCTCCACCACTACTATACTCAACAATTCTTCCATCCAGAGCAGAACTATTGTTCAACGGGTATCAAATGTAATCATTTTTATTGAAACTAAAATTGCCCGCTAAAGGCTACCATTCATGATATAAATACTGCAAATGTATACATGTCTCATTATGTGCACGTAGATCTACATTTATTTTATGTTTTAAAATATGATATGCAACTTTAATTGTACGAATCTGTAACAAAATTAAATGTACACATACAAAATTTCAATGTAATGTTTCAACTAAATTCCTACACTACAACTATCAATCACACACATTATCAACTGTACAATAAATATTTTTCCAACAAAACACCAACCGAACAACCGATGCACAACTAATAAACACAAATTAAATACGTACAACATCAAATATAAAACAAATTAACTATCGAAAATGGTATCAAATGTATTCATGTACAAATTTTTAACAAGTTTGTAATGTAGAAATAACCTTCAAATTAAGTGGCCCATCTATATTTCTACACTTACAAAATCAATCACACCCCTAATCAACATCAACTAAAAAAGTAATAATTATACTTCTAAAACAAATAACATATACCATTCAGTGTTCACATCTCATGAAACACATACGATTGCTAGTTTTTAACTCCTATTAATCCTCTAATGCAACTCCAAAAATTATCATTTTGACTTTCCATAAAACAAAATTCACATTGTAGATTATTATAAAATTTTCTTCTTTCTCATCTGATTCCTCATGCTCTCAATGGTATTTTACATCACACGCACACACATGCATCCTTTCTATGAGATAGGTCAACGAATGTGCACATTTTAGTAAGAAAAAAGCTAATATGTTTGTTGCCACCTCGCATGCGTACAAATTATTTTTCCTATATAGATCAAAATGTTTTGCAATCTTTATTGTTACATTGATACATTTATGCTTTTGCATGGTTCACATTCACATTTTATCTCCCATTGGGATCCACTAGTGATGTTCAACTCCATCAATTTCTTCTCATTTTCCTCTTCAAATTTTACTACATGTCCTTGTCCGCTAGGCCTACACCTTGGTTTTGTTACTTCTCGTTATCCCTTCACATGCACCCTCATACGTCCTCATATAATCCCTTTTCGCGTCCCCATCACAAGGAGATAAAAAAGACTGTCAAATCAAAATATAGATCAATAAGAAAAGTATTGATCTCAATATTAAAGATATAAATTTTATATTTTAAGTACTCTATATTAAAATATATATATATATATATATATACTATATATATATATATATATATATATATATATATATAGTATATATATATATATATATATATATATATATATATATAATATATATATATATATATATATATATATATATACTATATATATATATAATTTGTGTATTTACAAATACTCTTAACAAATTTGAAAAAATGGCAAAAAATTATATCTTAAGTACTTCTTACAATTTTTTTTCTTAAAATATAAATTTCTTTATATTTGATTCTTAATTAAATGTGTTTTATTAAATGCATAAACTAAAATATTCTTGACTTGATATCAATCTCAAAATCTAATTCTAGATCATATAATTATTATAATTATTTCGAAGGCATTCCCCTGTAGAGGACCTCCAGACGTTTCTGCAACGATGCTAAATTTGACAGCGATTTTCCTGTTTTTTCTAGTTTTAGCATATTTGGTGTTTTAAGCTTTTCCACCTTTCATGGGATACACTTCCTCTCTCTTCTCATTCATCGTGGTCACGAATTGTCTATTGCTACTTCCATAGACCATTCCTATTTAATAGTTTTATTGGTGGATTTGAACATATAGAAACTCCGCATGAGTTATAAATATTCCAAAGGTCTAGTAAAGTAGATATGCAATCCTTATCCATATCCAAACACAAACATGTGGCAAGATTTGGAAATATCATGGCTTCTTCTCGAGTTGTTGTCAGGAATGGAAATAGTTGCAGTTTAGCATTTAAATGTATTTTTTGGTGTTCAATAGTCTAAAGTATCAAACATCAAAGCTACGCCTATCACCAACTCTTCTTCCTCTGGTGGAACCAATATTTGCTATGAAACCACGTCACTCTCCATGCAATAAATTCCACATGTTTCCTTTCATTTTTTAGGGGACGTAATATTTGATCTTCCTCCACATAACTCATTTCTCTTGATGGAAGATGATGAAGGACATGAATTGCTTTGGTTGGAATTTATGAGTGCAGGCCCTGCTAGTTCCTTGTCTATCTTTGGGAATATTCAGTAGCAAAACCACCAAATTATTTACAATTTAAAGAGGAATACACTCTCCTTTTCTCCTGCTATCTGTGATAATTAATTAATAAGGATAATTGGTCTCCTCTAGGAAACAATAATTAATTAATGAGGATTTGTCTCCTCTAGGAAATTTTTTTTCCTCCACAAACTATGTTGTTATATTTATATTCAATGTATTTGTTTTGGAATTCAATCACTTTAATATTATAATAAATGTATTGTTATTCCTTTCGTGTTCCCCTTAAACATTAGGGATGTTTCCACCCAAAAAAACATTCATTTCATTTATGATAACACTTTCAATTAGGCTTAAGTTTTTTTTGCTTCGGTTTTCTTTATAACTATTGTATATATCTCCCTCCCTGGGTAAATATAGACAAACAGAAGAGGTTGGAGGTCAACAGAACACAAGATGTCGATATGAAAAAGGAAGCGCCCAAGCACAGGTTGGAGGCATAGAGCACAAGATGTCGACATGGAAAAGGATGCGCCCAGGCGCAGATTGGAGGCACAGAGCACAAGATGTCAACATGAAAAAGGATATGCCCAGGTGCAGGTTGGAGGTGCAGAGCACAAGATGTCGACATGAAAAAGGATGCGCCCAGGCGCAGGTTGGAGACGCAGAGCATGAGATGTCGACATGAAAAAGGATGCGCCCAGGCGCAGGTTGGAGGCGCAGAGCACAAGATGTCGACATGAAAAAGGATGTGCCTAGGCACAGGTTGGAGGAGCAGAGCACAAGATTTCGACATGAAAAAGGATGCACCCAGGTGCAGGTTGGAGGCGCAGAGCACAAGATGTCGACATGAAAAAGGATGCACCCAGGCGTAGGTTAGAGGTGCAGAGCACAAGATGTCGACATGAAAAAGGGTGCGCCTAGGCACATGTTGGAGGCGTAGAGCACAAGATGTCGACATGAAATTTTCAGCACCTATGGTACACGTAAGAGTATGTTGACATGAGGATGCATGCGCCAACGTCCATATTTAGGATGCGCAACATTTTGAGCATTGACACCCTGACAGGAAGCAAACCCTGACCTAGATATTCAAATGGCCATAACTTTTCACAGCGAGCTCGGATTCACGCAAGGTTGGAATTTTTGGAAAGCTTACAAGGTCCTCTGTCCAACTAAGACTGGATATATTTAATTGGGAAAGAAAATTTTCTTCAAAAATGCAAAATATAGTTCGCCATTTTTTGGGTTTGCTAGGGTTCTCACCTACCGCCATAATGAGATGAATTAAATACAACATGGAGGTGGTTGGGGTAGATTTGGAATTCCTCTCTCTTCCCTCTCTCATTATTCCTATAAATTGTAAGACTAGATATCTTTAATTGGGAAAGAAAAATCTCTTCTAAAATGCAAAATATAGTTCGCCATATTCTTGGGTTTGCTAGGGTTCTCACCTCCCGCCATAATGAGATGAATTAAATACAACATGGAGGTGGTTGGGGTAGATTTGGAATTCTTCTCTCTTCCCTCTCTCATTATTCCTATAAATTGTAAGGAGGGGCTTCTTTCTAAAGGTTGCATATTCTTCTTTTACCCCTCCCTTCTTCTCTTTGGCAGGTGAATTTATGGAGTTCAAAACCTCCCATCTAAAACTGTAATGTAACTTTACCTCTTGGAATTTTTGTAGTGTCTTGTATCAATCTTTGGAGCAAATAATGCATGTCTGTGGATGATTCTCAACCCTCTCTGTGTTCATTTGCATCCTCCTAATATTTCACTGTAAATTTGGTTATCTGTGCATGATCTTGCATTTCATTTTAATGGTTTGTGTTTATTGGCAAGACAGGTGTTCTTCATTCCTCGGTGCATCACCTTTGTTAGTTTAGGTTTATTTTTATCCATCCTCTTACCTTGTCTCCTTGGCAAGTTAGATTAGGTTTTTTAGTAAACCCTTTGCATTTTTATGTGTTCATCTGAACAGAGGAATAGTAACCAGCCTTCATTCGGAGAGCTATCTCGATTCGCAAGGTCCCACACTTGGGAAGAGCTCCATGTTATGCAATCACATTGAGAGTCTCAACCCATCAGTTGTAGACATTCAGGGGTGCTGTGATTCTCCACCAATAGTTTTGGCACACCCAGTGGGACCAAGAGGTCATTCCATAGGATTTGAAGGAATTTTCAAGAAATCTGGACTTAGAAATTGCGAGTTTTACAATTTCCTTTTATGTTGGTCAGAAATCCTTTTATACAAACTTTTAGAAATATTACCTCCGAATTTGGTTCAACCCCACATGACATCAATGAAACTTGGGACATGTTCAAGAACAACTACAGACCATGGCATGTTTTATGCACTACCAAAGACAGAGGACTTGTTACAGATGTTAGTTCTGAATCAGGGGCCAAATACAATATTCAACATGAACCAATGCAAGAATGACATGTCTTCACACAACTTCTTCCAGGAAACAACACAGGTCTTGAAAATCTTAATATGTTGGGGAATGTAGACTTTCACGTACATAATAATTGGAGCATACATGATGTTTCACAAGATTTACAAATAATTGGCTCATCATTCATCAAGAGATAAAATGAAGTCACAATTAACAATATCATGCATGCCACACCACAATATCCAACAGTTCTTTTGTCTTCAGAACAATAACTAGCTCTTGATACCATACTACACCATTCAGCAAAAAAAACCCATCTACCTCCACTAAGATTGATAATTCAAGGAACAACACACACATGAAAATCATTTATGATAAATAAAATCTGGAATACATTCACAACACCAAGCATATTTCCCTCACATCTATCCATCTAAGCAGGTGTAGCTCATCCAACTCCATGGCCATGTTTCTATATGAAGGGAAGCCAACATATGGCCTCCAACTGATGTCAACCCCTGACAACCCCTCTAGTACGTGCCTGTAATATGCTACATCATGTACAACCCTAACAGCCATGCGCTCTCCCCTAACAGGTACTTAACATCTGTAGCCAACTAAGACCAAGCCCACATGGAATGCATCATGTCGAGGCAAACCAACTAGATGTACACATACAATGTGCTCATATACCCAATATTGAAGAAGAAATGTACAACATAAATTAAACCTCTGTAGCCTCCCATAGGCCCACAACTCTCTGTATAAGTACACCAAAAATGTTGTTGCCCAAGAAAAATAGGTCCTATCCTCCACTATGTCATGAAGAACCCCCATCAGTGCTCATCGGAGTCTCCCATCTTCCTCATCAAGTAATGCAAAGAAACGCACTGCCTCCATGATCAAGACAACTAGCCTCATCTCCTGAGGATGGGTCGTGTACATATCCCCATATCTCAAGCTCATACTATGATATCTCAAATCTGTTATCGCCTCTCCAAACACTGCCACTATCAACTCATCTGATTCCTCTGATGAAATAGAATAAACCTTCTCTCCCACTATATGTAGCTGCAGGATCCTGTATATATCCTTTAGGGTGACAGTGATCTCACCCATTAGTAGGAGGAATGCATTTGTCGTTGAATCCCATCTATCAATGAGTGTGACCATCAAGCTCAGATCTCAAACTATATGCCTCTAGCATTAGATTCCAATCTGGCTGACGTCTGTCACATGCCTTAAATCCTCTGCGATCACACTTGATCGTATTGCTAATAATAGAGGCGATACTCTGTTCCTCATCCGCATCTGGTCCTTAGCCTACATCTAACAAACCACAACATTGTTCAGTCATGACCATACCAAAAATAGCTTTTACCCAACACACCTATTACATAACAACTATTTCCCACCACACCCAACCCAAATCACAACCCTGCCGATTACCCCTTTTTCCTAGTGTACTATTAAACCTATTCACGCTTATTCTACTTGTCACCCCCCACCATCGCCCAAACATCCCTTTTCCCATCTTCTTCCTACATATACCTTCCCTTAGCCCTCCCTTGACTACTTTCCTTCCCCCTACCCTTCCCTTCCCCTCATTTCTCCTCATCCCTAACCGGCGTCGGTCACCTTAAACCATCATCAATTTTCCTCAACTGACACCGGTACCAGTTCACTGGTGTCGGTCATCTCAGATTTGACTGATGATGGCCAAGGCCAACCAATGTCAGCCAACCACTGACCAATGCCGGTATTTTTTATACCCTACAAAACCAAAACCCCCCCCACCTATCAAAATTTTCTCACAAACAACCTAGAACACCTAATCTACCCTACCCAAACCTACCCAATCTTCATTCCCACCCCTATTTACACTATCTAGGACCCCCTCTCCCTTATTTCGTTCCTTTTTTCCTAAAAACACAAATTCATTTTCCACCCAAACCCCACTTTTTACGTCTAGTCGTTGCGTCGATGGCCCACCCAAACCCTCTCCCACCTCCGTCATCACCAAATCCACTCCACACCTCACAACCAATCAAATGGCTCTAATCAATCTTGTGGACCCACCTACCGAATGCCAATCACCAACTACGAGGCTCACCAACTCAGCTCTCTATCTCGTCATGTCGTTTTCTAACTTTTACCTCACCACTCTATCATTTTCCCACAAAGCAAAAAGTTAAAATGAATCCGTAAAATACGGATTTTTATTTTTATTAACCCTACCCAACTTGACCAATGTTGGTCATACTAAACCGACATTGGTTTCTTTCTAACTGACATCGGTTACCTACTACTCCCATTTTTACCCCATTTTTCCCATTTTTCACTTAACTCCTCATTGACCGATACCCTTTGACCTCACCCACACTTATTGCAACCTACCTACAAGCCCAAACTACCCCTACATTTACTTAGTTGTGTCTCAGGATTTTTTATTTTACCTATACCTTGGCCTTACCCGTGCCATGATTTATTTATCTGCGCCTGACCTACTTGGTGTGACCATTGACCTTATGTACTCACTATACTTTGCGATGTTGTTACCTATGTTGTTTTCACTTAACAACTATACCTTTCCTATTTTCGTGTCATTTATCCTGACCAAAACTTTGGTGTATCGGAACATACCTAAATGTTCTTGCACCTAACCTACGTTGTGTTTCCAGACCATATCATATACCTTGGATACCTGAATCACTTCACCCTTATTTGGATAAACCTATCGACCTTAGAAAATGTAGATTTTTCAAGCTCTTCAACCTGGTACCGTGTTGCACTCTATATGTGTGGGTTACTTTGATTTCCATTACCCATTACCTGATTTGACCCCGAATTATTACCTATTACCTGAGTTGATCATCACCCTTTCGCATAGTACTCATACCCTTCCCCACCTACCTTCACTTCCACCAACTACACATTTATCAAACCACTCACTGATTCCATATAAAACCTCATCAATTCCTGGTTTAAGGGGGATCACCTTCACCCATACCTGGGACAACCCTGCTCTCACCCACACATGGGGCAATCATTTCCTTTTTTGTCAGTCTCGCTTACCAATACAAGCTACATGACAAAAAGGGGAAAAATGTAGACACCAAATTTGGGTCACACTCCCCGTTTACCCCAAATGTATATTAATTTAATTACCTACGATTAAATTAATACCCATTCTCACAATATTAATTGACAAATACCTTAATTAAATTAATTTCCACCTCACCTAGACACCTCACTCCACCACATCACCTATAACACCTCATCATAGACCTATCCTTAGCATGTTTCCTTTTAACTAGGACTCAATCTTTACTTACCATAACTAACTAAGACTTAGTCTGACCCTAACACTAAATGCTTATTCTTCCTCTAACCGCATACACACTTACACAGAAAATACCATTGTTAATTTGCAACAATGGACAGAACTGGCCAAAAGATAGCCAAGATCTGATATTTTGGCAACCTAGGATATCCCACCTTAATCGACACTAGTCAACTTGAAAACAACGCCGGTCACCCTAAACCATCCTCGGCTAACATATATTCACTTTGGTAACCTTGTTCCAGAGGTTGGAATAATTATTCGAGTTTTGTAGAAGAGAGATTTGCATGCAAACACGCACCAGAGCCCTCTTGCACATCCAGACATCTTGAAGCAACACTAAGATTGATATGAAGGTTAAGCATTCACAGTAACATTCTTGGAAGCACTGCCGTGGCATTGACCTCCAGTTTCATAGATCAATCATGACCCTCATCCAACCACTAGTCTTCAAGTACAAGTAAGTACATTTGGATCTACATCTTTCCATACGTATTTAGATCAGTTTCTTTATCTCTGTTTGGGATTCCCAGTCTCCTTTGCATCTCATCACCTCCCACCTTCCTATCAATCCCTCCACCTAACCACCTACAATCTCCCAACTCTCTATACCTAACCCCAGACATATTTGAGAATTCCCATCATCTTTGGCAACCTAATCCTAATTCTCCCATTCTCTGTGCAATCATAAAGAATCACCAAAAGCAAACTTTATTAAGTTTCTATCATCCTGACCCTACTGAAGTCGATTAACCCAAACTGTTATCGGTTTCCTCTCAACAAGGATCGATCATACCAGACTAACATCGGTCTTTGTATCTGGTAATTTTACCTATAACAACAACCTAATACCATTCACCCAAATAAACTAAACCACCCAAAACATGATCCTGACCTGTCCTAGTCACCTTGGCTACTTGCCAAACCTCCAGATCTGATCATAACCTGACCCGTTAGATTAAATTTCCTTATTGTATTTGAATGAGGTACCTATATCATATTAACTGCATTAGGATGTTGTTTATTTCTGTTATTTCTTGCATTAAATTATATTAAACATTGGATTGAAAACCATCTTGGAAGTATCAAAATTCCTGGATCTATCATGCGCTAGGTAGTCCACTGACATGTATTGTTTAATATTCCTTTTGTGCTTTTGTTTTGCATTCACAAGTAGTTCCTCCTAGAAAAAGGAAGTTCTCGTAATCAACACTGGATTGGGAAATCAGAATGCGCACACTCTAACTTCCACCTTCATTCACAGGTATTCCTCCTCACTCTTACCATATTTGTTTTTCTCATACGTACGCAACTTATTGGTGAAACACCCATAAATTGTCTTGTGGTAGAAGTCACTGGAAAGTAGTAGTCATCGGAATCTACCTAGTTATGAAGTGTATTGGTTTTCTTAAATTTGAGGGTTGACATAACATTTGGTACTTGAAATAGTGATGATTGAGCTCCCATTGAAACTGGATACACGAGAAACTTTAAAGCCAAGGACCGAAAGAGGCGGTATAGAAAGCATGTCTTCAAGTTCTTTTCTTATCTCATCTAAGTGGTGTCCCCACAATGTGACACTTGTACTGAATCCTGACATGTCCTTTAATTTTAGAGTTCTTCTCTTTGTCTCTAACTTTTCATGCCTACAAATCATTGAGCATGGTGACATCGCAAGTACAATACCAATCAAATCAAATTTAGAACAGTCAGCACTTGTAGGTATGTCCTTAATTTTTTTGAAGTGAAAGTGATGGGAAGGTATTGCATCCTCATTTTTATGAGTGGAGTTATGGTTGAGGACGCTTGTAGGAAACTTTCCAAAGCATTATTCAAATGGCTGTAACATAGATTTGCATCAGGAATCTTGGCAATCCTCGCATTAGAGATTGTTTATTGCTTCCCATTTTCAATATGCTCATAAAATTCTTTGGTGGCCTCATTGAAACAGGTGATGTGAATTTCCCCTCTTTCCTGATCTAAAAAATAAAACCTAAAGACAGAACCATCTCCCCTTACATTTTGATATTCGCGAAGGGTTGTTTTTTCTAAGGCACGATCCTCTATGGACCATATGTGCATAGATGTATTCAAAGCACTTATTTTAGTTGGTATTCTCAAAAAAAATTTGTCAACCTGGTTGCACTTGCATCTGTTCACGGAAAATGACTGTGTTCGAGAGAATTTGTTGGTAGTCAAATTGGAGCACCGATTACCAAATGTGTTTCAACAAAAACATCCATTTCAATGATAAGAATAGTCTTGCAATGGTAAATAAAATTGGGATAGAATTAGAACTGAGCAATGGATGGAAAAGACAAATAGAATGAAATTATAATTAATATAGGGAGTTTATGTACATTCGTAATTGAGCAGGACATGAAACTTACAGTTCACTTTTGATCATTCTAACGAGGGATTTATGTAAGCACACAATGGATCCTTCTTGTATTGATTGGTCAGTTACGTGACTTGCAAATTTGGAGGGTAGAAGTGTTGTCTAAAAATGTATCCCATCTTAAAGGTCAACACGATGTTGGGCACCCATGTTGAGAATGGACCTTAAGGAGGACAAGTGCAATATCTAAAATGTGGGGTCAACATTGAGTATGTTTCCTTATTATTTTATATTTTATAAAAAGTGCAAACGTGAAGTCTAACCCTTTAATAATTCAATATGCAAAAAAGTGATATAATGTACAAAGCTTTGGTTGAAAACAATTAAAATTTTCATGGTTGTTTTTCAACATTTTAAAACTATATGTATTTGTGTGCAGATGTTATGAAGAACACATTAAAAATGTGTTGTTTGTTTACATAAAGAAGCGAGAAACTGTATAAAGGAATAATTGAACATGTATGTTGAAAAGTTAGATTTTGTGATCCATATGTTCCACCACAGTATATACATGCATTTATTTGAAACAAATTACAGATTATTATGTTAAGAAAATAGAATGGAAAACAATAACAAAAATATGTACACTTGAAGTAAGAAAACTATAGGTATTAATATGGAGATACAATGATAAAGAAATTTGAAATGCATAGTTATTGGATTACAAAAACTTAACATGTGTTTAAAATTTTTGATTCTCTATCCAATATATATTGCCACAATGTATACATGGAATTATTTGGTACGAGTTAAATTTTATTTCAAAAAAACTTATAAACAAACACTTATATACTAACCACTACAAGCTATTTCTTTAAATCAAATTTCTTGCTTTTTTCTTATGTAATTTTCTTAGCATGTTTCTTATATTTTTGTCCATTTACAGATTCCTCGATTGGTATTATCTTTCTCATCAATGTGTGGCGTGGTTCATATTTCAATGCATCTTCATTAGAATCATAAAACAAATAGAATCCTCGTCAATGATCTCTAATTATTCAAATTTTGGAGAGAAAAATTGGGGATGCTGGCATCAAGTGGAGGTGATCTCTAAACATTTCAGCTATCAATGTTTTAGGTGGTTTTGGTTTCCTGTAATGAAAAACTTTAACAACACATTGAATACGCTTAAACTCTTCCTCCCTCTACAAGCGAGGCATAGTTAATTTCAATCCTATTGTGGGGAGGGGAGTTGTGTTTCTAGTCTGCATCATATTAAATTGGAGAGGGAAAAGAAATATGTTAGTCCACCAAGATGTTCTTAGGTATAACGGGAAACTTTAAAACCCTCGTCTTTGATCATTCTAATGTTCAACTTAGGATGCTTTGAAATTGCCTCATTGGGGAACGAGCCCCTTAGCAAAACGAATCCTATCATTAACGAATGAACGTGCTCCCACGTGTCACTTCGGAAAAAGTATTGGAGCCAACTACAACTATAAATGGAACAATCCAAAGCAAATAACATGAAATCACTCTACAATAATATCTTAGTCCATAACATGTAATAAATAGAACAAATGAATAAATACTTCAATCAATATTTAAACCCACCTGAAGTTCATTTAGAGACAACACTCTCTTCTTTACTGTAGGAGAAAGATAATCACAAATATCCTACAAAAAAGTGAAAGAAGAAGTTAATAAAACTAAATGTATGTGGTAATCAGTTGACCTTAAGAAACTCAAGGAAATAGAGGTGTGGACCAAATTTAATACTGAGATGAACTTAAATATAATTTTAAAGGAAGATGTTGTGAATATTCTCTCTGTCAAGTTAAGCTAATTATAAGTTGTGACAACATATACAAGCAAAAATCCAACAGATGTGCCTCTATAAAATTATGTTAGCAAAGTAAATTAAAAGTTGAACCAAACAACATACATAAATAAGTAATCATATTAACAAAACAGCCTACCTGATAACCTTACTAATGAAATGACTACTGCAAAATATGTTAAATGGCTATAAATTGGGCACAAAACAAATTTGGAAGTACTATCGCATGATTGAGAGTAGTGGTAAAAATAATAGCCTCATTTATTAACTATTTTACATCTCATTAATGCTCCCTAAGTTAAAATGATTAATGAAATATTTGTGCAAGCCCAATCTTTTCAAGTTTTAATTGGTATTTTTTAATGAAGTACTACTCTACAACAAAACACAAATATTATTTGAAGAATTTTGATTAGTTATTATATATTCTTAATGGAAGTCAAGTTTTATGCCAAATCATCCAAATATGTTTTTTGAGTACAAGAATGAGAATATTTAGGTTATACTATGTGACATGAAGGCATCAACTTGAATATGAACAACATCAAGGTCATGGTAAATTGGCCAAAATAAAAGTTTTATGTAATTTATAGAGGATTTGGATTTCTTCATTATAAGAGTACCATTTTGTTATGGTGGTTGTTCTTTAGGAAAAATCTATAGTTAAACCCTTTGTTTCTTTATACCTAAGTGGATAAGGATTGTTTTAATAGGTTGGAGATTACTTTAACATATTAATTCCATGCACCTTTCCTTATATAGAGGTGTATATTTTTGGGCATAGTACACCTAGATAATAATGTGTTGGTCTTAAAAAATATATATTGGTTGTGTACAAAGGGTAACACTAAGGATTCCAGTGTTTATATTTATGTATAGATAATACCTAAATGTAAGTACTTTAAACATGATGAAAAATGTAACACGAAGTTAAGACCTTAAAAATATTGCCTGCAAAATCAATCAAAATTTTACATTAATAAATTAATAAATTCAAAAAAAAATCGTAAAATCAACCCCCTATGTGAGCATCCCAAGTCTCCTCCCTTGTTGAGAGATAAGCACTGAAATGTTTATACTATATTTTCACTAGGAAAACTAACTACACATATTATATCCAATAAAAATACACTCCACTTGTCAACTCTCTTATTCGATGGAATGAATTTTCCATTGCCCAAAGATTATGTATCAACATTATATTCAGATTAACATATTTAAACAATTGTAAAGTAATTTGTTGCCTTTTGAATTCAAAATCATTGAAAATCGTAGAGAAAATTTAAGATTCCTTATCAATAGTTTAGATAGATTGTGTACAATGAAAATACAAAGTTCTTATACTTAAAAACCCACTAAAGTGTTTCTGAATAACCAATCTAAGAAGTATAATTCAAACCGTCATTATTATACTAAGAATTGTAGTTCCATTGATGAAAGCAACACTTACCAACATATACAACATTCTTCTAGGTAGATAGTAGCATATTGAGAAAGCCAAATTATTAGAGATTTTGGTACAGAAACCTACACAATTATAAACATGGAGGTGAGAAAAAATGAAAAAATTGTTCTTGTTACGGCTATCGATTGAGGCGATAAAAAGGGACGATTCAATTTTTAAAAGTAAAGCATTTACATCAAATCAAAAACATTTTTCTCTACAATAATACACAAAACCACATATTCACGAAACCTAATATTTATAAACACATTACAAAATTGGCAACACTTGCAGGGGATATTGTCTAAAAAAATAAAGGATTTCAGACAATAATACACAAATTTTATACTTAATGATGATGTGTTCCTATATTGTACTTACTTTTGGAGTCCACTTTGTAATTTAATAGTTGCAACTGCCCCCGCCGACCTTCGCAAGTAACTGCCGTAGGTTTATGGTAATGATGTTGAGAATCTGGACTTGCTGGTTGGATTAATAGCAGAGAAAAAAATCAAAGGAAATATGGATCTATGACTCCTGTGTACCTGCAATAGCTAATTAATTCTTACTTGGATATATATGGGCTTGGCCAGTTCACTGATTTTCTATTTGTAGCTCTAACAACTCAACCGTAAGACTATCTGTTTTTATTATTAAAAATAAGAGAGAAAATTTAAAATTGTTAGTTAAAAACAAAAGCCAAAATTGTTAATTATTAAAAACAAAATTATTAATTAACTCTAACAGCTCAACCGTAAAACTATCTGTTTTTATTATTAAAAATAAGAGAGAAAATATAAAGTTGTTAATTAATAAAAAAAAGCTAAAATTATTAATTATTAAAAAATTTATTAAAAATAATAGAGAAAAGCTAAAATAGGCAGAAAAAGCACAAACGTCCATACGACCATCAAACCATCAAATTTAACACAGTCGAAGAAACGTCTACAAAGGCCTTTCCCATAGAGGGAACGCCTTCAACTTAATTAAGTAAATATAATAAATATTACATAAGATAAATTAATTAGGGAAAATCTAAAATATTATATTTATAAGGGCCCTCACTTTTAAATAATTACATAAGAATAGGAGTAAAATTATTTAAATAGGTTATAAATTATTTAAGTAAAAATTAGTTAGTAAATAAGTTTAAATAGGTAATATATTATTTAAATTTTTTTAATAGTTAATAAATTATTTAAGTAATTTATTTGAATTATTTAAATTTAAATAGGTAATATATTATTTAAATAGGTAATAAATTATTTAAATAAGTTTAAATATGTAAATAAATTATTTAAATATATATAAGTAAAATATGCATCTTCATATATATAGATATATATATATAGTGGAGGAGTCTGATGTCGTGCATGTGAAATTTGAAATTTGTGCCCGTGATATTTATTAAAAAAATACTTTACTAATTTAATTTGTTAAATTCTCAGGGGTGAGGAAGTAAATTATTTAATTAAATAAATTATATATATATATATATATAATTGTGTGTGTGTGTGTGTGGAGGAGTCTGATGTCATGCATGTGAAATTTGAAAATTGTGCCTGTAAATAAATTATTTAAAGGTAAAAAACATTTTAATAATTTAATTTGTTAAATTCTCAAGTGTGGGGAAGTAAATTATTTAATTAAATACGAACTAGGTAAATAAGTATATATAAGTAAAAGAATTATTTAAATAGCTTAGAAATTATTTAAGTAAAAATTGTTTAGTAAATAAGTTTAAATAGGTAATATATTATTTAAATTATTTAAACAAGTTTAAATTATTTAAATATGTTTAACTAAGTAAATATATTATTTAAATAAGTAAATAAGATATTTAAATAGGTAAATAAGTTTAAATAAATTATTTAATTAATATAAATTATATTAGGTAAATAAGTATATATATTTAAATAGGTAAATAAGTTCAAAAAAATTATATTATATATACTCAAATCTAATTCAGGAGATGAATATATTAAAGGTATTCTATATAATATTATATACATCGAATATGATTCACAGAGGTGAATATATAGATAAAAAAGTAGATATAAGTAAATTATATTAAATAAATATTACATAAGAATAGGGGTCTGGCTTATGTGTGTGTGTGGGGGGGCCCTCACTTTTTAAAAATTATATAATATAATATAATAGTAAGTAAATAAAATTAATACTAATAATTAGTAATTAAAATAATAAACTATAATATAAATTATAATGTATATTATAGATTATCATTTATATTATGTATGGTTTATAATTTAATAAAAATAAATTAAATAAAATTAATATTGCTGAGGGGGGAGGAGGATGACCATGACCAGGAAGATGACAATCATAATGATGATGATAATGGTCAAGATGATTAAATCGATCATGACAATGATGAAAATGACTAAGATTATGATTAAATGAGAACCACGTCGAAGACGATGACGATCATTATGATGATGAGGAGGAGAACAATGGAAATGATTATGACGACGATGACGACAATGATGGTGGTGGTAGCAATAGTGGTGATAATCATGACGAGGGTGATGATGATGACAATTATTTTATCGATCGTGAAAATGATGAAAATGAAAACAACAATAAAGACGATGACGATTGCGATGATAACGACACCGAAAATGATGGTGGTGGTAGTGATAGTGGTAATACATATGAGTTAAATAGAAAAAGAAATGGGTTAAAATAATTACATAAGAAAACTATATACGGGAAAATCTAAAATATTATATTTATAGGGGTCCTCACTTTTAAATAATTATATAAGAATAAGGGTCTGGATTTTAAATAATTACATAAGAAACTTATATAGGAGAAAACCTAAAATAGTATATTTATAGGGCCCTCACTTTTTAAAAATTACTAATAGTATAATATAATATAATATAATATAATAATATTAAGTAAATAAAATTAATGCTATATATTTATATAAAATAATGAATTAGAATATAAATAAAAATGTATATTATATATTATCGCTTATATTATATATGGTTTATAATTTAATAATAGTAAATTAAATAAAATTAATATTACATAATTGATATTAAGGATGTGATGATGGCGGAGGAGAATGACCATCACCAGGAAGATGGCAATCATAATGATGATGATAATGGTCAAGATGATTAAATCAAACATTACAATGATGAAAATGACTAAGAGTACAATGAAATGACAACCACATCGAAGATGATGAAAAACATTATGACAAGGATGAGGAGAACAATGAAAATGACCATGATTAAGATGAAGATAACCATAATGATAAGGATGACGTTTATGATGCCTATTACTATTACTCTTATAATAATAATAATATAGTGTTAGTAATAAGATTTTTTTATTTTTATAAATCATAATAATAATATAAATTTTAATAGTAAGATTAATATTGATGATAATGATGACGACGATGATGACGACAATGATAGTGGTGGTAGCGATAGTGGTGATAATAATGACAAGGATGATGATGATGAAAATAAAGATGATAATGATGATGCCAATAATTATATTGACCGTGAAAATCATGACAATAACTATGATGACGATGAAAATGAAAACAACACCAAAGACAATGACGATTGTGAGGATGACAACGACAATGATGGTGGTTGTAGCGATAGTGGTGATAATACTGATGAGGATGATAATGATGATGAGAATTATTATATCGATCATGAAAATGATTATGATGGCTCGATGAAAATTAAAAATAACACTAAAGATGATGACGATTATGATGGTGATGACAATTAAGATGATGATAGTGATGATATTACTAATATTATGAATAAAATTATAATAATAATATTTTGTTAATAATAATGACAATGATTATAATGATGATGAAAATGATGATAATAATGATGACGACAATGATAGTTGTGTTAGTAATAGTGGTGATAATAATGACGAGGATTATGATGATGGTAATGAACATGAAAATGATGGTGACAATGATTATATCGATCTTGAAAATGATTATGATGATGAAAACTAAGATGACAATGATAATAAGTCGATTACGCCGATGACAATGATGGCACTGGTACCGATAGTGGTGATAATAATTATAAGGATGATGATGATGAAAACTAAGATGATAATGATAATATCAATCATGAAAATGATGACAATGATGATGGTTCTAATGAAAACAAGAACAACAGTGAAGATGATGACAATTGTGACAATCATAACAACGATGATGATGATTGTGTTCATGACGGTGAGTAGGGATTATCATGATGATGAAAAATAAAATGATGATGACATTGACAATGGTGATGATGAAAAAGACAACACCAAAGACATGTTAGTGTAGGTTATTATTTATCCTTTTATTTATTTATCAGGATAATTCTTACACTTGTGTTATCCCTACACTTATTGGGTTAGCTGTCAGGAATATTATATTTTTTACATTGATGAATGTTTTAATGTAATATATATTATCATGGAGATAATATATATGGGTGAATACATAAAATGTAATATTATTAAATATGAGAAAATGTATATTAGTTGTGAGTTTGTTGTATAAACAACTCACATTGGTATTTTAGGATTAGTTGAGTGTGTTGAGATAACTAAGGGATTGAGAAAGATTAGTGGAAGGTTGAGAGATATGTGGGATAAAGGATGACTCCTATTTTATAGGAGATCATATGTTCATTTATACCTCTCAATGTAAATGAAGACATATCCTGGATGAATTGAAAATTATTCTAATATTATTTTATTTGATTTTTTTATTGTGCAAGATTATTTCCAATAATATGTACCAGCTTCAAGATTATTTATCCTTTTTATTTATTTATTAGGGCAATCCTTACACTTGTGTTATCCCTAAACTTGTTGGGTTATCTTGCTTAGGTGTACTAGTTGTGTGGAGTTAGCTTACTAGTTGTGTTGAGTTAGCTTCTCAGTTATGTGGAGTTAACTTACTAGTCTTATGGAGTTCACGTAACTACCAGTATCCGTTAGTAGTATTTCTTCACCATTGGTTTAGGTAGTAGTTACACTTCCCTCCTCCTATATGTACATCTTTCTTATTGAGTAATTCAAGTCATTGTATTATAATGTATTGAGCATTATGGATTATGATGGATTTCCATACATGGTATTTTAGCTCTTTTGTTTTGCAAACCTAATGTGGTGTGCTATTATCATCTGAGGTCATGGCTTGGAACAATATTCTTATCATTCCTTTCATGGTATTAGAGCGATAGATGATGTAGACATCTATCTGTAAGTTATTCTTTGCAAGCAAGGGTTTATTATTTTTATGTATTTAGAATTTGTTAGAATATTTTTGTAGTATTCATTTTTATGCAAAAAAGAGTGCGCCATTGGATTTTGAAAGTGCTAAAACCTTATAATCGACTGTAAACTTAACCATGTTTTGAGACAGTCAAATCTAGACATTTTAAAGGGTTTTTTTGGCACATTTCTCAAAAAAATCTATACAATTATGTATAAACATATTTGTTGACTCAAAAATTGTATAAGATTTCTGGAATTTTTGAGAAACTTTCTATGTTTCTCTTTGTTTTTTTATAGAGGTGCCAGAAAAAGAGATATTTGCAGTCAAAGTTTGTATTGACAATTGTACTTTTTGGGTGAATTCTTTTATCCATTGGATATACGCATGTACCTTCCATATGCACTCTTTTACCCATTGGACATTTGGGTGTCATGTATACCTTTTAAAAAAGCATCAGCATTAAAATATTATTTTAATAGCAAAACCTTCTAGAGCTTATAACTTTTGATCCGTAGCTCGGATTAAGGTTATTTGTTTGTTTGAAATTGTGTATTTTTTTTAGATATATGAATTAGTGACATTTTTATACACATATTTCAAATGTAAAAGGTATTTTTACTCATTTAATATTTACATGTACTCAATTATAAAGTGTCAAATTTGGGAGGGTGTCGTGATCACTTGTGGACGTAATTTCGTTTGAGCCCAACGTCCTAAAATTTTTGGTGTTGCATTCTTGTATCTATGGGTGTATACATTTATATATCTCTTGTTTGTTGAGATATTTTAGATCTATATTTCAGACACTTTTTTTTTGTCATGTTGACAATCTCTCTTATGGGGGAGCTATTCTGGTGAAGCCCAGTGTTAGTTTGTCAGTGTTCGAGTAGTTGATTTTGGAAACTCATACAAATTTGTGGTATCACTCTACTCATTCAGCAGTATGGGATGGTGTGGTGTTGATACTGATTCTTTGGGTTTTGTGTCCTTGCCTTATTACCTTGGTTTTTCTTGGATCCTGGCACTCATATTTATTTAGATCTTGTGTTCTTGCCTTATTGCCTTAGTTATTGTTCTTGGATCGTGACACACCTATTTGTAGCAGTTGATCTTGCCTCTTCGGATTTGTGATGACAATGATTATATCGATCGTAAAAAATGATGACAATGACTATTTATAACGATGAAAACAAAAACAACTTGCCTTGAAGACTTGATTGTTCTTGATCAAGGCACACCTGATGATGGTGGAAATGATAGTGGTGATAATAATGATGGGTGATGATGATGATTTTCAACATCACTCCATTGAAAATGGTGATTGAAAATGATGATATTCTGATCGTGAAGCCCAGTGATGACAATTGATTATGAGTGGCGATGAAAATGAAAAAAAAATTCTAAAGACGATGACGATTGTGACAATGACAATGATTAAGCATGACGATAACGACGATATTAGCCGATCATATTAGGATAAAATTATAAAAATAATGTTTTATTAATAATAATAATGATGATTATGATGATGGGTGAAAATGATGATAATAATGACGATGATGCCGACAACAATGTATGGTGGTGGTAGTGATCAGTGGAAATAATAATGATAAGGACCCACCTACTAAGGAAAACCTAAGCTATGATAATGATAGTGACAATGATTAGTATAGGATCGTATTATCTATCATTTTATTTATGATGAAAAGGATAATTCTTGACACTTGTGTTAGCCCTACACCAAAGACGGGTTAGCTTGATGAGGTGTACTAGTTGTATGGTGGTGGTAGCTTACTAGTTGTGTTGATAATAATGATGAGGATGATGGATGATGACGACTAAGATGAAAATGATTGTAGTCAATCATGAACTACCATGATGAGTGATGTCGATGAAAACAAAAATAACACTGATTAAGACAATGATGATTGTGACAATCACAACAACGATGATGATGATTGTTCTTAATGACGGTGAGTCAGGTCATTCTATCTTAATGTATTGAAAATTATGACAACGATGGATGACCATATATGAAATTTTAGCTCTTCTATTTTGATAAAGATAATGATGGTATGCTATGATGATCTGAGATCGCGGCTTAGAACAATCTTATTATCATTCCTTTCAAGATGACGATGATTGTGATGATGACAACATTTAGGTGATGATAACAACGATATTAATAATATTGTCAATAAAATTGTTATGATGATGATGAAAATAATGACAATGATTATGATGATGATGAAAATGACAACACCGAGACAATGATCAGTGATGGTGACAATGATGGCGATTAAGATGATATTGACCATGATATTATCGTCATGATTATCATCATCAATATAATCATCATTAGATCATAGATCATGATTATCATCTTCACATTCATGCTCATTTTCATCTGCCATCATCATTGTTATTGGCACCATCATTATTGTGCATATTTAGGGTTTAAGGTTTACATATTGTGGAATAGTTGTCATCTTTTTCATTTTCATCACTATCATACCACGTCGTTGTCATCATTATCCTCATAATCATTATCACCACCATTAACATCTTCGTCATTACATCATCATCATCGTGAGTATTAATATTATTCTAGTATTATTGGTATTAATATGTGAATTTGTAAATAAATTAAATATTGTAATCATCATCATATCGTGATCTTGATTATCACAATCATGGTCATTGTCATTTGTCATTATTATTTATTGTGACCATCTTTATCATACATGTTTAGGTATTCATTTCCCCATCATCATAGTCATCAATATAAAAATTTGTTAGATCATGATCATGATTGTCATCTTCACATTCATGGTCATTTTCATCTTCCATCATCGTCATCATCATCACCATTGTTATAGTGCATATTTAGGATTTAAGGTTTACAAATTGTGACATATTTGTCATCTTTTTCATCGTCACCACTATCATTATCGTCGTTGTCATCATTATCCTCATCATCAATTATCACCGCCATTAACACCACCACCATCAACATCTTTGTACACCATCATCATCGTATTAGAATTAGTATTCTTTTATTATTATGTTAATTTGTAAATAAATTAAATATTACAATCATCATGCAAAACAAAGGATCATGATTTTCATAATGATTGTCATTTTCATATGGTCCACCTCATCCTTAGAAATGTCCATCTCAACATCCTATCATAACATGCTTTGAGCCTTATAAGGTCACATCCACAATTATATATACTGTGCAAAGTTCTCTATAAATGCAGTTATAAAATATTTTGAATCTTAAGGCAATTAGGCTTTACTTTATATAGAAATACAATACACCAATTATTGACAATGAATCTTAGAATAAATACCTAAATTAATTAAATAGGAACAATAATGAAGGCTAAGACAAATGAACCCACTATAGACTCATTTTACCTAAATAATGAGTCTTTCTTGGCCTCCAAAAATCTATTTGGGATTCACTATGTAAAATTATGTCCTATCACATTCTATTCATGTGATATTAAATAATATCCCTGTTTCCAAATTATAAACCTCAATATGTCTATTGATAATAACACCCCTTCCCAATACAAAATTTAAATTACAAATGTTATCTCTTATTCATACACATGTATCTAAATTCCCCCTTATTTTATTTTCTCTCTAATATTGGTATATACCCTTTTTTGCATAATCCACATCTTTAGTGATTGGATTCAATGTCTTAACTATATTCAAAAAAAAATATGTAATATCTAGTTCAAGACTTTGATAAAATTACATATTACATTTGAAATAGTATATAAACCCTCAGTATAAGTGTAACTCGTGAAGTCTTTCTTCCTTTCTTTTCATATTTTACATCTGTCACACCAATCATAAATCTTCATACGTGATATGTGAAGAATTTGCCATGTGGTTGTATTAGTTGCTACGTAAGCACCTATATCATATCTATCATGAAATCCATCCTCGCATATATTACATATATTTGATATGAATGATAAGTATGCTAATACTCTAGCCATGATACTATGATGGATATCCCATATATTGAGAGTTGATTTCAGTGCAAACATTATGTTTGGAAATAAATGGTTTTTCTCTACAAAAACACACAATAAAAATACATCTTTATTTAGGTATTAATTTCTCATATTCCCCACAACTATTCACTCCTCAAAGAACAATTCACATTGATTTATACCCCTTATCTATTTCCGGTCAATCAAATCTTTATACTTTAACCCCTTATACCCCTTAGTCATATGGGGTAATATCATTGGGTCTATTTAGACTAATATTTAAAACCCACTATATGAAATCATGAGATATGTAATGCTTTGGATTTGTGAATACCTCATACAACAAGGTACACTTAGATGTTTTGCAGCTCCAAAAAACTTTGTACTTTGTGTCCACCATCTTTCAAATATGTATTGTGTGACTTTCATGGAATATGAGATTCTGTCATAGTCATTGTCCAGTGACTTTAAAATATGACGGCCGTTTAGACATTATGTGGCTTGTAGATAGTACTTAAGAGCTTCGTAAAATAGGCTTGCAATTTTATTTTTTGTTCCGTCACTTTAGGACTTGAGTGGATACTTTAGAATATGACCGTCACCTCTCATGTATGCTTATAGATAACTTCATAGTTAATATGTAATAACTATGCATTTAAAAACCCCATATGAATTGCACGACATGTGTAGTATTATTGGACATTGCACAGTAAGAGTCATACACAACACTGAAATTTCACAATTAGATTTTTTAGGACACTAACAACACATAATGTAACACTAGTACTCATGCATCTAGCTAAAAACATACTTTCTTCAGGCATATGTAGCCGTCAGAATTTAACACATGATCATGTCCCCCTATCAAAATGAAAACAATGGAGCTGTTAAAGTGACAACATGACTCACGAGTTGGTTCAAACTACTATTCATTTGATAAAGGATTTCCTCATCTTTTCAAACATTCTCTCGAATCATGTGACTTTGACATAATTATTTGCGGGAAGACTTGAACTCATCGCTCTAAGGAATTAGAATGCCATAAATTGGAATCCATGAAACTCATTCTGAATTGCATCTTTAATATAGGTATCCTAACTTTCCATCATTTCATAGACTGCCTTCGATGTGGCTAATCCGTCCGTTTGTAGCGTTTCCAATTTTCGTAGACCATTTAAACACCACACAAACGCTTATTCTCACCGTCTTGTCACGTGTGCACCTTGTTTCTAATGTCTACGTATCTCAAGGATCTATCATATCGTCACTCCGAGATTTTAAGGTCCTTGACACTTTCCATAGTTTGTATGGTATGGCTTATATATTTTTCCACATTACGATGTATTTGACGATATCAATTACGTCTATGAAACTCAATGGTCTTAATCGTTCGTTCAAAAACTTCCTTATGGCACCTTGCACATGTTCCAAAATAGTTTCTTCGCAATTCAACTTATTGTAGGTGTAGGTAGATCACACAAGATGCGACCTACATGTGACACATTTTCCGAATAGTTAGCCATAGGAAGAAAAAAAGGAAGTTGACATGTAAGACAATAAAGAGGCTAAATATGATTGAGGGACCAGTGGGGAATGACAAGATAACATGGGACTAGTTTTGAATATTGAACCTATTGGATTTTAATTTCAGTCCATTTAAATACCAATTGTAATCATGTGAATAATTTTCACGTAATTGAGATGATAAAGTGGAGCACATGGAGAAAATATTATTTGGGTAGGGATTATCTAGGTGAATTTGAATTCTTCCAACAATATTTGACACAAGTTACCTCACTTTAAGGGCATAAATGACTAGTTTGACAAAACAAGGAACTAAGTGGTTTTAGTTGTTTGGAGTGCATTAAATGGCCATCCTAATAATGTTGTGAGTGTATAAACATGGGTTGAGACTTGAGAAGCCTTAATAAATCTTAATCACAAGGTGTGTGCTTGTTCAAGAGCTACTACAAAAAGATCGAGAAGGGAGAACCAGTAAGGTAAAGACCAGAGCAAGTGAAATTGCATGAAATAGAATTTGTTTAGAGAGTTGCACTGACATTGAATGAACTATGAAGAGCAGGGCATGTTAACTATGAATCCATTTAAAGGGTGATGAAGTGTTAGTTAGCTAAGATTGAACAAATTTAACACAATTTAGCCTTCTTTAGGCATGTGTTTAGTTCCTCTTTGTAGAGACTGAGTAAGATAATTAGGTGTAAACCCTTGAATAGAAAATTTATATGCATGATATTTTATATTTTCTTTGCATCATTTTCTTTTACAAAATAACACTTTCATTTTTTAAAAAAATTGTATCATATTAGATTCATCATTTTCTTAATCATTTAGGTTTCTTACAAAAGGTTAAACATAATGGATTAATCATCACCATAATCATCTAGGTTGCTTGCAACAATGTTATCTATTGGACTAACCTATTCCTTAACCATTTTTTAAGGGTGTTTCCTTCCCTTCCACATCTTTGGATACTTTTTTGTACCTTGTCTCAACTATGTATGATTTTTCCACACGTCGTAAGTTGATTTTAGAAATCAAACATAGTTACGAACTTTTTCTTTAGTAGGGTTAGGTGTTTATTTTATTTATTTATTTTTTTGTTTGTTTTAACTAAAGAACATAAAAACCCTAAAACGAAACAAATAATTTAAAAAAAAGCTTAACAGTAATCCAAAGACAGGAAAAAGGAGATACCATCCTGGTGCAATGACAAGTGGCACTACATTCTGGAATTGGCCATAGCCATTACACCACATGAGCTCGATGACTAGATATCCGAACAAACACATTTCCATGAAATGGTGGGACGCCAACCAAAATTTCCAACGTGGGTGAAAGCATCCAAATCTTCTCATTAAAATAGGTATACATAAAAAAACAATACGAGAGGAGACTCGATCGGCCAAGGTAGAACTAGTGGTAGGAGTTCGAAACTGGACACAAGACAAGGACCGAACATGGCATCACAACAAGAGACTGTCTTCTTCAGACCGAGGAAACCAATCCAAATAATAAAATCGCTAATCAAAATAATAATATTACTATTCTTTTTATTGCTATTATTGTTACAACTTAATAATACTTTATTACTCGTATTAACAAGGACCAACATTTAAGCTTGACCAAAACAATAATAGCAGGAATCGACAATTCGAAAGAATAATTATTATTACGTGGGTGATCCTTCTAGTTGATCACACTCTAACAACATCAAGTCATCATTCAAACCACCTATCGAATTCAAGAAAGAGATTTTTCCGTAACAGGGTAATCGAAAAGGCTAAGCCAACAAGGATCAGCAGGAGCACAACAACGTTAAACGCTTAGCAACATGGTCCTTGAAGAAGAAAAAGAAGAAAGAGGAATGGGGCATTACATTCTCCTCCCCTTAAGAAATCATCGTCCTCAATGGGACATACAATGAAGATAGAGAACTGGTAAGAAACAAGGGAAGAATATGGCGAAGGCACGCTCTAAGGTTAAGATTTCAAACACAAAGTCACGGCCACAGGGTGGCCCTAGGAACATCAGGTAGAAATTTTAACTTTCAAAGTTATGTGAAGATTGGTAGTTCCCTCTTATTCGTTATTTCATTAATCTCTTTCGTAACACACCAAGAATACCAACACAAGAACAACACAGTGAAATACAGGATAACTTTTTTTTTTTTACTTGCTTTGACTCAACACGACACAACATGTCGTCACAAGGTTACAACCAACACTAGGAACCACTTGTTACGGGGGAAACCACAAGGTCAGCACGGAAACGTTCACACCTATCAAGGGCAATGTACTCTTCTGTTGACAAGACAACATGGAAGTCCAAACCACATGACACACTCACAGCTAGGGCATCCCAAGAGGAATTTCTTGTTAAATTTTCTTGTTTACTAAAGTGTCTCTTAATTCTTCACTTACGTTCTTATAAAATTTCATGTAATGATTCACACAACTCTTTTCACAAGGGAGAACTTATTTATTTTCAACAGTTGACTAAATAGCTTAAGGTCAAGCTTTCTAAACTGGGATCATCAATTTGATGTCCAAATCTTTCTTATTCATTTGATTTTAGAACATTTTCCATTTCTTACAAGGTTAATTAATCTTATTCAATTTACTAACACATGTTCCACACCTCTATTGCACAAGTGAAGGCATAAGCTCCGATTGAGTGGAAAGTACCGCTTAGGGTTCATAACAATAGCCTTCTTGTTTAAAGATTGAATTTTGACCTTGCTTAAGAATATCACCATGAATTAAGGCATGGGTTAACAGAACAGGACAACAGAATTTAGCTTCAGGGTCACATGGTTTACTATCCGTCTTTTATTGAGGTTAATGGTTTAACAAGATTGGTTAAATGTTCCATCTAGACTTTACTTAATTAAGTTTGACAAAGGAAAACATTCCAAACGATAGAAAGAGTTTTAAGGTTTTATTAATCACTTTCACTCCTACTTATTAAACCCTATCATTTTCTATAATCTAACCATTGATTTCACCATGAGATCATTTAAGGTTTCACTGTAAAAGGATAGTGTTTATTAGCTTGGCTCAAATAAAATAAAATAAATTAATAAGTTATCATATTCCGTTACAAAAGATAGTTTCCTCTTGATTGTTCCAGGTCTCAAAGGTTATCAAGTAGATCACATCTACATAATACATTCATATATATAAATTTTTAGTTTAACTTTTATCAGGATTATCCAGCTCACTTTATAGTGCTTACAAACTCATTGCTACTAAGCCTTAGGAGGATTTACAACTCAACATTTTAACTCAAGAGCAAAGTTTAACAGTACTCGTTTGCGGAAACAAAACAAGGCTATATCAATTCATTCCAACACGATGCACAAACAAAAGGGACATACCATCTCTATTGAACCATGACTAGGGAGCAAGAGAGTAATAACATGGAACATACCACACTACTATTCTAAGGATTTAAAAATACACTAGAATATCCCATAACCAAGCGGTAATCAAATTTCATCTTTCGCATGTTATCCAAACAAGCCAAAGTTTCGACAGTTATAACAACAATACTCTACAATACATTCGACATTTTTACAAGGTACTTCATAAATTGTACAGATGAACCTTTAACACTCTTTTCCTCTAGTCTACTCGCATAATCCATCTGCACAAATATTAACTAAAGTCAGTTCGCAAGAACTGAGCATGTTAAGGCTACACATAGCAATAGTAAGCTAACATTTAACAATATCAAGAAAGGAAGGTTCTAATTCAAAAATGGATTAAAACACAACTCACAACTCCAAGATTAATCACATGAGAGGGAAAACTAAAATTATCCAACAAGGAGAAAGTCCAAATACTAGTAAGAACAAAATTACATAAATCAAGGCAAGACCTTATGGGTTGGGAACAAGGAAGTTAAGAGTGTTGATATCTCCTTCATGTAATCCTATAGGTTACGTGATTGGAATCCAAAATTTACTTCATCCAACTAAGAGGGTCCAAGAGAAGACAAAGCGTACTAATTATGATCGTAGGCGCGAAGCAAAAATGACGTTATCCAATTCTTCCAGGGGGGGGGCTTCAGAGTAATATGGGTTCGATGCCCTTAAAAGAACACAACTATAGTTTTTGTTTTAACTAAGGAGTTTACCACTACCTCCTTATCGGATTTCTTAAAACGTAGTACTAGTTAACCAAAACAAATCCACTTTTCCAAAAGCATACGAAAGAGACACAGAAAGGGCCATTATTCTACCAACAAACCCTATCCTAATCGTCAACTTCTCTACATAATATAAGGGAAGACTAAACCCAAAATTCGTTACTAATTTTTTTATATAATTCAGACAATGTCAATAAACATTAAAATAAAATTTGATTTCCCTAACAAGGCCACAAAATGGGACCTTTTAGTAACCAAGTTTGAAGTATAAGGTATTCGAGTTCGGAAACAAAGGGATTCGATACGCAGAGGGCAAAACACCAACGATGCCCCAGGCTCAAAAGACCTTACCACGAGTACAAGCACAAACCAAGAACCAACGCACATAGCTATCAGGAAGGTTACGCAATGCAGTCAGGCCTAGAAGTTCTATGAACTCCTTGCCAAGGGTAAAGAAGATGGAAAATTTTACCCGATCCATGTGGGCTTATCGAGGAAAAGTCTTAGCAAATATCAAACAGATAAATATAACAGCCACCTATGATATTATCACGGAAATCAACTGTCATCAAATAGGAAACGAGTTCACGAGTCCAGTACCATGGATTCACCTACAACTTTTGTTTCTGTCCAGCTAGAGATAGCTTGCTTGCGACCCTTAATAAAATAAAAGTAGAGATTTCATTCAGTTAAACTTACAATGTTTCCCCTTGCTTTAATCAAACAAGAGTTTACATCAAGAATTAGGTATAGTAATTCTCTCAACACGTGGAGGTCAAAATAGATGCCAGGTTATCCCTCATCTAGACTAGGTACAACAGTCAACCAAATACCGTTCTAAAACAAACCCCAAATGCCATTTTTTTAATCAAACATAAAGGAAGGAATGCCCATAGGCTTAAACAAGTTTCAGAACACAACGTCACTATTAATGTACCTTCTAGCAAAACAAGAGAGCCCATAAATAGGAAATGCGTATTTATTCAACCAAAAGAGGTATGTAGGCTTAACCTTCAATTATAATTACCATCACATAATTCTTTTTAAGAGAAAGTCATATAAGCAAACAAAACTCAATACTGTTTCCTTCCCTACGAACTAGACTACATCACTCAATATTGCAGTAACCCATTTAGACAAATATGAAATAGAGTAAGCTATAAGAGAGGAAGGAACATTCCAAGCAAAATCAGCGAAATTGGAATAAGATTTAAAGGAACAACCACACAATCAGGCAGTGATATAAACAACCATGAAAACATCTAGTCTAGGCGCCATTCAAGAGGAAAGAAAATTCATTTCAAGATACTGAAAGAAGGTAGAAAACTATTACAAGGGGTAGATTTAACATGCCTGATTATAGTTCTTTCTTCCAAGCTCTTGTTGCTCTTTCCCATAGGGCAGCTTGAAGGCATCATGCTTTTCAACATCTGAAAACCAGGGGCTGTATGGCTGTGGGAAGCATTGTTTTCTCTATGGTCTGGAATCCCTGATGAAGTCTTCGGATGACTTGGAGAAGGATCAGAGATCTCGGGTTTTTTTTTTTTGATCCATCATCTGTGAAGTTGAACCCTGCTCTAGCTTACCAACTGCTGGTGTTGTAAGTCATATGCCCCTGTTGAGGATGCATGCATTTCTTTTTGCAAATGTTGCTGCTGCTCGTGATATAGTTGTCTTAGCCTTGACACCTCCTTTTTCAATGCTTCACAGTGTGCATTCTTAAAAAAAATCTTGTCTTGTGCAAGAGCAGCAATTCTTTGCTTCAAAGCACTGTTATCAACATTCATTGTCAAAGCTGAAGTCTTTCCGATCAGGAGAAAAACTGCAAGGTTAAGGGCAAAGGCACAGACAGAATTTGTGCCAAACACGACATAGTCCAAGTGGAATGTAGAGTTATCCTTGAGCAAAGGGAATTCAACAAACAACCAGGGTACAGTCAAGAACACAAGACAACAGGGTGCAACATAGTACAATGAGGTGATGGGATTCAAGGTGATTCCCTTTGAAGTAAGCAGGATCTGGATCAAAACCAACCTCGTGGCCTCAAAACCGACTGCACCCAACTGAAGCATCACACCCCATGTATTAAACTTGGCCTCTCCATATGCTGCAATGGCCACCTCAACTGAAATCCCAATCATGTTTGCCATAGTATTAGACTTAAAGTTCTCCTTTTTCAACCCAACTCCAATGGAATACACAGCCACGGGCATGAGGGCTTTAAGCATCTGGATAAATGACACAGACAGATAAATGTAGGCAGAATTTGAGAACTAGAGGCTCATTGAATACAAGGATCCAATGGGCACAATGGAGGACAAATAGACCTCCTTGGTCATCCCAATTGGCTCCACAAGTTTCAAGACCCTGACCAACAGAACAGCCAGGGCAGAACAGAATGCCATGTGGATCATAGTTAGAGTAATAGGAAAGGGACAGTTGTACATCTTTTTATCCAAAATATACTTGTTGAACATAATCACAGTGAAGCTCAGGAAGATCCAGACGGCCACATAGGTGTAGCTCAATAAAACCTTCTTCAGAACATTGTCACTGACAGACTCGCCCTTTACTGATCCCTTACCCATCCTCACAAATTGGGTATCCTACTTTCTGCCCTGCGCGAATTTGTGAAGGAAATCTGGCAGATCTGAAATCTCCAGTAAGAAAACTGACAGATTTGGTTAGCAAGAAATCCAAACAGTAGCAGATGAGTGAAGAAGCAAATGAATGCACAGGAGTTAAAAAAACAATCTGAGCCTCCTGCGGCCTAAACAGGAGGCAGAATTGCGCCTCCAGATTTGATCTAGCTTCTTCCATGTTAAATTCACCACCTAGACAGCAGCGACTTTCCAAGATGAAAAGGCAAGACAACACAACACACTTTAAAAAGATTGCCGCTCAGAAAGAAAAACAACATTTCTTACACGTTTTTTGCTAAAAGGTAGAACCCGCCATCAAAACTTCTACAGCATCTCGAATTTGAGGAAGAATTCGCACTGAACAGATAACAACATAGTGGACAACCTTCTCATTGGAAGCACTCAAAATGGCTTCAACTAAAACTTTATCTCGTCCTTCTACTACAGCTGCAAGATTTTGCGACCACTGTTCACGACTGGTCACGTGCAACCAGAACAACAGGAAAATCATTTCAAAAACAGCCTGCGCGGCCAAGGCAAGGAGAGAAACAACCAAGGAAGAGCTTCTAAAGGCCTGCGACTCCACTGAACTGCCTGTACAGCACTATTTTTGAGAATCCACTGTCCAGAACGCGCTGTAGCAATTCATTTGTTGCAACATCTGATGGAGTGCAAAACAAGCATTCGTGGTTTTGGGCAGAAGGGGCAGACCACGTGACAGGAGAAGGTAAGTCAAAAGAATTAAATACTGGGGCAGGTGCGGCCACCAACTAGGAAGAAAAACTTAACACGCCAAACAGAAAACATGATTCGCCACCTAACAGCCAGCTAACCAAGGCCAAAAAATTTTATTTTATCATTTTTGGAGCCCCGTGCTGTGGGGACAGGCCGCCTGCCTGGAGTGAACAATGGACGGGCATTACATTCTCCTCCCCTTAAGAAAGCATCGTCCTCGATGCGAAATTACACAGAGGAAAGGAAGTGGTTCGCAACCAAGGACAGGTAGAGGAGACATTACACCCTAAGGTTTGAAATTTAGCTGATTAAAGCACGGCCACAGGGTAGCCTTAGGAACATTTGGTAGAATTTTTTTTTTTTTTACTTTCAATGTTCTGTGAAGATTGTAAGTTCTTTCTTGTTCATCATTTCATTAGTCTCTTTCCATTAGTATTATTCTTAGTTTAATTGCTTTTAAAATTTCATCTTTGAAGAGTTTTGGTTTATTCATTATTGTGGGTGCCCAACATGAACTGCTAACACAACACCTTATCAGGTTCACAAGACCCTACAGATTCACAAGTACACAAGTATATACTTCAAGATTGTATTACACCACAAAAGGTTACACAATTACGGAAAAGATTAGGCACACTTCCCATAACATAGGTACTCATCACACATCAATGACTGACATACCAAATACTCAACCAAAAGAGTACTACAATCCACCAGACATTTCCTCAATTTGCATCAATGAAAGACTCACATAGCAACAAACCATGCTACAGGTACATAGTGTCCACAAGGGAATCAATGACATGTCCACAACATCACAACACATAACCATCTGACATGAGTAACACATACATCAAAAGACCACTACCAAACATCACAATAACTCAACATATATCCTGGAACATCAACCATACAGACAAATATCATAAGCCTCCCTCAAACTCTTATGCCTCCCTCAAGCTCTTATGCCTCCCTCAAGTCTCTTATGCCTCCCTCTCTTATGCCTCCCTCAAGTCTCTTATGCCTCCCTCAAACTCTTATGCCTCCCTCAAACTCTTTTGCCTCCCTCAAGGAGGCCGGTTGTCCCCGTGGTCAAAAGACACACAGAGTTTGGACACTCCTAACCCAAGTGACATAATGACGCGTAGTTCTCCATAACCCGCTAGTCATATGTACCCCTTGGGGCGTACCCCCATACAACGAAGCGGGTCCATAGGTCCAACCAATCCATGGTGCATCCCATGACCCTATTCCACACATCACGACATTAGAACCAGCACAACAATCCAGTCAAAGTGCCAAGTGGCAAAGTACAAGCCTTGGGCAAGGCGGTAAAAATTCCAAATTTAAAAGAAGACCCCAAATCAAGCTAAAATAAATGACCAAATGGCCAAAGTTAGTATCAAATCCCCATGTTAGTGCCACAAACCAAGGAAATGCCCAAAATTGTAAAGCATTGCAATCAAGAAAAGATGCTGGTCCTTGCAAAAATAAAGTAAAAGCTCAATTTACGAATAAAATCAACTTATAATAATGTCACATTACGATAACTATGTGGCCTTATCTAGCCACCAAAGGGGTACTCAACGAGTTGCTGGCACTCGGAACATCGAGCCTCAGCTCGTAAATATATATATCAATCCCGCCACTCTTCGACAAGGCCAAACATAGTCATAGATACACTAGGGTTGCATACATACAACCACATAGGGAGAGAGGAAAGAGTCACATGTAATCTACTAAACCGAGTTTTAACTCAAGTTATTGACTCATGGTACACCATTCCTCACTCTCAACATACACTTCTACCGATCTCCCTCAGGGTCGGTTAGTGTAAGGCTCACAACATAACATGTAACTACATCACTAACACCATGGTGGTACACACATAGCTACCATAACGTCTCACGTATGGTAGGTATACGGGGTAGATCACAATTATACATTCACAGGGCACCATACATCACTTTACTACATTCTGCACCCAAAGTGCAATCACAATACGATAGGGTTCATACACTCACCGTATGACCCTAATTCACGACATGAAGCATTAGGTATTGCACAACTCATATATACGATGAACATAATAACATCACAACATAACAATAATTTCTTCATAACAAGGTAGCACACACATTTCTTCAGAACATGGTAAAAACATCATGATACAACTCATTCTTTTAACATCAACTAGTCATACAACACATTGATACACCCACATACCACAATATGCCACAATGCTCCAACACTACGTCATCCACATTAGAATTCTTTTCACACATCACAAACAATAATTCACACGTGAACTCTTCATAGAATCCACAAGAGGGAGAGAGAATACTCCCATCCACAACACATCAACATGATGACAAATACGCACTGAGTGACATACACATCACGTGCGTTCACAATATCACAATTACGACAATAATCACATCACGCTTAAAGCACATTACTCTTCCAATATAAATCATCATCATGCAGTATCATCATCATCAGTATCATCATGTAACACCACCACCACCATGCAACATCACCATACAACACCAATCCGGCCCATAGGTTCGAGAGCATGAACCTACGCTCTGATACCAAAATGTAACACACCAAGAAAACCAACACAAGAACAACACAGTGAAATACAGGATAACTTTTTTTTTTTTTACTTGCTTTGACTCAACACGACACAACATGTCGTCACAAGGTTACAACCAACACTAGGAACCACTTGTTACGGGGGAAACCACAAGGTCAGCACGGAAACGTTCACACCTATCAAGGGCAATGTACTCTTCTGTTGACAAGACAACATGGAAGTCCAAACCACATGACACACTCACAGCTAGGGCATCCCAAGAGGAATTTCTTGTTAAATTTTCTTGTTTACTAAAGTGTCTCTTAATTCTTCACTTACGTTCTTATAAAATTTCATGTAATGATTCACACAACTCTTTTCACAAGGGAGAACTTATTTATTTTCAACAGTTGACTAAATAGCTTAAGGTCAAGCTTTCTAAACTGGGATCATCAATTTGATGTCCAAATCTTTCTTATTCATTTGATTTTAGAACATTTTCCATTTCTTACAAGGTTAATTAATCTTATTCAATTTACTAACACATGTTCCACACCTCTATTGCACAAGTGAAGGCATAAGCTCCGATTGAGTGGAAAGTACCGCTTAGGGTTCATAACAATAGCCTTCTTGTTTAAAGATTGAATTTTGACCTTGCTTAAGAATATCACCATGAATTAAGGCATGGGTTAACAGAACAGGACAACAGAATTTAGCTTCAGGGTCACATGGTTTACTATCCGTCTTTTATTGAGGTTAATGGTTTAACAAGATTGGTTAAATGTTCCATCTAGACTTTACTTAATTAAGTTTGACAAAGGAAAACATTCCAAACGATAGAAAGAGTTTTAAGGTTTTATTAATCACTTTCACTCCTACTTATTAAACCCTATCATTTTCTATAATCTAACCATTGATTTCACCATGAGATCATTTAAGGTTTCACTGTAAAAGGATAGTGTTTATTAGCTTGGCTCAAATAAAATAAAATAAATTAATAAGTTATCATATTCCGTTACAAAAGATAGTTTCCTCTTGATTGTTCCAGGTCTCAAAGGTTATCAAGTAGATCACATCTACATAATACATTCATATATATAAATTTTTAGTTTAACTTTTATCAGGATTATCCAGCTCACTTTATAGTGCTTACAAACTCATTGCTACTAAGCCTTAGGAGGATTTACAACTCAACATTTTAACTCAAGAGCAAAGTTTAACAGTACTCGTTTGCGGAAACAAAACAAGGCTATATCAATTCATTCCAACACGATGCACAAACAAAAGGGACATACCATCTCTATTGAACCATGACTAGGGAGCAAGAGAGTAATAACATGGAACATACCACACTACTATTCTAAGGATTTAAAAATACACTAGAATATCCCATAACCAAGCGGTAATCAAATTTCATCTTTCGCATGTTATCCAAACAAGCCAAAGTTTCGACAGTTATAACAACAATACTCTACAATACATTCGACATTTTTACAAGGTACTTCATAAATTGTACAGATGAACCTTTAACACTCTTTTCCTCTAGTCTACTCGCATAATCCATCTGCACAAATATTAACTAAAGTCAGTTCGCAAGAACTGAGCATGTTAAGGCTACACATAGCAATAGTAAGCTAACATTTAACAATATCAAGAAAGGAAGGTTCTAATTCAAAAATGGATTAAAACACAACTCACAACTCCAAGATTAATCACATGAGAGGGAAAACTAAAATTATCCAACAAGGAGAAAGTCCAAATACTAGTAAGAACAAAATTACATAAATCAAGGCAAGACCTTATGGGTTGGGAACAAGGAAGTTAAGAGTGTTGATATCTCCTTCATGTAATCCTATAGGTTACGTGATTGGAATCCAAAATTTACTTCATCCAACTAAGAGGGTCCAAGAGAAGACAAAGCGTACTAATTATGATCGTAGGCGCGAAGCAAAAATGACGTTATCCAATTCTTCCAGGGGGGGGCTTCAGAGTAATATGGGTTCGATGCCCTTAAAAGAACACAACTATAGTTTTTGTTTTAACTAAGGAGTTTACCACTACCTCCTTATCGGATTTCTTAAAACGTAGTACTAGTTAACCAAAACAAATCCACTTTTCCAAAAGCATACGAAAGAGACACAGAAAGGGCCATTATTCTACCAACAAACCCTATCCTAATCGTCAACTTCTCTACATAATATAAGGGAAGACTAAACCCAAAATTCGTTACTAATTTTTTTATATAATTCAGACAATGTCAATAAACATTAAAATAAAATTTGATTTCCCTAACAAGGCCACAAAATGGGACCTTTTAGTAACCAAGTTTGAAGTATAAGGTATTCGAGTTCGGAAACAAAGGGATTCGATACGCAGAGGGCAAAACACCAACGATGCCCCAGGCTCAAAAGACCTTACCACGAGTACAAGCACAAACCAAGAACCAACGCACATAGCTATCAGGAAGGTTACGCAATGCAGTCAGGCCTAGAAGTTCTATGAACTCCTTGCCAAGGGTAAAGAAGATGGAAAATTTTACCCGATCCATGTGGGCTTATCGAGGAAAAGTCTTAGCAAATATCAAACAGATAAATATAACAGCCACCTATGATATTATCACGGAAATCAACTGTCATCAAATAGGAAACGAGTTCACGAGTCCAGTACCATGGATTCACCTACAACTTTTGTTTCTGTCCAGCTAGAGATAGCTTGCTTGCGACCCTTAATAAAATAAAAGTAGAGATTTCATTCAGTTAAACTTACAATGTTTCCCCTTGCTTTAATCAAACAAGAGTTTACATCAAGAATTAGGTATAGTAATTCTCTCAACACGTGGAGGTCAAAATAGATGCCAGGTTATCCCTCATCTAGACTAGGTACAACAGTCAACCAAATACCGTTCTAAAACAAACCCCAAATGCCATTTTTTTAATCAAACATAAAGGAAGGAATGCCCATAGGCTTAAACAAGTTTCAGAACACAACGTCACTATTAATGTACCTTCTAGCAAAACAAGAGAGCCCATAAATAGGAAATGCGTATTTATTCAACCAAAAGAGGTATGTAGGCTTAACCTTCAATTATAATTACCATCACATAATTCTTTTTAAGAGAAAGTCATATAAGCAAACAAAACTCAATACTGTTTCCTTCCCTACGAACTAGACTACATCACTCAATATTGCAGTAACCCATTTAGACAAATATGAAATAGAGTAAGCTATAAGAGAGGAAGGAACATTCCAAGCAAAATCAGCGAAATTGGAATAAGATTTAAAGGAACAACCACACAATCAGGCAGTGATATAAACAACCATGAAAACATCTAGTCTAGGCGCCATTCAAGAGGAAAGAAAATTCATTTCAAGATACTGAAAGAAGGTAGAAAACTATTACAAGGGGTAGATTTAACATGCCTGATTATAGTTCTTTCTTCCAAGCTCTTGTTGCTCTTTCCCATAGGGCAGCTTGAAGGCATCATGCTTTTCAACATCTGAAAACCAGGGGCTGTATGGCTGTGGGAAGCATTGTTTTCTCTATGGTCTGGAATCCCTGATGAAGTCTTCGGATGACTTGGAGAAGGATCAGAGATCTCGGGTTTTTTTTTTTTTGATCCATCATCTGTGAAGTTGAACCCTGCTCTAGCTTACCAACTGCTGCTGTTGTAAGTCATATGCCCCTGTTGAGGATGCATGCATTTCTTTTTGCAAATGTTGCTGCTGCTCGTGATATAGTTGTCTTAGCCTTGACACCTCCTTTTTCAATGCTTCACAGTGTGCATTCTTAAAAAAAATCTTGTCTTGTGCAAGAGCAGCAATTCTTTGCTTCAAAGCACTGTTATCAACATTCATTGTCAAAGCTGAAGTCTTTCCGATCAGGAGAAAAACTGCAAGGTTAAGGGCAAAGGCACAGACAGAATTTGTGCCAAACACGACATAGTCCAAGTGGAATGTAGAGTTATCCTTGAGCAAAGGGAATTCAACAAACAACCAGGGTACAGTCAAGAACACAAGACAACAGGGTGCAACATAGTACAATGAGGTGATGGGATTCAAGGTGATTCCCTTTGAAGTAAGCAGGATCTGGATCAAAACCAACCTCGTGGCCTCAAAACCGACTGCACCCAACTGAAGCATCACACCCCATGTATTAAACTTGGCCTCTCCATATGCTGCAATGGCCACCTCAACTGAAATCCCAATCATGTTTGCCATAGTATTAGACTTAAAGTTCTCCTTTTTCAACCCAACTCCAATGGAATACACAGCCACGGGCATGAGGGCTTTAAGCATCTGGATAAATGACACAGACAGATAAATGTAGGCAGAATTTGAGAACTAGAGGCTCATTGAATACAAGGATCCAATGGGCACAATGGAGGACAAATAGACCTCCTTGGTCATCCCAATTGGCTCCACAAGTTTCAAGACCCTGACCAACAGAACAGCCAGGGCAGAACAGAATGCCATGTGGATCATAGTTAGAGTAATAGGAAAGGGACAGTTGTACATCTTTTTATCCAAAATATACTTGTTGAACATAATCACAGTGAAGCTCAGGAAGATCCAGACGGCCACATAGGTGTAGCTCAATAAAACCTTCTTCAGAACATTGTCACTGACAGACTCGCCCTTTACTGATCCCTTACCCATCCTCACAAATTGGGTATCCTACTTTCTGCCCTGCGCGAATTTGTGAAGGAAATCTGGCAGATCTGAAATCTCCAGTAAGAAAACTGACAGATTTGGTTAGCAAGAAATCCAAACAGTAGCAGATGAGTGAAGAAGCAAATGAATGCACAGGAGTTAAAAAAAACAATCTGAGCCTCCTGCGGCCTAAACAGGAGGCAGAATTGCGCCTCCAGATTTGATCTAGCTTCTTCCATGTTAAATTCACCACCTAGACAGCAGCGACTTTCCAAGATGAAAAGGCAAGACAACACAACACGCTTTAAAAAGATTGCCGCTCAGAAAGAAAAACAACATTTCTTACACGTTTTTTGCTAAAAGGTAGAACCCGCCATCAAAACTTCTACAGCATCTCGAATTTGAGGAAGAATTTGCACTGAACAGATAACAACATAGTGGACAACCTTCTCATTGGAAGCACTCAAAATGGCTTCAACTAAAACTTTATCTCGTCCTTCTACTACAGCTGCAAGATTTTGCGACCACTGTTCACGACTGGTCACGTGCAACCAGAACAACAGGAAAATCATTTCAAAAACAGCCTGCGCGGCCAAGGCAAGGAGAGAAACAACCAAGGAAGAGCTTCTAAAGGCCTGCGACTCCACTGAACTGCCTGTACAGCACTATTTTTGAGAATCCACTGTCCAGAACGCGCTGTAGCAATTCATTTGTTGCAACATCTGATGGAGTGCAAAACAAGCATTCGTGGTTTTGGGCAGAAGGGGCAGACCACGTGACAGGAGAAGGTAAGTCAAAAGAATTAAATACTGGGGCAGGTGCGGCCACCAACTAGGAAGAAAAACTTAACACGCCAAACAGAAAACATGATTCGCCACCTAACAGCCAGCTAACCAAGGCCAAAAAATTTTATTTTATCATTTTTGGAGCCCCGTGCTGTGGGGACAGGCCGCCTGCCTGGAGTGAACAATGGACGGGCATTACATCCCAAGTGACATAATAACTCATGGTTCAACAACCCGCTAGTTATCTGTAACTCCTTGGGGCGTACCCCATACAACGAAGCAGGCCCATAGGTTCAACCACTCCATGGTTGATCCCATGACCCTATTCCAACACATTACGACATTAGAACCAACATAATGGTCCATTCAAATGCCAAGTGACAAAATCAAAAACCTCGGGCTAGGCTACAAAACTTTTAAATATGATAAGAAAGTTTTTAAAACTAATAAAAACAAATGGCTAATTAGCCATGGTTAGTGAAAAATCCAAATGTTAATGCAACAATCAAATAAATGCCCAAAATATAAGAACATGTCAATAAGAAAATGGTTGGTTCTAGCTAAAATAGATAAAGATTAATTTACAAATAAAGTACGTAATGAGAAAATAACACATTACAATCACTATGTGGCCTCATACCACCACCAAAGGGGTACTCATCGAGTTGCTGACACTCGGACACCAAGCCTTAGCTCGTAGAAATATACATGTAACCATAAATGAGTTTATCAAATAATGTAACTATCATCTTCTCTGCTTGAATCATTCCTCCATACTCCCACAAGAATCAACATAGTCAAAATTACATAGGATTATTCAATGAATAATCCAATAGGAAAGAGCAGGGAACTCTAGTTGCATAAGTTGAGCCTAAGGTGGTGTGCACCCATAATATACTGAGTAAGCTCGAAGTATACTAAACAGATAGAAGTGGGTTTTCAGTCTATATAAGACTCCACTTCCTCACTCGTACTCGGCTCAAGATTATGAAAACCTGGTCCACGCCTCCTCTCTCCACACATACACTCTTGACAATTTATCCCCTTAGGATCGTCTATTGTAAGGTCCATAACATATACATAACTACATCACTAACACAATGGTTATTCACGCACATTAACCATAACGTCTTACGCATGGTATTTATATACAGGGTATAACACAATCACTACTTTCACGAGTTATGATACATCACATTACCACATCCTGCACCCAAAGTGCAATCATTGTACACTAGGGATCATACTCACCATATGCCCCTAAATCACGACATGAACCATCACATATTAAATGAATTATATTTATGAGGAACGCAATGTCTAACCTACAACATATAGTCAATTGTAAAACAACACGATGATGCACACAACTAATCATAATATGGTGATGACATCACGATGAAATGTGATTCACTTTACATCAATTTTGTCCTGTAATACGTCAATACACCTTCATATGGCATAAAGCCAAAAAATTTCAATACTCTACAATTTACAATATCATTCCTTTCACACACAACAAGGTGGTACATCACACACGGATTCCTCATTGGATCCAAAAAATAGAGAGTGAATACTCTCATCATCAGCACATCAACATGACAACAAATACACATCAAGTGACATGCACCACATGTGCTTCCATAAGGTCACAATTACAACATTGTTCACATTACAACATATATCACATTACTCTTCCAATATCCACCACCATTATGCAGAATCATCACAACTCCAATCCATCCTAGAGGTTTGAGTGCATGAACCTCCACTCTGATACCATATGTAGTGCCCACATTTTACACACACAATGAAAATAGTAAAATACCAGGATTGTTTTTTTTTTACTTACATTTCTCACTACACACAACACAGTAAGGGATCTAAGTACTAAAACTCAACTCGCACGAAAATCACATAGGCATGAGATAACAACACAGGCATGTTGATGCCACAGTTTTCCCAATGAATGAATACTAGCAATGACCCAACGACAAGAAAAATGACTCAAGGATAGGAAAATCCACAACACATCATTTCTTTAATTGTATTTTAGTTACGATTAACATTATAAGAACATTATTGTGCAAGGTTAAATTCCTTGTTTGTCCACCTACATGTTCTTGAGTTCATTTCGCGGTTAAATTATCATTCACCCCTTTTAAGTTGCTTTCTTATTCTTTACAAAATTTTCCATAGCTTTCATACTTATTTGGCATAGTTCAAATGCATACAAAAATACTTACTTATCTTGTTCTTATGTGAAGAATATTCTTCCTGAACATATATTCAATGTCTACCTTTTTACTCTTACAACCCATGTGGATGAGACTTGGTGTCCATATAGCGTTATTAGGTTTTAATAGAGATTTAGGTGCGAGATAGCTTTTTACAGAAAACATACCTCGATCACAGGTTAGTTATTTCCCTACCATAGTTATTCCAATTCAACGACTTGAGGAATTCCACTTTGATTTATATAAGTATTTTGTTTTTTTCAAAGGTTGATCACACCAAGGCAATTCATATTCTTTGAAACAAAAGAATATATTTAATTGAGTTATAAGGTCTTCAAGAGTGGCATTATTCCGAACCTCTAATCCTGTTTTTACTCTTATATGCTTTATTTTCTACGTCACGTTATGGCCTTATTACTAGCATTGTCTTGCAAAAGGAGTTACGAAATGGTTTGCCTAACCTCTTGAAGACATACATGATAAGGAGACTTGAAGCTACACATGAACCCTGAGCCAACATCCAAATCAACCGAGGTTTAGATTAATTCCAACCTCACCTAAGGGTCTACTCCTCAACTAAATATGAATTTTAAGCAAGAGGACCAATTTATGCTAATTCGTCTTCCAGAAGGGACCAAGGTGTTATGTTAAGAGAATACCAAGGTAACACATTTAGCTGAGCGGAGCTAAGGGTTCATTAACAAGAGTTTAAGACCTAGAACAACTAAGCCTCAACCTCCATCTATGTCGTCTGGATCCCACAAGGACTTCATTCGATGAAGAAATTCACTTTTAAATCTATCTTCGGATGACAAGGTAGTCCTCTAGGATACGAAGGAGGAGTTAGCTCTACATACTCCAAAAGAATTTTGAATGTGTCGCTGCTAACTACCAGGGTTATGACAATGTCACTAACCATATTGACTAAGATGAAAAACCCATTCTTGGGCTCTTATTTACTCAAACTAGGAGATTTCCATCGAGTGCAGGGTTTAAGTTCATTCTACGGTTTTCAATGTCTTCTACAGTAAGGAGTATCGCACATGAAAAACAAGTTATGTCCCGATATTGAACAAGGGTAGAGTGTTTTGATTTAATTCTCTTTATTACATTTACAAAGTATGAATGCACAAGATGACTCATTAATCATTTATTGAATACTAAATATGCACTACAAGATATTACTTCAAATTCATTTACCTTATATACATATCAAACCTTTTTACCATGTGTACTTTGAATCAAATTTAACCTATGATTAAATGCACATTTCCTAGATGTCCTTGAAACTCAACATTTCATTCATAGCAACAAATCATCAAATATAACCTTATGTAACATGATACTATATTATACATTTATTCATTTAACAATGAACTATATAAATTACAAAGATAAATAAATGAATTACACATCGCCTTTTCGTCGTCATTCTTTCATCCTGTAAAACCACGTGAGCATGATATCAACGATAATTCGCTGGCATGGCATCCACCCTAATCTAACATAATTATCATTTTTCAGTTTCCCATTTACATATGATAATAATTTCAATTTGCAATCGAAATAAAAAGGTTTAGAGACATGTATTCATTACATTTCATTTTGTAACCCAGGAGAGAGAAAAGAAGGAAAGAGAGAGAAAACACCATTTTGTCAAAAGTTCTATTTCACACAACAAGTTACACTATAGAGTTTTAAACAGTTATTTGCATGTGTTAAAAGTTTCCAGGGTGGTTTGGCAACCCTACGAGGGTCCCACAACTTTCTATTTTTACATTTTCTCACTAGCTACAAAACGTTCAAAACATGCTTAGAGGCTAAGAAACCACTTCCAGAAGTTATCTTCCAATGAGAACGCACACCACGATTAACTTTCTACATGTCCCCAGATATACCAAGAGTTCATATCAACTGACGGAATTGGGAGAAATTGAACGGTTTACGTTTGGCAGCTAGTTTTTTAGGGCTACTGGTCGTAGCTGACCCAGTTGTTAATGAACAAAAGTTAGCTCGAGGGCCCAGAAAACCACATCCATAACTGACGTTCAATGGATGAGCACACAACAAGACACTTCCTACAAGTTCCCCTATATAAGGATAATTCATCAGAGTCGACGGGACTGAGAACTAGAAAACCATTTTCAAACAGCGACAAGTTTTCTGGAGCGACAAGTCGAAATTGGTCCAGTTTGACCTCGTCAAACTGCGACCGGAGGCCTACAAAATGGCTTTGCCAAACTATCCAGAAAAGTGATTTTCCCTAAACTGAATGTTCCATGCAATTTTCTAGTATAAACACTAGAGGTTTGCGAAGACGGGAAATAATTTCTCTATCCAGGTTTCAAATGGCGGTTCAAAACGAAAGCCAACTTTCTAGATTTAACAGCTTTCTACTGCTGTAAACCAGTGTAACAGGGCTCCTATAAGAGCGTCGAAAAGATCACATATGTTCGTTCAGGGTCAATCCAAAGGTCACCCCTCACACAACAAGGTACACGAATGAAGCTTAACATCTCGTTTTCAGAGTTATGAAGGGTACTTAATGAGTCTCCGAAAAATGCAAAAATTAGCTATTTAAATCGGGTGATGATCAACGTTATTACTGGAAAGTCAATTTCATCTGGTCGATAAAACAATGTTGTAGTAATTCAGTTGGGTAGGAAGTTTTCTACATCACCTCAGAATGAGGGTGGAAGTTCATGTTTTAATGCAAACGGGTTATTTTGACTTCGTGAGTTTTCGACACGACATTTCATTATTTTTGCAATGAGTTGAAATAAACATTTAACGGTATTAAAATCCTAATATTTTAAAATTCTATTAAGTTGCAAAAGAGAACTAAAACATGAGAATTATGAGAGGTAAGGGAAGATGAACCATTCCTGGAAACGATGAGTGAAATGGGTATAAGGGGCTCCAAGTGGTTTACACTCGTGATCCGTTGAGAACACCATTGTTGCCACATGATGCCAGATAGTCACGTGAAAACCCAAGCCATTTGTTGTGCACCCATGTCTCATAAAAAAAAAAAACCATTTTTGCTTTCAATTATTCATCCTGATCCATGAGACCACATTTTCTATGTCAAACAGTTCACACACCTTTTCAACAAATCCATTTTGTGCATATCCTGCAATCATGGCACTCCATGAGACCGCATTTCTTTGAGGCATTTTGTCAACTATTTCTCCTACCCTGTGTGTATGATTTTCTCCAACTGTATAAAATGTCAAAAAACCCTTTTCCATAATTCTTTGAAGGATGTCCATACCCAATTTAAAACACTTATTTTGGCGCAGCTAAGAGGGAGTTGGAAAAAGGTTGTTAATTGTTGTTTTACAACTGCCAAATACATTTCCTTCAAAGTTTCAAAGGCCTTTACAAAAAGTTCATTTATGGATACCCTGAAACCATTGCATTCCATGAGATGAAATATCTGAGGCATTTTGTCGAACAAATCACATGCCTTGAATACACTTCCACATTTTTCACGCATATCAACTATGACACTTGCAAGAACAAAATCTTACAAAAAACCAAATTCTATTGTTCATACCTTGTTCCAAATCTTCCATTTTGGCACTGGCTGGGAAAATGTGGCAAGGAGGAATTGATCAAGTTGGAGGACAGAAAAGGAGTAGCTTCACATGCATCCCCCAAAGCATTTGTAACTACAACATCTGACCAAAAAAAACTTGTCTTTTATGCACTGTTAAAAACCCACACAGGTCTGGGGCGTGTATTTTTTAAGACATGAGCTGGGAGGATATTGGCATAGGCCGTAGCAACCAAGGAATTTTGTGAGATGACATCTGGCGAGGCATTTCCTTGGAACAGTAAAAAAGGCACCCTTAAGCACATTGGTTTGGGTAAAAAAAAATAGCAGCCCTAGCATGGCGTGAAACCATGTTTCCTTCAGGTGTTTTTTCCTCCTTTTCCCTGTGCATTTTCAAATGCCATAGCAACCAAAACCTCCTCCATGCCTTCTTCAATCCTAGTGGGTGTGCAAATAAGTCTGGGGTTTCCTCCCTCCCTCCATGGCGGCGGCTTCTCTCACTCTCCAACAAAACTAAAAGATGAAAGTAATCCCCAATGGAGCCCGAGCCCCCTTTTCCCTAATCCGCCCAAAGAAATCACAGGCATTTTTTTTAATTTTAATTCTTTTATTTTATTTTTATTTTATTTTATTTGTTTTAACTAAAGAACATAAAAAACTCTAAAACGAAACAAATAATTAAAAAAAATCTTAACAGTAATCCAAAGACAGGAAAAAGGAGATACCATCCTGGTGCAATGACAAGTGGCACTACATTCTGGAATTAGCCATAGCCATTACACCACATGAGCTTGGTGACTAGATATCCAAACAAACACATTTCCATGAAATGGTGGGACGCCAACCAAAATTGCCAACATGGGTGAAAGCATCCAAATCTTCTCATTAAAATAGGTATACATACAAAAAAACAATATGAGAGGAGACTCGATTGGCCAAGGTAGAACTAGTGGTAGGAGTTCAAAACCGGATGCAGGACAAGGACCGACCACGGCATAACAAGAGACCATCTTCTTTGAGCGGACTGAGGCGACCAATCCAAACAATAAAATCGCTAATCAAAATAATAATATTACTATTATTGTTACAACTTAATAATACTTTATTACTCGTATTAACAAGGACCAACATTTAAGCTTGACCAAAACAATAATAACAGGGATCAAAAATTCGAAAGAATAATTATTATTACGTGGGTGATCCCTCTAGTTGGTCACGCTCTAACAACATCAAGTCATCATTCAAACCACCTATCAAATTCGAGAAAGAGATTTTTCCTTAACAAGGTAATCGAAAAGGCGAAGCCAACAAGGATCAACAGGAGCACAACAACGTTAAATGCTTAGCAACACAGTCATCGAAGAATAAAAAGAAGAATGAGGAACGGGGCATTACAGTAAGTGGTTAATTTCCATTGTTAATTCAAACTCCTTGACGAAGCCTATCCATTTTTTTAATGAATGTGAATGCCATCATGATTGTTGATAGAAAAAACCCTAATCTGAATTGTGCATGAAATCACTATGGATGTTACATCAAATTAGAATTTTTCCTATCTCTAACATGCCCCATGAAACATGTATTTCATTTCCCCTTACATTTATGTGTGTTGTAACAAACCAATAGAAACAAGGGCTGAAATTGACAACATTTTTTCACTTCGGAAGTATTTTTCTACAACTTTTTACATTCTGAGATATCTTGTAAACAATAACATCATCGTCTTACACAACAAGTCTTTTCTCATTCAATCAACTAACAAATAATTCATGGAATTATTAAAGGGTTTACTTTCAAATGGATTCCCCAGCCAATTTCCTCGCCCTTGTACTACTCTCCGCTCAAAACTTGTCTTCTTTTCCTCTCTTCCTCTCTCATTGTTTCTCTCCCTCTAATTTGACTTCTTCAATATATCCCCTTTGGCGTTTTCATCATGCCTTTCACGTGCGATTGTTATTTATTATCACTTTCATTAAAAGGAAGTGCAATGTTACAATAATAGTAAATATATGAGGGTTTTTTAAAGTCACCGAAGTGATTATAAGATGCACTGAAGAGGTATGTCTAACATGCGTATTAGGGTAAATAATGTTTTTGGATTCATCGAAACAATTCCAAGATTCATTGCAAAGGCATATCCAATTGACCATACGTAACCCACATTCAATTGACCATTATGTTAAGGAGAGGGCCACCTCTAGTATGGCTTTTCCCATATTTACACAATGATCATAATATATAACCGCGGACCAGGACAACCAAATTAAGCGAATTAGTTGCTTTTTTGAATAAAAATAAATTTGTATAGTTACAAAAAAAATACACCAAACTCACAACACCAAGCATAAATGTCATTGTCTTAATTGAGAAACACAGACACTATTTAATCCAAATCTTACTCATGTGTTGGTATTTGATTAAAGATCATTCCCATTTATAACTAACACGCATGTTGCATGTAGGCTTGGAAAATGACAAGATGTAAGCTATTTTTTGTGATTTTAAAGGTATATTACCAATAAAAAAATTGGTAGTTGTGGATAATGACAGGTTGAAATTTTAGAAAATCATAGATTTTGATAAATATTAATCTACAAGTATATATAAAATATGTGAAAATATATAGTTTATATATATTTACACCGAAAGGCGTGTTCTTTGTTAGAAACCCGACCCCTTATGACAAATGAAAGAGCAATCAACAATCATGATATATTGTTCGATGATGCACAAACATTTTTGGAGCGTTCACATGTCAGGATATGGATAGTGGTGTTTACGTGTATATATGTGGACAACAGACTACAAAATTATTGTTTAGCATATTTCTCTTAAGAATTGAATTGATTTATTCCAGTCATTCCTAGCCAATCAAAATAGATAATTGTTCTTTCAAAATAAATAATGTCATTCGATTCAAATGCAAATAGAAAATGACTACACCAGTCATGCATGTCTTTGACTCGTGTTACCAAAGGTGTACGTTGAGAGAGTTTGTAATTTTCCCCATACGTCTTTCTATGTAATGTCTTTTTTCATGGAATATGCAATTCTATCATCATCATGTCCCCCATATTGAGGTGAGAATGATGGGGTTGTTAAAGTGACAACATCCACACGGGTTGGTTACCTATTTCATTTAGAGAATCCTCATCTTTTCAAACAACTAGCATGTGACTTTGACAAATTATTTGCAGGAATACTTACTAATCGTTCTAACATTCCATGACTAAATTATCACTTGCAATCACACATGAGTTGCAAATAATGTCATAGAAGATTTCAATGTAAAGTTAGTTAGAGTTGTATTTTTGTTGATGGAATGACAATGTAAAGTTTGTTCTCCTCTTCGTCTTGTGGATGATGCAACCCATGCCATTTTGATCGAGATCTATTGGCAATTTCCATGTGTGACAAGAGGAAGTGACAATGCGTTGGGTGGAGGATGTTCCACGAGGGATTGCGGTATTTGTTAAAGTTGATAACAAAAAAAGATGGTAAGTTTGGGGGTTGTAAGTCTGAATTGTAGAGGAGCTCCACAACCTTACTGAGCAACCCATTATCCAATCTAGATGTGACCCATAAATTAGGTGTCAATATACCCTCCTGACCTTTGCGTAAGAGCACTGTAGGCACTAACTAAGTGTCGTTGAGGTCAGATAACATGCCACGTATGATTTGGTTGGCTCTACTTATTTATGTAAAGATGTTTTACTCCTTTAAATGGTGTCTTCACTAATAGAGACATGAAATAGTCTTGGAGGATGTAGACAAAGGTTGTGGAGTCTTTTTATACACCAACCCAATGCATTAGCATGAAAAATTTCAAGCCCTTTTTGAGTGATTATAGTTGTTTTTATCTGTCGTGGTGGTAGGTAATAGGGGATTTGGCCATGAAAAATGAACACCTACATCATTAGTCATTATAATTTTCTCAGTTAATTAAGTTAGGGATGATGCATGATAGTCTAGGTGGGTAGCTTATTCATAGTTTAGATACATTTGGTCCACCAATCATGAGAGAGTGGATATTTCACACGTTGATATCATGCTAGCTATTATCATATTCCACGAGAATACATTTGGGCATGGTTAATTTGTCACTTTGCAAGTGTACAAAAAAAATACCACATTTGTTGAGTACATGTTGATAAGTATATTTTGTAGAAGAGTGAAAAGCAAAAGCTAAGAGTGGAGCAATGCAACATAAACATGAAATGCAAATTTTTCCCCACCATCAATTATGTCCTTTGTAAGGGCATTTGGTTGATGTTATTATTTGCATAGATAACCATGGCCATAATTATAACCTATCTGAGATGTCAAGAGAGCTCACAAAAATACTAACCATAGGCACAATTATCTACACATATAGCGAGCTCACAAAAAAGATTCACCATAGGCATAATTATCTCCTCACATAGCATTTAACATGCAATATAAATGATCACACCACGGAAAATGGCATAAGGTATTTTTTGAACTCCCATTTTTTCAAAGCTAGGAAGATGTGGGTAAAAATGCCACCCCCTTTTGTTTTTCACACAGCGAGATTAGGAAATAGAAACAAAGGCAACACAATTTTGTTCTCAAGCTCCTTATAAACTACTATGTCAGCCACAATATGACTATAGCTTAGTAAAATGTTTTGAGAATGTGACTATATACAACATAACTTGCAATTATGGCTGATAAAAGCACTTTCTCCAAAATAATTTGGTAAATTTGCATACCCTACTCCATATGCTTAAAAGGTTCGAGGCATTTTCAACACAACCTTTTTTTTGTACATATCCCGCAATCATTCCGAAAAGATATAAATTAGGATTTTTGAACAAATCACTTATTTTGTGATTTTGAGAGTGGCAAAATAAATGAAAGGAAATGTATCTTCTTTCGTATGTTTAAATAGCATTTTGAAGATAAGAAGTAGAGTTTCCTTGAGCTAACCATCACAGCCAAAAATGTCAACCATTCAGAAGCATAATGGCGTTGAAGCATTGTGATCCTGCATATTGCTCCAACTTGTCTCTTTCCAACACATTGGGAAGCCATTGTTTCTTGCATTATCTCTACCACAAGCATTTGACGGAGTCACAGAGATGTAGTTTCTCCATGGTTTTCAATATATTTTTTTGGTAGTCAAAGTATCGTACCTTGGAACCCCAGGGTATCAGTTCCATCAAGTATATGAGCAACATAATATTAACTTTGAAACTTGCATGTGAACTGAAAATTACACAAAAATACTTTTAATGAAATCCTTGGTAGACATGGTTTACTGGCGATGATAGTTTACAAATTTTAGTTATAAAATGGAGAGAATGTAACCATAATCTAATCAAAATTGTTAGGGGATTATCCTAACTGGAAACCTAGACCTATAAGGTCCATCAAGTTCCAGCTATTAAATGTGGCCCTACAAAGGAGAAATGCTTCCATCAGTCTCTGACTCCTAGACAATGGTGCTTATGCAGGAAATGTATGTTCAAAACTCCCAACTCATGGTTTATCCATCAACTATGTCCTTGAGTATGTGTCTACGAAAGCCGCATTGCTATAAGCCCAAAAAACATGTACAAATTTGATGAGTTGATTATAATGGATCACCTTGTTGAATTGCTTTATACCTAATATGGTGTTCTCAATGCCTTCAGGAGTTTCATAAGTGAAGTGGTGATATGGCCATGAAACATATATTTTACTTACTAATTATGTAGACTTAATATGTAAATGTTTTCATCATTTCTATTGATTGGTTTTGACTTTAAATGATTCTATGGATAAATCTCCAAAATATTATTAGCGTGGATGCATTCATGTTTTTATATCCATCCTATATTTAGTATAATTACTTCTATATTCAAATTCTCTCTCACTCTAAACATTCTCATTCATTTAAACAATAATAATTGTTGTCCCACTAACATAAAAATTCTAATATACTATAATTTCATATCAAACATATAATACCATAATTGAAATTAAAAATAAGAATATATTTTTAATGTTTAAAACATTAAAATTTATTTAAAACAAATTAATAGTACTTCATTTTTTTAAATAATAAACTATATACTTTCCTACGTTTTATTATGGAATACGTATTAAAAATATACTCATACACTAAACATAGAAAAACTATATATATCAAATTTGAAATTAACAAAACTTTTTTAAAAATTTATAATTAAAATATAGTATGCAAATCACAACATGAAATCCCTAATGAATTTCACATAATTATTTTGAAAACAACACCACTAATCCTATTGGAAATATGGAGTTTGCGGGCTCAAACATGACCATTGCCATGAAAGATGCAAGTGGGTATCCAAGTAGCATAAATGTTTGAAACCCTGAGATTAGTGATTGTAGCATGCACACCATGGAATCCCATTGATTGCGGTTGAGCGAGTCTCCGATAAACATGAGCCTCTTCCCTCTTACAATCTCTAACATCTCCATCGCATTGAATCTACAATTCTCACAAACCTGTTAAACATTTGAATCTCAGATAATATGATGAAATAATGAAAGAAGAAGAAGTATACCTGGGAGTGGTGCAATCTTGCGGTTGTCATCTCCATTTGGAGTAGAGGGAATCAGGTCTTCCATTATTTTTGCAATTAAATTGAGAGTTAAGGTATGGGCAGACATTTACAACCCAACTTCCTAAGAATATATCATAGCTCGATGAAAAAACATATTCTTCTTTCACTTTTCTTGAATAACTGCTCTTTGCGCCCATTCTGCCTTTATTCCAAAGTGCTTGTGATGGAGGTATGTTGGGCATCAACACCCTTCTTCTTCTCTGCATCTCATCTCTACCTTTTTCGAACGTGTTATGTTTTTTATGTGCATAATATTCGTTCAATAGAAAGAAATAAACAATTGTAACGGAAGCCATGAAAAACATTGAAAAAGGCATTACAATTTTGAAGAGAAGAGAGGTCGTTAAGAAGAAAACATGTTGGGCCTTTCTTGCTCTACAAAATACTCAATGGAGGTGAAAGATAATCGAAGCATTCAAAGATACTTATATTGAGGAATGAGCGGCGGGTTTGAAATAATTGGTGTTGTACAGACGAAACAGAATGGTAACGTAGAAGGTAAAGAATACCAAAGTAAAACTTGGAGCACATGAAGACAAATGATTTTTTACTGGGTTTTCAACACATCGAAGAAGTATAATTACTGGTGATTCCAAAGAAAAAATGTTTGTGTATCAAGGAAGAAGTTAATTTTTGTTTTGTTACATGAACCTAGGTAAATTTGTATGCAACATGTGGTGCATATGTAAGGGAAATGAACTACCATCTAAATGCCTTAATGAAATGTGGCCTTTTGGATGCTTATATTTTAGGGAAGACATGGACATTCTCATGCATGTAACATTGACACTATTTCGCCAAATGTAATCAATAGGTTTCCAACCTGCTCATTTCATTATGGAGCTTTGACTTTGTATAACACTAACATGTGTCTAATTTGATCATCTCACTTTTGTTAGCATACTACCAACATGTACACGTGAATTGTTTGAAAAAATACCTGAAATCTATATAGTCTCATGGACTGCAATGAAACATATGTGGTCTAGTGGACTTCAATGATTAGGGGATATACAAAAAAAACTATTAAAAAGGCTTTAGAACTTTTCAAGAAAATGTAATTGATAGGTGTAAATCCATAAGCTACAAAAAATTTCAGCCTCTTCACACTGAGTGTTGAAATGGGAAATTTATAGCACAATATTTTCCAATTACTCAAGAACCATCATTTGCTTATGTTATGAATGCATGGAAACATCTAAATATGTCTGAAGTGGAGTGCTTTTCCGATAACCTTTACATTGTCATTCTCCCCTGTGTAGTTCGCAACTCTTGTGAAATTGCTAGTAATATTTCCTTGTACAATTTAGAATCCAACATTTCAAAAACAAATAATTAATAATAATAATTCAGAAACATGAATATAAGCATCTGTGTATTTCACTTTCGAATTAAAAAAAATACTTGCATGGATTGCATGCAACCACAATTTTTTCCATTGCAAAAATGATACATATCCGTAAAAATCCATGGGTCATCGCAGACTCCTTATTCCAATTCAGAGGGAAACAACCCTAAAAAAATCCAAAGCAAACTCAAATTTTGCGTCAATATAGACCAAAAACAACAAAGATGAAGAACCCCGAGGGAGAAAAAGGGGTCTGCAATTATGTGAGAGAAATATTATAGGAAAGAAATTTAAATGTATCAGTTTTGCAAGGAGAGATGAGTGGCTCGAGTAATAAAAGTGTGGGATAAAAAGTGCACCGTCGTCCAGCACTCGGCAACGTCTTTGTTCAGGCAACACCTTATAAAGCTCTGAAACTCCTACGAAGCTGAGGGAGGCGGCAATGATAGTTCCCCGTAACAAATGGCGCACATTAAATTCAACTAGTCGAGCTACACGTCTGGTGGCATAAAAAGAAAAATCCCACATAGCATTTGAAAAGTGTCAGGATGAGGCTCCAAATGTCCTCCACGTATCCATCATAGTGGTCATTCTCTTGGGGCTCATATATGCGTAAGTCCCCACGAAGGAATTGCAGGGGTCTAGGGTTCAAGACAGAATCCTGCTCATGCCGAAATCTGCGATATTTACCTACTTCATGGTTTTGATCAGTAGATTGGATGACAAAGTGATGTCGCAGTGCATGATCTTATGATTGTGGAGGTACTTCAGCCTGTGGAGGACCTGTCTCGTGATCTCGGACAAGAACGAATCGGGTAATCGCTTTGTGGGGTGCTTGTTGAGGGAGTCCCTGTTTATGTACTCCAGCATGAACTGGATCTCACCGTGGTCAAAGACGTCGTGGCATTTCACCACATAGGAGGAATCGATTCGTCAAAGGATTTCCATCTCTCGCAGGATCTGTCTGGGTCGACAGATCGTGGTTTTCGTGCACGACCTTGAGAGCATACAGGCATTACATTCTACGGTGGCAGACCTTGTACACTTTTCCTCTCGCGTCGTAGCCTAGGATTTTGACCCTCTCCAACTCCTTCGGGTCAGCAATGTCTCTATTGTTGGCAACGACATCTGGTCATCCACCAAATAGATGTGTAAAACAAACTAATACGGTGGTTACTGGTGAATGGAAATATGAATACCCTGAACAATTGTCACTTGTTGGAAGTTGTACCCAAAAAATATTTCCACGAGGAGGCTTGCCGGATTTTGACTTTTTTCAGCAGGGCTCTCTTCAAAAGAGACACCTTCGGTGTAATAACGGGTGCTGTCGGAGTTACAAGTGAAGTGGTAACTCCGAAGAAATGCTTGTCCGAATAAATGGCACTTCTTACCTGTGTTGAAACCCTTGTAATCTTGGAGAAGACTCTCCGGGACCCTACTCAAATAAAATGTCTGGCTACACATTGTGACAACTTGGAACAAAGAAAATCCCTAACTTAAAATATTTCCGTGAAGAGATCCGCCGGATTTTGACATTTCCTAGCAAAGACAACTTCAAAAGTGGACGCCTACTGGTGTAGAAAAGGAAGGTGGAGTGTTCAAATCTAGGGACGAATATTTTCATTTCAGAGCACCATGGCTAGCGAATCTAAGGTGATTGAGCACACAATGTTATTCAAGGCAATTGAAGGAATTCCACAGGAGAAAATAGAAGCATGACTGTTTGGATTGAATGTACTCAACTCGCTGTAATGTGTAGAATTCCTATGTATGTTAAAAAATACATCCAACTAATACATGCATGCTCTGTACAAATTCGGAAAGTTTTAGCTCAATATTCCACTTATCCCCACGACAACCTCTGCATACCTGTTATTTCTCATGTCACTGTAGACCCCCGATAGCTACGTTGGCATCCTTGGTTAGTTGTTCAATCTTATCATAGTGGTCTTCATCGATGTTAGTTCACATTTACCTGTATTCTCCTTACCTCTGCACGTACCCAGCTTGTGTCAATATTTTTTTAACTGTTTTGAAGGCGCTAGAATGAGAGCTTTGGATTATGTGTGGTCATATTTTAAATCGTAAAGGGAACTCATTTTGTTGTCAGACGTGGTTTTGGCCAGAGCGCAGTCAAAATGTCTGCAAAAAGGGATGTTGAAAAGGCATTGGAATGTTTCAGCGAATCACATGTGCTACCTTTTACTCTGTGGGACTGTAGAACCTGTGAAAAACTTGGTATGGGAATGTAAGCAGTTTGACCAGATGTATTGAATGGATTTTGTCGCTTATGCCAAAAATTTACTGCAGGATGTGCACCGCATGGGCTCGTTGAAAATACCAAAGGATCTTCTATGCAGAAATTTTAATTCACTCACCCAACAAGGCACGTGAACCACTTAACAGAATACCCCAACCATGTGTTCTTGTAGGTTATGATGTGTACAAGGATTTAACATTTAACATTTCAGTCATACTGGCAACATTCTCCGCTTACTAAAATGAGGTTAGTTTTGATGTGCTTTTGGCATTTCGATTGGGAGAAACAGAAAACCACCTCCACCTAGGTCTTTAGTCTATGACATGAGAATTGTAACCAACTATCGGTTCAACAAAAATGATTTTGGACATTGCTTTTGTAAATTGGTTTTAGGGCCCACTGTTCGTTGTGCGACAAGAGTTATGAAACTGCTATAATAAACAACCCTAGATTTACCTTGGTGTCTTGAGCCATGATCGTCATAATCTCAATCTATTGGATGTGATGAATTCTTTGTGTATATGTAAGTAATAAGAAATCATTGAACATTTTGATCTCAAAAACAACGGGAATGGGGCACCAATCCAAGTTGTACAAAAATATTAAAGTCTCTTGTATGATCCATGTTGACCTAGGACATCATAAAGGACCTTAACCTAAGGAATTTATTTTTATACCTTAAAATTAAGAGCTTTAAGCCATTTAACATTTTTATCATGCTGATGATATTCTCCTCTTAAGAAAATGCAGAAACATTTAGAATTTTGATTGGGAGAAGAAAAAACCAGCTCCACCTACCTTTAGATTATGAACAGGAGAATTGTAACCAACTCTCTGTTAAGTGAAAATAATTTTGTAGGTTTATTTTGTAAATGGGTTTTAGGGCCCATTGTTCATTGTGCTAGATGAGTAATGACAGTTGCTAAAATAAATAAACCCTAGATTTTACCTTAGTGTCTTGATCCCTGATCGTCATAATCACCTTCTATTAGATAAGATGAATTCTTTTTATACATGTGAGTAAGAAGAATCATTGAACTTTGTGTTTGATGTTAAAAGGAGTGTGTTCAAGGCCTGGTTTATAAGCACTTCAACCATTTCATCCAACTTTTACAAAATTGAAACTTTAGATCCACCAACCTTCTAAGGGCTTCTTTGACTCTAACAACTTTGGAACATTTCAAAATGTTATTTCATACTTTATAGAGAATGAATTGGTCAATTTATTATATTGGTTTCAAAAATTATAATGTTTTCTTTCTATTCCATTCTCTCTCTTTTGAAATGATTATGAAATGTTGATTGGTTTGAAAATGTAAATGGGTTCAAAATGTATATGCATTTGAAAATAAATAATAATGGATACGTGATGTATGTGGTTACATTATGGTGAATAGAAAGGAAAATTATTTTTAGACTTTCTTTCTCTTACTTACACTATCTAGAATTGAAAAAGGAAAAAAAGGAGTTGCGAAAGTGTGAATGTGTGAAGAAATGATCCCTCTCTCTCTCTCTCCTTCTCTTTCACTCTCTCTCTCTCTCTCTCTCTCTATCTCTCTCTCCCTATCTCTATCTATTTATTTTTTCGTTTGAATTTCTTGAAATGATGAATGCATTATTTCATGCCTGATTGTAAATGATTTCCATACTCAGTCCTAGGACTGACGCAACGTGTGTTACAGGTACTCCGAACAAGAGGAATTTTTCTTGATGTGATATGTTATAATTAATGAGTTGTCATTATAGAATTATACTTATCTTTTAATACATGTATTACCATATAATAATGATATGTATTGTTGTTCGAAGAATTTCTCTTTGTACATTTTGAAAGGGAATACCAATGTGGCAATATTTTATAGTGTCGAATTCATTGTGAAGTTGTACTCAATGTTGTACCTATGTTATAAAGATATTAAACTAATATTTTTATATGTTAATTATTGGTATATTTCCTTAGCACCCACAATTCTAGGTAGAATCTCCTCTCATCAAAACTAACTAAAATAAAATGAATGAGTTATAATGCCTATTATACTTCCTCCCCCCATTAGAGTCCCTTTTCTAGGGTATAAAACATTGATCGTAGTTAATAAAATACTCTAATCTCATTAATCATCTTGATTTGTTTCGCACCTAAGACATCTTATTAAGGAACTATTTCATTGATATTTTATGAGGTGGTGCATATATGTTGTGAAACCTATCATATTGGGATGAGTGAGGTGATCATGTCTTGTTGTTGTAGGTATGACCATATCATGAATAAGTTTAACCCCCTACTGCGTAATTTTCCCTTCGTACCCTAGTGGGTGGCCAAATCCTTGCAAGATAGTTGGTGGTTGTACCTATGATTGATCCCTTGTGAGATCTAAATTATGTGAGTGGAGACTACATTTCGAATTAATTGCGTATTTACCCAACAATTGAAATAGGTCCTTAGGAGGATTTTGTAATGCTTAAGATTAGTTGGGATATCTCTTGCAATACACACTTAATAATTTTGTGTCTAAGAGCAATGAAATGAATTGTCTTATGTGAGGTCGTACTCCTTGTAATCTTAAATCCCTAAGTGTTACGTAAGTGTTATAGGAATAAATTTGTTCTAAAATGATGTTATGTACAGACCAAAGTAACCATGCATAAATGTAGTTAGTAAAAAAAGGTAAATAAGATTAACCTATGGAATGAATGCTACAAAAAATGGTACACCTTTGAGTAATGTCAAAAGGAACTAAAATGTCAAATGTGATCATAAAATGAATGTAATAAAGTAGAGGTTCCATGACTAATACAACAACCTAATAAATTGAAAAACCAACTATGATGCATGATCAGCATGCTTTGTTTGCATAAATATGAATCAAACAATGATGTTAATGAAATAATAAAATGTAGCCTTGAGAAAGGGATAACTTGTAAATGTAGCCAAGGTCTTACAAGTTAAGGAAATTGCACTCTAGTTGGACTTGTAAAAGTTAGTAGAACCCTTGGCATAGATAGGAATATATTAAACCTAGGATCACTCAGGAAGTAGAATTTATGGTCGAAACATGTAATTAACCCATTGCTATTAAGAGTAAATCCTTAATATGATGAGACCAAAAGTAGTTTGAAATGTGAAATTCGTCACTTAAATTCAAAGAAAAATCTCTATAATGGGAACACAGGTGTAATGTACCCTTTCATGCACAATATGATTGTGAAAATATGAATTCCTAATTGGAGCAACGGATTTTGAATCAAGAATGATACAAATTAATTAGTTAACCTACATAGTTGGTTGTAATAACTTGAAGATTAAAAGAGTGTATGGTCAGTATTAAGTAATGTTATGAATTGAACTCGGGATAGGTTTTTCTATTGATCTAATAACCTTCTTTTTTTCTTCTTCTAGTGAAATTTTCTTCCTTATAACAAGAGCATTGTTCCAAACCAAGTAAACACGACTCTCTCAAACAAATATTAAGTCAAATATTAGAAGGCGCATGTGTGTATCCATGTTTGCTAATCACAATCATTCTATATAAAGTTATTTCCATAAGAGGAACGAGAAAATTCTAAAGGAACTGAGCAGGTATAGGTGAAATGTTAAACAAAAATATGTAGCCTAGTTGTAAAGGAATGAAGGGTCCCATGTTATTTGTTCTTCAAACAATTATAGTTAACCAAACATTTTTTGAGAAACAAACCTTTAACATAAGAATCGAATATTAGGAAACTCATATTTGTTTAAAATGAATTTATTTTAACCTATGGATAACTAATGGAATTGGAGAAAGGAACCAACCGACCATTCTCTGTTAAAGACTAATGCTCTACAAAATAAACTAATTGAAGTTTCAAAAATAGGTCCTTATGTGTTTAATACTGTTGAATAAGGTCATACAATGAAAATTTAAATGTAATGAATATGTAAACCTTGAAAAGGCCATGTCATGGAGTATGCCTATCTTGTGTTTCTTACTGTAATTGGTTCATTGTCCTATTTTACATCATTTGAGTAAGACATTGATGTGTACCATATGTTATCCTATGGTATGAGTGGGTTCATATTTATGTAAGTGTCCTACGTGATGTCGAGTTTCTTTATTTGGATCCTATGTGATGTTATGTATCAAGCAATGTAAACAAAAAAACATTATCCTATTATTATGTCTGTTGTATTGGTGTGTGTAAAATGTGGGCGTTACATATGGTATCAGAGTGGAGGTTTATGCTCTCAAACCTCTGGGATAGATTGGAGTTGTGATGATATTGCATAGTGGTAGTGGAGATGGGAAGAATAATGTGATATATGTTCTGATGTCAGAAATTTTGTAATTGTGATATTATGAACACACATGTTGTGCATGTCACTTAGTGCATATTTGTTATCATGTTGATGTGTTTGTGATGAGAGTATTCACTCTCCTTTTTGTGGACTCAATGAGGAGTTCTCATGTGATGTGTCACCTTGTTGTGTGTGAAAATAATGTTATTACGGATTACGGAGTGTTGGAGTGTTTTTTTATTATGTGATATGAAGGTGTGTTGATGTGTTGCATGAGAAAATTAGTGTATAGTGAATTGGATTTTATCTGTGATGTCACCAATGTTGTGATGAATTGTGTTTGTCACCATGTTGTATTGCAATTAACTGTATGTTGTAATGTTAGTCATTTTTTTCATCATACATATAATTCATGTAATATGTGATGGTTCATGTCATGAATTAGGGGCATATGGTGATTGTATGACCCCTATTGTGTAGTACTTGCACCTTAGGTGCATTATGTGGAAAAGTGATGTATCATAACCCTGTGAAAGTAATGATTTTGTTATACCCTGTATATATACCATGTGTAAGATGATATGGTTAATGTTCATGAATCACCATTGTGTTAGTGATGTAGTTATGTGTTATGTTTTGAAACCTTACACTAGAATGACCTAAGGGGAGAAATCTGTTAAGAGTGTATGTGTGGAGAGAGGAGGCGTGGACTCAATTTTCATAATCTTGAGCTGAGTATGACTGAGGAAGTGGAGTCTTATATAGACTAAAAATCCACTTCTATCTATTTAGTATACTTCAAGCTTACTCAGTATATTGTGGATGTACACCACCTTAGGCTCAACTTATGAAAACTAACATCCCTTGCTCTTTCCTATTGGGTTTTCCATCAAACAATCCTATGTGATTTTGACTATGTTGAGCCTTGTGGGAGTATGGAGGGATGATTTAGGAAGAGATGATGAAAAGTTACATTATTTGATATACTCATTTCTGGTTACTTGTATATTTTTACGAGTTGAGGCTCAACATCCGAGTGTCAGCAACTCAATGAGTACCTCTTTGGTGGTCGTATGAGGCCACATAGTGATTGTAATGTGTTATTTCTCAATACATATTTTATTCGTAAATTGATCATTATCACTTTTCTTGTGAGAACTAATAGTTTTCTTGATTGATTTGTTCTTATATTTTGGGCATTTTATTTGGTTGTTGCACTAACATGTGAATTTTTACATTAACTATGGCTAATTAGCCATTTTTTTTTCTTAGTTTTAAAATTTATTTTCATGTTTAAATTTTTTTTTATAGCCTTGCCCAAGGCTTGAGATTTTTTCCACTTGGCATTTTATATGGATTGTTATGTTGGTTCTAATGTCGTAATGTGTTAGAATAGGGTCATGGGATTCACCATGGAGTGGTCAGACCTATGGACCTGCTTTGTTGTATGGCGATACACCCCAAGGAGTTATAGATAACTAGCAGGTTGTTGAACCATGAGTTATTATATCACTTGGGTTAGGGGTGATGGGGCTCTATGTTCCCAGGGCCATAGGTGACCTTGACCTCATTATATGGAGAAAGGATATGGGATTGTATTGTTGAGTGAATTGATATTATTGATGACACTCTATGGTTGAGTGACCTGATGTTCTCAATGACACTCTATGGTTGATTGACTTGATGATGTCTATCGATGTGCACTCTATGGTTGAGTGACCTAATATTCTTGATGGGGATTCTATGCTTGAGAGACCAAGCTTGGTTTTGCCACTATGATTATATCTCTTTGGGAGGTATATGGAGCTTACTTGGTGATTTTTTGCGAGGTATATGAAGTTGTTTTTTTATGCTTTGGGAGATATATGGAGATTGTTTCGTGATGTTTTGTGATGTGTGGAGTTGGTTTTATGAGTTATGTGTACTCTTGTGAGTCTTATTACACATTGTTATGGTTGACGCTTAACGTTCCCCTTGGTTGGTATGGACTATTGGATATTTTCTTGGCACTATTTGAGTACAATCATTATTTTTGGATCATGTTCTACCATTTTCCTATGTTTGAGTGTGATGATTCATTGTTTGTTAGTTACATGTGTGTGTTAGATCTATGCCTATTATAGACACCTAAAATATGCTTACACTTAGCATTTCCTCCCATTCAACCGATTAACGACACTTCGTTAATTCCCCCTTCTTTGTTCCACTCTCGGATGCCCATTTACGACACCTTCTCGGTCGTATTCCTCCTATAATCAACTTATTTGGCTAACCCTAGTTAACTAGCCTAAAACTAGCTTAACTAAGCCTAAATCATGTTTATCCTAATCTAATCTAAAAGTGATTTTTGAGCTTTAGTCCCACATGCACCCAAAGTTCAACATCCTCTCACTTGGAATTCTATAAATAGAAGGGTTGCCCCTCCCTTTCAAACTTACAACTTCACTCACAAGTCCTTCTCTCTCACATTTGGAGACATTGGCATTAGACCTCATTTGCATTAGCCAAGCTAATAGGCATTTGATCTTGGCTATCCTCCATTGTTGAAGCTCCTCCATCTTGCATCCATAACTTTGTAGTAGGTTAGTAGGAGGGTATCTAACTTGACCTTGTATCCATTTTAGAGAGACCTCTTCACCTCCATTGAAGCAAACATAAAATCTATTTTGATTGCTCATAGTTTTAACTAGGTTCAATTTATGTTTTAAGTAATCATAGAGTAGTTAGAGATAAAATGATAGTGTTTTAGTTTAATTCATTATTGTAGAAGTTATCTTGTTTAGCACTCATCTGGATGTTTATGATAGGTTTAGTTAGATCATGGAGCTACTTATTTAGTTTCTTGTTTATTAACATATCTAATCTTCTCATGCATACATTTGGCATGCCTGGCGGGACAAGAAGTCCCTACTCCATTAAAGGAGGCCTCTTTCAAGCTTTTTTAACCCATTTTTCATCTTTTTAGAAAAAAAAGCTTGTTATTTGCTTGTTTCCATTTCTTAAAGGGGTTAAATCATCTTTGTTTAGAGTCATTTTGTGGGTTAAGGTTAGAAATGATTTTTTGTACTAACAAATAACTTGTTGGCTTTCAAAAAAATCATTTCCATGTTTTTTGCAGGTTTTTCAGGGGGTACGCATGTGCGTCAGAGAGGGATGTGTCTCCGTCAAAACCTGCGTGCACCCGTCGAAACAGGTGCGCACTTGTCTGGTCGAACTCTCTACTGTCAGGTCATTTTTTCAAAGGGGCATGTAACCATTGAACCATACGTGTCTACATCGGCTGGCACGCATCTCTATGTATCTGGACGCGTTGTTGTATATGACCTCACTATGTAAAACTGTCATTTTACCTAGCATGCATCACTTTTGAAATACACGCGTCTCCTTTAACTATTACATATATACATGTCTCTATGCGCGTTGGTGTATTTTGCTATACTGTGGATTTACTAAATATGTACGTACCCAAAATTGTAAGGTACTGTGCTGCGGAACAGTGTAACAAGTGCCCCGATGATGATACAGGTCTCCTCGCAAGGTGTTCGGGATCCGGAAAAGCCCTCGGAGTATGCGTTAACATCCCACATGCCCCGCTTAGCCCCCGCACCCTTTGTTTCCCTTTTTTTTCCCCTCTTTCCTTGGCCTTTTGATCTTCAGTGATGAAACCGCCGCCCTGATCAGGGCGATGGTCCTATAACCGCCGCCCTGCTCAGAGCGGCGGTCTTGTGCGCATTTTCCAAAACACTCTTTTGACGCGAATCGCGTGAAATATCACGATTCACCAACTTTTCCTTGCCGACTTGAGCATGCATTTATGTTTTTGGTCCCCTGGAATAGTGTTTTTCCTTTGTTTATTGTTTAGGAGTTCAATTTGGTTTTGGTTTTTGGGTGTTTGAATTCCTATAAATGCATGGTTTGTGCACATGCAAATGGTCTAGAGTTTTGGTCTGAAGCTTGGCTGGATTTTGAAGTTTGATCTTTGCTCTCATTTCCTCATTTTAGTGTTTTAGCTAGTTAGCTTGTTTAGAGGCCTTAGCTTGAATTCACTTGCATCTCTAGTTAGATTGCTCAGCTGTTGGTAAGCCACAGACCCATCTTGTGTAGGCAGTGCTGTCATTTCATCTAATCCAGTTAGAAGCTTGCCTCTGAATTTCTCTTTGCTGTAGATTTGTTTTCATTGTGTCTTGGAGTTCTTAGCTCAATCCATTACATGCCTGGTTAGCTTTATTCAGCTGTTGGTAAGCCACATATCCAACTTGTGCAAGCAGTGTCTTTGTTTTATCCAATCCATTGGAACAGAATAGCTTAGGAAGCCATTAAAGTTGTAGGTTTTGCTCTTCGTATAGGATAGTTACAGGTTCTGGTCGCTTCATATTGCATGACTCGCAGTAAAATCCCGCTAGGAATCGCATAAGCCAAGCTCTGTACTCTTGCGCTATCCCTCTCCTACTCGCATTTTCGGTCTACATTATGAGATGTCCTTATCCCAAAATCTACTCCTATCGGTGCTAGCATTACACGCTTTTCTGGATCCACGTGAACATGAAAGAACGAGGAGATCATACTGAGGGGACGAGATCACACACACCATCGGATTCGCCACTATTCTGTGGAATCCAGGTTTTAAATTTCAAAGTTCTAGTCAGAATCATATCAAATAGAGTAGTTAATTGCTTTATTTCAGTAAATTCTATTCTCGATATTGCCAGGGAAGCTGTGGGGATTGATAGTTTTTCTGAGAAACTATGATTCACTCCTCACTTCTGAGGTAGGGATCGAGAATCTTGCAGGTAGATTAGACAAGCTATTTTATTTATTTAGAATAATTCTACAAATCGCACAGGCAAATAACTACACTCGGTTATCTTGTATCTGTTTAAATTATGTTTAGTTATATTTCTAGAAACGCTTAAAATAGTTTGCTTTCCTTAAATTGTTAAAAGATTTCTTGAAGAATAAAAGTTATATATGTTAGATTTATTTCACGTAGTTAGAATTTGTTCGTTACAGTTTAGATTTGCATTTGTTTTGTATGACAATCACACGGGACCCCAAGAGCCAGGGAAATATTAAGTTTGAAGCCAATCGTGCCTCAACCAAACCTCGTCACAGCAATAGTTGACATAGACCAAAATCTCAGGATACAGTATTCCGAACAACACAGATTTACAACTGATCAGTTCTCAGTTAAGAGGATTAAACATAGAAGACGACCCAGCACATGTGTTTTTGGTCAAGTCAGCAACTACAGATTACCCTAGAAAACATCCACATGACTGTAGAAGGGCTCGAAAGAGAACAACATTCGGGTGCGATCCTTTAGTTCCACAGCCAGACGCTGGAGACACCCTTGTAGATATAGATACCAGCTTAAGAATCCAGGTTTGCAAGAACGCCTGTGAGGTATTCTGAGAAGATTGCACAACTGTTGATTTCTAAACATAGAAGCTAAGAAAGCATACGATTACTGGATACTAGGGGTTAGAACTTACCCCGCGTATGACCATAATAGGACTGCAACAACCAAGAGTCTATGGTTGCGATCCACCAGATCCCACAGCCCAACGAGTCCACAAGTCAATTAGATATAAACCACTAGCCTACGCACCTGGATTCAGGTCCACTCCACTTCCACCTATCATCACGAACAACGTCCTTACTAGTATAGCGGCTAACGAAGCTAGGGATGTCTGGATATGCCAGAAAATCATCCGTAGAGTCACTATATTATCATCCATATATGACCTTATCAGGAGATATACACGAAACTATCCCAGGTCATTTCCACGTATTAAGCAACCCATATTGAGATCGAATCCACGCCAGAGCTATGATATTGATTGGAGCCTTCGAGCAGTCATCCTGCTTGATCGATCTCTCACCACAGTCCACGTTAGAAAGGGACTTCTTTGCCTTAGATTCGCAAAATGCCACTAGTGAGTGTCGAAGACATAGAGTGCCTAACCGTGTGTTGAATCCAAAACAGATTCTACCCCACCGGGACTGTCTCGGCACGACCTCGGGGGGAGGCGGTACGCGAAGAGTAACTTGTTGATTCTCAAGCTGACGCACTTTTTTGGCGTACAAGTACGTGTGTGCTGTCAACGAGGGATGTGTCTCCCGTCAAAACCTGCGTATGCACCCGCGAAAACAGGTGCGCACTTGTCTGTGAATCTATACTGTCAGGTCATTTTTCAAAAGGGGGCAGTAACCATTGAACCAACGTGTCACGTCGGCAGATGCCTCTCTAGGTATCTGACGCGTTGTTGAATATGACCTAAATATTGAAAACTGTCATTTTACCTAGTATGAATCACTTTTGAAATACCCGCGTCTCCTTAACGTATTACACTATACGGCTCTATGCGAGTGGGTCTTTTGCTATACTGTGGATTTACTAAATTTTGTTTGAAGGCGTATCTACTGAGATAGGTGGGTCCATGTGTTGAAAGATTTCTTCTAAGAATAAAGTATATGTTAGATTTATTTCACTATTAGAATTTGTTTCGTACGTTAGATTTTGCATTTTGTGTTTTGGATGACATCCCGGGACCCCCAGAGCCCAGGGAATATAGATTTGAGCCATCGTGCCTCAACCAAACCTCGTCACAGCAATAGTTGACATAGACCAAAATCTCAGGATACAAGTATTCCGAACAACCACAGATTTACAACTGATCAGTTCTCAGTTAAGAGGATTAAACATAGAAGACGACCAAGCACATGTGTTTTGGTCAAGTCAGCCAAACTACAGATTACCCTAGAAAACATCCACATGACTGTAGAAGGGCTCGAAAGAGAACAAACATTCGGGTGCGATCCTTTAGTTCCACAGCCAGACGCTGGAGACACCCTTGTAGATATAGATACCAGCTTAAGAATCCAGGTTGCAAGAACGCCTGTGAGGTATTCTGAGAAGATTGCACAACTGTTGATTCTAAACATAGAAGCTAAGAAAGCATACGATTACTGGATACTAGGGGTTAGAACTTGACCCCGCGTATGACCATAATAGGACTGCAACAACCAAGAGTCTATGGTTGCGATCCACAGATCCCACAGCCCAACGAGTCCACAAGTCAATTAGATATAAACACTAGCCTACGCACCTTGGTATTCAGGTCCACTCCACTTCCACCTATCATCATCGAACAACTGTCCTTACTAGATATAGCGGCTAACGAAGCTAGGGAATTCTGGACTAGGCCAGAAAATCATCCGTAGAGTCAATTATATTCATCATCCACTATATGACCTTATCAGGAGATATACACGAAACTATCCCAGGTCATTTTCCACGTATTCCGCAACCCATAGATCGAATCACGCCAGAGCTTGATATTGATTGGAGCCTTCGAGCAGTCATCCTTGCTGATCGATCTATCACACCAGTCCAAGTTAGAAGGGCCTTCTTTGCCTTAGATTCGCAAATTCCACTAGTGCGTGTCGAAGACATTAGATTGCCTAACTAGTTTGTTTGAATCCAACACATATTCTACCCCCACCGGCTGTCTCGGCACGACCTCGGGAGGTCGGGTACGCGGAAGAGTCACTTGTTGATTCTCACGCTCGACTGTCACTTTTTTGGCGTACAAGTACGTGTGTGCGTCAAAGAGGGATGTGTCTCCGTCAAAACCTGCGTGCACCCGTCGAAACAGGTGCGCACTTGTCTGGTCGAACTCTCCACTGTCAGGTCATTTTTTCAAAGGGGCACATAACCATTGAACCATACGTGTCTACATCAGCTGGCACACATCTCTATGTATCTGGATGTGTTGTTGTATATGACCTCACTGTGTAAAACTATCATTTTACCTGGCATACGATACTGTTGAAATACCCATGTCTCCATTGACTATTACGCATATACGTGTCTCTATGCGCGTTGGTGTATTTTGCTATACTGTGGATTTACTAAATTTTGTTTGAAGGCGTATCTACTGAGATAGGTGGGTCCATGTTGAAACCCTAGCATACCTATCAGAAACGCCCACATAAGTGTTACCCCCTCTTTGCATTTTTACCTTGCACGTGTTTGTGTTGGTTAAGTCATGTATCCATTGGTTGGGGCATGCATGTGTCATTCTGGATGCACAGGTGTCTCTGTGTAGTCTGGATCCATTCATTTTATTTTTAATGCTCCTTGTTTTGATCATATTTTTTGACTCGTTAACCCATTTTCAGAGTTTGAATAGGCATCGGAAAGATAACAAAGCATAATTTGCAAGGGAACTTCTAAATATAATATACCTTTAGTATAGTTACTTCTATCACAAAAACTCCCAAAGTGCCCCGGAGACCTCCAAAAATGCAAAATATTAAAACTATTAAAAATTTGCTAAAAATAGATTTATAGAATTTTACAATTTTCTTGGTTTTCTAACTTTTGCAAGGTTCTAACAGTGGTTTACAAGTTTCCTCTTTATCAATTTATTTTGTACTGACTTGTTTAAAAACATTTGCATCTTCATTTGTGAAAATTTGAAACACGTATGCTCTTCTCTCGCGCCTTTCTAGGTGATCTTGGGAATTAGAAACATTTCATCACTTTCTTCATACTTACAAAATGGTTTATTTAGCTTTCAAAATTGGTTAAAAAGAAATATTTTTCGTATTGTACTTAGGAATTTTTCATTTATTGAAAATTTGAGTGAGATACCTTGTTGTGTATGCTCTTTCCTTGCGTCTTAGGATGATCTAGGAAATCAAAAACAACATCTTATCTCCTTTGTATGACATTTTGGAAAATTACTAACCTTGGTATGTAGGACCAAAATCACTTGTCAAAGAAATACATCAAAAACCAAACAATACAAACCCTCTAATACACATGTTTTCATGTAGGTTGTCAAATGGTGTGCTACTTAAAACCACATTTAAGTTAAAAAGATAAAAAACACACCACTTTCATCACACTATATTACAAGTTTCAGAAAAGGGTACGTCCCTATCCGCTTAACTGGAACATAACCCTTTTGGCATAACACCTTAAGCTACAACAATGGGGGTGGTTCTAGGAACTCTAAATTAATCCACCGTTGAGTAACCTCATGGATGGAACAGGAAGCACTCTGCTTACCCACTTGACTAGTTTTTCTTTGTGAGTTAGTGTTACCGGTTATCTATATGGTGACCCCAGTGAGAGTACATGTGAATGCATTTATTACCCACTGTGCTTGAAGGGGGTAAAGTAAAGCCAAGATACTCCCAATTTAGTTATTGTAACTTTCTGGGTAAATCAAGCTCGCTTATAAGACAAATTTGTAACACCTAGTTGAGAGAACTTATTGTTATCACCGAATCACAGCACCCCTGGAGATATACTTGAACTCATGGTGTGATTGGATAACATGGGTACTATCTCTAAGTTGTGGGACTTGCTACTTGAGATAGACCTCCAGAGAAAGCTGGTTCTTGCTCCTAAACTACCTGCCATAATCTACTCTAATGCAGGATAAGCTAATTATTCTAATCTAAATTTCCAAGGGACCAGGGAGAGAGAATGCATAAAATGAAATCCTACACTAAAGTGGTGATACACCAGAAAAGGAGGGTGTGAGAATGTGTGAAATACAAAGGCAAAGTGCACACTAGAAGAGGTGATGATAGTTCACCATAATCTAGCAAAATGCATTCACAACAATATTCCAAGCATACACAATGATAATGAATCCCTGCAAGAACCTAATAAATAGACACAATATTCTTATAGAAAGATTAAAGGGGCAAGAAGAATGCAAGGAAACACAGCAGGGGAAGATACATCCACAAACTAGCATTTTATTGCTTCATGATATGCACAGTTCAATCTATTACAAGATAAGGGGCCTGGATCACCATGCAAGGAGTCCACTACAAGGGCCTGCAACACACTGGCTTCACAAAGAAATTTTGGCAGAGCTTTGCTACCCAAAAACTCTCCCCCCTTTACAATGAGCCCAACACTCCAATTTATAGAAAAAATGAGAAGGAGAAGAGAAGGGAAAATGGAAATCTTGAAATCTGTCCTTCAACCACCTATAAGAGGCATTAAATTGAGTAAAAATGGTTAAACATTACTTGCAAAAGGCTCCCCATACTGTCCCATGTGATGCGGAAGAGAAATAATGATGACCATGCCTCTTAATTGCACTCCCAGCTACCAAATAAAACACTGTTCTGAACCCAGCCACGTTTTCTTAAAAATGTCAATCAATTTCTGATCAAATCTTGAATTTCTTGACTGTTGTGCATCGGTCCTCGGAACCATGATTCCAACGGTACCAATTTTGTGCGATTTCGTTGAGAAATGCAAAAGTTATGGCCTTCTGAGTGCGGGCAGCTATTTTGGGTCTGGCAAGCGTTTTCTGTCATTTGACGGGAATGAGCATTGACTGACTGGAGCCGAATATGTTTATTTTATTTAAATATATCTACACTCATCAAAAATAATAAATCCAGTTTTTGTGGCGTAGAGAACGTCGTGCTTGTTCCAGAAAGTCCAATTTTGTGAAAATCAGAGCTCGAAGTCAAAAGTTATGGCTGTTTGAAGTTTCCGGACTGAATGTCGACTTTTCTTCTTCTCCTTCAGCCACTTCGGATTTTCACATCCCACGCGTCCCTTTGTCCCAAATGTCCTAGTGCTGAAGTTCCCTATTTCGGTCGAAACCGTCCGGTTCGCGCCCTTTTGTCCCAACTGTCCCAGACTGTTTCGGGCTGCCTTGACTCATTTCGCCCGGTTCGGCCGGTTCGCGTACTTTTGTCCCACGCGTCCCAGACTGTTTCGGGCTGCCTTGACTCATTTCGCCCGGTTCGGCCGGTTCGCATACTTTTGTCCCACGCGTCCCAGACTGTTTCGTTTCAACAGTTAGTCAATTTTTTCAACTTTTCGGCCAGTTCGGATTTCCGCGTCACGCGCGTCCCTTTGTCCCAAATGCTGCGCAGACCGCCTGGCGGCCTTTCGGCCAGTTCACGTCGAGATGTCCCGACTGTTGCAAGGACTAGGACTTAGCCATTTTTCATGATTTTTTCTAGCCCGAGCTTGTTTTTGCAATTTTTCCACATTTCCTCAGAACTTGCTCTCTTCTTCTTGGACAGGGGAGTTAGAAAAAATCTGAGGGGACCCTAGAAACATGACTTCTTTTTTCCCGGACTCAATATAATTGCTTGGGACTAAAGAATTTGATGCATGTTATCAAAATTACCTTGAGGGGTGAATTTTGGATAGCACTTATTAAGGAGGTAATTCTGTCTTGGAGCCCACTTTACTAGTCCATTATCACGTCTTGGCCATCATGAAGTGATAACTTGTTTGGATTCAAAGCCTTGTTTTTCAAACACGGTAACGAAACCATTTAAGTTAGATCTAAGTGTATCTCATCACGGAGTTTACAACGTGTTACTTATCTTGGTTTCTTTCTTACCTTCGGACGAGGTGAAACTCTGCCCAAGTAACACTTAGTTTATTTCCATATTTTGATCTACACCTTGGCATTCTTGCTGCCCATTTGGGACAAGAGAAGGCATCTTTCAGGAGTGTTGTCATAGATAGTGTTCACCACGTTTTTGTCCATTTACGCTCATCCATGTTTGTGGCTGAGTTGTTAAATGTCTAAAGTGTGTGGATGCGTCCCCATATCTTTGATGGCCACTTGATCTTGATTTCAATATCATCATCATAGTTAGGATTGATTCATCATTTGATCTCCCTTTGACGTGTTACCTTGTTTGCATTGTCTCGACACAATTAAGATACTTATGTCATGTTTTTCATAAATGTGATCTAAGTATCCACATTGTGGTGTTACACTGTACACATTTTAACACAAATGTTGGGAATTTTGGGACTAAGGAATAGTGCTATGATTTAATAACAAAAAAATCATACACATAGGATCTAAACAATTCCCCAAACTCTACACCAGTGGAAGTATAAACTAGAATAATCCAAATCAAGACAAAGTATACACACATAACACATCATGTACCGTGGTTCACCCAATGTGGGCTATGTCCACCAAAGATAGATATCTCATATATATAATACAACAAGAGTACAAACCAACTCTTCAATACAATAGTACAATGTATCTCTCCAAGATTATCTCCTCTCCTACAAATCTCTAAACGGATCTCTATGAGTGCACTACAACTGTGCCTCCAAACACCACCAGCAGATCTGACATAACCAGGAACTACTGCATCTCTGAACTGCTACCAATTTCTCTATGGATTTGCAAACAAGACCTCTCACATGGGTCTACCATATGTGCAACTATGATTATGCACCAAAAATTAAGTATGTCTCTCCATCACTGCATAACCTATGAAAACATGAAGAAAACCTCCTCTAAAATGTCTAGATCTACATGGATCAACAATACTATATGATCTCATGGATCTACAATAGAAGACTAGATCTACATGGATCTATAATAAAATATCTCACTAACATGTGGATCTATAAGAAGAAACTCTATGTTCTTTGCATACTATGCAATCCATTACAATGAGAAAATAACTATACAAAGGAAATACAGTAGAAGATGTTACCCTATTCTCACCATTTAGATGTACCTGCTATTCCCTTTTATTCATTTCTTTTCCATGGAGACTCAGTCTTTATGTAACTTATTCTTTCTTTCTCTTCTTCTTCTTCATCCTCTCAATCTAAGAGAATCAAGGATCTAATTCAATCCTTATCTTAATTCTATTACTTACCCTCATACAATGCATACATGCATATATATCTATTTTGGGTAACTTAAATTTGCTTTTACAATCAATAAATCATCTTTAAAATAATAGATTTATTCTAATTTTTGTCAAAAAACAAAAAATGCGTCGCACAGGTAACCGTCGCCAGTTACTACTTGACCGGCGCCAGTTACTGCCTGACCGGCACTGGTCACTTACTGGCCTGGACTAACTGATTCCGATTAACCTTGACCAACACCAGTTAAACCCTGACCAACGTCGATTACTGTCAGAACCAGTAACATGTAAAAATAAGTTTCTTGTGAAGCAATTAAGCTCCATTCTCAACAATCTCCCACTTGGAGATAAATTGCTGAATATTTGTACCTATACCTGTACATCACTATCCTCTACACACTGTGAAGACCATCTATTCTTTCCTTCAACAATTCTCTCAAAAAATAAAACCAGGAAGATCAAACCATCTTCTCAAACCAAGAAGATAAAAACATGACTTACCAAACCACCACGAAGCTATAATTGATCTGTGATAATCGAGTTATCCATACATTAAGATCCCACTTAATCATAACACTAAGCCTCTCATGCATCCAAGCCATCATGAGTAACACACCTATAAGATCTCCCACTCAAACTGAAGTATTGAGCTTCAACTGTAACCATAGCCATACCTGTAAAACCAATCATGTTGTCCATCCATATATCCATATCTCCATGCAACCACCAATGCAACTGTCCAAAGACAATTCAAACTGGAATATTTGAAAGCAAAACAAGATTCTAGGTAAAAACATCCCTAAATGAGTTCTACATGCAATAGTGGGTGATCAATCCAAAAACACCTGCATAACTCAAAGAAATTCAAACACTGCAATCTGCAAATCTAACCCTGCATAAACAACTAGCATGTCCAAGACAAGCATCCATAGATAGCATATCTATCAAGAAGTAATATAGTAATACAAGGAAATACAAACATCCCCTACTCATGCTCAAGGCATCTAAACTGTGCTCATAAGCATCCATGTGCAAATCAAACATCTACATCATCATAGACTCAGAAAACTGAATCTATCCACATGTATAAACTCATCTATACATCCATCCATATCATCGGGCTCTCCAGAAGTGCTAAGTCTCTCACCGAATAACTCCAAAGCAATATATGAATCATGTGCTCATCAATGTTAATAAGAAACAACCATGTTAAACCATGCAACTAATACCAAGTGCAAATACCAGCAAACATGTCATCAACATACTATACAAACAAAACTAAGATGAAAGCAAAAAAAGGGCACCATCTAAAAAATGGTAAATAAACACTGATGTCAAACCTGTGACCAAACCAACCACAGTTTCCCTTAACCAAAACTGGTCACTTCCTAACCGACCACGATTACTAGATGACTGGCCATGGTTAATCCTAACCAACACCGGTCTCTGTAACTAGCAGATTTTCTCTTTTAACCCTTAAAACTTTAAAAAATTGCTTTGTCATCTAAAACCAACTGAATAAACCATCAACTACCATCCCATAGGGATATCCAGGCACCACAAAATAAACCATAAGTGACATCACAAATCAATAAACTCAATATACCTGCAAATCCATGACTTCCCTCCAAAACCAACTAGTGCTTCTTCCACTCTGAATAGTAGCAATCTCCTCTCACTATGCATTTGCATCATGTATCCAATCCTACAATTCCAACAACCATGGCTTGCTCCCACTGAACATTAAATCCCTTGCATTGCCTCTAACACCAAGCTCAAAAGCTAATATGTCAATGAGAAATAAAACTAGATGAAAGAAAAATATAAAATGATTCCCTTCTTATCAAAGAATAATTCTACATCACAGAATTTTTGACTTCATGTGAAATAGATGAATCAAATTCTTTTCATCTTGCGTACTCAACATCTTTCATTACCTACAACTGTGTCTAACCATGAATTTTCATTGAGGATCTCATCCTTAGACTAGATATCATTTTCCTCAAGATTCCACACAACCGGGAAATAAAATTCAAACAACACCAAAAAACATGGTGTAAATCTATGCACACTATCCAAATATAATATCAACTGCTCCAAAAGAAAAAAATAAAACATGAACCATATAGAGATCCCTGACCCAAAGTCTCACTAGACTAACCAAGCCAAATCCTTCCTCTTTCTGATCCAAACATTGAAGTGATCAACACTATTTCTCCATGTACTCACTGTGCCAGAAACCAAATCCTCCAAAATGGGACACTTAACCAATCATGCCATCTTCTACTGTAAGAAACCTTGTGTAAACTCATTGTCACAGAGATCAACCATAGTTCATTGATCGATGTTGGTTACCCTCTATGACTGATGTTGGTTCCTTGATCAACATCGGTGCTGCTAGAAATAACCCAACACCAAAAATCGGCATAGGTCACCAAAACAGGTGCCTACTCTGACCAAATCTGATAGTTGCATTGAACCATTCATTTCAAGATCAACATCGGTGCTGCTAGAAATAACCCAACACCAAAAATCGGCATAGGTCACCAAAACAGGTGCCTACTCTGACCAAATCTGATGTCAACAAACTCTTTTTCGTGCGTCTGTTATGTGTCAATATCTATTGTACCTCTTTGTTTCGCATCAACTATTCGTCAGTGTCACGCATCAACAAATAACCCTCATTGATGTGCGTCAACAGACCTCTTTGATGCGCATCAACAAGGTTGTTGACACGCGTCAATGAGGTCTATTGACACGCGTCAATGAGGTATTTTGACGCACGTCAATGCATTTTTTGATGCATGACAGCAAATCTCCTGTTGTGCATTTGGAGCCTCCACCCTCTGCTTGCGCATCAAAAAAATCTGTGTCACTCATCAACAAACTCTTTGTCATGCGTCTACTATGCGTCAATATCTGCAGTAACTCCTTGTCACACGTCAACTATCAGTATCCGTCAGTGTCACACGTCAACAAATAACCCAATTGTCATGCGTCTGCAAACCCTCCTTATCGCGCGTCAATAACTTACCCCCTTATCGCGCATCTACAATACAGGATATATCATATTATTAACAAATGTGAAGTAGAAGTGTTCTACCTGGAAAATAATCTAGGATTATATAGGTGATATTTTTCAAGGGTAGGCAAAGCCGACCCCTAAAAAAAATTAAAGCGTAACTTCTAGGCAAACAGGTCACTGACCCGCGCCACAAAATTCACCTTTTCAAAATTTTCAAAAATGGAATATTCGCCATATTACGAATATTCGCCACTAAAATTTTCCCTGATACATGTAATAAAAACTGCACCAAGATGAAACACATCACCTTACTAGCACCAAGATACTCAACCGTATCTTTAACCGAAGTACTTGCCTCTCTGATGGAAGCCCCGTCTTCATTCTATGTTATTATATTCTACCTCTCTATGAGGCTTGTGCATCTAACTGTACCAAGGATGCATAACTACTCCTCTATCTCATTCTCAGATCTAGATCTGCAATCCCAAAACATGCATGTGCAACTAAAATAACATAAGCACTGCAATACCAAGATAAAACCATACCTCAATAATCGGATCTATAATCTAACCAACATGCTTATGCCTCCAAGAACCAGGGACACCTCAGTAAACAAGATACATTCAATACATCTTCTCAATTCTCTAGATCTGTGATTTTTTGTTTGTAACTAGGCTACCCAGTAACCGACCGTGGTCACCCTGTAAACAACCACAGTTACTCTGTAACCGACAACGGTCACCCTGTCGGCGTCAGTTTCCACTTAACTGATGCTGGTCACTGTAATTTCTAGCAACCTTACTCTTCCAGCTCCCAGTTGAGATTGAATCTCTTTCTGTGATCTTCTCATCAGGAAAAACAACCCCTGCTCACATACACCTGTCAGTAAACCACTAACAATATACTGAAGCAAAACCTTTCTCTAAAATAACCAAGCTAACCTTGCTCTGATACCAGTTGTTGGGAATTCGGGACTGCGGAATAGTGCTATGATTTAATAACAAACTAATCATGCACACATGATCTAAACAATTGCCCAAAATCTACACTAGTGGAAGTATAAACTAGAATAATCCAAATCAAGATAAAGTATACACACATAACACATCATGTACCATGGTTCACCCAATGTGGGCTACATCCACCAAAGATAGAGATCTCATATATATAATACAACAAGATTACAAACCAACTCTTCAATACAAGAGTACAATGCATCTCTTCAAGAGTATCTCCTCTCCTCCAAATCTCTAAACGGACCTCCATGAGTGCACTACAACTGTGCCTCCAAACACCACCAACAAATCTTACATAACTAGGAACTACTGCATCTCTGAACTGCTACCAAGTTCTTTGTGGATTTGTAAACAAGACCTCTCACATGGATCTACCATATGTGCAACTATGACTGTGCACCAAGAAGTAAGTATGTCTCTCCATCACTGCATAACCTATGTAAACATGAAGACAACTTCCTTTATAATATCTAGATCTACAAGGATCAACAATACAATATGATCTCATGGATCTACAATACAAGACTAGATCTACATGCATCTATAATACAAGATCTCACCAACATGTGGATCTACAAGAAGAAACGCTACGTGCTTTGCATATTATGCAAGCCATTATAATGAGACAATAACTATACAAAGGAAATACAGTAGAATATGTTACCCTCTTCTCACCATTCAGATCTACCTATTATTTCCTTCTATTCAGCTCCTTTCCATGGAGACTCTATCTTCATGTAACATGTTCTTTCTTTCTCTTCTTCTTCTTCATCCTCTCAATCTAGGAGAATTAAGGATCCAATTCAATCCTTCTCTTAATTCTCTTACTAACCCTCATACAATGCATGCATGCATATATATATTGGGTAACTTAACTTTGCTTTTACAATTAATAGATCATCTTTAAAATAATTGATTTATTCTAATTTTCGTCAAAAAAAACAAAAACTGCATCACACAGGTAACCGTCACCAGTTTTACTACCTGACCTACACCAGTTACTACCTAACCGACGCTGGATTCTTGTTGACCTAGATTGACCGACGCCGGTTACTGTCAGAACCAGTAACATGTAAAATCAAGTTTCTTGTGAAGCAATTAAGCTCCATTCTCAACAACATCCTCAGTATACCTTGACTTGGTTTAAATTCAAACATTGCTCCAAATCTTAATGGGTGTCACCTAATTTTTGTGTCGTTTCAATACCACTTTTCCACTAATATGTCACTTCTTCGTGAAGCTTGATTAACATGTCCAATTGGTATGGTTATGTGGCTTACATTTGTAAACCTCGCCCTTTAACATTAAGGTTTTGTTGGTTGTTGAACTTGCATCATGTGGTATCCTTTGATTGGGATTCGCATCTACCCTTTGTTAATATTTATTCCTTGTTCATTTTGAGCTTGACGTAAATATTAACATTGTGTTGATCATCATTTGCATCTAACTATCATTTTTCACACGTATTTGTATAGAGTGTATTTCCTTGTTGATTGGATTTTTGTTTCACACTTCCATGATTGTTCCTTGTGATTATTCATTCAGGAAAAATTATTATTCTAGGAAAATCCTTTTTGATCTCATTGAGATTGCATCATCACGATGTCTATTTTCCTTAGAATTTCTTCAGAAAATCACATGCACGCATATCAAAAATTATGAAAATTCTAGCTGGTTGTCCTTATGCTACCAAAATCGATATTTCATTTCCTTCCCTTTGAAGGAATTCCACCACACTATCTAGATCTATGACATTTACACCTAAAACAATGCCAAAAATGAGTAACTATCACACGGTTTTCATCATACTTACAAAAATATGGAACCTAGGTTTAGGCGATTCAAATCAAAATATTCCCATTACAACTAAACCTCATTTGGTTCTTCATGCTAGAGATCCCATTTAGGTAGCCTGTTCCCCACCTTCATCTCATATTCAATGGTATGATTTGGATGCTTCTGATCCAAATTATTATTTGAGTTCACCCCACTCTTCTTCTGATTCTGATCTAAACATTTCCTCTTCTTCTAAGGATTCCAATCCAATCATTTCGTCTAATTCAGACTCCCACTCTTCTTCTGAAGGTTTAGATCCTAACTATTGACTTCGGATACCCCTAGATTAAATATTGAATCACAATCCTCCCTTCCTTCACAGGACCTTTATTTCGAATCACCTCAACAAATTCTTTCTCCTTTGAAGAATCATGTGACTCCAAGTTTCATCAATTGAAAATGTAATTCATTTCTTGAGTCACGGTCCTCCCTTTCTTCATAGGACCTCCTTCATCAGTCGTCTCAATGACCTCTTCCTCTGTCGAAGTGTTCCATGACTCAGATTACCTCTATTCAATCATCTAACTTGACTCCTACATCACAAATTAATGGATGGCTATGTGATTCTATTTTCTCTCCTACATTGCATCATCTTCAGGTCCAAATCCAAATAATCCATTCATGAGGCACCTACCACCAATCCTACTTCCTCTCTTGACTAATCTTCTTCTATCAATCAATCGTCCCCGTTTATTGGACACGTTTCTTCTATTTAACCTTCTATGGACAAAAAACAACAACCTCTACTAATTGATTTCTCCTAGAATCAAGAAACAATCAGAGTACATGACGATATCCCTCTAGAGGATTACAAACAAGGATTCTTTCTAGAACTCGATATGCTCGTGTATTGGGGAAAAAAAGTTAATTCCTTTTATCAGAACATAGAGGAAAAGTCTAAGGTCATGGAGCTTGATTCTTCTTCTATTCCATCTTCACCTTATTTTGAGCATGATGAGATGTCAAGGTCCAAAATTGAGCCATGGCCTATCTTCTCGTTACCAAATCATTCATTATCTATCACCATTCCTTAATCAAAATCTCTCCTTGGGTCACCTCTGAGCATCCCGTCATCTTCTTATATCCTAGGACCACCCCTGAGTATCCCTCCATTTTCTACTTGTGGATCAGCTCCTGATACTCCATTACCTTCTATTCTCACGCCACATCTCAGTAATCCTTAATCCTCTTCTATCTATGGGACACTTCCTGGTAGTCCCACCTCATCTATACTTGGGCCACGCCCTAGCATCCCTTTGTCATATTATTCTATTCTTGGGCCATGTCTTCATAGCCCAACTTTTTCCATCTTAGGGCCATATTCTAACATCCCTTCATCATCTTCTATCAGTGGCTCACCTCCTTATAGCCCATACTCTTCAATTATTGGATTGTATCCTCTCCATCCCTCTACCAATGACTGGGGAAATCCCACCATAATTTATCTCATTCCTATCATCAATCATAAACATTCACTTTCCTCTCCCACTTCTCAGGATCATACAAGTCACATTTCATCTTATAAGAAACCCAAACAAGTTCATTATCAAGCTAAGATCAAAAATTCCAAGAGCTTGAAAGCCCCCAACAACTCGAACAATCTTAAAATTGTAAATCAAGTGTGATTCAAGAACGCACATCAACATAACCATCAAGTATGGCACAAAGTGCATAAACCTATGGATAGGGAACTCAATATCTCACATACCAAATCCATGTTTCAAGATAAATCTCAGTCATTTGTTGAGTATGAGCTCACCACGATCATCGAAATCGAAGAAAATATTACGCTTGTTAAGAAAACATGCCTAGTCTCCCTTATCAATGAAGTCGCAAACATCGTTATTGGATCTTACCACGTAAAGTGAATTTGTTATTCCTAACCTCCTAAAACTATAAAAAATCTAAAAATAAAAAACAAATGCAAAACTACAAAAAATGAGAAAAACATTACAATTAGGTAATTCTTCCTTCCATTTTCATCCCTTCGGTGATATTTTGTTATCCTATTCATACACATTTTGTGACATTTATCTCTATGGTATCTGTTTGACCCTGGTCTTTTATCACCTTAGTAAATTAAAGAATGACTAACCTCTTAGAGATCCTATCACAATCAACATCTAATAATTTTTTTGTGAATAAATTTTGTACATACTTGTTGACACTAGCCAATGTCATCATCACATTCACTTCCACCTCCTTCCATCAAGCCATCTATGGTTCTTAACCCCTTGTCAAACAAGAGATCTGAAGTAAAGTTTCAGAAAGAAAAAGAATCAAAATCAATCAATCAAAAGCTAAAAGTTGCAAAGCAAAAGAAAATTGATATATTAATCTCTCTTGGGGTATTTCCAATAATCTCTATTGGGGATATGGATGACTAACTGGTAGTAGAGAAATGTTGTGATTAGAATCAAACGCATCTCCGTCGGGGCTATGGACGCCTAGCTGGCAGCAGAGTAATGTATGGATATCCTTCCACCATCCATTCACAAAATCGTCTTTCACAATCAATCATTCCTACACATTGGCTAGGGTGTCTTCACTTGTTGTCTATTAAATATTCCCTTCAAGAGGTAATTAAATTCCACATACACACACTGGATCTCTATGAATAAACAGGATTAGTATGTTACCAATTGTCTTTTTTTGGACCTTGTTCAGACTCTTGCTTTAGTCCATATCTCGCCTCACGATTTGTGCCTTTTTCTAATCACTTCTTCATTGCGAGGCTTCTAAGCTACATTCATATCATTCACATTGTTCTTCTACTTTTTTTAGAACATACATGTGTATAAGATTACTTTTTTACCATGTTTTCAGACACCTTTGTCCCCTTTCACAAAAACAATCTTCTCCTTCCTTTATATCATGTGCTTTTAGGCCAACTTACGCTGGGGGAATCCTTTCTCCTTCCCAGCACTTCATTGGTTTACGTTCATCATCATGTTGAACCTATCCATAATGGCCTTGGGTCCCGCTTCTACCCGTGAAGATTTTTCCTTTGAATACTCCCACCTAATCACTGGGGCATTTTTACATCTTCACCTTTCTCATACGCATGTGGCCTTATGCCCTTGTACATCCCATCTATCACTAGGGGCATCCACGCTTCTTAGAATTCATGTATATAGCTTCAGAAAACTTTTGAAAAATCATCAAAAACATTCAAATATGTTAGAAAAATCAAAACATTCAAATATGTTTCAAAAAACTCCTATAAAAAAATCATTCCTACACATTGGCTAGGGTGTCTTCACTTGTCTATTAAATCTTCCCTTCAAGAGGTAATTAAATTCCACATACACACACTGGATCTCTATGAGTAAACAGGATTAGTATGTTACCAAGTGTCTTTTTTTGGACCTTGTTGAGAATCTTACTTTAGTCCATATCTCGCCTCACGATTTGTGCCTTTTTCTAATCACTTCTTCATTTCGAGGCTTCTAAGCTACATTCATATCATTCACATCGTTATTCTACTTCATTCAGAACATCCATATGTATAAGATTACTTTTTTACCATGTTTTCGGACACCTTTGTCCCTTTTCACAAAAACAATCTTCTCCTTCCTTTCTATCATGTGCTTTTAGGCCAACTTACATTAGGAGCATCCTTTCTCCTTCCCAACACTTCATTGGTTTACGGTCATTATCGTGTTGAACCTATCCATAATGGCCTTGGGTCCTGCTTCTACCCATGAAGAGATTACCTCTGAATACTCCCACCTAATCTCTGGGGTATTTTTACATCTTCACCTTTCTCGTACACACGTGGCCTTATGCCCTAGTACATCCCATCTATCGCTAGGGGCATCCACTCTTCTTGGAATTCATGTATATAGCTTCAGAAAACTTTTGAAAAATCATCAAAAACATTCAAATATGTTAGAAAAATCAAAACATTCAAATATGTTTCAAAAAACTCCTATAAAAAAAATCATTCCTACACATTGGCTAGGGTGTCTTCACTTGTTGTCTATTAAATCTTCCCTTCAAGAGGTAATTAAATTTCCACATGCACACACTAGATCTCTATGAGTAGGCAGGATTAGTATGTTACCAAGTGCCTCTTTTTTGGACCTTGTTCAGACTCTTACTCTAGTCCATATCTCATCTCACGATTTGTGCCTTTGGCTAATCACTTCTTCATTGTGAGGCTTCTAAGCTACATTCATATCATTCACATCATTCTTCTACTTCGTTCAAAACATCCATGTGTATAAGATTAGTTTTTTTCCATGTTTACGGACACTTTTGTCCCTTTTTACAAAAAAAAATCTCTTCTCTTTCCTTTCTATCATGTGCTTTTAGGCCAACTTACGCTGGGGGCATCCTTGCTTCTTCCCAGCACTTCATTGGTTTACGTTCATCATCATCTTGAACTTATTCATACTGGCCTTGGGTCCCACTTCTACAGATGAAGAGTTTTCCTTTGAATACTCCCACCTAATTGCTAGGGCATTTTTACATCTTCACCTTTCTCGTACGCACGTGGCCTTATGCCCTTGTACATCCCATTTATCGCTAGGGGAATCCATGCTTATTCGTCTCCTTACATAGTTTCATAAAAATTTCAAAATCATCAAAAATATTCAAATATATTAGAAAAATCACAAAAACATTCCAATATGTTAGAAAAGTCATCAAAAACATTCAAATATTTTAGAAAAATCACAAAAACATTCAAATATGTTTCAGAAAACTTCTAAAAATCAATATAAATCATCCTACCAAAACGTTGCTCTTTGGTTCTCACCTGTTCATGTGTGCGACTCGTGGATCATCTTTATCTACCTCCATCAACAAAAGCTAGGTTGCTTACTTCCTCTATACTCTGGGGCACAACGAGTTGCCTGGTATTGTTTCGTAGTGCACATTGCTTTTTCATAGGACCGAAGTGTCCTCCATTTTTCTCCTCGCATGTATCCTTGCTTGGGGAACCATCATTAAGCCTTGTCATTAATTCGAATAGGTTGGAACTGAAGCTCAATAACAAAAACATGGTACTTGTTTCTCCGTTAGGTTAGCTTGTTTACTTTCTCGTATTGCATTGCATTATGTATGTTACATGGAGTTAAGTATCTTTTAATTTCTCGTATTGCATTACATTTTGTATGTTGCATGGAGTTGGTGTTTTTAGCAACGGAAAATTGTTCATAGTATGGCTTTTCATGTCATACTACACTTTTGTTCATTCTTTTTTAATAAGGACCAATGATGAAGATATCTAGCAATATGATGAAAATAAAGTTGTTTAAAAGGCGTTGGATGGATGTTATCTCATTCCCTCTTCCTCATACTCCTTTTATTTTATATTCCCTTTCTTCCCTTCATCTTCTATCTATTTCCTTCATCTTTTCGATCGTCAATCAACCTCTTTCATCATCCCATCGAAAATCGAGGGGGCATCCTTAATTCTAATCATTTTTCTTCTATCCCTTCAAAACTTTTCTACTTGTTTATGCTTGTCTACTTTCTTTGAAGTGACGTTACTTATGCCACCTCAAAGAGGGGAAAATGTAGACACCTAAAATATGCTTACACTTAGCATTTCCTCCCATTCAACTGATTAACGACACTTCATTAATTCCCCCTTCTTCGCTCCACTCTCAGATGCCCATTTACGACACCTTCTCAGTCATATTCCTCCTATAATCAACTTATTTTGCTAATATATCTCTTATTAGCTAAACATTCCTCCTTTCGACCATTCAGAACCTAGTTCTCTCTAGAAAATTTCTATTGGCTTTGTAGGCTATCTATCAGTCACAATTGATTATCCAAACCCCTCCCAACTCTCAATGAGTCTCTAATCACTTGCTAATCAACTTTAACTAGCCTAAAACTAGCTTAACTAAACCTAAAGCATGTTTAGCCTAATCTAATCTAAAAGTGATTTTTGAGCTTTAGTCCCACATGCACCCAAATTTCAACATCCTCTCACTTGGAAATCTATAAATAGAAGGGTCACCCCTCCCCTTCAAACTTACAACTTCACTCACAAGTCCTTATCTCTCACATTTGGAGATATTGGCATTAGACATCATTTGCATTAGCCAAGCTAATAGGAATTTGATCTTGGCTATCCTCCATTTTTAAAACTCCTCCATCTTACATCTATAACTTTATAGTAGGTTAGTAGGAGGGTATCTAACTTAGCCTTGTAGCCATTTTAGAGAGATCCTCTTCACCTCCATTGAAGCAAACAAAATATCTAATTTGATTTCTCATAGGTTTAACTAGGTTTAACTTATGTTTTAAGTAATCATAGAGTAGTTAGAGATAAAATGATAGTGTTTTATTTTAATTCATTATTGTAGAAGTTATCTTGTTTAGCACTCATCATGATGTTTATGATAGGTTTAGTTAGATCATGGAGCTACTTAGTTAGTTTCTTGTTTATTAACATAGCTAATCTTCTCATGCATACACCTATGACAAAAAATTTGGAAATTCTTGGTTATGTGGACTACTTGTTATCTTTCCATGGTGGAATTAGGGGTCTTGTGATGTGATATAGTCATGAAAGTATGTAGCAAAATGTCTCGTGGGTCGTCTGTGTTGTGTTGACTTTTGTGTGAAATCTTGAGGCCAGTTACTGTTGGGCATCCACAAACATAAGACAATTGAAATTTTAAACAATGAATACTAAGATTTTGAGATTAAAAAAATACTATAAAATAAAATAATAATTGAGAAATAAAGGAAAAAAATTGCTAATATTCATAGAACATTAAAATTTATGATATTTCCAAAATAAGTTTGTTCCCATGTGGTCACATTGTACATACAAGTTGTTTTGTTAAATGACATGTGTCATTATTGACTTCTTGCTTATGTATCCTTCCAACTTTTGTGTTGTGTCACATCGAGGATGATGCTCTTAAAAGGGGAGGTAAATGTAGTGCCCAACCAAAATGTTTTTTTAAATAAACAATAATAATTTTCTCTTCCCATTCAGTTTTGGTTGAGACGTCCCTTCTCCCTTTTTGTTGCAGCTTTGTCAGGAGTGGGCATTCATGAAGATTGACATATTTTGGACAACCTCTGCAGACTTATCATTTCTCTTGTCACTTTAGACCCCCAGTAGCTGCATTGGTATCCTTGATTAGTTGTTCCATTTTATCATAGTGGTCTTTGTCGATATTAGTTCACATTTACCTGTATTCTCCTTACCTCTCCACGTACCCAACTTGTGTCAGTACTTTTTAATTGTTTTGAAGGCACTAGAATGAGAGCTTTAGATTATGTGTGGTCATATTTCAAATCATAAAGGTAAATCGTTTTTTTTCAGACACATTTTTGGCCAGAGCACAGTCAAAATGTCTGCAAAAGGGATGTTGAAATGGCATTGGAATATTTCAGTGAGTCACATGTTCTTCCTTTTACTCTGTGGGACTGTAGAACCTGTGAAAAACCTGGTATGGGAATGTAAGTAGTTTTACCATACGTATTGAATGGATTTGGTCACTTAGGCCAAAAAATTACTACAGGATGTGTATCGCATGGGCTCATTGAAAATACCAAACGATCTTCTATGCAGAAATTTTAATTTACTCACCCAACAAGGCATGTGAACTGTCAACAGAAATTTGACACTGATAATATTTCAATGGGAACTCCTCATGCTGTGATTATTTCAGTAATGCACAACTTTTGGTTTGGTGGTAGTAATCTTGAAACACAGTAACAAGGATAACACAATAATACCACAGTCTATAATATAAAGGAATGATGACAGATCTGAAATGAAAATATAAATTATATTATTAACATGATATTGATACAGTCTCACCCATGAATTACTCCATGTTTTACCAACACCACTTGCTTTCCAACAGTAACTTTAGGAGAAACTTCACAGTTACACATTTTAATGGCTTCCTTAACATACCGTCAAAATGACTCTTTTATTCATATAATAATTATTACAAATTTATTCCATGCTAAATGAGGGGGGTGGCCTCTTTATTTATAACACTTTCAGGATTATCCACCATATCTCTAAGATAGGATATGAAATCTCTTTCGGATAATCATATTCCATACCTTAACTCTTATCTTTACATGTAGGCTTATCTTTTAAGATAAGATAAACCTTATCATTTCACATAGGTTCCACCTTTTTAGACTTTATACTTGAATTAAATATACTAAATATTTATGACATCACTCCTTGTCCTTATTACAAATATAATATTTCTAATTCTAAATCATGTAGACCCTATTGAATTTTGACCCTTTTAACATTACCTGGACCACTTACGAAAAATATTTATTTTTTACCATTGACTATTACTACAACATTCCTATTGTACTTTAAATATTACCATACTGTAATTTATTAGCGACGTCGTATTAGTAGTGTCATTATCTTCTTTTATACATTACTACTAAGTATACTTAAAAACACCATATTCATAATACATGCATTAATGAAATAGAAATCATGGAGGAGAATTTTAGTGCTAACATCTTCCCCCTCACTAGCTTCTACTCCGTCCTCAGAGTAGATTATTATGGACAATATACAACTGGTGCCTGAAAAATCTTTAGCTTGTCATGGTTGACCCATTTTCTAATTGGAGTACCATCGAATTCCTCCAGGTGATATGTACCATTTTCATGCACAATTACTATTCTGTAGGGTCCCATCCATTTAGGAAGAAGTTTTCTATGCCTCCTCTTTTTTTATCGGGAATCATATACAAGAACCAAGTCGTTCACTTGAAATTAAGACCAGAGAATCTTTTGATCAAAGGACTCCTACTTCATCTTCTTCTTTTAGCTTGTATCCTTCATTGTTTCCCTCATTTCCTCTAACAAATGAATACATACTAATATTTATTTTATTGAATCACTTTCATCCATCCTTTCATTTTTCATAACTTTCATAGAGGGAATATTAAATTCAATAGGAATAACTGGATCAATGCCATATGTTAACTGAAAAGGGGAGTATCTTGTTGTTGACTTTGATGTTGCCCTATATGCCCACAATGTTGCATGAATCCTTTTATCCCACTTATGCACCTACAAAGCAACATCTTTTGTTAGGATTTGATACAATACATAATTTTTTCACTCCACCTACCCATTTGTGTTTGGCTTGTAAGTTATTTCCTTCTTATGCTTAATAGAAAACTTGTTTCCCAAGGATTCTACCACCTCATTAATAAAGTGGCTTCCTTTATCTATTACAATATCTAATGGACAACAAAATTTGGTGACAATGCATCCATAAATTAACTTTTCAAATTCATCCATGGAATTTATTTTCAAGGGTCTAGATTTAACCGACTTGATTAAATAATCAGTGCCAACTACAATATACTTATTTTGGCGTAGGGTAGTTAGAAGTGGACCTACAATATCTATTCCCCACTTTTTAAAGGGACCAAGTGGAAGAATAGGACATAAAGGAGCTGAGGAAGTTTTATGATTTCCATGTGATTGAAAAACATCACATGTCTTACAATAGTTATAACAATATTTAAAAAGAGTTGGCCAGTGATAACCTGTATCCAAGATCATTCTTGTTGTAAGTTGTCCAGAGAAGTGTCCTCCACATGTACCATTATGAAATTATTTAATTACCTCCTTTCCTTGATCACTCCCAACCAACCTCTTGTACCGTCTATCAAACCCTGTCTGAAATAAGAGTCCATGCAGAATAGAATATGGATGACTTGCTTGAGTAATCTTCCTTTTAGTCTTTGCATGGGCACCATCAGCAAATTTGAAATCATTCAAATAGTTCCAAATATCCATGTACTCACTAGGGATTGTGTCAAGGGATAATAATGTTGCATCTTGAAAATCATCATCATCACAAGATGAACCCAAACCATCATAGGCTCAGGAGAGTGCATCTGCATTGACATGTTTCTTTCCTAGCCTATCTATAATATCAAATTCAAATTCTTTTAGCAAAATTATCCACCTTGATATCATTCCTGATGGGTTAGGCTTATTCACAATATATTTTAGAGTCTGATGATCAGTTACAACTATAAAAAATTTTCCATAGCAAGTAATTTATAAAATTATTTACAACAAAAATGATAGTTAAAGCCTCTTTTTTCAGTTATAGTATAATTTTCCTCAGCACTGCTCATTTGTCTGCTCCTATACAAAATCGGATGATCATTCACATTTTCATCTTGTTGGCTCAGAGTACTCCCTAGTGCTACATATAAAGCATCAATATATACAATGAATGGCTTTCTTCATTTTAGATGTTTTAAAACATGTGAAGACACCAAATCTTCCTTTAGTTGTTCAAAAGCTTCATGCGCCTTTTCTCCTGGCTCATAAGCAACATCCTTCTTCAAGAACTGGGTTAGTGGTTGTGAAATATTTGAGAAATTCTCGATGAACCTTCTATAGTAACCCACATGGCCTAAGAAATGATCTCAACTTACTTTAATTCATACGAAATGGTAACTCTTTGATTTTTGAAACTTTATAAGGATCGGTAAAAACACCATCTCTAAATACAACATGCCCTAACAAGACACCTTTAGAGCATCCAAATAAAAACTTAGTAGGTTTTAGTGAGTCTTGTGATTCATATAAGCTTTGAAATACCACTTCCATCTGGTGCAGGTGATCCATCTTGCTCCCATAGATGTAAAAATAATCCATGAATACTCTAATGAAGCTTCCAATGTAGGGTTCAAACACCTTATTCATTAGGCATTGGAATGTTGTTGGATCATTACACAATCCAAATGGAATAAATCTATAAGAAAACTTTCCCCAAGGAGTGGTGAACGTAGTCTTGAGCTGATGTTTGTCTGCTATAAAAACTTGGTTGTATCTTTTATATCCATTTGCAAAACTATAGCACTCTTGGCCAATTAATTTGTCCAAGATCTGGTATGAGAATGGAAGAGGGTAATGATCCTTATTTGTTGTCTTGTTAAACTTCCTGTAATCAACAAAAATGTGTAGCTTCCCATTTTTTAATTGAGATCACAATGGGAGAAACCCATTCTGAATTCTCCATAGAAAGTATGAATCATGCATCAAGAAACTTATCTATTTCTTATTTTACAGTCTTGGAAAAATTGGGATCCATTCTATATGGCATTTGCTTTATCGACTAAGCACCATCTAACAACTCGATAGAATGTTCTACCTAGCTTACTTGGCATATTTCCTTGTAATCAAAAGTGAATAACTGTATGCACCTTATAAATAGATGGAGGTAGGACTCCTCATTTTCCATCACAACATCACCATTTTTTATTTGTTGAAGACAATCATCAATTGCTTCTTCAGATAATTTTATGGGTTCATGAGTCGGTGTGACTGGAAGGATATCCATGACTGACACATCAACCTCACTTTGTTCATCGTCAATGTCCACTTCACTAGTAATATAGTAATAAGAGGATCTCCAATCATCATTTTCATCACTTGAATCCACAAGTTCTGCCTTATGATGCCAAGGGATCATGTTTATCTTCACCCTCTCTATGTCACATCCAAGTGTCATTAAGCTTTCATTTCATTAGTTTCTTGCATGAACTCTCCTTAGCCATATCCTTCCCAACAACATTGGGTATGCAACAGAACCATTCTTCATCACTTGAAAGTCTACCACACATACAACATCCATGATAGATATTGCCACATCTAAAATAACACATTCTAGTTTATTTTTTCCCCTATTTAATGACCTTAACATAATTGTTGAAGGGCGCCAATTTTTACACCCAAGATATTCATTATAGACTCAGATATTACATTAACTGTAGCACCTCCATCTACTAAGACATCATGAATTGAAATTCAATTACATAATACCTCAGCTTGTGGAGTGTAGGGATCTGCCTCTACTTCCAAAACATGGAACTCAACCTCCTTCCTTTGTCAAGCATTGAGTCCACTCCATAGATCTCTCCCTTTCTTAGAAGACAGCAAAAATTTGTCCAATTGTAATATTTGCAAGCCTTTTGGACAGATCTTCTAAGATGGATTATGGTCCTTTCCCCTGTTAAATCAAAAAATATTACACACCCAACTTTCTTCTCCTATGTTTCTTACTAGTCTCTCCTTTCATCTTCTTAGGATCATTTCCATCTTGGTTATCTTTTTCTTTCTTTCTTTTTGTTACAAGCACATCTACTTAATTATTTATGCTACATCAAAAGAATTCATAGGCACTTTTCCTTTATCATTATCTCTTCTACCAGATGTAGAAGCTCTATCTAGAAAATTATACTTATAATGACCCTTTTTATAACAACCATAACATACAACTTCAGATATATCTATTGTTAGATCCCTTTCTCCTTGGGAATTTTGGGAACTAAACTCCTTTCCTCGAAAAATATTAATAGTTAACTGGCCCATCTTCCTAAGAATATTTTTTATCACCAAAAGTGGTTGTGGTGTCTGGACCAAAGGTCTTGGTGTAGGCTCTGCCTTAATAACGGCTTCTTTGGGCTCCTCTTCCATGTTTTCTTCTTATCTTCTAAAAATCTCCTTTTCTTTTTTGAGGATAGTTAGGAGGTCATACTTCACTTATTTTTTGGTCTTTAGATTCATCCCAAGAATGAAGTTCTTACAGAGGAGATTATCCACACCATTCATCAATCCATCCGCCAATCCTTCCTTCTGGATCTAGGCATCAAGCTTTCTCTTTAACTCTAGAACATGAGCATGATAATCTCTTATCTTCTCCTTCTCTCCTTGGGCTAGCTTTGTGATCTCGATCATGAGAACTGGATATTTTTGTTGTTCACCGAATTCTTCAAGAAAACTTTCAGTTAATAAATCCTATGAATTTTTAAAATTATCACCTAGTGTTTCAAACCACCTAAGGGTTGAACCATCCAAAAATGTAGGAAAAAATTCATTCCATTGTTTCCTTTTTATGAGGCCATTACAAATGCAAGATCGTTTAAACTCTTGAATAAAAAATGGGGAATCTTCATTAGATTGTGCTAAAAAAATAGGAATCTTTCCCATTTTAAAAAGTAACCACAGTGAAAGACCAGCCCACAAGTACAATCAGTAAGACTTATGCGCCTAAATAATTGGAATCACTATAATAGAAAGTGACTTTACACCTTTCTATAGTAAAATAGGAATGACCATGGTAAACTTGTATTTACTATGGTAAAACTTGACTTACTGCGGTAAATACTATTCATGGTAAAAAGTGAAGTTACTGTGGTAAATAATATTCACAGTAAAAAGTGACTTTACTATGGTAAATATTATGCATGGTAAAAAGTGACTTTACTGTGGTAAATACTATGTATGGTAAAAAGTGACTTTAATGTGGTAACTGGGCATATGCACAAAGATGGGGGAAAAAAGTGAACACAAATCCATTTTTTGGCCATTTTGGCCATAATGCGCTCGTGTTATGGTTTGGTCACGCTAAAATGTAAAAAGGGAAAATCTAGGTTACGTTATAATGTGATTGGGTTACGGCTCGGGTTTACCAAGCCATAAAGCGCTCACGTTATAGCGCGCTAGCATTATAGCGTGATATCGTTATAACGTGCTCGCGTTATGGTTTTATATGTGTTTTTCCATGTTATCCCTCCCATATGGACATATTCCACATTGGAAACAAGAACACGAGCACGTTATAATGCGAGTGCATTATAACACTAGCGTATTTCATCTTGTTAGGTTTTAAATACCCAATCCAAAGGCTTGTATTTCTAAACTAGAGGTTTGGACTATGTACTGTGTGATTAAAATCATGTTTGACAGAAAAGCATCAAAATTTCACGTATGCACCCCAATATCTCATGCATTAAAGTATAATATTCAAAAATAAATTATACTACGATGTCAAGCTTGTTTTTACCTTGATGAAAATATAATTCTTTCTAAAATATGTATAGTTTAAGGCTTTCATCCATAATTTCTTTTACTAGTACCTTGTTTTCTAGCAAAAACCTATGCATACATTTTGGTGCACAGTTTACTATGTTTTCATCCAAATTTAAAAAAGTGGTTTTTTCTAAACTCCATTCTACATGCACTCAACAAAAATAAATAAAAAATGACTTTTTTCTCTAACTTACGGGGATGCACACATAAATATTTCATTTATAAGGATATGTGCACTTTGAAAATTAATAAAAAATATTATATCTTCATCCAACAATTATGAAACTTTAGTGGGACCTTATACATGGTCTTAGCTAACTTTCTATATAACTCAAAAAAGGGGGGGAAACACACATAATAGGTTATTATCTTTCTTAGACAAAAATGGACATACTTTGTGTGCACACCACATTTGACTCTCTTAATATTAACCATTTAAAAAAATAGTAGTTTAGAAACTAGATTATGAGCTCTACGGTACTTATTCTTATCACTTTTTCAAATTTTGAGCATAGGCATGCCGAATTATTTGATGAAGTTCAGGTTTCACTAATTTTAGGAAAAAGGTGTCCCTTTTTTACCCCCTTTTTGTCCCCCATCTCCATGCACTTACCCAACTACTATGCTCAGTAAAAAAAGGTTACCCTCCAAATGATTTCTGACTAAGTGTGAATATCTCTCTAGAAAATCCACCAACGAGGAATGGTCCTGGCAACGGAACCAAAACGTCAACACCAATCTGACACTATGATAATATAACACCGAGAACTCCTTGTGCTATGATTATTTCAGTAATGCACAATTTTTGGTTTGGTAGTAGTAATCTGGAAACACAATAACAAACATAACACAAGAATACCATAGTCTATAATATAAAGGAATGATGATAGATCTAAAATAAAAATGTAAATTATATTATTAACATGATACTGATACAATTTCACTCATGAATTGCTCCAACTGTTACCAACTCAATTTTTTTCCAATAGTAAATTTGGGAGAAACTTCATAGTTATACATTTTAATGGCTTCCTTAACACACCTTCAAAATGACTATTTTATCCATATAATAATTATTACAACTTTATTCCATGCTAAATGAGGGGGGTGACTATACGCACCCAAAATTACATGTGTGACATTGTTGGAAAATAGTTACAATATCCTCAATGATGAATCATATCCTTTTGGAAGGAGTTTGAGTTCCAAAAACACATTCGCAGTGTGCATTTGTAGCCTAGACATCCATACTTATCCATCGTATGTTATTTCCTAGCTTCCCGATACATTTTAGATTAGTTTTGGATTTTAGTGTCAAAACCGCTGCCCAAGTAGGGTGGTGGTTTTCCATCCACCACCCTAGGTAGGGTGACAATCCTGAAACCATTATCCTGCATAGGGCGGCGGTCCTGTGCAAATTTTCTAGAGAGTTCACTCATGTTTTGAGGCAGAATTATCTCACTTAACTTGTGTTTTTAGACGCGTCGCTTGCCCATTTTAGATGATTCTAAGGCCCAACTACCTTGTGGTAATCTATTATTTCACTTCTATTTGTGATTGATGGTTGTTAGTAGTATAAACTCCCTCTTCACTTTTTTTATGTCCTCATTTGGATTCCAAATGGCTTCAACCATTTCCCGGCTAAACTCCTATAAATACCATGCTTGTGTGCAAGTAAAACCAGGAGAAGAATTTTTATCCTTGCCATTGTTGAAGTTGTTTCCTTCCTGCTGGAAATTTCTAAGTCCCAATAACATATCAATTAAGCTTTCCTTATTCCACCTGCATTGCTTCCTAGTTAATCAATCCAAGTTGTTAAGTTATCCCACATCTTTCTTCTTCTTCTTCTTCTTGCATTCTCATCAACTGGACTCATGTGAACACATAAATTGAAAGGAAAACTGAGGGGATAATTTCAACCAAATTTACCACAGTACATGTATATCTAGGTTGGATTGTTTCTTTATTTATTCAAATTGTCAAGTTAGAATTCATTGTTTCAGACTCATATCAAATAGAGTAGCTAAATCTTTCAATCATTTCAACTATTAAACAGTCAATAGAGAAGATCAATTTGGAAATCTGTTCTTTAAAGATTGTCAAGGAAGTCATAAAGGATAATAGTTTCTCTGAAATAGTGACTATTCTTTACCTTTGAGGTGGGATTTAGAGTTGTGAAAAGAATTCATTTAGTTAGATATTCTAGGTTAATCTCATACAAATTGCACAAGTGATTTTCTACATACAGGTGATTGCTTGTTTAGATTCATTTTATCAAGTTAGAATCTTGCTCTTAAAAACTACAAAAACAACAAAATTATTTCATTTTTAGATTATTCATTTTTCTTATTTATAATTCTGGAAAATACAAAAAACATAGCTTAGTTTCAATTCCTTTTGTTACTTAGTTATATGCTTTCAAATCTGCATGACAATTAAAGAACCCAAAAAATAAAAATATTTTTGTTTTGAGCCAATAATTCCACAACCGAACCTAGCATTTCCTCTTACAGACATAGATCAGGAGCTTAGGTATAACGTTTTCAAATCAACTGGGGATGTGAATAATATCAATAGGTAGTTGGACACACTAAATATAGAGGATGACAAGGCATTCAAATATTGGTCAAGACAACCAAACTATTGGTTAATTTGAGTATCCATATGACCATCAACCAACCCCAAGAGAAAAAAATGCAATTGACCCAGTAATTCCTCAACCAAACACAAATGATCTTACCATAGACATAGACATAGGACTACACATAATTGTAGCTAGATCTCCTGTACTATATTCACAAAAGATTGAACAACTTCTAGCATTAAAATTGAAGCAGACAAGGATTATGATTATTAGAATGATCCCATACGTAGAGTTCCTAATCATAATCAGGATTAGACCCTAACAACACACTGCATGACCATATCAAGACACAACTAGAGAGGGTTTACGGTTTTGATCCTACGGTTCCTCAACCGAACGAAACTGAGAGCCAATCAGACATAGATCTTGGATTAAGAGAATTAGTATTTAGATCATCACCACTCCCACCAGACATCATTAGTCAATTAGATGTCCTAAATGAGCAAGCTCATCGAGCCCTCTTGTTTTGGACAGAACCTACTAATCTTCCATAGATATGAACGTAATCACACCTCTCACTCTTGCTTGTTCCATGACCTTGTCTAGATAGATTAACGAGGACCCATTAAGCTTCCCAAGCGTTTTGAAACTAGTAGATAGGATATCTATGGAGCTTGACATTGATTGGAGCCTCTGCCTTTCCATCCTTACCAACTTCTCCTTCTAAGTCACCCATGTTAGAGAGGCTTTCCCTACACTTGATGAGAAAATTCCGTAATTACGAGTCAAAAAAATTGTATTTCCTTGATCACCTTCACCTACCATTTCCACATACTTTTTACCTATTATCATATTCCACTACCACATATCCATCAACTTTCCACATCGGTTGCTCTAGCACGACCTCGGGGAGTTGAGTGTGGATCGAAGGTCACGTGTCGAATTTCATTCATATAAAATTTGAGAACCCAACCTGAAGAGCTAGTCTCTAAACATTTCTTATTTCTTCATCCATCTTCCTCTCTCACATTATTTTATGGGTATAATACCCCCCAAATATGTCGGGATACGACTGATGCAGCTAACCCATTTTGGTTCTTGAAGCTTATAACTATTATATGGGTAGAAAACAACAACCACCCTCACTTTCTACATGGGTAGACAACTATTCGAGTGCCCATCTTCAAACTCCCCCTCCTTAGGAGACCAATGTTTGTTCCTCTGTAAGGATTGAGGAGGTTGAACAAATCACATAAACACAATAACCTGAGCTGCCAAACTCTAACAACATGACTTTTACCGGAGAGATAGGTTCATCTCCTAAGGTTTTGTTCAGAAAACCCATTAGTATGTAGTCTAACCAACTCCCACCTCTAGATGAGGATTATTTACCATGATACACCAGAAGCAAAAAATGCTTCCAGAATATGAACTGGAATTTTTACAAGTTACAAGGACATGTTGATGTCTTGCTCCAAAACAATTACACTACCCCTCCAACAACGGAAAACATTGCTAATGATGGTTGGCAGAACAACGATTAATTTATAGCAGGATACCATACTCCTCAACAACCTCCAAAAGTTCAACAACAAGCACCAAAGTAAAACACCACCCCATAACTGGGTGACATCATCTCGGCATTAGTAGTTAAATTCAAAGAACTAGAAGTTTCCCAAAACACTCAAAATTCATATGTTGGACAAGCAATATTTTCTCACTATCCGTAGAACTATGGACAAATAATTATTGCGTAGACTCCTCTGGTTTATATAGGCACTCTAAGATCTAGATATTTGCTAACTAGGACAGGCACCTTGAGTATGCCCCCCATGCCACATGCAGATACCCACAATAGGAACCAGTCGAAAGTTCATTCTCAAATGCCATGTCATCTAGAAATGTTGAATTCCCTATCTTTGTGCCTCCAAATCCATATCAAAACAATCAACCCCCCCTTACATACACATGTATTCTAAGTCACCATAGGAGGATATGTACACTTATCCAAGTCCATATGGTCAGCCACAGGGGATTCCTTTTTCCCCAACGAATGTATGCGCTGCACCATTTCAACAACCAATGCAACCTCCACCTCCCCAACAAGGATCTTCAATGGTTGAAACATACGCAATAGGGACCTATTCTAAATACATTAAGGATCCTCTAGAATTCTCCATACAAACTGTCATTCTCCCAAGACCCTTTTCATATCTTCCAAAATTCAAAGGGGAGGTTGACCCTAATGCATACATCAAATCTTACACAACTACCATTCGAGAGATGTTCCCATGGGATGAAGTTGTTACAAATATTTTCCCTAATACATTAGAAGGTATCACTCTCAATTGGTATTACAAGATACTAGAGGCTTTGATACATTCCTTCAAGAAAATTGTGTGAGAATTTATTAAGGCTTTTGATATGAACAAATTTTTAAGGACAAGAATCAGATAATTCCTTTATATCAAACAATAGCACAATTAATTTCTTTTCCATTTCATCCAAAGATGGTGGCAGATCCTCTATTCCTTTGTAACCACTCCAAACATGGATCAGATGGAGCTCTACGATCTATTCCTTCACTCCCTTAATAGGGAAACAAAGGAAGAATTCCAAAAATTCCCACTAAGGAACTACGAAGAGGTACTAGAGGATGCTCTTCGAATTAACCAAACAGCCATAAAAAGTGGTCATAAGACCTGTGGAACAAATGGGAGGTTAATCACTCCTAACCAAGGTAACTTCGGTTACTCCAAAAACATAAGAAATAATCAGGGGCAAAAGGTCCTCAACAAGAATCATGGAGTTACAAATGATGGTTTCACTGATCATGTTAAGAATCCAATTTTTTTAAGCTCTCCTAATGCAAAAACTACCAAAAAAAACCACAATATGAATGGAAATAACCAAAGAAGCAATAAATTTTCATCTTCAGTTAATGTTGTGGAATTTAATCATCCTCAACAGCAACACCAACAGAAATATGCTTAAAAAATGCAAACCCAAGGTCCTAGTCAGTATCCAATTGGATACCCAAACCAATTTCAAAATCAAGGGAAATGGGCCCCAAACTTCAACTATAGCAACCAATAGTTGAACAATGATCAAAATTTCAGACCACAACATAACACAAACAAAAGACCTCGGGATTACAATCCCAATTTGTATTGCAGTTTTCACAGGATCCGCGGGCATGATGCAAGAACATGCCACAATTGTAACAAGTTTCTACAACATTTACCATAAGCCCAGAGACAACTCTTTGTGGATATGTTTCTAGAAAATATGAAAAAACCAACACAAAACACATACGCAGGGCTAGTTTCCCCTAAGAACACATCACTTAGGATCTTTAATTATCCTCTCCCCACACATCCTAAGGATGGTAAACTAGATCCCCATGGTTCAAATAAGGGTACTTTGGTGGGGGCCAATTACCATGAAGCTTTATCTTCGTCAAACTAGCTAGTGCTACCTCCTTTAGATGCTCGTCAATGAAAAAAAATTGTGGGCCTCGTAGAGTTAGAAAGTGAGCCTGAGGTAAATGCTACCACCAGGCTTCGATATTATTCATCCCAACCCATACCCACTTACCTATCGGTACTAGATGATATTCAACAAACACTTACAAAGTCGGTATGAGCATATGATCTTATCAATGACTTAACGAAGACCTTTTGTCACATTTCCTTTTTGGATTTATTGAAGAACTCCCCCACTCATAGAGTTTATTTGTTAGAAGTATTGGGTCTTGGTCATATGATCAATGTTACTCCCCCTTCAGAAGCACAAGTAAACCACATAAACTTTGATATGTATCCTCCTGGGCAACCGGAGAGGGATGTTGGTTTTTTGTTTGACATTAGCAAAATGCCAACGAATACCAAAATTGCACATAGAGGTGACCCATCCTTGTATTTGCAAGTATGGATCTACAATAACTACATTAAACACACAATGGTCTATGATGGGGAAGCAGTTAACATAGTCCCGTTCGCTTTCCTCCAAAAACTAGTACATGGAGAAACAAATTGTTCCTCAACACGAAACACGTTGAGAGGCTATGATAGCCTCAAGGAAAATTTAATAGGGACTATAGTATTACTGGTTACCTTAGGGCCCAAGACGGTTCTCACTGAGTTCTATATTATAGATTAGGAAACCAACTATAATATGATTCTCATTTGTCCATGGATACATTACATGAATGTGATTCCCTCCACATTATTTCAGGAAGTAAGATTCCTGCATTTAGGGAAGGTCTTTGTAGTGTAGGGTGACTCAAACCTTTTGATATACACCTATCAAATTTGAAGAAGAGACTAGGATTCCATTCTCAGTTTGATTTTCCAACAAATCAACTTAACAAGCCAGCTGGTTAAAAACCAGAATAAAAATTGGTTCGCACAATGGATTTATAGGTCACGGGCTTGATCGAGGGCATCCCTACAGTCAAAGATGAAACCATTGTCATAGAGATGGTTTCGTTAGGAACCACGACAAAGATTGTTGAGTTTTTGGAGAAGGATCTACCCATTCTCCTCTCTTTTGATTATATGGGCATAGGACATGCCCTAGGACTTGGCTCTCTCCCAGCAAATGAATTTTGTATGGTAGAAGTAACAAAAGAAAAGGAAGAAAATACGAAGAAAGATCCAACTTCCATTTCCCCGAGTAATTGTTGGACTCTCCATTTTGATGGAGCCAAATGTTGTTTTAGCATTGGGGCAGGTGTAATCCTTACTTCTCCTATGGGAAGGGTTATGTTTTCTTCCTTCAAGTTAAACTTCGAGTGTACAAACAATGGGGCAGAATATGAAGCCCTCCTTCTTGGCCCCATTACAGCCAAATGTATTGGTGTTGGTAACATTAGAGTGCTAGGTGATTCACAACTAGTCACAAATCAATTGTATAAAGTATACAAGACTAGGGCCAAACATCTACAAATCTACAAAATGACATTGCTTAATCTAAAAAAGGTTTTTAGCTTCATATCAATTGAAGTAATTCCACAAGAAAAAAATCCTTCTCACAGATTCTATAGAAACTTTCGCTTCCCACTTCAGCCCAAATAGTGAGTTGGAAGATACAAGCTTCACAGTATCAATTTGCGTTGAGCCTTTGGTTCGCAAAATACCAGCAATTTCAATGTTGACATACATAGAGGCTAATAATGATCCAACCACCCTAGACCACGTTGAAAATGATAACGAAACTCTTGGGTATTTGAATGCTTACGCAGAATTACATCTCACTCACCATGAAATTGACCATTCTCTTATCCCTCACTCTTCTTCCTACTTTGGAAATCCGATGATTGAGTCTTACCCTAAGGAAGGTCTCAAAATTTATGAGGTGGGAGAAGAGGGGGGAATTTAAACTACCTCTAGCCCCACTTAAGTTTTAGGAGGGTAACACCTCCTTAATTGAAGGGATGATTGATATAAATATCAGCAATAGAGGAAAAACCAAGGATTCTGAAACTAGGATCTTCTCTAACAGAAGAGGAGATAAAAATACACACGCAAATCCTTAAAGAAGACTCAAAATCCTTCACATTTAATTACAAAGAGATGACATGGATTGATCTTGATGTTGCAGTCTCATCACCAAGCTAGATGTCAAACCGATTAAGCAAAAGTCAAGACCTATGAAGCCAAAGGTGGCTCTCATGGTAAAAGAGAAAGTGATGAAAATATTGCAAGTAAGGTTCATCAAACCGCTTGAATAATCACAGTGGGTATCCAATATCATCCCCATTCTAAAAAATAATGGAAAGGTGTGCATGTATTGACTTTTGGGACATTAATAAAGCATGTCCCAAGGATAATTTTCCACTGCCCTTTATCGATTTTATTGTCGACGCAACAGCTCGTTATGAGTTGTTATCTCTCATGGATGGTTTTTATGGGTGCATTCAAATTAGGATTTCTAATGTGGATTAGATAAAGAAAAATTTTATCACTCCTTGGGGAACCTATTGCTATGCAGTCATGCCATTCAGGATGAAGAACGCTGGTGCAACTTACCAACATTCCATGATGTATATTTTCCATGATCTTATCAATAAGATTATGGAGTCTTACGTTGATGACCTCCTAGCCAAAGCTAAAAAATAATGTGATCACCTTGAGGTGCTTTGTATCATTCTCTCTTGGTTAATCGAATATGGCGTCATGCTAAATCTATAGAAATGTGTATTCAGTGTAACGGGAGGCAAGTTGTTGCGATACATCATATCTTCATGAGGGGTTGATGTAGATCTGACCAAAATCTAAGCAGTACAAGAAATGATTCCACCATTAGATGAGTTTTTCATCAGATCTTTTCTTGGAAAACTCGGTGTAATCTAAAGATTTATCCACTAATCTAACCTTTGTTATTCACCCAAAAAAAAATTATTGAAAAGGGATTACTGCATTGATTGAACAGAAGAGTGTAGTGAGTCATTTGAATATGTAAACTAATTCTTACTTTTTCCACCTACACTCATGCCTCCTAGGTCAAACTAGCCCCTCATTCTATATTCAAGGACAACGTATGTCTCATTAGCCTACATGTTAGATCAAGAAGACGATGATAAGCATGAACGTGTAGTTTATTTTATCAGTCGAACATTGCTTGACTACGAGACATGTTACACTCAAGTAGAAAGGGAGTTCCTAGCTATAGTGTTTGCAACAAAACAGTTGAGACATTATATACTAAACTAGGAAACAAGAGTGATTGTCAAAACTGATCATTTGTAGACATTTCTAACGCAAGGTTCGCTATCTAAAAATGCCAAGCATTTTATAACGCTAATGGGTGAATTCGAATTGACCTTCATTAATCAAAATTTCATAAAATAAAAAATGATTATGGATTGGTTATCTGATAATCTAATAGATAGAGGGGACTTGGTTGATTTAGATTTTCCTGATGAGTGTATAAAATATGTAGAAATTTATCCCCTTATCACTCTATGCCTTTGGTACACTAACGTAATCAATTTCATTATGGATAAGGCATACTGCAAAGGGGCTACATCTCAATAAAGGAGATGGCTACACATTATAGCCACTAAGTACGTGATTATGGAACAAGTTCTCTATAGTAGAGTCTTGGATGGAATGTTATTAATATGTATTATCGAAAAAGAATCCAAGAATATTTTTTATGAATCGCATACTATAGTATCTAGAGGACACTTTAGGGGCCACACCACTACTCAAAAGATACATCGGATGGGCTACTACTGGCCCAAGTTATAACATGATGCGGTAGAGTTTGTGCACAAGTTCCATAAATGTCAATATTTCTCCCATGATATCCACATACTAGCACAGGATCTGTAACTAATTGAGACACCATGGCCCTTTTCAACATGGGGCCTATATTTGATAGGGAATTTTTCTCCCTCATCAACCAACGACCATTACTTCATAAACACGGCCGAAGAATATTTCACAAAGTGGGTAGAGGCCATGCCTCTTACCACTATACCAGGTTCTATAATAACTAAATTAAATTTTAACCAAATCATCTCTAATTACGGTGTCCCATAAGTCATTATTTTTGAGAATGAAACATCTTTCAAAAATGAGGAAGTACGTGAAATATGTGAGAAATTAAAAATAAATCATCACATGGATTTTCTCTATTACCCTCAAGACAACAAACAGGTCGAGGCAACAAATAAGACATTAAAATACATTCTCCTTAAAACTGTCAAGGAGAACAACTGAGATTGCCATTTAAATTTATACCCAACATTATGGGCCTATTGGACATCGATAAGAATGCCAACGTGAGAAACCGCTTTTTCTTTAGTGTTCGGTGTAGAAATAGTTCTAGCAATCGAAGTCAAAAGACCTAGTCTCTACATCTCATTACAAGGAATTTGGGGAGAAGAATCCTATCAAGAGGCATGAATCTCTCAATTATATAGCCTTGATGAAGCTAGGCTCAACGCCGAACAATGACACAAAGCTTATGCTGACTGGATGCATTGGCAGTATAACAAGAAGGTCTACAAATGTGAAATATATAAGGGAGATATGGTATTAAGACTTGACAGCTAGATAGACAAAAATATTGGTGAAGGTAGGAATTTCAGGACGAAGTGGTTAGGTCCATATCGAGTAATAGAAGACTATAAAATTGGTGCATTTCTTGTGTATGCTAGAAGGTGAAGATTTTAGCTAATCTATTAACTCTCTTCAAATGAAGAGGTATTTCACATGATTTAACCACATTTCCACATGTACATTACTGTATCTGCATTGGATTTTCATCTGCCTATCCATTTTGTAAATTTGTAATCAAGGGACTTATTCTTATAGAAATTCCTAAATAACTTGTGAAAATGTTGGCAAACAATTCAAATCGTATCTCTTCAAATCCTCACGGTATTATCAAATTATTTTCAAATCATTTCATCAATGCAAACAAGATAAGACAATCTTTGACAATAACCATACCATGGCTTGCATACTTGGTTCTACTCGTAGATTCTTCTATATTAGGTGTATTTTCCTATGGTCTGTTCTAGAAGCTTCACGGCATCATATATATTGCATATACATCTCTTTGGAAATAAGAACATTCTAAACATTTTGCATAGATAAACATGTCAAATGCAAGTAAACAGAAATTTTTTATTTTACACATTTCTTTCCCCTACCAACCTTTGGTATTGAGCCAACATCTCTTACTTGTGGTGTAGGGTTGGGAAAGGAGATATGTTCCCTTACTCACCTATGTATTTTCCGTGTTTATGAGCCCATACTTCATACTAGTAGCAAGGGAAAATGTATAGGGGGTCTGTTCGACAAACAAGAAAGTTAAAAACAATTCATTCAAATACAGTGAAATCATAAATTAGAACAAAGTGAGTTAGATGTCAAAAATTCCAAAAGAGTTTGAAACATCATAACCAGATTTTATCAAACAAGTGGCCATCTATAGATTGAAGTATAGATAATCTGGAAATAAATTCACACTCTAAATTTTGTTGAAAACTTGCATGGAATGAGGTTGTAGGTTATCAATTTGATTTTTTCCAAATCATTTTCTTTCTGTCATCATTACCATCCAAAAAATATCTATAACTCGTGCCCCTCCTGGATCTTGGTGTTGATACCTCTCATCTTATGAGTTGCATGGTGTTAGGAGTTGGGAAATTTCATCCTTCTATCATATCACTCTATCATCACATTTTCCCAAAACAATACGAAGTATCAAAAACTTCTTAGAGAAACAAAAGTTCAGCATTAAAATGTATTTGCATTATCATATATCAGCATTACAAAACACAAAAAGAAATCATTCTATTAACATTCATATCCACTTCATACATTCTAAAAGTCATACAAAAGTGGAAGTTATAAACATATAGAGTACACATGTGAACTGATCCAAGAAGAATTCAATTCAGATATAATGAATTGCTGAACCAAAAATAAGAGTATATATATATATATATATACACACATATATATATATATATATACATATATATATTGTAATAAATCAAGTTTTTGTACAATTCCATCACACACTAGGCATGATCAAAATGCTTGCATGAGCCCAAAATGTTAAAAAAAATGCATAAATTCCCGTTAAAATGGAAACTAAAAAATTAAAGGGCCAATGGCCTATCAATCCCTATGGGATCCTTGAGATGGTGCACGGTTGCACCCAGGACTCCAACTATGATTATGACAACAAGAATGTAATGAATGATGATAGTGCTCATGATGGCAGACATTGGATGTGGTCTCACTACCAAAATGGATCTACCTTGTCAATCTCTCCGTTGTCTCGTACATGACTACTTGAGTGTGGAGATAATTCATGATCTTTGTTGCCCTCCAGATAGGTGCAAACATGTCAGTGTGTCTTCCAGATGATAATGGATTTATTGTGTCCTTAATTATCTTGGCTCCTGCCTTCCCTGAAGGGATGAAAAAGGTGTTCATGCACACCTGAAGAATAAGATCTCACCATCCCTGTGTAGTTACTAAAAAAAAGGTGTGTTAGAAAGCTACAAAAATAAAAAAGAAATAACAACTAACATTTCTAGCTAACAATTGCAAGAGAAGAGTATCAACATACTCAGATATCCTTGCATCAATGTTGGGTCAAATGGTACAGTTTGAGCTATTGATGTAGGTACCTGGTTTTCCTCTTGTCCTCTTAAGGATACATTTTGCCCCATGAAAGAACCCTCATCTCCTCCCTCATCTCGAGGGAGTAAATCCTCTACGACTACGGTCTCCTTCTCTACGTTTACCTCCTCCTACTCTACTCTCAGTATATCCTGGGTGTCATCCCACTCATGGTCACTCTCCTCATCTATCTGAGTTACCTCACTAATCTCACAACCTAATCCCTCATTATCAGATCCATCATTAGTCTCCTCATCACCTGACTCATCTCTAGTCTCATCTCTTGTCTCCTCCTCTGAATCAGATTACACATCTATTTTCTCATCCTCCTCCCTGTTTTGGGTGGGTGTGGCCTCAATCTAGAGTAAAGGTCCACAAGCAACACTAGTTTCTCATCAGGCACAAACAACTCACCTAATTGCAATAAGAAATCTTGGAGTCACCACCAGCCAACATAGATCTTCTCTAGGACCCTTTCAGGCCTCCTTGACACTCCTATATACATGTGCCACTGGGGGAAGCATGTCAATGTAAGGAATACCAAACATCTAAGGAACTTGACCAAATGGGTGAATCTCAACCTTCCCCGTCTTGTAAACTAACTGACTAGTGGTGATACAAGAAACCACTATGGTCCCATCCTATCCACAAAATCCTACCATGTCCTACTATGGAGTGGCCACCATGTCTAATGTGGTCAAAGAAGCCACTGGATGATGTGGTGCTCTAAGAACTGACATCATCATCCATCTAGCGGCCTTAATATCCCTCGGGTTATGTAATAACACTCCCCTCCCATAGGGGAAAATGTGTTCATACACCTAGCTCATAACCAATGTAGGATGGCTTAAAGACTGTCCCTATAACCTGACAAGCCGGTATAAGTCATGACAAATGCTACCAAGGATATCTAGCCCCTAGGCATAAATACGACCATGAGCCTCAATTTTTGTAATGATGGGAGCCCAACAATATAGCAATGTGTCTCCTCCCTTATCCCCTATCAACCGCGAATCCAGAATAACCATGACGGCCTTGCAGATAGTGGGGATAGAAGCAGTGACAATTAATCAGACCTTCATTCTATCATTTGAACCAAGTGACACCACGACATCACCCATATAAGTATCCCACTGAGTCATTGTGGCTCTAGACCATGTTGTCTCCAAATTCAACTATCTGCCTAGTATCAGAACACCAATAATACAATACACATCCTCTAGGGTGATCCTCCACTCACCCCTAGCACCTGAAAACCAAGAAGGTATTCCAATCTGCATCGCAATAAGAAAAGAGGTCACACATAATATGATTAGTAGGAGTAACGATGGGCACCCGTGCAATCCTCCATATGCCCTCTCTCTCTATATAGTGTCAGTCTTGTCTTGAGTCAGCTGATCTAGAACCCCTGGGAGAAAATCACACTCCCTCTCATGACTCCAATGGATGTATTCCTCCTCCTTCTGCATCCAAAAAAATAGAAAAAGAGAAATTTAGTGAGAATTTTGATAGCAAGCTCATCAAAAGCATAACAAAGTATCAAAATTCAAAAAAAAAACTTAGCATGGGTTTTGAACATTCTGTTTGAAACTATCACCCTATGCAGAGTGGCGGTTTCATAATCATCACCTTACCTGGGTGGCATTTTTAAAACCGACACCCAGGAAAGGAAATGATCCTGTAACCCCCACCCTATGTAGGGTGGCAGTTCTTTCCAAAATTTTCGTACGACTACTTAGCCCTCAAAATATCTCAAAAACACAAAAGTACACCATTTTTTGAAAAATAAACAACTACCTTATGGGCTCCCCCCTAGAGAAAATTTTAACACAAGAAATTTCAAAAATAACCCCTCCTATGCAAAGATTTTCAACTTTTAACATTTTGGGTTTCAAAATAAACAAATGAGGAAAACTAACATGAGACCATGCAGGTCGATCTCCCACTTGTGAAGGCATGATCATGATCTCTCAACAATTTTTTTGGCTGTAATCTCATTGAAAATAGTCACCATGGGCCCAGAGCCCAAAAGTCACAAATTAAATAACTACAAATGAATAGGAAAATAATTTTGTTTTGGTATATATATATATATATTGATATTAACTTTATTTTGAGTGTATGTGTTCGTAGGGCTGGAGTGGTGGCATAGGTATATTTCTATATCCCCACACAAATGGTAAGTCTTCTCATTACTTTAATTTAGCATTTATTTTTTGATATTTTATCTATCTGCACTTGAGTCTTTTATTTGTTTTGTAAATAGCAGGAGATTTTACGGTGACATTTCAGCACACGAGCTTATCAGGTATAGCCTCTAACTCCCCATTTCAGGAATTCCATATTAAAATCCCATGTTTTACACCTATTTCATGGCTAAGACATTTCTCTGAGGGGGCAATATTTACACACCCTAAATTACATGTGTGAAATTGTCAGAAAATGGTTACAAGATGCTCAATGATGATTCATATCCTTTCGGAAGGTGTTTGAGTACCAAAAAGTCATTCACAATGTACATTTGTATCCTAGACATCCTTATTTAGCCTTTGTATGCTTTTTCCTAGTTTCTCGCTCAGTTTTAGAGTAGTTTTGACCTTTAGTGTCAAAATCGTTGCCCTGTTTGGGTGATGGTTTTTTGACCACAATCAATGAAAAGCGAAGGTTTTCCAACCACCTCCTTGGGCATGGTGGTGGTCCTGAAACTGCCACCTTGCACAAGGTGGTGGTCCTGAGTGAATTTTCCAGAGATTTCACTAATGTTTTGACGCAAAATTATCTCACTTAACTTGTGTTTTTATAAGCGTTTCTTGCCCATTTTAGATAATTCCATGGCCCAACTACCTTGTGGCCATCTATTCTTGCACTTCTATTTTTGATTGTCGGTTGTTAATAGTATGAACTCCCTCTTCACTTTTTTAATGTCCTCCTTTGGCTGCCAAATGGATTCAACAATTACCTAACTAAATTACTATAAATACCATGCTTGTGTGTAAACAAAATGGGGAGTACAATTTTTATTCTTTCCATTGTTGAAGTTGTTGACTTATTGCTGGAAATTTCCAAAGCCCAATCATAGATCAATTGAGTTTTCCTTCTTATACCAACATCGCTTCCCGGTTAATCAATCCAAGTTGCTAAGTTCTCGCAAATCTTTATTCTTTTTTCTCTTGCTGCATTTCCATCAATTGGACTCAAGTGAACATGGAAATTGAAAGGAAAACTGAGGGGATAATTTCAACTAGATTTGCCACACTACACATATATCCAGGATGGATTTTTGTTTTATTTATTCAAAATGTTAAGTTAGAATTCATTATGTCAGAATAAAATCAAATAGAGTAGCTAAATCTTTTAATCATTTCAATTATTAAACAGTCAATAGAATAGATCAATTTAGAAATTCATTCTTTAAAGATTGTCAGGGAAGTTGTAGAGGATGGTAGTTTCTTTGAAATAATGACTATTATCTACCCTCTAAGGAAGGATTTAGAGTTGCATAAAGAATTCATTTAATTAATTGTTCTAGGTTAATCTCATACAAATTTCACAAGTGATTGTCTACATCCAGGTAATTGCTTGTTAAAATTCATTTTATTAAGTTAGAATCTTGTTCTTAAAAACTAAAAAAACCCAAAAATATTTCATTTATTAGATTAGTCATTTTTCTTATTTATAAATATGGAAAGTACAAAAACATAGCTTAGTTTCAATTCCTTTTTCAATTTACTTAGTTAGATGCTTTCAAATCTGGATGGAAATTAAAGAACCTAGAAAAGTAAGAGATTTTTTTTTGAGCCAATAATTCCAAAACCGAACCTAATAGTTCTTCTTACAAACATATATCAGGGACTTAGGTATAATTTTTTCAAATCAACTAGGGACATGAATAGTATCAATAGATAGTTGGACACATTAAACATAGAGGACGATAAGGCATTCAAATATTGGTCAAGACAACCAAACTATCGATTAAACTGAGTATCTATATGACCATAAAAAAACCCCAAGAGAAAACACATGCAATTGACCCATTAATTCCTCAACCAAACACAAATGATCTTACCATAGACATAGAAACCGGATTACGCATACTTGTAGCTAGATCTCCTATACATTATTCAAAAAATATTGAACTCTTTCTAGCATTATACATTGAAGCAGACAAGGCTTACAAATATTGGAATGATCCCATACATAGAGTATTTGATCATCGTTGAGATTATACCTTAAAACAAATTCCATGATCATAGAAGGACCATGACCAGAGAGATTTTACAGTTGTGATCCTACGCTTCCTCAACTGAATGGAACCAAGATCTAATCAAACATATATATGGGATTAAAAGTGTTAGTATTTAGATCATCACTACTTCAGCCAAACATCATTAGGCAGTTAGATGTACTAAAAAAGCAAGCTCATTGGGCCCTCTTGTTTTGGACATAACCTATTAGTAATCAATACAGCTAAGTGGAATCATGCCTCTCACTCTTTCTTGTTCCATGACAGGCTTTCGTTGTGCTTGATGAGAAGATTCCATGCTTGCGGGTCAAAAACATCATATTGCCTTGATCACCTTCACATACCATTTCCACATACTTTTCACCCATTATCACATTCTGCTACCACATAGCCATCCACTTTCCACATCAGTTACTCCAGCACAACCTCGGGGAGTCAAGTGTAGATTGAAGGTCACATGTCAACTTTCATTTGTACAATGGCCTCTCAATTTATAGAACTTTCAAGATTATCCACCCTATCTCTAAGATAGGATAGGAAACCTCTTCCGGCTAATCATATTCCATTCCTTAACTATTATCTTTACATGTAGGCTTATCTCTTAAGATAAGATAAACCTTATCATTTCACATGGGTTCCACCTTTTTAGAATTTATAAAAATTAAATATACAAAATATTTATGACATCACTCATTTTCCTTAATACAAATATAATATTTCTAATTCTAAATCATGGATACCCTATTGAATTTTGACCCTTTTAACATTACCCAAACCACTTATGACAAATTTTTAGTTTTTACCATTGAATGTTACTACAACATTTCTATTGTACTTTAACTATTACCGTACCATACTTTATTGGGGGTGCCATATTTGTAGCATCGTTATCTTCTATTAGACACTACTACTAAGTATCCTTAATAACACCCTGTTCATAATACATGCATTAATGAAACTTAAATTATGGAGGAAAATTCTAGTGCTAACAAAACCACTTAAAAAAATACCCCAACCATGTGTTCTTGTGGGTTATGATGTGTACAAGGATTTTAAAATCGGTTTCTCTATTTTCATAGGTGTTTTTGCATAGTGTGGATGAATAGGCAAGGCAAAATGATTGTTTGATAAAATTCCTTAAAGAATAGGACTCTTGTGGTTACTGCATATGCGCAAAAAATGGGTTTGTTGAAAAGAATTTGGAAATGTTGGAATTCCTTGACAAACCTTCCTCCCAGCTGACTCTTAGATGGATGATTTAGAGCAAGGAACCATCATCCATCAAACCATAATGAACACTGACTTCTGCTAGCAAACCTCAAGCCTAAACCAAATGGACAGTGCGTCTAGTGGGAGGTAGGCTGATTTGTGTACAAAATGCAAAAACAAAGACTTAGGAAGTGAACTATTTGACAAAATTCCTGAAAGAAGTGTTGTCTCATGGACTACAATGATTGCGAAATATGCAAAGGATGTTCGTGTAAAGGGATTTGAATTTTCAAGCCAAAATTAATTATTGGAGAAAAAATAATACACACACACACACACACACACACACACACACACACACACATGGTTTCATGGAATGCCATATTGGCTGGAAATGTAGAAAGGGTAGTGGGAAATCGTGAACAAATGAAAGTCAGCAACCTAAAACCGGGATGAAAAGCCCCATGTTTTTTCCTCCTGCAAACATTGATTACATGTATGGATCTCCCTTCCTCTTGTAGTAAAATACACACTTCTTAATTTCTTTTTTTCTTTTCTTTTGTTTTTTTTAAATAAATATGTTGGATAGTTGATGATGCAAATGGAATTTGTGCTTTCACTTTAACCATGTCTGAAGGCATATTTAAAATATATGAATGTTTGATCTTGAAAACCACGTGCATGGGGCGACAATTCAAGTTGTACAAAAAAAATAAAGTCTCTTGCATGGTCCATGTTGACTTAGGACATCATAAAGGCCCTTGACCAACCTAAGGAATCTATTTGGATACCTTAAAATTACGAGCCTTGAAGCCATTTAACATTTCGGTCACGCTTACGACATTATCCTCTTAAGAAAAGTGGTTAGTTTTGGTGTGCATTTGGCGTTTTGATTGGGAGAAACAAAAAATCACCTCCACCTACCTTTAGACTATGAACAGGAGAATTATAACCAACTCTTGGTTCAACAAAAATGATTTTTGATGTTGGTTTTGTAAATTGGTTTTAGGGCCCACTATTCGTTGTGCAAGAGTTATGACATTACTACAATAAACAACCCTAGATTTACCTTGGTGTCTTTAGCCCTGATTATCATAATTACCTTCTGTTGGATAAGATGAATTCTCTGTATACATGTGAGTAATAAGCAATCATTGAACTTTGTGTTTAAAGTTAAAATGAGCATGTTTGATCCTAGTGTATAAGCACTTTAATCATTTCATCGAGCTTTCACAAAATTGAAACTTTAGATCAACCAAACTTCCAAGGGCTTCGTTTGACTTCTAAAAACTCATGGAAAAATTTTAAATGTTGTTTCATACTTTATAGAGTATGAATTGGTCAATTTATTTTATAAATGGTTTCAAAAATTATAATGTTTTCTTTATGTTCCATTCTCTCTCTTTGGAAATAATTATGAAATGTTGATTAGTTTGAAAATGTAAATGGGTTAAAATTTATATGCATTTGAAAAGAAATGAAAATGGATATGTGATGTATGTGGTTATGATATGGTGAATATAAAAGAAAATGAGTTCTAGAATTTCTTTCTCTTGCTTACTCTCTCTAGAATTGAAAAAGGAATAAAAAAAGAGTAAAAAGGAATGAGAAAGTGTGAACGTGTGACGAAATGATCTCTCTCTCTCTCTCTCTCTCTCTCTCTCTCTCTCTCCTTATCTCTCTTTCTCTCTTTCTCTCTCTCCCTATATCTATCTCTTTCTCTACCTTCACTTAATTTCTTGAAATGATGAATGCATTATTTTGTGCTCGAGTGTAAGGGATATCCATACTCAGTCCTAAGATTGACACAATGTTGGTTGCAGGTACTCCGAACAAGAGGAATTTTTCTTGATGTGATATGTTATAATTAATGAGTTGGCATTGCAAAATTATATTCATCTTTCAATACATGAATTACCATAGAATAATTATATGTATTGTTGTTTGAAGAATTGTTATTTGTATATTTTGAAAGAGAATACCAATGTGGCAATATTTCATAGTGTCGAATTCATTGTGAAGTTGTACTCAATGTTGTACCTATGTTATAAAGATATTAAACTAATATTTTGTTATGTTAATTATTGGTATATTTCTTAGCATCCACAATGCTAGGTAGAATCTGGTAAGATCAAACCTAGGAAGTGAAAATAATGAAAAATTGTTAAAAATAACAGTCCTAGATAGGACCTACTAAAAATAATGGAGTCCCTGGAATCCAGAGTATAGGAATAGTGATTGTGAAAACTCCCATTTTGCTTATCTCATTAATTTTTTCCATCTTTTCAAATCCAAGAAGGTGTTTCATGGCCTAAATAGGAAATAAAAACCTCGTATGCTCTTTAAGCATCAGTCCAAAGGTGATTTTATGCAAGTGATACAGTATCATATTGCGATGATTGAGGTGCTGATATCTTTTTGTTATAGATCATGACCGTAATTGTGGAAGAAGTTTAGAGTCATCCTAAGTAATGTTTCCATCCATAAAGGAGACATCATTATCACTAACCCTCTCCCAAGATAGTTGGTGAATATACATCATGATTGTATCACATAATGACGATCTAAATGGATGTAGAGTGGAGACTACGTTTTGTATGTGAAAGATAGTCACTTTGGTAGTGGAAGAAATCAGGAACATCATGAGGTTTGTAAATGATATGAAGATTAGTTGGGATAACTCTCATTGCAATAGTACACTCAATACTTGAATGTATCATCATGAGCATGATGAGAAATTAGTCCCCGTGAGTGATGATGGTCAGTACACCTTGTAGTCTTAAATGCATACCTGTTATGTAAGTGTTCCTAGGACATTTGATATGTGCTTCCATAATGATGCTCACCTACTTGTAAATCATGGAAGTAATTGTTCTCAGATGTAGTTTCAGCATAATGTGGTAGATTAAGATTAAACTAAGGAACTCATTGCAACAGAAAATGGTATGCCATTCAGCAATGACAAAACCAACTCAAATGTCAATCATGTTATCATACAATGAATGTAATAAAGTAGAGTTCTGCGAGGAAAATTTGAAAAACCTAGGGTAAATCAAGATACCATATAGGATGCATGATCACATGCTCATGGTTACATAAATTTGTAGTAGTGAACGAGGTCAATCAAAGAATCATAAGTGAAGCCTTGATGATGGGATCAGCTTCAGTTGTAGACAAGGTCTTGTCAGTCAAGGATCTTGCACTCTAGTTTGATTGTGTCCAAAGTTCTTCATAAGAATTGAGTGCAGAATGAGGAATATATTAAGCCTACCATATACATTCATGACCATAGATATGTGAAGGATCAAGGAGTTATGTAATTAACCCGTGGTATTTTGCATATGATCTAGGAAGGTGAGGATTATAGAATTAGAAAGAAAAAGGGGATAATATTCATTTGGAGTAAATTGTTTGTAAGAATGAGAAACCATCTCAGTTCCACCTACTGCACATGGTTACCACAAAAAGTAGATCCTAAACACTTATGGTCATCACCTGGTAATGTGATTTACATGCTTAAGTTTGTAAGATATTTCATGTGCAATTGCTTCATTTCAATTCAATGGATGGCCATAGGGAAGGAATCCTATTCAAGGATTAATCCTTTATCTGCAAAGTAAGGATCCATTTTGGTGAGTGAAAGACAAACATAAAAGGTACTTTGAGCTATCACTATAATGTAGGTTAGTGTTTCTATCACAAAGCTGAGACCTTTATGTGAATGGAACTAGAGAAGTAATAAATTAATACTCACTATTATTGCATAATCAGAAGAGATGATCATGTTCCCACCACAATGCAGATCTCACAATAATATTTACAAACACTTATGTGATGCTCTCAAGGGGGTTCCCATATGGCTCAAAGAAGAAGGATGGTTGTGACTCTGACCATGCTCCTAATCCAACAAGCCCATCCATCAGCACCCAAAGGCTTCATCTTCCCTCAGATTGGATGCAACTGGCAGTGGCATTTATCTCCCTTCGTTATTCTCTCTCTATATTCTAATTTCTCACTAAAAATGCACTTTTTTCCTATTTCTTCGTGTTCACTTAAGTTACCTTCCTACATTAAGGTAGTTTGTAAGAGTCCTTTTGCCACTGAAGGCTTAAGTAATACCATGGCACTAAATGTATCTTAGGAATATGACCAGAGGCCACAAATGACTGAATTTTTTTCTCAGATGAAAATTCATGTGGGGGATGACTGAAAGGACCAATTTGTAACCGTTATAAATTGGAATGGCTAAAAATCTGAATTGGGATCAATAGGGTTGTAAATTATTGATTCCAGATTAGGTATGTCTGACTCGGAACCGGGCCTACCTCGAGCTACATCATATCCCTAAAAGTTGCATTTACTTCCCCATTTTATATGAAATGGCGGTTCCAGTTATCTCCATCTCCTTTCTATTTTCCAAATTTGTAAACATGGTAATCTTGCAAAACCATGAAAGGTATATGTGCTTTTGATGAGTGAATAAATAGAATTTGGTTTCTATGATTTGTTCATATTATCATTTTTATCTTTTTTATGTTCTTCTAATTTAATGTGTACCTACTTTGATTGATGTATGTGAATTTTATAAGCCTGCTCGTAACATTAACCATCTCTCTCCTTATTTCCCTAACTCCCTTTTACCTCTCCTCGTAAAAAATTCCCCCCTTGTACGTACTACAAGAATTTTTCCACATGTCTAGTGGAGTATTCCTATGTGATCCCCAACCTAAAAACCCACCCCAAATATTTAGGTGGTTTACATTCAATAATGGGAGCCTACCCATAAACAAGAAGGAGGGGATTACCCCTGTGACCATTGGTGGAAACCAATAAGCTACACATGAAAAATTATTTCACCAACAAACCTATTAGAATATGGGGTGTGTCTTAGTGCATTGTGATGAAATCCACGTCATAAGATGCCTAATTATTATTGTAATTGTGTAAGAATGAAATCCATGTCATGTTACCCCTAGACAAAGAAAAATATGGATTCTTTGTTAACTTTTTTGGAGGCTCTAAGATCACCAGTGTCGGCATGAGGAGAGATTGAATCTTGGATACCTAGTTCCAAACACAGTACACTTACACACAGCACAGGGAGACCGAATAAGATACAATGATATGCAATATTTTACGAGAAAAAAATTACAATATATAATAAAAATATGATTTTTATACTAGCTATTGGATTGATCGGTGCTACAAAATAGATAATTAGTAGTTTGATCCATGTAATTTTGCTAATCTCATTTGGTAATTCTATGCAAAAATGTAACACCCATACTGTAGTTTGGGAAACTTCATTTATGAATAGAATCTTATGTGGCTATCATTAAATACAGATACTGATGGAATGAAGGAACTTAGATGTTCATAAAGAAATAAGGCAATATCATAGCATGCATCAAAACCATGTATAGATCTAGTCTAGCACCTAGAGCAAAGGAAAATTCACATAGTTATATGCCATGGAACAAGACAAAATGAGTCTCTCAACATTGTGAAGTAGAAGAAAGGGGGTTAAATATGGAAGGAATATGAAAATATCGTGGGAGGAAATCCATGTAAGGTTGAAAGACCATAGATCCTGGTCAGTGACAGAAAAATCCGCTAAACCCAAGAAATCCTTTCCATATCGTCAAGAGGAAACTCTAGGGAAAAATGAGTGATGATCTATGGAACAAGGAAATTTGAAGCCGTATAACAAAAGGGTTATACGTAAAAGAGTTAGACACCATGAAAAGTTAGAAAATAAAAGGAATGATAATAAGATTCTTCTAAGTCACAAAGATTGCAGATGTCAATAGAACATCACATTCAATAAGTTGAAATAAATTCAACACAATTACTTTACAAAAATCTTTGTAAACAAAGAGAAACAATATCATATACTATTATGGAACTCAATGAAATACAATGAGAAAGGGACTTTCTTATATAGGAAAGGAATAACAATCTAAGAACCATTCAAGGTTATAGATCAAGCCATAAATCAAGGAAAGAACTAGTCAAGACCATAGATAGATTTAGGACAGAACTAGACATCAAGGATCTAGTCAATACCATAGATCAAGGAAAGTAACTAGTCAATACCATAGATCAAGGAAATGAACTATACCTAACAACTAGATAATATCCCCTAATATCTAAATAAATAAAAATAAATATCCACACACATAAGTGGGTGAGGATAAATACAATAAAGGTAAATAAAGTACCTAGGTGAACATGAGATAAGGTAAATACCTACTCTAACACCCCCCTCAAGTGAAGCTAGGGGCCAAAATAGAAGTGGCATGTCCACAGTATGAGTCCTGGATAACAAGATCCTAATGAGTTACTCATGTACAATATATCCATGAAGAAATATCGAACCAAAAGAAGGAAAGAATCTGCTAGAAGGAAAGAGAAAGAAGAATAAGAAGGAAGATGTTCTCATGAACACCCCCCAAGAAAAACTTTTGAAACCCCAAACATGTCATGTAACTCAAGGTAGTGAGGTGATGCAAAAGGCTTTGTAAATATGTCTGCAACCTGTTGCTGAGTCAGAATGTACTCCAAGCAAAAGAACTCCATCCTGAATGTGTTGACAAATGAAGTGGATGTGTATCTCAATATTCTTGGTCCACTGGTGCTCAACTGGGTTGTGAGAAATGTGAATTACACTTTGGTTGTCACACCAAAGTACAGTTAAGTGAATCCTATGTGGGAATCCAAACTCTTTCAATAACTATCGAAGCCAAAGAATTTGCTAACTCGCTGTAACTGCTACCCTGTACTCTGCCTCTAAAGATGAAAGTACAATAGCATGTTTCTTTTTGCACACCCAAACAACTAGAGAATAATCAAAACAAAAAAGATAGCCAGAAGTGGAACGTATGTCATCAATAGAACCTACCAAATTGAATTTGTATATCCAACCAACTGAGTAGAACCCCTAGTGTAGTGTAGACCAAAGTGGGAAGTGCCCTACAGATAGCAGAAAATATCCTTTTAATAGCCTATCAGTGACTACTATGAGGAGAATGTGTAAACTGAGATAAAAGCCCTACTGTAAATGAAATATCAGGGTGAGTATGGGTCAAGTACATGAGACTTCCAACCAACTACCTATACAAAGTAGGATCACAAAGTGGAGTGGTACATGTGGAAGTAAGAGCAACCCCAGACTAAAAAGGAGATGGACTTGGCTTGCAATCATCCATATCAAAGCATTGAAGAAGATCATGGGTTTACTTTTTCTGACTCAAATGAATCTTTGAACCTATCTGATAAATATGAAAACCAAGGAAATAATGCAATAACTCAAGATCTGTCATGTCAAACTGTGTAGAAAGATCCCTTTGAATAGTATGAATGTGGGAAGAAGATCTTCCAGTAAGTAACATATCATCAACATACAAGACAAGTATCACAATATCCTTACCTATATGTTGGAGATACACTGTATAATGGGAGTGGAAATGAAAAAAAACCAATAGATAGAAGAAAAGAATCCATCTTCTCATACCAAGCCTGAGGGGCTTTTTTAAGACCGAGAGAGACCTTCAAAGCCTACAAACAAGAGAGTAATCCTAAAAAAATCCAACCAATTACTCCATATATATTTCCTCTTGTAAATATCCATGTAAAAATAAACTCTTCGTGTCCATCTGGTATACATGCCACCCCTGTGATGCAACAATAACAAGTACAAGGCATACAGAATCCATCTTGGTAATAGGTGCAAAAGTCTCAGAGTAATCAATACCTTTAAGTTGTGAGAAAAACCCTTTGCAACAAGACGAGCTTTATACTTGTCAATGGACCCATCAACTACATAATTGGTTAGTTATTCCCACTTACACCTAAACATATTTCTTCCTTTAGGAAGAGATACCAAATCCCAAGTATGATTCTTCATCATATAAGAATACTCAGTTGTCATCGTAGCATCCCACTCATGTATCCCATGAGAATTTTAAAAGGACTGTGGATCCTCATAAACTACCGAACACAAAAGTACATAACCTATGGAATGTGCGTGATGATGCCTAGTGGGTGGAAGATCTTGTATGAAAGGTGTTGCCTCAAAAATTGAAGTATGAGCCCACTTATGCATAGTGACAACATCAATGGGAATAGGATCCTCAATGACATCTATAACCTCCTCATCAACATCCTCAAAGAAATTATCCTCAAGATGAGATGAAGAAGAAGAAGGCATGGAAGAAGATGAAGAATCGTGAGGATTGAAGTGCTCATCAAACTGAACATGTGTTCGAAAAAGAACATCATGAGTATCAAGATCTAAAAGTTGATAAGCTCTCATGTCCTCACAATACCCTACAAAGATCAAGGGTTTTCTCTTATTATCCAAATATTTCCTTTTCTTCTTTGGCAGAAATGCCCAATCACAACTCCCAAAGACTCGAAAAAATGAGACATCTGGCTTAGTGTTGGACCAAACTTCCTCTGGAGTCAAATTTTTAAGTGCTCTGTGTGGTGTATGATTCTGAATGTAGTTAGCACAATTAACTACTTCTACCCAGTAGATAGGAGGTAAATCTCTAGAATGCATCATACAGTTAGCCATTTCCTTTAAAGTTCTATTCTTCCTTTCTTCTAAGCCATTTTTTTGTGGAGTATGAGGAATAGAATGTTGGTGAATAATACCTTGAGTTTCCAAAAAATGAGAAAACACTTTGCTGAAGTACTCCCCCCCATTATCAGTGTGAAGGTTCTTTATTCAACTAGAATATTGTTTCTTGACCAAAACCTTGAAGAATTTGAAGTTTGAAAAAACATTACTTTTGTACTTAAGAAAATAAGCCCAAGTACACCTTGATAATTTATCAATAAATCTAAGTGCATACTTAGATCCATTGAAAGAGGGGGTAGGAAAAACTATCAAGTCATTGCGCACAAGCTCAAGTGGTGAAGAAACTCTCTTGGAAAAATTCTTAGGAACTGGATCGTGGTGTTGTTTCCCTAATGCATAGCCAGAGAAAACTCCCTCAAGACAAGAAACTCTAGGAATACCATCTACCATACCATGAGTGCTCAACTCCTTCAAATATATGTAATTAAGATGTCCAAATCTTTCATGCCAAAGCTTACTCTCTGAATCTACATGAGAAACCAATCATGTCCCTATATAAGAAGTGTCATCAAAACCCTCAAAGTGATATAGTCTTGAAATATGATCAATAATACCTTGAGCAACAAGTGAATAAGGCTCCAACAAAGTTTGTACTTCTTCTCCATGTGGTGTAAAATTCATTGTTTTCCCTTGACCAAAATGACAAATTTGATATACAGAAAGAAATTTTTTAGTGATGTTAGGAACATATAGTGCATCTTGGATACTACCACCATCAAGTTGTATATCACATTTTCCCTCAACAGAAAGAAAGGAAGAATCTCCAACCTCAATTTTGGAAGTAGAACTCAAACCTAGAGAAACAAAAGACTCCTTGGAAGAAGTCATGATGATGAGAAGCACCAAAATCTATAACCCAACTATATGCAAGTGGTGACTGAGATCTCCCAACAACATTAAGTGTTTTTCCATGTTGATTAGAAGGAGGTGGAGTGGAGATATAAATTTTGTGTTTCTTGACTACATCCTCTAAGGCTTACATTTACTTATAACACCTATGTTCTTCATGACCACTACCCCCACAAAAAGAGCATGAAAGGATAGACTTATTCTTGGATTTAGAAGTCTCCTTGGGTTTAGAGTTGTTTTCTTTGGGTTTAGGAGTACTTTGAGATGGAGAAAGGGTGGATTTGGTGTTACTTTTTTGTTTTCCCTTGCCCTTAGGATTAGATGTAACAAATGCCTTTTGAGATGTGGAAGACTCAAGATGAGACAATTTGGATTCTTCCCTAGTAAATCTTTCATAAAATGTTTCTAAGTCAAACATTTTGAATTTTTCACCTAAGGCATCCATACTAGAGAAAAAGGTTGAAGAAAATATTTGAAATGGTCTTCTCAATATGGATATAATCAATTAAACACACTCTTCATCTTTCTTATCTCTTCCACTCCCCTTTAATTGTGTCAACAAATTCTTGAACTTTGTAAGATAGTCTATAATTGTTGGAAAATCTTCAATATTAAGAGAGGTGATCTCAATTTCAAGTTGCATGGCTCTCATATGATCCACCTTACCAAATAAATCCTCCAATTTCTCCCATATTTTGAAAGGGGAGTCATATTTTTCCAAATGAAACAAAAGACTATCACTTGTATAAGTTCCTATCAAACCCATACACTCATCGAGTTTGCATTGGTACTGAAATTTCTCATATTCTCTAGTGAACACTAGTTATTCTGAACAAGTTAAATCCCATAATCCTTTCCGCTTAATTATTGTTTCCATTCTTGGTTTCCATGTGTGGTAATTATGTTGTTAATGGCTCAACATGACCTAATGCAGAATTAGATAAAGGTGTCATCCTTAAAAAATCAGCAAAAGAAATGCAAGAACCAAGAAATGCAACAAGAACCCCCCAGATTTTGGCACTTTATAATGAGTGTTTGTTACAATATGGCACTTTATAATTATAGTTTCTTTCCCAAAATATATATTTATAATGGAAAGAGCATGGAAAAACAAGCGCTTTTGCAAAAAATGAAACTCAAAACTGAGTTACCAATCAAAAGATACAACTTTTTCAATATTATGCTCTACTATTTATTTTAGTTTCCACTAAAACAGAATAAAATTATCTTACCTTCACCACACAAATAAAATGAAAGGGGGTTGGAGTTAAGCACTTACTAGCTAGCTTTAAGCCCTCATATGACCATACCATATGACTAGGGGCTAAGGATTTCAATGGGTGTGAGCAACTTACTATTCTGGGGTGTGCCACTTGTTTTTGAGAAAGTTAGATCCGACTGCTTCTTCTAGTAAAAATTGTTATTTCGAGACTATGAGGATAGTGACCTGCGTTGCCGAAAATAGCAGGACACGGAATTTTCCAAAATGGAAAAATTCATGCTTGGCTATCCTAGTACCCTACCAAAAAAGGATCTCTCAAGAAACTCAACAAAACCCAGAAAAATAATTGTTGGCTTTCGTTCCTCACTGGCACGGATTCCAACCCAGCGTAGACCATTCTTCTACAATAACAAAAAAACTTGAAAACCAACTGCCTCCAGAAATGGTTGAGTTTACAACTGATCTTAGGGTTTGGCACCTTCTGAATCCAATGGAAGATTTTGTTTTGCATAAAACTATACGCAACAACAAAATACGAACAAATCCAAAATATATGAATATACAAAGAACTTATTTGCAAAATAAAACTTACAGATAGATGTCAACAACAATCTCCTACTTTGATACCATAAAAGGAATGATAACCAGATTGTACTAAGCCAAGAACTCAGATGCTAATCAAACACCATGATCAATAAGATGAAAGTAATTCACTAGAATAACTTTACATAAACCTTTGTAAACAAATGAGCAACAATATCGTATATTATTATGGAACTCAATAAAATGCAATGAGAATGGGCCTTGCTTATATAGGTAAGGATAACAATCTAAGAACCAGTCAAGGTCGTAGATTAAGCCATAAATCAAGGAAAGAACTAGTCAAGTTCATAGATTTAGGAAAGAACTAGACATCAAGGATCTAGTCAATACCATAGATCAAGGAAAGAACTATACCTAACAACTAGATAATATCCCCCTAATATTTAAATAAATAAAAATAAATATCCACACACATAAGTGGGTGAGGATAAATATAATAAAGGTAAATAAAGTACCTAGGTGAACATGAGCTAAGGTAAATACCTACTCTAACAGAGGGAACTTGTATGAAGTAGGAGGGGGTGGCAGTGGGTTCTAAGCCATCTGAGGCATAGGAGTGGAAGGAGGAGAGCCCCAGCCCTGTTGGTGAGCTGACGAGTGTGGTGGTGAGCCCTGGCCACTACAACAAGTTGGCGAGAAGTTGCGTTGGAAATGTCGTGGGGAATGATGAGTACGACTGAAAGCATGACGTTGAGACTGGTTGTACCGTCCACCATGAGCCGAAGGTGAGGAACACTTGGTGGGGGATAGAGGCACACGAGCCACATTATAGGGGACCTCTCCCAAGTGGTGTAGCAGTGTCTGCAGGAGATCCAACTCCAACGCCACCTTATTGGCTTGAATCTAAATATTCAGAAGCACATTGGAGATCACCATAGATTTACTATAAATAGAGAAATCTTGATCAACTACAGAATTAGCAAAGAAAAAATCATTTCTTTCTTTCCAAATCCAAAATAGAATCTCCCCTCTGAAAACATGCATTTCCACCAAACGTCCATTGAGTATTTCCACCATGGGAAGATGGGGTGAGAGCCAACGATAACCCTTACTGGCTTTATAGTTACAGAACGTGATGTCGACATGTCATTTCCAATATGTCCATGAAGGGTGAGAGGAATGCATAGTAATTTTATGCATCATGTGGTTAGGAACCAAATTAATCACTGCATGAAAAGTATCTTGATTCTAGTTGGAAAGCTGAAATAGAGCCTTAAATTCCAGCCAAGGGAACTAGATTTGTGCATTTTGCAGAAAAAATCCTCAATAGTGTGAATTCTACACTTGAAGAATTTGAGCATGGAGATTCACGGGACTTCAGCTAGGTATTTATCTTGAGTTTGAAAAATCAGTGGGTATGAAAGCGAGTGTTGGTTGAGAGAAATCCCATTACAAAATCTATCCCCTTCCATAGAAGCCAATGTTTAGCACATTCCCACACTTTCTAGATAATCTTAAGCATAAAGGTGTTAATAATTTTGACAGACATAGGGGTGATGAGAAAATTTACAAACCCTAACCCTTTCCTTGCAGGACGGCCATAAGGAGAGCCTTCCATAATAACGTGCCATATGATAAATTTCCAAGCTTCTGGGCCAGTAATTCTTCTAATAATCTATTTAGCACAAAGAGCTTACCCTTGGCGTTGGATGTGAATAAGATTGAGGCCTCCAGAATTACAAGGTAGACAACATATATCCTAGGCAACCCAATAAAAACCTTTTCCTGTGGAAGCATTATCCCACAACAAATCTTTGAGTAGCTTTTCCAGCTTCTGAATGGAGGATTTGGATGGAACCCAGCATGATGAGTAGTAAATATGCGTGACGGAAAGAACTTTAGAGCATATTTGGAATTTTCCGGCCAAGGATAGATGCTTGATCCAATATTATAGCTTTTTAGCAACTCACTAAATGGAATAATGCCACAACTCATCCGGTGAGGCTTGGAAATTAAAGGGGATACCCAAGAACTTAAAAATATCTCCATGTGCTAGGATTTTCCAATCAAAAGTGGTAAGCCAGTTAGGTGTGGGAAGGAAGGATTGTCGATGACAGTGGTTTTTTCACCATTGGATGGAGGAGCCAGAAGCTAGGTAGAAATTATCTAAACATTGCATAGCATTGCGAATGTTGGTTTCCTCTTCAATGAGAGTAAGAAAGGAATCATCCGCTAAATGCCCACTAAGAAGTTGAGCATTAGAATCCATGAACAAGACCCTGAGCTTTGGCATTAGCTAAGAGATAACCAAACCCTTTGGTTGTAATCACATAGAGTGCAAGGGTAAGCAGATAACCTTTCCAAATAGATCGAAAAATCCCAAAAGGCTTTGAGCTGAGGACATCAATCGAGATTTGAGCAGAGGCATCTGTAAATAACATATTGACCATTTGAATGACAGTGGGACCAAAGCTAAGGGATTGGAGCATGGATAAAATGAATGGCCATTTAATCTGATCATAAGCTTTCTCAAAGTCAATTTTGATAAACATGGCAGCTTGATTAGACCTGCGCACCCATTCCATGCCTTCCTAAACAACGATGATATTGTCCAAGATGAAGACTCCCTGTATGAAGCCATTTTTCTCTAGCTGAATGATCACGTGTAGAAGAGTGCGTAATCACAGAGCTAACACATTGGCAATGATCTTATAGGAGACATTCATTAGTGTAATCAACTGCCAACAGGAGCTTTTCTGGGGGTCTCCTTTATTAGGGATCAACTTGATGTTTCCCTTATTGATACATGGCCCGACGGATTGTTTCTAGAGGCCTTCAAGATAAACTTGAAGCAGGTCTTATCTGACAGAATCCCAAAGGGCTTTATAGAATTCGTAAGGGAATCCATCATAGCCTGGCATTTTATCATTATCCATTTGCATAGTGGCTTCATGGAGGTCTTCAATGGTGAGAAGTATCTCATAAATCACCTTCTAAGCCTCTGATAGTTTGTGTGGCACAATTCCCAGACATTGGTCAAGAGCGGCTTGACGAGCTGCCAAGGGCGGTTGAACTTGAAAAATGAGTTTGTACTGGCTCACAAAGGCTGGCAGCATAAGCTCCAGGTCTGTAATTTGAGCTCCGTTGTCCATGATCTCCTAGATTTGTTGTGAAGGCTTCTTGGCTCTGAGCGAAACAAAAACTTCTTTCAATAACCAATCGCCAACTTTAACCCAATACATCCAAGCTCGTAATTAGGCACTTCTAGCATTATAGTTATCAACAATTTAGATTTGTTTTTGAATCGTTACCACCTACAATGCAGTGGCTCAGAGAAACGATTGCCTTGAAGCCCCACCGCTTTGCAACTGATGGCCAAGGTGTTGGAGAAGTATGAGTGGCACCGAATTATGACCAGTTTTCAACCATAAATTTGAAGAAATATAGTTTTCCAAGTCAGAGTGTCTTCCCACCATTGAATCTAGCTGGCTTGCACAGGTAGATGGAACCAATAATGACTGGGTTTCGAAATCAAATTCCAAACCCTCTTGATATGATTGATAGTGGGGCCATGTTCCATTAAGGCATTATTAAGAAATAATTGGCCTTTATGACAAAAAGGGCACGCATCATGCCAATAGATACAAAATTTTATAGGAGACTGGTCTGAAAGGACAATGTCAGGCATGACCTCCACTAACATGGAATAAATGTTATCAAACTAATTTTTTTTGAGCTGACAGCATGGCCCTGTCAATCCGTTTAAGAATGTGATTCGTACCTCCATGTAGATTAGTCCATGTATACCAAGCTGCAAAGGTAGGGAAGCGAGAAGCATTAGGATAAAAAAATACAAATTTATTACACATGATATACCACATTTCCCTTTCACTAGGTGTCCACCTCATGGACAGGTGGCCACATTTATCATTAGGTGACTCAACCATATTGAAGTCACCACTTATGGCCTAGTAAGCATCGAGAATGGAGTTGACTATCCACTGCTACAGATCGGCCCTTTCGGCCGCATCATACGAGGTGTAAATATTAATGAGCCCAAAAGGGTGGCCATCAACATTAAAGAGGACCCATATGGCACAGTTTGTGGGGTCGATCCCATGATCAATTAATAAATACTACCATTTGGGAGAAAAAAGTGAAATTTATCCCCCTCACCCTACTCCATGATTGTTACAGAAAGCCAAGTTTTCAGCCAAGTTTTTAGGCCAGATGGATTTGCATATCATCTGTAACTAAAAACCTATAATTTTTACTTCCTGGAAAAACAAAATGTCCAGAGTTGCACATCGTTTTCAAGTTTCACACACAACATACTTGTGACAGGAGTCTGAAAGACCCTGAACATTCCAAGATAAAAAAATCATGGGAAACATTGGTCCAGAGCCATATCCCCATCCTCCAAGCCATCAAGGGAATCATATTGATTGTGAAAGAAACAAGCAGCATTGTGTTGCAAAAAATCTTGTCGATCAACTTTTTATGGTTGACGTACTCAATATTTTATTCTACTTTAGTGGAGTCCATGGTGCATGTCGGGATATGGTCCCAAGAGATGTATGAAGGACTTTGGGGTCATTTGGACAGCCCTTGTGAGTTTCTTGGCAAAAGTAGGGGTATAAAGTGCAGGATGGGAATGCGGTAAATAGAATTTGTCTGGTCCATGATAACCAATGTCACAAGGGATGTGCTGGAGTACTTTGGCAATGAAGTAACCGAGATGACAGCAGTAGTTTGTTCTTTAGTAGTAGATGTAGGCTCCTTAGCGGGGATGATGAGGACATGTTCCTTAACAGATGGTTCCCAATGACTATGGGAGCTAGAAGATTCGGATTTCTGGGGTTTTTTCTTATTCCACTAACCTCTAGCAACATGCCAACCTTCCTCCTATTGAGGTTAGATAGTGTAGTTTGAGTCAGTTTAGGGCTGTAAAAACACAATATTTTGAAAACGATGGCTCTTGGCACAAAACCTACTACACCAACACATCCAAGTGGTCTGGTAAATGCTTTTGGAGGCTTTTCTTCAGTTCCAAATGGACCCATTTCTTCCACGCTACTTTGTCTGGATGTAATCCCTTAAGAGCACGGAGACCGAAACACGTTATAACTTCGACATGTGATATCTCAGTCTCCATGGAACCTATAGACCTCTCATTAGATCATGCACCTCCATGTTAGGTCACTCTACAGAATTCTATCTCAATTTTATCCATCTCCTTTTGGTTCTCTCAGTGTTCTATTATTTTGCAAAAGCACAAAATAATGTAGTTTGAGTCAGTGTAGGGCTATCAAACGCAATATTTTGAAAATGGTAGATCTTGGCAATGAACTGAATATGCCAAAACATATGAGCGGAATGTTAAACTCTTTTGGAGGTTTCATTTTGGTGCCAGATGGATCCATTACTTTTGGAATACTTTGTTCAGATGTAGTCCCTTAAGAGCTCGAAGACCAAAAAACGCTATAACTTCGACGGGTGATATCTTAGTCTTTGTGGCACCTAGAGACATCTCTTTTGATCCTACACCTCCGCATTGAGGCCCTCTTAAAAATTATATCTTTTTTTCTCCATATCCTTTCAGTTCCCTCGATATTCTATTGTTTACAAAAGCACAAAATACTGTAGTCTGAGTCAGTGTAGGGCTGTCAAACGCAATATTTTGCAAACGGTGACTCTTGTGGAAAAATCGACTATGCTAACATATCCGGGTGGCCTAGTAAATTATTTTTGAGGTTTATTTTCATTTTTGAATGGATTCATTGTTTCCACACTACTTCGTTTGGACATAGTCCCTAAAGAGTCCAGAGACCAAAAAATGTTATAAATTCGACTCGTGATATCTTCATTTCCATGGCACCTAGAAACCTCTCATTTTATCCTACACCTCCATGTCAGGGCCCTATATAGAATCCTATCTATGTTTTCTCCATCTCATTTTGGTTCTCTCAATGTTATATTGTTTTCAAAATCACAAAATAATGTATTTTAAGTCAGTGTAGGGGTGTCAAATGCAATATTTTTCAAACGGTGGATTTTGGCGCTGAAATGAGTGTACCAACACATCTATGTGGCTTGGTAAAGAATTTTGGAGGCTTATTTTTTATGTTTTACGGAGCCATTAATTTTGGGATACTTCGTTTAGACGTAGTTCCTTATCCCGAAGACCAAAGAACACTATAACTTCGACAGGTGATATCTCAGTCTCTGTGGCACCTAGAGACCTCTTGTTTGATCCTACACCTCCAAATTGGATCCATCTCCTTTCAATTCTCTTGGTGTTCTATTGTTTTCAAAAGTGCAAAATTATACAGTTTGAGTCATTGTAAGGCTATCAAATACTTGCATAACTTGCAAAATATTCATCTTCATCTTCTGAAAAATTTCTCACAATTTGAGGACACGTCCCTCTAACAATTCCAAGTGATGGTTTTCTCTGGTTCATCCTGCATCTTTCCATTCCATCTCATCTAGGTGCATTTTGGTCTCTGATTCTCAGTTGCTCTACTAGTTTAACATGTATGAGTGCTCAAAACACCTGATTGACAACCTATGAAGCCTTCTAAACCTCAAAAAACCACTATTACATGCTCACACCATGATTTATTTTCATTTTCGTTCCTTTTATCATCATATCACACCTTGCTTTCTTGTGGAAGAGCTTAAGAGAGCACTATACTGACTTGTTTCACCTTCAACCACCTAGTTTGACTTTTGCATCACCTTCTATATCTCTTGTGCCAACTCATGATTCTATATCCATGCTTGTTATCCTTTGGTTTGGGTGGATCTATATGTTTTCTTGATTTACACCATGTACTTTCATTAGACCAAGGCCTAGAAATACTTGACATGACTCATACACTTCATGAGTGGACCATGTGAACATGTTACATACACAAGTCATTCACCTCATGGACCTTATTTGACCTTCATAACATATTTGGAGACCCCTAGATCACCTATCCAACTTACCTAGATCACCTAGCCAACATGCCTAGATCACCTAACCAACATACCTAGATCACCTAGCCAACTGACATCAATGACAACACAACAGTTACATTGTTCCAACAAACTCCCCCTTTGTCATTGATAACAACTACCTAGAAACATTTATGACACACACTTCTCCCCCTTTAACATTTATGAAAAAAGAATACATTAAATTAACATGAAACAATGATAACCAAAGACAATTCATAATAGAAACAAAACTCATACAATGACTTACTTAACCAAGAAGCTCCCGCTTGGACTGTATTATCTTTACGTTGACTCCTTTAACATCTAATCAAACATGAGAAAAATATCCCCCCCTTGTTTTGACACTAAGAAGGTATTCTTTGAGCATTGACACACTTTATCTTGACTCATATTCTTATTATTTTTAGTCTCTGAGATAACTTGTAGATTGAAGCACACTTTAACTCAACAATCTTCAACAAACTTTGTTTAAACTCTAGACTCCTTCTTGGCCACAATGACCAACCATCATCATGAATAAGAAGGTTATTTTCTTGAACATTTACATCTTTTCATTTGATCAAAAATCTTAAGATAGGGATTTAAGAGCTTTTATTCACTTTCTTGGGAAACATTCATTGTTACCTCATATGACCAACCATCATCATGAATAAGAAGGTTATTTTCTTGCACATTTACATCTTTTCATTTGATCAAAAACCTTAAGATAGGGATTTAAGATCTTTTATTCACTTTCTTGGGTAACATTCACTATTACCTCATCATATACCCTTGCATAATGGTGTTTACATCAAGTGTTGAAACTCATATAATTTTATCATACATCCATCCAATCATCATCCTACAATGGAAAACACACAAAAAAAAAAACTTCCTACCTTAATATCTTGTCAAAAACCTAACTCACCCACTTTGGGACTGAAGATACCTGTTGTATGACACACTTTGCAGCTATACAATGAATATTAACTGTGACTCATACCTCAATTTCCACTTTGCACAAGTATTTCAAGTTCTAGATCACTTTTTAGAATCTCAATTCAGCTTCCTCTAGCATTTTTTTGAACTCCTTTGACTGAGATAAATGTGATCAGTCTTGCCATGCATCTCTCTTGGCTGACATTTTATCAAGCTACTTACAAGAGCAACTCATGTTGCATCATATCAACCTTTACACCTAGAGGAATACAATTTCTCTAATTGTTAAACCAGTAGGAGCTCACAATCACTCTCAATCCACTAAAAAAAATTTTGTCACCATCTTTCTTCATCACTATCAAGGGTACCATGAGATATTGAGGATATGAAATTCTTTCCTTATGTTCTTTCTCATATAGGATTCATTATGAGTCTTTAAGACATCATCATATATCAACAAAATTTTGAGAATGCATCAATAGTACACACTGTCTTCTCCACACCAACTAACACATTGTCACAATTTCTTGACTCAAGGAACTACAAAGTCTATACCCAACTATGTATAACTTTGAAGACTTCTTTTGAGAGTATTCTATCCACCTGTAGAGACCATTTGTTTTGTCACTTATTTCATGAAAATATATGTTAGAATCCCTTGAGTAGCATCATGAAGACTTCAAACCCCTCATAAGACCATCATGAGCTCTTTATGGTCTTGTTACAGTCTCATGCAAACTGAGAAATGTTTCTTTCATGGAACACTTGCCTAAGTAGCTCTAAGCATACATTTTGATACCTATAGGATCAATATTCTTTGCACAAATTCCATCACCAAATCACAGTATCCAAAATTGAAACACTCACTGTATTATGATTGAGAAACTATTTGTCAAGTTTTCTCTTCCTAAATATAGTATTTCTAGAGATATAAGATATACCTTCAAGCTATGATTCTCAGACTTGTAGCAATGCACTTTGGTCTTCTCCTACCCTTGTAGATCTTTACACAATTCTCCAAATTTGATGTTATTTCTCATAGACATTCAAGAACTAATAATTAATTTGTGCATGATTCTTCACTAAACTCTTCTATCTAGATTAGTAGCACATTCTTTACATTCAATCTTACCTTTACTCAATTCAAAACTCCTTCAAGTTCTATAGAGAGCATTACCTCTTCAATTTCAGCCTACATATTTTCATGTCTTTTGGCTTTTCACCTTCTTTTCTTGGGAAATATGAGGAAGCATGGTTTTGTAATCGTCCAAAGATTTGTTTGACTTCCTCTTAGACATCATTCTTCGAACAACTTGATCTGAGACTCTTCATATTCTCAGGAAAACTAAACACCACATTATTACTTGTTTTGACTGTGATGTGCTTTTCCCTGTTACCGTCTCTTAGGCTTTTTAATAAAATACTATTCCTTCTTGATGTCCACAAGACCAAACTTCATTGGTCAAAGATTCCCTTTCTTGTTAAAAAAAATCACTCATTCAACTAACTTCAAAAATCACAAGGTTACAGGCTTGCTTACTTTCCATTATCATATGCTTTTATATCTTCACCTAAAGTTGAGATCTCATCAAACAAGCACATATCATTTCTTATCATTTGGTATATTTGTATGAAGGATAAATTTCATTAATAACAAGAAAAGACTCTTTTAAATGTTTATTTGCTCTGCGCGGGTTTGAAAGTAAGACTGCGAGGAAACTGTCACTTAATTCTATCTTGAACCTTGAGGATATTATATAAAACTTTATTACACTTGATAACAACCTCATTACAGACCTTTGCACAAAGTTTCATGAATTTTTGATGGAAAAAACTAGTGCTTCGACTAATTTTTTCTTCTAAACCCTAGCTCTAGGTTATGAGAGACTAAGATATCCCAAGGCCACAAAAAAATCATTTCTCTCAATATTTAATGAAATTTGAAATTTCAAGTTGTATTCTATTGATGACCTTCTCCATATTTTTAAAACAATTTCCAAGCTTGAAATTTCTTTAGTTGTTCCCAGCATTATATAGAGGTTTGTTGAAGTGAAGTGAGCCTTTATGGTGATTTGACTATATTTTCTTATTTTTATAAGATAGGAAACTTCCTTAGAAAATCATACACTCTTGATTTGCATTTGATTCAACCACATTTTCCTTCATTTATTTTCCACTTTAGTTTCATGAGTCTAGGTACTATCTCTATTATGCACTTAACATTGTTTAGGTCTCACAATCTTACACTTTTCAATGTTTTGGCTAAAGATGTCATTATAGAATTTGAAGCATGTTATCTCACATATAAAAACCATATCCCTTACCTCCTAATTACTCTGTATAAAAGAGGAAAAACTGATCAAATCACTAAATTTTGGAATTAAAACCATTGAGACAATGTTTTAAGATGCATTGAGACAAATAACCTCCAAGATAGTATGTGCCAACATGGTTATATGATTTACCGTACCAAAAAGAATTGAATATGCTCAAACACCATGTCAAGAACTTATGGATGAATTTTGAGCTCTTATTGAGTAATATCTCCATTTGAAATAATTAGAACCTTTACATGCCAAGAGGATTCATACCAAGAACAGTGACACAGGAAACAACATGTACCTTCAAGAACCAAATCCTTCAAATACCTTTTGAGCATGATAAACACCATGAATGTACTATGGGGATACTTTAGAAGTGATTAAACAATACTTGGGGTCCAACTACACCTTATGGCTCTTATCGATTTGGTGCACAACCCAGGAGAGAAAACCTGCTCCACCAAAATGCTAATAACTTTTCAACCACGCCTCCTTTTGAGAAAAATATTTTTTCACATGATTTTTATGCTAATTTACTCTATAATTTACTTCTATGAATTATTCTAAGGATATTGTATAATTTTTTTGAAGGCTAAGAAGCCAGGCAGCTCAAAATGAGCTTTTCAAAAAACATGTTTTACAAAAACTCACATAACTTGCTCAAATGGCCTAACATTGACCTGAATTTTTGCATGAAGCACCAGGAAATATTCTTCCATCATCTCCCATGATTTATTTGAAACGAATAGGTCTAAAATTTTCTATTCCATCTCATTTGCATGAAAGAACAATGTTTGTTCTCAACACCATTTCTGACCAACATACAAAACTAAATCTTGGGGTTGAGATGAGCCTAAATTTTTCTCACACATGTTGTGGATACTCTCTAAAATCCTCTCTCATTCTTTTTCTAAACCTATACCATTATTTTTCACTTCATTACACATCTAGAACCACCCTTAAATGACACTACCACTCAAATTATAAGACCATGTCTTCTTGAAACCACCTTGAACCAACTCAAAATTTAAATGACATGCCTTACACCAAGATGAAGACATAATCTTGACACATACAACTGCCCCTCACACCAATATCCCATGGAGGATTTTGATGAGAGACCTAACAAGGTCTCAAATCTTCTTTTGGTTTCTTAAATGGTTTATGATTCTCTGATTCTTTGTTTGTCACAAAAAAAATATTCTTTTGATCAGTCACACTCTTGGAATCCTCTTTATCACATTTATTTACTTCTCCCTTATTTTTGTATGATTGATTTTGGTGCTTGGGTTTTTGAAACTCTTTCTTCAGTTGTCCTGCATCACAGAACCTTGCAATATGCCCAACCTTGTGGCACCTAAGGAATTAAAACTTCCTTCCTTTTCACTCAAAATCCCTATGCCCAAACTAATTAAAAGCATAGCAATAACCATTGAATTTTCTTACATACCTTCTTGTATTTGATGGCTCATTTGTGCAATACTTTGTCAGATGTCCTTTCTCATGACAGTGATAACACTCAGCTCCATAACTTTAACCAGCCTTATTTTCTTAACATTCCTATTCTTTATTTTCTTCACAAGGCTCATTTCCTTTTCCATCATTCTTCTTCTCAACCTTAGGACTACAAAAACTAGCCCTGTGACCATAAGCATCACACTTGAAGCAATTGCCATGAAAATCAACATCCCTAAATGCATTAGGCTTCCTAACAGGTGATTTTACATGAGATGAATACTTTAGAATATTTTCATTTCTTGACTTCATTTTAATATTTGAACCTTGTCTTGATTCACCTTCAATTTTCTCTAAATTCTACCATCTCATTCTGACAAGATTCTCAAGATGCTTAAATAAGCAATTTTGGCACAATCACCTCTAAGCAAGAATTTATCTTTCCAAACTAAAATATGCACTTTAAAACATCATATTTCATGGAATAATAATTAACAAGACAATAAACAACATCCATACAATGTAATTCAACATGGATACCTTCATTATCCTTCACTATCTTCTCAAAACAAGCTCCTTTTTTTGGTAAGTGTTAGGTTGTGGAGCCTATTTTTCATGTGTGAAAATGTTGAAGACTGTACACTAAGAGTACTGTACACTTTTCATGTATCCTCGCCGGGGTTCAAGATTAAAAAAATTTGGCGTAAAATTTTTTGGCCTCGAAAAATGCACCCGACATATCGGGAAACGTGTTTTTCTCATATGGGTGAGTTTTTTGACCCATAGGTTTATGGGACGGGTTTTTCCCATGGTTTTGATACCCACGGTTTTGTAAAATTGCTTAAGCAGTTGTCTATTTATATGGTCTTATGCATATGATAGATGTACAAGCAAATGTATTGCAGATGTGTTTAGAATTTTGTAGAGTTTGTTGAGCATAGCTCCAAACGGATCTGGGTATTATATTGAGAGAGCGTTGGCTTGTAATAAAATCTGAGCAAGTGATTCTTGGTGGACGTAGCCCAAATTGGGTGAACCACGTTAAATATTGTCTCTTTGTGTTGTGTTATTTTATTCTGTAATTTTATTTGAGATCTGTAATAATTTCTGCATATTAGTTTCTACTGTTGCGATTCTGTGAGGGATTATTCCGCATATTTTATCCCTTATTTCCTAACAGTAAGCTCAAAAATGAACCCAATATTCCAAATTTACCCAAATGAGTTACTCATGTAACTTCATGAAGCTGATGTGGACACCCCTAAAATCATCCACCTTAGATTTGAGCATATGACCCTTTGCAAGTGTTACCTGTACACTGAAATCTTCTTTAAAATCATATTTTTGAATTTGGCCCACCAAGTGTCAAGAAGATAAATAACCATGGATATGTGTTGTTAGGACTCCTCTACATGTTCCAATATATTTTTAATAAAAATAGTTGAGTTTGGTCACCTAACTAACTCAATTTCCTAAAACTGGTCCAAACTGGATTTTGAAGGACTACAAACATGCTCACAAAAATGTATAGAACTTCTAAAATACTCAACGAATCATCAAAATAAAAATTTTGCCGTAATTTTATCCTAATTTAATCCATTTGTTTTGTCTTATGACTTATCCAAAGGAATCTCCACAATTTCTCTTGACTTCTGAGAGGTTTGGTAATTGATTTGCATACTTTGAAAAACCCAGTTTTGGAAATACTTGCATAGCTTGAAAAACATTCATCCCCAGCTTCTAAAAATTTTCTCACACTTTAAGGACACATCCCTCTAATACTTATAAGTGATGGTGTGCTCTGGTTCATCCTGCAGCTTTTCATTCCATCTCATCTAGGTTCCCTTTCATATCTATTTCTTAGCTGCTCTACTAGTCTGACCTGTATGAGTGCTAAAAACACCTAATTGACCACCTATGAATCCTTGTAAGCCTCATAAAACACCATTCCATGCTCAAACCATGATTTTTTTTCATTTTCATGCCTTGTATCATCATATATCACAGCTTTCTTTCTTGTGGAAGAGTTTAAGAGAGCACTATATTGACTTGTTTCACCTTCAAACACCTGGTTTGACTTTTGTATCACCTTCTATATCTCTTTTGATAGCTCATGATTCTATATCCATTTTTTTCTCCTTTTGTTTGGGTGGATGTGTATGTTTATTTGATTTACACCATGTACTTGCATTAGACCAAGGCATGGAAAGACTTGACATGACTCATATATTTCATGATTGGAACATTTGAACATGTTACAGACATATAGAATTCACCTCATGGACCTTATTTGACCTTCATACCATATTTAGATACCCCTATATCACCTATCCAACATACGTAGATCACCTAGCCAACATGCCTAGATCACCTAGCCAACATGCCTAGATCACCTAGCCAACATACCTAGATCACCTAGCCAACATACCTAGATCACCTAGCCAACTAACATCAATGAAGTTGACATCAATGAAAACACAACAGATACATTGTTCCAACAAACTCCCCCTTTTTCATTGATGGAAAGTACCTAGAAACATTTATGACACACACTTCTCCCCATTTAACATCTATGAAAAAGGCATACATTGACTTGATATGAAACAATGATAACCAAGGATAATTCATAATAGAAACAAAGCTCATACAATGACTTACTTGACCAAGAATCTCCCCCTTGGACTATATTGTCTTTACTTTGAATCCTTCAGCATCTGATCAAACATGAGAAAAATAAATCCCCTTTACTCTGACACTGAGAAGGTCTTCTTATAGCATTGACACACTTTAGCTTGACTCATATTCTTATTCTTTTCTTTCTCTAGGATACCTAGTAGATTGAAGCACACTTCAACTTAGAAATCTTCATCAAACTTTTTTTCAACCCTAGACTCCTTCTTAGCCTCAATGACCAACCATTATCATGACTAAGAATTTTGTTTTCTTGCACATTTACATCTTTTCATTTTATATGGGGCTTTAAGAGATTTTATTCACTTTCTTGGGAAACATTCATTGTTACCTCATCATAGACCCTTACACAATGGTGTTTACATCAAGTGTTGAAACTCATATCCTTTTATCATACATCCATGCAATCATCATCCTGCAATGGAAAACACAAAAATAGGCTTCCTACCTTAATATCTTGTTAAGAACCAAACTTGCCCACTTTGGGACTGAATATACCTGTTGTATGACACATTTTACAATTATACAATGACTCTTGACTGTGATGCATACCTCAATTTCCACTTTGCACAAGTATTGCAAGTTCTAGATCACTCTTTAGAAGCTTAATTCAGCTTCCTCTAGCACTATTTTGAACTCCTTTGACTGAGATAAATGTGACCAGTCTTTCCATGTATCTCTCTTAACTGACAGTTTATCAAACTACTTACAAGATCAACTCATGTTGCATTATATCAACCTTTACACCTGGAGTAATTCAATTTCTCTGATTTCTAAACCAACAGGAGCTCACAATCACTCTCAATCCACTGAACTTGTGTCTTTCACCATCTTTCTTCATCACTGTCAAGGGTACCATGAGATACTGAGGATATGAAAGTCTTTCCTTATGTTCTTTCTCATATAGGATTCATAATGAGTCTTCAAGACATCATCATATATCAACAAAATTTTGAGAATGCATCAATAGTACACATTGTCTTCTCCACACCAACTAACACGTTGTCACTATTTCTTGACTCAAGGAACTACAAAGTCTATTTCCAACTATTTATAACTTTGAAGACTTCTTTTGAGATTATTTTATCCACCTGTAGAGACCATTTGTTTTGTCACTTATTTCATGAAAATATATGTTAGAATCCCTTGAGTAGCATCATGAAGACTTCAAACCCCTCATAAGACCATCATGAGCTCTTTATGGTCTTGTTATAGTCTCATGCAAACTGAGAAATGCTTCTTTCATGGCACACTTTCATAAATAGATCTAACTATGCATTTTTATACATGTAAGATCCATCTTCTTTGCAATAAGCCACCACCAAATTGCAGTATCCAACCTTGAAACACTCATTGTATTATGATTCATAAATTATTTGTCAATTTTACTCTTCCTAATACAATATTCCTAGATATATAAGATATACCTTCAAGCTATGATTCTCAGGTTTGTAGCAATACACTTTGGTCTTCTCCTACCCTTGTAGGTCTTTGTAGACACCATTTATAGACTTCTCCAAATTTTATGATATTTCTCATACACCTTCAAGAACTAATAATTCATTTTTCCATGCTTCTTCACTAAACTCTTCTGTTTAGATCAGTAACACCTTCTTTACATTAAATCTTACCTCTACTCAACTCAAAACTCCTTCAAGCTCTATAGGGAGCATTAAATATTTAACTTCAACCTGCATATTTTCATGCCTTTTGGATTTTCACCTTCTTGTCTAGAGAAATATGAGGAAGCATGGTTTTGTAACTATCCAAAGATTTTTTTGACTTTCTCTTAGACATCATTCTTCGAACAACTTGATCTGAGACTCTTCATATTATTAGGAAAACTAAACACCACCTTATTACTTGTTTTGATTGTGATGCACTTTTCCTTGTTATAGTATCTTTGGCTTTCAATACAATAATATTACTTCTTGATGTCCACAAGACCAAACTTCATTGATCAAATATTCCCTTTCTTGTTAAAAAAAATCACTCATTCAACTAACTTCAAAACTCACAGGGTTACATGCACCGTACTTTCCATTGTCATATTCTTTTATATCTTCCCCTAAAGTTGAGATCTCCTCAAACAAGAATATATCCTTTCTTATCATTTAGGAGATTTTTATGAAGGTTCAAGTTCTTTAATAACAAGAAAACATGGTTTTAAATGCTCATTTGCTCTATGTAGGTTTGAATGCAGGAATATGAGGCAACTGTCACTAAATTATATCTCAAACCTTGAGGATATTATATAAAAATTTAATAAACTTAATAACGACCTCAATACAGACCTTTGCACAAAGTTTCAGGAATTTTTGATGGAAGAAAGTAGTGCTTCGACCATTTTTGTCTTCTAAACCCTAGCTCTAGGTAATGAGAGACTGAGGTATCCCGAGGCCACAAAAAAAATCATTTCTCTCTCAATGTTAAATGAAATTTGAAATTTCAAGTTGTTGTATTCTGATGATGACCTTCTCCATCTTTTCAAATCAATTTCCAAGCTTGAACTTCCTTCAGTTGTTCCCATCACTGTACAGTGGTTTGTTGAAGTGAAGTGAGCCTTTATGGTGCTTTGACTATACTTTCTTATTTTTCTAAGATGGAAACTCCCTTAGAGAATCATACACTCTCAATTTACATGTGATTGAACAACATTTTCCTTCATTGATTTGCCACTTTAGTTTTATGAGTCCAACTATTGTCTCCATTATGCATTTAACACCATTTCAGTCTCACAGCCTTAAAATTTACAATGTCTTGGCTGAAAATATCATTATAGAATTTCAAGTATGTTACCTCTCATATAAAAACCATATCCTTTACCTCATAATTACTCTATATCAAAGAGGACAAACTGATCAAATCATTAAATTTTCGAAGCAAGACCATTGAGACGATGTTTTAAGATGCATTGAGAAAAATGCCCTCCAAGACAATATGTGCCAGCATGGTTTATATGATTGGCTATACCAAAAATACTTGAAGATGATAAAACACCATGTCAAGAACATGTGGATGAAGTTTGATCTCTTATTGAGTAATATCTCCATTTAAAACAGTTAGAACCTTTACATGTTAAGAGCATTCACACCAAGAATAGTGACACAGGAAACAACATGTACCTTCAAGAACTAAAGCCTTCAAATAATTTATGAGCATGATAAATACCAAATATGGATTGCAAGGATACTCTAGAAGTGATTAAACAAGACTTGGAGTACAACTACACCTTATGGCTCTTATCGATTCGGTACACAACCTAGGAGAGAGAAACATTGCTCAACGAAAATTATCATAACTTTTTAACCACACCTCCTTTTGAGAAAAAAAAATTTACACATGTTTTTAATGATAATTTACTCCAAAATTCCTTATATGATTTATTTAAAGGAGAGTGTATAAATTTTTTGAAGGCTAAGAAGCAAAGCATCTCAAAATGAGCTTTTCAAAAAACCTATTTTACAAAAACTCACATTAATTGCTCAAATGACCTAACATTGACCTAAAATTTTGCATGAAGCACCAAGAAACCTTCCTCAATCATCTCCCATGACTTGTTTGAAAAATAATAGGTCTAAAATTTTATGTCCCATCTCGTTTTCATGCTAGAACACTGCTTATTCTCAACACCATTTATGACCAACATACAAACATAACTCTTGGGGCTGAGCTAAGCCTAACATTTACTCACACATGTTTTGGATACTCTCTAAAAGAATTTTCTATTCTTTTTTTGACCTGTACCATTCTGTTTCACTTCATTAGGCACCTGAAACCACCCTAAAATGACATTGTCACTCAGCTTCCAAGACCCTGTCTTATTGAAACCACCTTGAACCAACTCAAACTTGAAATGACATACCTTACACCAAGATGAAGACACTCTCTTGACACAGAAATTTCCTCCTCACACTAATAGCCCATGCATGAGCTTGATCAAAGACCTAACAAGGTCTCAAATATTTTTTTGGTTTCTTAACCGATTCATAATTCTCTGATTCTTTGTTTGTCATATAAAACTTCTTATTTTGATCAATCACACTCTTAAAATCCTCTTTAGCACATTTATTTGCTTCTCCTTTTTTTGTATGTCTGAGTTTGGTGCTTGGGTCTATGAAACTATTTCTTCAGTTGTCCTACATCAAGAAACTTTGCAATGTGCCCAACCTTGTGGCACCTAAGGCATTCAACCTTCCTTCCTTTTCACTAAAAATCCTTGTTTCCAAACTCATTACAAGCATAGCAATAACCATTCAATTTGCTTACATACCTTCTTGTATTTCATGGCTCATTTGGGCAATACTTTTCCAGATGTCCTTCCTCGTGACAGTGATAAAACTCAGCTCCATACCTTTGACTAACCTTATTGTCTTGACATTCTGCTTCTTTATTTTATTCAAAAGGCTCCTTTCCTTTGACATGATTCTTCTTCTCAATGTTAGGACTGCAAAAACTAGCCCTGTGACCATAAGCACCACACTTGTAGCAATTTCCATAAAAAGCAACATTCCTAAATGCATTAGGATTTCTAACAGGTGATTTTCCATGAGATGAATACTTTAGACTATTTGTATTGCTTGACTACATTTTAATATTTGAACCTTCACTTGATTCACCTTCAGTTTTCTCTAAACTGTATGAATCTTCTATGAAACCTAGTCTTTTTCTGTCACCATATACTTTTTATTTTCCTAACATCTTATCCAAGTTTTCTGAGCTCTCTCTAAAGGATGATACTTTACCTGACATGATTCTTAGCTCTTTCTTCAGTTCTTCATTTTCTTCCTTCAGTTCTTCTTTTTCAGTTAGAGTTTCCTTGAGTTGAATCTGCACACACTTGATAATTTCCTCATGAGATACACACAATTTTGGCAATAGTTCTTCACAGTAGTCTACTCCATTCCTTACCTAATAAATATCTCCCATCCTTTTAACCAAAGATCTACCTCTACCTTGTTAAAGCTGCTCTCAAGGGCCTTCTTTGATACCAATTGTTACAATTGATAGCGACTGAGAGGGGGTGAATCATTCCTATGAGAAATTTTTCTCTTTTCTACTTCAAACAATGAATATTATTTGATAAACATACACTCTCATAGACTACATTCGAGAATGTTTAAACATCAATAGATATAGTTTTTCATGGAATGCACACAAGAAATGAATTCAAGATATGCTCAGAGATTATTCTTTATTGACAAACAAGACTTGATGCTTGATAAATATTATCATATTATAAAGTGTGATCAAGATTAGCATTCAACTACATAGCTGCAACTTAGCTCTTCTTTATCAACCTGCTATCACAAGCACTTCAACATCTTCATATAACCATAACCAGATATAGACCTGAAAAAAATCTTCCAGGGGTTTTGGGATATGACTAAGAGGTTTTTCTTTGTAGAAAAAATTTATAATAGGGGTTATTAATAACTTCACACAAATGAGCTTACATGAATAGATATACCTCTTAGACATGAATTTTGACCTTCCACTTACCATGACTCTCCAAATCACTCATATTTTTGTCTTCTAGCTCTTAAAACTTTTCCACAAGTATTTCAGCTTTGTTATCACGTGGTACATGGTCCCACCAAGTCAAATTATGCTCTTGTATGCTTAGAAACTCACCACATTATCCAATGTATTCATTTAGGCTCATAGGTGTGCCTAAATCAACTTCTATAAAATTAGTCCTGAACAATAATCTAACTAGACCACTTCCACTCATCTTCATGACCCAAGTAATATATAAAAAATAATCATATGATTTCTACTTTCTTTATACCAGCAAGATCCAACTCGAGGCTCAACACATCAAGAAACACAACTCTGCAAGACTTTCCTGGTTGGTTTCAGCATCTCTGAATTTGTTCTTCAAAATTTAGTTGATACATACCTCAAATATATTCATCACAAGTCAAGTAACCTATCAATTAAAATATCATGAAGTATACTATTTCATTCACCTATCATATTTCTCCAATTCATGTCATAATACTTCCAGAACTGAAAACATAAAAAATAGTCTTCCATACATTGTGGTCAAACACCTCCAAGAAACTTATCAGAGCTCCCTATCACCTCCAAAACTTCAATTTATATGTATATAAAAAAATGCAAGGATTCAGACCCATAGGTAAAATGGATAAACAGTCACCTAGCATCTCATTCTGGCAAGCTTCTCAAGATGCTTAAATAAGCAATGTCGGCACAATCACCTCCAAGCAAGAAATGACATTTACCAACTAAAATATACATTTCCACACATCATATTTCACATAAAAATAATTACCAAGACAATAAAAAACATCAATACAATGCAATTCAACATGGATACCTTCATTCTCCTTCACTAGCTTCTCAAAACAAGCTCCTTTTGTTGGTAAGCTCAAAAATGTACCCAAGACTCAAAATTTCTCCAAATGAGTTACTCAGGTAAATTCATTAAGCTGATGTAGACACCCATAAAATCATCCACATCATATTTGAGCATATGATGCCTTGCAAGTTTTACCTGTACACTGAAATCTTCTTTAAAAGCTTATTTTTGAGTGGGGCCCACCAAGTTTCAAGAATTCAAATCACCATGGATATGTGATGTTAGGATTCCTCTACATTTTACAATATGTTTTCAAGAAAAATAGTTTAGTTTGGTCGCCTAACCATTTCAATTTTCCAAAACTGGTCCAAACTAGATTTTGAAGGACTACAAACATACTCACAAAAATGGATAGAACTTATAAAATACTCAACCAATAACCAAAATAATTTTTGTAGCATAATTTTATCCCAATTCACTCCATTTTTTTTTATCTTATGACTCATCCGAAGGAATCTCCAAAATTTCTTTTGACTGCTAAGAGGTTTGGTGCTCAATTTGCATACTTTGAAAAACCCAGTTTTGGAAATACTTGCATAACTTGAAAACTATTCATCCTCAGCTTTTGAAATTTTTCTCAAACTTTAAGGACACATCCCTCTACCACTTCAAATTTATTTTTTTCTCTGGTTCATCATGCATATTTCCATCCCATCTCATCTAGGTGCCCTTTGGTCTTTGATTCTTAGCTACTCTACTAGTCTAACTTGTATGAGTACTCAAAACACCTTATTAACCACCTATGATGTCTTGAAAACCTCATAAAAACCCATTCCATGCTCACATCATGATTTTTTCTCATTTTCATGCCTTGGATCGTTATATCACACCTTGTTTGCTTGTGGAAGAGCTTAAGAGAGCACTATACTAACCTGTTTCACCTTCAACCACAAGGTTTGACTTTTGTATCACCTTCTATATCTCTTGTCCCAACTCATGATTCTATATCGATGCTTTTTTATCCTTTATTTTTTTGTTGATTTGTATGTTTTCTTGATTTACACCATGTACTTGCATTAGACCAAGGCCTGGAAAGACTTGATATGACTCATACACTTCATGACTGGACCATGTGAACATATTACATACACATTTAATTCACCTCATGGACCTTCTTTGACCTTCATACCATCTTTGGAGACCCCTAGATCACCTAGCCAACATACCTAGATCACCTAGCCAACTGATTTCATTGAACTTGATGACAACACAACATATACATTGTTCCAACACATAACACCATTCATTGCTAAAGAAATAAAGATTAGAAATAAATAATAAATATTCCCTTTCATGTTGGTGTTGTGATGAATATCCAAATAGGGTTTCATATAGATATGTTTTAATTTATTTTACTTGTTAAGTTTGGATTTTATTCCTATTATTGAAGGTGACACATAGTTGTGGTGTTAGAATCTTGAACAAGTATATCATAAAATGTGAATATCTCCCTATTCTAATAATATTATGTGAATAATTATTTATATGGCCTAAAAATAATGCCTTATCATTTGAATTGAATAAGGTCACATCAAGGAGATTGCAACAAGGTAAACACACTACCATGTTGTGTGAATTGTTGAATTTAGAATATCCTATCTTCATCCACCACATGTAAAGAGAAACAAAGATGCCGATTACATGAATCATATACATCTGTGTGTGACAAAGCGAAACAAATATGATTACGATTACATATCAAGAATGTCCATTGTTATGTAATCTTCCAAATCACAAGATTTATTATTCGCCACACTAATAGCGAGCTTCATATATGATAAATCTTCAAGGAGATTGAATAAGGTCACAACAAAGACATGATTGTGCATGAAGTATATAAAGAGAAACAAAGATATGATTACATGAAGCATATGAAGAGAAATAAAGATATGATTACATGAACATACATATGAAATTACAAAGACATTTCATATGTGTGAAAAAGTGAAACAAAGATGATTATGATGTCATATCAAGAATTTGTCTATTGTTATGTAATCTTCCAAAGCACACGATGATTATATTATGTCATATCAAGAAACAAAGATGATTATGATGTCATATCCCTTGAAAGGACACATTATTATTTGTAAACTTCCTATCTTCATCCACAATGTAAAGAGAAACAAAGATGATTATGAAGCATGTGTGTGTGTGTGGTATGGAAAGAGTGCAACAAAGATGTTAGATCATGTCATTACATCATCACAATACATGTCATTTAATGAAATCATGTTGTCACACATCATCATACTTCATCAAGTCACATGTATATACAAAAATGTCACACATCATCAAATATGATCATATGTCAAATATCAGTACGGAAAAATATCAACACATGAGATCGCAAGAACATCATAAAAATTATATCATAGTGGTCCGGGAACAAAATCCACATATATATATAATATATCTAGTACACACTAAATACATGCACATGCATTTGAGCCAGTGCCACGTCTCTGAAAATATAATAATAATGTATCAAACTAAGTGTGCCATATATATAGGACCACATAGTCACATAAGATTGTATACATATCTCCATGGAATGTCTAGAACACAAGATCATATATATGCATACAAAAAATGTATGTATCACATGTCTAGATGGCATATATATCTATACATCCTATGAATAATCATGAAACACCCTCCCTCTTTTGGCACTACTAGTATAAGCATGTCAACATCTTGTGGATGTATTGGAGGGAGATGGCACTATAGATTTTGTATGTGTGGTCCTAAGCTTAAAGTTTGCCTACAACATAGCCTACACATTCATAAACATCAAGTTTTTTCCACCCAAATTTTTAAGAAGTGGATATATTGAAATTACATTCATAATTTAGAAACTTAAAATTTTTAATCCATGTGAAATCTTATCACAACCTCATGATCCCTATCAATTTGTCGTTGATACTTTACAAGGTCAAGGGTAGACACTCCCTGCCTCATGCTAGGTTGTATACAAATAAATAGTTCAAATTAAATATTTCATGTATAATTTGATATTGTAGATTTATTAAGAAAAATTTCGTCCAAAAGTTAACAAATTTGAAAAATTACACCTATGTTAATGGATCTGCAAACGCTATCGCAACATCAACAACAACCTCCATAGTCTACATAAAGGGAGGAGTCTCTTGGGTAGTCATAAGTTGTAAAAACAACATGTGTATCAACATTAATTGAAAACTACCCAAGAGAATAGTGTAAGGAACTAAGGCTCATGCATATATATTAAATTCTAGAACACATTTAGATATGTATGCTAATAATATTTAAACAATCTTGAACATTAACTAGTAAAATATGTGAAAGTAACCTGGGTTAAAGTAGTGCGAGGCATGCAAGTATCCTCAATTGCCACATCATATGATGTCTCGCCTGGCTCTTTAACTGGATCGTGTTGTTTAAAATCAAAAAAATATTAGTTTTTACACAAGTATGAAATAATCAATTATACATATTAAAATCTCAAATGAAATAAACTTATATATATATTATTTATGTGACATTTACCTGTGAAAGACGAGGGACATTTGGCACAACACTTCCAAAAACATATTCCATCATCAAATCTGTAAAAAAGAGGTCTTGTGACCTAGCAAAGGATGTCTCACCTGCAATGCATACAACACCACATGACCTACAGTGATGTGGTGTGCTAGAACTGGCACCTCCATTAACATCTCTAGATGCAATCTAGCTACTATATTGCGCTAGAGTGTTAGTGAGAGACCTCAACACATGCAGTGTGTTGATTTCCATAACCTCCTTCGCTATAGGAGGGATAACTGAATGTTGTGGGGATTTTTGGGCATGGGGCATCCTAAGTTGACCAACTGCAATACGTGCATTTGTTCTAGTCTATACAGAGCCACCTCCTCGATCGTAAAACCCAGAAAAGTCAAAATAATTAGGGACCTCATTAAGCATAAACTCACAATACAATTTCTTCAAAAAATAAAGAGGAACCTCATTGTTGTTACATGGTGGATAATCAAAAACCATCCACAATCAGTCCCAAAAATTGTTATTAATCCGGTTGTTATGACACCAAAGGATAGGGAACCATTTGTAATTAGTATTGAGGGGGAAAAGGTTTTAAGGTCTGTAAATAGTGCACAAATGTGGTCTTTTCCAAATTTTTTGGCTTTCACAGCCGCATGTGATAATTGTCTACATATCAATGCCTACAATCATCTCTAAAAGTATTCCATCTATCTATTTTGTTTGTTGCAAAGTCAACTTCACCATTCAATGTTTGAATTGTGTTGGCTAAAGTCATGTGGCTTGGATTTGTGGAATGATTTTGTCTGATAGTGTCAATAACGTTTTGAATGGAAATTTTATTTTCTCATATTTTTGTCATGATATCACCTTGGGTTACTGGTGGTTCTGTGGGGAGGGTAGAAGCCACATGAGGTGGAGGAACGTTCAAAGGATGGTTTTGTGTGGGGTTTTGAGGAAGTGGAGGAACATTTGGACAAATTAGAGGATTAGCAACTTGCCGAGCAATTGACAAAACAAATAAATTTTATACATGAAAAAAAGATTGAAAAACCCATGAAAACCACACAAAAAACCTAAAATGCAAGAAAATTGAAAAAAAAAAAAAAATTGAGGGCTTACCTCTTCCTCTTGGCAGCACCATATAAATTATCATGATCTAGAAGCAAAAATTACAATTTGGAAGGGTAATACAAAGTGCGAGTGCCAACAATGGAAAGAAAAATGTGATTTGGAGAAAATGGTGGGGAAAATGAGGGTCACGATTGTTTATTTTTTGTATCAGAGAACCATGATCACGATTTATAATTGTGATCATGCTTTAAAACCACGATTGCGGTTTTAGTTTTGGGAATTTTCCAAGCCTAACAAAACAGACCGCGTCAAAATTTTTAAAACGGTGATCGCGGTTTGTTAAATTTGGGATTTGATGTCCACTTTTTGGTCCCCCAACTTGCTGCACTTACCCACAAGTCTAGTTATATACACCAACAGATGCCTTGTTGTTGGACGGTTTTCAGTTAGACGTTGGTGGTTGGAAAAATTTGGGTTGAACAGACTTGGGTTGGGCAACAAAGCTTGTAGTTTGACCAGCAAAGGTTGGATGTGTTAGGGTTCAACTTTGGTGGTAAAGATTACAAAAAGGTTAGACGGTTGTATATGTACTATACCTAGGCACTATGTATAGTAGTATACTTCAGCGAATATGTACATAGGTTGATTCGAAACGTTGGCGAATCACATGCATAAGTTCATTTATATGTGTAAATACTAGGCAAACTGACCCATTCTAAGTACCTGTCAGCCGAATTTTCTAGTGAGTTACGAGGTAGCCGACTACTAAATATTTGTCATTTCCAATTTCCAAAAACTTGTGTATTCACACGTTTACGAAAATTTTCTACTAAAATTTTCCCTGCCAGACAATAAGCTTTGTACTAGAGCAGTGTACATTGAGACATGTTACAGTCAAGTACATGAAGAAATATACTAGAACCAAGCTTTATTTCTTTAAAACCTTGGTACTAAGCACTAATAAACATCAATAAACATAACAATTAATATTACACATGATATTACTCAAAAAACATACATTTTACATCATATGTCTGACTTTATTAATCTCCTCGCTCAGTTCTATTACAAATACATACCTAAAATAGCTTTGTTCACTCCTTTTCTCTTAATTATCTCTATTGATTCGGCCTCATACTTGATTATTAACTTGTATATTCCTGTGTTTTTTCTTTACAACTCATCTCTACATAGGAATAGGTCTTCATTTAGTTTAGATCCCAAAAATATCTCTTGTTTTCAACAAACATTTCTCATTTATCTCTTCCTCATGTAATAGTCTTCTTCTAGATGATATGAGGTGGATTTTACCTTACATAATATTTTACAATATGTCACTAAAGTCTCTTAATAACTTACATGAGATCCATGCCCTTTACAAATGGTTATACTCCTCACAAAGTTTCCTAGACAATCTAATTTCAAATTTCCACTTTTGGAGGGAAACTCTAAATTATCACTAATTAACTTCTAGAAAACACCTTAAGACCAAATAAACCTTCTTATTAATCCTTGATGAACTCTTGAGTCCCTCTAGATCATGATGAATTATAATTTTACATATTTACATATTTGAAATAATTCAAATTCTGATGCTTCTGCATCAAACTCCCCTGGTGAGAAATATTTGAGCTCCTGCACAAATGTAATGTTGTATCCTTCTTTCTGCTCTTCAAATTCTCTAGATTATTCATTTATTCACCTCCTCTTTTGATTTATATCAAGTCCTCTTCAACTAATTTCTCATAAAGACGAGCATGCAACTTTGCTCCACACTTACTTCTTATTTTTGCAACTTGATTCTTCAAGATGAGTATGCTTCTTTGGATCTTCTTAAGATTCTATTGCTCCAAAATCTCATATTATTCACATAAACATGTACATACATAGCTCAACATATAGTTATACATAAAATATTGAGACTTATGAGTCTCTTCTTGTTCTTCTTTCCACCATTCTTTCTAACTATACTCTTTTTCAACCTCCATAAGAGTTTCAATCTTTGTTTTTGAATAGTTTTCCTCTTTAATGGTTGCTCCATTGTTTATGGCATGTGCTAAGAATGGAAATTCATCTATTCTCTAAACTAACATAGAAAAACGTAAAATTTTATGTCAAACACTCTCCCAATTCTAAAATTTAATTTATAGTCTTCTTCATAAGGAATTACAATAGATTACTCTCTTTGAGGTTCGTTTTATGCAAGTGTTCCTTTATGGGACAAAGAAGTATCTCCCCCTGAAAACTTCTGCTATCAAGTCTCCATTAGTGGATGTATTTAAATTGGTCAAACATCGCGAGGGAGCGCGACCGTAGGTAGAGAGAAGAGAGAGATAGGAGAGCGAGAGAGAGAAGCAGAGACGCGGCGCGCGAGAGCCGAGGTAGGCGCGCGCAGCAGCAGATGAGGAGGCGGGAGGAACGCGCGAGAGGCGAGCGAGCGACGAGCGTGCGCGCGCGAGCGCGCGGGCAGAGCAGCGAGCGAGGCGCGGAGAGAGAGAGCGCGCGCCGCGCGAGCGAGAGAGAGCGAGGCGGAGAGCTCCTCGAGCGAGAGAGCGCCACGCGCGCGCGGAGCGCGGAGAGAGCGCTGGCTAGATCGTCGCTCTCTCTCTCTCTCTCTCTCTCTCTCGCTAGCACGCTCTCTGCGTCATCTCTGGCTAGCTATCTTCTCTCTCTTCGCTCTCTATCTCTCTCTATTCGCTCCTCTCATCTCTCGCTCTCATCTCTCTCTCTCGCTCTCTCTACTCTCATCTCTCTCCTCTCTCTCTCTCTCTCTCTCTCTCTCTCTCTCTCTCTCTCTCGCTCTCTCTGGTCTCTCTTCTCTATCTCTCTCGCTCGGCCATCTTATTTTTACTCCCATTTTTAACTTGTCTTCTCTTCAAACATCACTTCTTTAATCTCAAATTTCTCTTCAAATTACTTCACACTCATTTGATACGTCCTCGTCTCCTTCTTAAGTTGCTTGCATAGAAACTTCTCTCTTCCAACTTTTCACTCAACTCATTATTTTCTTTTTCAAACTTCAAATCCTTCCTCTTCATCTCTTTCTTCATTTTTTACCTTATTTCATCACCCTCTTTCTTTTATTATTTTTCTCTAGTCTCACTTAGGTATTTTACACACTAGTATTTTGACTATCTCTTCTTGAGTTCCAAGAACTCTTCTTCCTCGGGATTCAAAGAGCTTCTACACACAAGCTACTGTGAGCTTATTCTCCACAATTTTATTAGAGGGAAATAGCTTCTTCTACAAAAACCACTTCACACTTTCATGGATGGGAGACATACCTAATTTCATTCAATAATCTACCTAGTTCACCTTAGGATTTCTGAAAACATTATTCTAATTGAAATAATTGATAAAATATATCATAAATTGAACAAAACTCTAAAAATTCTAAGTTTACAAACTGAGAAAAACATTAATTTTGAATTCTCAAGGAATTTATCAACCATTCAACCCATTCTTATATTTTTCTAAGAGCTAATCTTATCTATAATACCAAAACAATCCCACACATGTACCATATGACCTCATATCTCATTTACTTAAATGCAAAGGAACTTTTACCATAGTTTCAAAGCACAGGTGTGGATTACGTTCATTTTTCCAAACCTAATTTGAAACAACTTTGCTTGCAATATCAAATTTGAGATCTTTAGAAATTTTGCTAAATCAATGTGGTTCTAATACCTTTAGTTGATGTTTCCAACTATCACTGTCTTGCAACATCCTGTAAATCATGTGTAGTATAAGTGTCATCTTCATATTCTACTATAAAATGTTTTATAAGTCAACAACCTTTCTCTTATTTATCATGAATTCAACCCTTTTTGATTGAATTTATCACAAACATTATTCAACAACAAAAGTACACAAATATAAGGTGTAAATTAGTTTCCAAATTAATTAGGAAACTGCACTTGTCTTGGATTTACTTTAATATTCTTCATAGGCCTTATTTATCCTTGAGAAGCTTTTCCTAGTTCCATTTGGTAATAGATCGAATTACTTCTTTAATGATCATAGATTGGTCAATAAGATGAGAACCCAATCTTCCTATTGGATTCTTATAAGTAAACTCAAATATTTCTATAAGACTCTTTGTAATGTCCATATGATCAAACCAAAATCCTGTAAAAATTTATGGAATTTTTTTTCTTTAATTGATGAAGAGTTCAAGACGTGAACAACCCATTACTACTTAGACACACCAGAATGTGACCATAGCCATATTATCAAATTGATTAACAAGTTGACAAGAAAACATGATTGCATACAAGGGACCCCCTTATTTACATAAAACATGAAGCCAAAGAAAGAAGTATAAATATTAACCATGTCATTATTTGCACTAAGGGAAACTTTTTATGTTTATTAAGCACTTCTATGAAGCGGGGGTATATTAACACAAGGGTAAGAGTCACGATGGAATATCCCATTAGAGCTTAGTTAGCTCACTCTTTACCTTTTTATTTGTCTAGTCCATTGTCATACAACCTTACATAATGACACTAATGGTTACAGTCATCAACAAGACTATTCCATTCTATCTCCATCTCTAAGGTTCAAAACGATAAAAATTATTGGTTCCAAGGTACGTGGCAATGCTACTTGAACCTTATAAAGATGTGGTACATTTAAAATTTACACGTACACATGTTCTCATTTACACCCTCATAATTAGGTAGGTGGGTTTACCATGACAACAAGACTTAGAGTTTCCTTTCAAATTCCTTATAATCTCAATAAAAATCATTCCCATCTTGATTACCAAAGATGAGAATTGGTCATGTCAAATTATGGTGTTTCCCAGAAAATTGCTCAGCTTCCTATTATGTTTATTAACTAAAGCCAATAAATTCTTCTACTTATTGAACTAATAAGTTCACTTAACTAATCCATGGATTATTATCAACTAATAAAGAATTAACCAAAATAATACATTCATTATGTACCTCAAAGACTTCATGTAAAAGGGAAATTGACAAGTTATTTCAACATCTTACCTTTTCCATATTAATCCAAAAATATTTATTACTTGAACCAATGATAATTTATTATTCTCCCTTCCATAGTACCCTAAAATTTGTGTCCAATTATGGAAATGTTTTTGTTTTATACTTTAGGATCGCTATTTTCTTTTTTAACCATCTTTTGACTAGAAAAAAACTTGGAGAAACGAGAGCATCCAAATGCAGCAAAGGGAGTTACCCATTAGCCAATCTCACTTAAGAATTACTTATTAGGACTAAGGCCTAATAAAGAGGGTTACCCATTATTGTTAGAATTAACCAATACATTTTTTTTGAATTTAATTACTTATTTACTAATAGTTTCTTCTTTTACGAAATGGTTAGGGAAGCTTAGTTTATTTCTTGTTAGGCCAAATAACTTTTAGCATCTTACATCAACTTCAAGGCTACCATATTTCAAACTTTCTTTAGATAACCTTTTTACATGACCAAGTGTTTCCAGTTAATAATAACTTTATGAGTTTTAACACCACATTCTAAAATCACAAATAAACAATTTTTTCATTTATTGGATTAAAATAGTTAGAGAAAGCATTCAGTTCCAACAACTAAAATAGAGATGTCATTATATAACCCGCGAGGAAACCAAGTCCTATAACCAAAATAGAATGGCAAGAGATCATTGTTATAAATGCCTATGATGCACTATTCCTTTTTATATAGAAAACATTTTTTCCTCAACTGGAAGTGGACATAATGTTAAAGAATTTACTCCCCGTTATAGGAGGAACATATCCTATTAAATTTCAACCAAAAGATCAGTCTTTAGTTTCCAACAATTTTCAACCACAAAACGAATAACTTGGATAAAAAGGACACCAGAAAAATGGACTTATTTTACATGTAATCAAAGGTATAATGGCCCTCATGCGAATAATAGCATACTCAAGTTGAAAAAATAAATAAAAAATTACGTCATCACAATGATTACAATACACAAACAAGAACCGACCTTCTTGAATGAATTTCATTCCAAAATTACAACAATGTAAGACAATACAAACTGCTTCATATGAACAACTGGCTACAACGGTTTTTTTTCAAGCAATATTCGTATTCTTTTTCTATTCTATATAGAAAGTAAAATCATCATGAGAGAATGAAATTTATTTTAGCTATTTTCATAAACTTCATTCAATGCAACAAATAAAATTTCTCCATGAAGCACCTACAACAGTTATTTTGGTCAGTTCAAAATGAACTTGCATGATTATCATTTCTATACAATTACATGATATTTTATGTTCAAAGTATTTAACTAGAGGAAGAAACATAAGTTTTCCCTTCTCGTTATGTCATTCATATGACTTTATGGCTAGACATATTTGAGCAATAGAGAGAATAATACCATGTTATGCATTTTTATATCATGTCCAAATTAACAATGATTGGGGGAGAGACAAAAAACAATTCATCTATATGCTTTGTTCCATCCAAACCAACAACCTATATATATATATATATATATATATATATATAGTATATATATATATATATATATATATATATATATATATATAACAGGGCTGCAAGAGAAACAAATTAAATCCCCAAATTTACTCTCATTCCAATTGGCAATCCAACCTAATTTTTTTAATAATTGCATTCAAAACAACAATGTTGCAAGAGCAACAAATTTAAATTACTCTAATCCAAACCAGAAATCATAATCTTATTTATTTTTTAATAAAATAAATACATTCAAAACAACATGGTCATAAGAACAACATATTAAAATCCCAACATCACTCTCATCCAGACTAGAAATCATAACCCTTTTTTATATAAAATATATACATTTAAAATAGCAGGGTTGTAAGAACAACATATTGAAACCCCTACATCACTCTCATCCAAACCTGAAATCGTAACCCTTTTATATAAAATATATACATTTAAAACAATAAGGTCGTAAGAACAACATATTAAAACCCCCACATCACTCTCATCCAAACCAAAAATCAAAATTTGATTTCATTTTTATAAATAAATACATTCAAAATAACAAGGGAGTAATCCATATTAAGACAAAATAGAGATGCATTTCTGAGGGTTGTGTATGTGTATCCACATACAGTATCCCCATTTCAAATGGGAATATGGGTGTATATATGCATACACCCTTATATATATATATAACGCCTCATTTATACCATGGAACAAACTTACACATAATAGTTGCACAACAACAAACCAGATTTCAAAGATATAACAATTACAAAATCAATTTCCATACTTATGTCATAAAAATTCATGCAAGAATAGAGAGAGGAATAACCATGCATGTTATAGTAATGGAAACCATGCCCTCACGTGTCCCCTCCTAACAGTAAAAGTGTGCCAATAAGGAGGGTTTTAATCTATCCTCTCTCTTTTATTTCTCTCTGCTTTGCCCTAGCTACACGGGGGGTTCACTTAGTAAAAGTATGGTATAGCACGTTCATTCAAAAGGTATAAAGGAATACCCTTAATGCTAGTATTTACCTCTAATTATTCAATCGATAATACCCCCTCCTATTATATTATTGGAATGAAAATAACTCCTATTTTTTTCATGTACCTTACATACCCATTTTTCCATTACAATTGTATTTACACCTTATTTATTTCTACCCTAATATATCAAACAGAAAATATATCATGTTTCTCACTTAATTATTATTTTTTTAATACGTAATTTCTCTAGAAAGAGAGTATGAAACCATTTAAGACTTATTACCAATTGCCTTATAAATGTTAAGCTTTAAGTATTTATCAATAGTTCTTCAAATAATTAAGATGGTAAAATAATATCACTTGTGTTGAAAAGCATACTCAATCCTAGTTTTCTATCATCTTATCATTTCTTGGTTAAGAATATTTAAATTGAGATTTCCTTATTCAAAAATATATTATAGTTTAACTTTCTAACCACACTCCTTTTGCAATTTTAAGGTATTTAGTTTTAAAAACTATAGTTCAAATTTTTTAATTTTATATTATAATTAAACCTCCCTATTCTTTGACTCGCCTCTCTAACCTACCCCCAATACCTGATTCAAAATATTAATAAATTAATCTCTTTCACCCCCTCATGTCTATATGTATATTGACTTTGATTGTATCAAATGTTAATTACCTCGATATGAATGAGTGTGCTAAGACATTGCCTAGCTAATGAACCCCTCGTTCCTGGCTAGGGTCTCCACATTTTATTTAATTTTTTCCTCTCCACACACTAAAATGCATGCAGTAAAAAGGAAAAAAAACATAATAGAATAGCTACAAAAGGATGCCTCCACAGACCACCAAAAACACGAGTGCACCTCAAAAAACATTCAGCAAAATTTCCAATCAACTCACCCCTCTTCTCTTCATACACCCAAGGAGAAAAATAAATGACATGCTAAAATTCAAAAATTACTTAAGAATGGATTCCATGAAAAATGTTGGTCGGGTTTGTATTTCTAGTATGGGAGGCATTTAAACAAAATAATTACTTTTTTTAACAAAACAAGCACTTGCCAACATGTATAGTCACTCGTCATTGCAACCTAATCAGGGTTTAGAATAATTCAAACAACATGATAGTAAAGTCTCTTAATATTAATGTCTCCATTCAAAACAATTCATACGTCGACCCTCACATTATTATTATTATGTCAAGATAAATTTCTTAATACCATAATCTTTAAGTCATAATTAATGTTAAAATCAAACAAAGGATCACACACCTCTATCGACCAAGGTTGGGTACCCAAAAGCCAAATTAGACAAATGATATTGACTTTCAAAGTTATTATACCAACACACATGTTTTGACTAGTCAACCTTTATTGGTAATGTCGAGCATAAGTAAATAACTATTGTGCCAATTCTATTGATACGTGGGTTTTCATACCATCCAGTAAGATCAACAACATCATCATTACAATAACCATGCAACTATTTTTTTCATCATTTATTGTCTAAACGAGCCAAACAATAATACACACATGATGCACCCAATAACAATTTTCCATACTACCTTATTAAAATTTAGGCATTCTACTATCAACTAGAATAATTGTAAGAAGTATTAAATGCACATACATATTTTATATACGTAAATCAATAAATACTTATTAATGAAAAAACATATTATCTTCTTAGCACGCAACTATTAAAGACAAGTGTTTTCTAGTCTAAGGTCACTTGCTAACCAAATCATTATACTCAGAACTTTTAATGAACATAGCTTCTATGACACCAAGGTGAGACCTTCATGATTGGAAACATACACCGAAAAATAACTAAAAACCATCATATTGTTCAATTGCATAATGCCACTATAAGCAAAGTTACAATAGTTTAAAGACGATGTTCATGCGAGTTAAGACTCTCAACAATTAATACATTTTATTTCGCAAGGCAACCACCAATATCAATTGGGTCAATTATTTGATATCACCTATTACTAAGAAAAACAAGCCTTATGATGACTAACAAAGGTGTCAAGTTTAGGACTCCCAAAATGGGGTGTGACACTCTTATATTCTATTCTTGGACTGTATACACCTCATATTATCTTTCTGCAAGAGCTTAGGCTTGTCTCAATGAGAAATGAGATTGAATCATATGCTCAAGTGTTGTGAAATGACCTTACAATGATTATCATCTCTCCTATAAGTTTTTAAACGAACAACAAAGTCTTTATATAATCAATTATAACCTTGTATCTATGACAATTGTTTGAGAAGGTGTTTACCTCAATGAAGGCTACCATACATCAAATCCTTGAGACTACTGATAACAGGTCAAATATATCTCCAAATTGACCTTCAACTATCCATCACACCTTTTAATAAGAGAAACTATAATTAATTTTAACAACCATGAGTGATTATGTTCAAAATGGACAATTCTGCCCTACACAGCTAGTAGCCATGTCTAGGAGGTTATTTGAGGATACGTTTTGTTGAAAGGAGTTTCATGAAGAAATGAAATAAGTTTCAAATACCCATTAGGAAGATTTATCGACCCACAAAATCTTAGAGGAAGTTTCTTTGGAAAACATGCCCAGTTTTCATGACAATACTGCTCCAATTAGGTCTCTTCACTATTAGAAAGAAAACTATCATATGCAAAAAATCCAATGTAAGGTCTCCCAAATATTAAAAAACATAATCACCTCAATTTCCTTACCACAAACTTGATTTTCAAGTTTTGTAAATTTGCAACCAACCAATTTAAAGTTATGCGAGAATTCCTCTTGACCGCTTTAGAAATGAGTGAAGACACACTGTTTTTCTAAGTTTCTTAACAAATCATCCTCAAACCTTGACCATTACTTCTAAAAAATTTACCTCAATTTATGACCATCCTACAAATCATGTTCACCAAATGTTATCATATTTGGCTAGATATATAAAAACATATGGCCTTTTTTCTATTAAAGTCCTAGAGCTGTCAACAACATGACATAAAGCAAGGAAAAATATATATCTTGAGAAAATTAACACCTCGTGAGCTCAAAAAACCTTAAAATTTTATCTAATAACATGAAGAAACTTTCTTCTTGTTAAAACATGTGCTAAAAATGAATGGTTTGTTCTAAACAATAGGCTTTGTATCGAAGCAATGTACAATGAGACATGGTACAGTCAAGTACATGAAGAAATATACTAGAACCAAGCTTTATTTCATTAAAACCTTGGTATTGAAAACTAATAAACATCACAATGAAGCTTATCGAAGATTATTCAACAAACATACCTTTTATATCAAATGCTTAACTTTACTAATCTCCTTACTCAATTCTATTATAATTACATACCGAAAACTTCATTCTTCACTCGTTTTCTCTTATTTATCTCTCTTGATTCGACCTCATACTTTCTTGTTAACTTATAGACTCCCATATTTGTGATTTCAAACACATCTCCATATAGGAATAGGTCTTCGTTAAGTTTAGATCCCAAAAAACTCTCTTTCTTATCTCTTGTTCTCAACAAACATTCATTCTTCATGTCTTCCTCACGTAAGAGTCTTCTTCTGGATGATATGAGGTGGATTTTACCTTATATAATATTTTGCAATATGTCACTAAAGCCTCTTAAGAACTTACATGAGATCCATGCCCTTTACAAATGGTTATAATCCTCGCAAAGCTTCCTAAACAATATAATTTCAAATTTCCACTTTTGGAGGGAAACTCTTAAATCTCACTACTTAACTTCCAGAACACACTACCTTATGACCAAATAACAGTTCCTATTAATCCATAAAGAACTCCCAAGTTCCTCTAGATCATGACGAAGAACCATTGCGCATATTTACATATTTGAAATAGTTCAAAATCTGATGAAATTTTTCAAGCAGTGTGCCTTCCGTGTACTTCCACGTTTTACATCCCCTGTAGTGACACCTCTAAAAATTAGTATGGTTTAATGCACTGTCTTGAAAAAATTTGCACATTAGTGAAGAGGAATGTTAAAAAATACCAAGAGCCCACCTCAAATCCAGATTTCATGTCAACAAAACTTTTTATCCTCTGTAATAATTTATACAATGCCAATTTTAGGCTTGTTCCATTGGTCAATTTTATTATCCCTAAAGATGTATATTTTGCACTGTAACACATTATATAGAAAATGATGGTCAAATTTGCATCTATGTTATTAGAAAACTAAACTATAATGTTGTATGAGCATTAAAAAACAAATAAAAGATAATTAATACCTGGAGTGAACATCGATATTGCACCGCTCACATTCAATGAGATCACTTCCAATTGAATTTTTTTGTCAAAAAATTGTGTGCCTTGGAGTTGCAGTGATTGCGTTCGTTGAAAATTAGTATGGTTTAATGCATGAAAAGAGACGGCATCGCCACAATTCTATGAAAAAAATTTTGGTCAAAGAGTGCAAAGATTCCTCCCAACTAACATCAGTGATAAGCAAAGACGCCACCCTCTTGAAAACAAAAACCACAGAGAGATCCCACCATGCACTTCAGCTTCTCAGATACTCTGGATTCACAACAGAACAGGTAAGGAAAACCATTCTCAGATACCCATCTGTTCTTACATTCTAAGATTGAACTCTTCAAGATGTTAGGCCTTGCTGAATATGTGGGTAATGTTATTGTAGTGTCCCCCGCCTTTTTTTGTACTCGCCTACATATTTTGAGTAAATACAAACAGGTGTAAAGCTGGCCAGTAAAAAAAAATAACAATAAAAAAATCTGACAGCCCAACCTCGTTGTGCCATATTTTATCTTTGTCCCGAGTGGAAAAGGAAATACGTGCTTGGAGGAAGACTTTGGGGTTATCTTCTTGGGGAAGAGTGCAGAAAGCTTGAAGCGCGAACATAACAAAAAGCCGTCCAAAAATCAGTACCAGTATGGGTTAAATCGAGAAAAAAAATTAATCCATTTAACCCTGAACACGGAGAAAAAAAATTGTAATTGTAATATCTCCTCATTTTACTATATACAAATTGATTGATTTGGATCTGTATCTATATCTGAAGCGGATTCAATTGGCGCTCTGAGGAAAGCAAAACTACTGCAAGCGAAACTACTTCCTGCAGTTGTTTTGTTTGGGAAAGGCTTAAACAACACGCACAAACGCCTTCTCGCGCTGCCCGGGCAGAAACCACAAACAATTTTGGGCAGTGGTCAAAAATCCGTATTTTAAATAAAACCACGTCGTTTCATAAGCGTGATACATGCGCAGGCGGGCTGATGAAGCTCTGAGAGATCGATTACCGATAGCGTTGGTGTGTAAAATTTTGGCAGTACCTGTGCTACATGCACTGTAACCATTCTCGGGCATCCTTCTTGGTTGTGCTCAAAATAGACGCCAAGGGACAAGGAAAAAGGTCAAAAGACCATCTTCATGCTTGACTCGCCTTGGTCTGTGCTTAGCTTGTGGCATATACATTGGGATGCAGATTTGAACTCTTGGCATAGTTCCTTGGAATTTTGAGCTTGTGACTGGTTGTAACGTCCATCCAATAGGACTTGGATGAAATCATCTGGTTGCTGCTTAGGGAGTTGGTGAGTATTGTAGACACATAAAATCTGCTTATGTCTAACGTTTCCTCCAATTTGGTCAACTAACGACACTCCGTTAATTAACCTTTATGCGTTCCATTCTCGGATGCCCATTCATGACATTCTTTTAGTCGTAATCCTCTTATAATCAACTAATTTGGCTAATAAACCCTCTTATTAACTAAACATCCTCCTTTTAACCATTCAAAATCTCCCTATTTCACTCTAAATCATTTCTACAAACTTCCTAAGCTATTAATCAATCACATATGATTAATCAGAGTCTTCCCAACTCTCATGAGTCGTTAATCACTTGCTAATCAAGTTTAACTAGCCTAAACCAAGCTTACCTCTTCTAAAGCATGTTTATTCACTTCTAATCAAAAAGTGCTTTTCGGCTTACCTTTTGTCCCGCATGCACCAAAATCTCAAACTTTCCCAAATGGAAATCTATAAGTACAAGACTAAGGCATCTCTTTCAATTTTACACCTTGGTATTACACTTTTACATCTTAACACTTTGGAAATGCATGAGATCTCATTTGTATTAGCTAAAGCTATAAGACATTTGATCTTAGACCATCCTCCATTGTTATAGCTTCTTCATATTGCATCCAACACTCCAAACTTGGTTAGTAGGAGAAGATCTAAGATTGTCCTTGTAGCCATCTTGGAGATATTTCTTCACCATGTTTGGAGCAAACAACAAAAACCGATTGCTTAGTATCTAATAGGTTCATTTCATGTTGGCAATCTAGAGAAGTAGAGATAACTTAGTAATGTTAGTTTGATTCTTGCAAAGTTCCATGCATTATTGAAAAATTTCATTTCATTAAACTCTCATTTTGATGTTTATGATAGATATAGTTATATTGTGGAACTATTAGGTGTTAGTTTCATCTTATTTGCATAGCTAAATCTTTTCATGCATATGCGTATGGCATGTGGTCAATGGACAGCTTCAAACTTTACAGAGGTGGTGTTAGTTGTATGTTGAATAGCCATCGGGACCTAGATCCCTTTAATTTGTATACCATGTGATTCAACTCACACGTCTTGGCAATGTTTGATGGTTTGAAAATTATTATGCGGTTGGAATATTAAGAGCTTTATGTGGTGGTTGGAATAATACACTTAGAATAAGGTGTTAGAACTAGGCATGAATGTGTGGGAGTTGGAAAATAAGGTGAAATAATGTGACACCAATTTTATGAACTTAATGACTCGGGATTTTGGCAATTCATGCTTGAGTGGTTAAGCACCCCACAAATGCAACTTGGAATATGGAAGAGTGCATAGGAAATTATACTCGATTTTTCGAGTCGGCATTTGGCAAATGTGTCCCTCTTTCTACGTTAGCCTTGGAATAGCTAGCTTAGCGTTTCGTTGTCTCCTTTATTTCCAGACTTGGTTTTCTCCCTATTTCCAGCGTGTTTTCATTTTTATGGTTTTCCCTTCATATTTCTAGTGAAATTCTTAATTGAATGAAGAGTATGGTTATGTTTATTAAAATGACCGGTTGCACATAATTGATATATTTACCTTACATCATATAGCACTGATATAACCCTTTTAGTGTAAGCTGCACTCTACCACCATCTCCTGTGACAACTAGAAATTTTTAAAGATATAATTGGATAAACATATCCATTCGATTAGAGAATTAAACTTGACTTCCTTGTAATTCGGTCATTAGTTTACCTTGCTAAAACTTAATAAAACATAAATTTTCAACGACGTGCAAACCATCGTTCCAAACCCATAGTGGGTAAGTTATGGAATGATCATGTTCACTGGTGACCTTGTTTCGTTACACGTTTAAGGGCCCAATCAGCAATTTTACCGCTTTGGTTAGTTGTTAAAAATTGAAAATTTAGTTTGGTTTTGGTTTGCGATTTAGGCCCCCATATCGAGAAAATAAATTTGGTCACCGCACACCTCTAGTATGTCTCTAGGACTTGTTATGTCAAAATTATAGCACCCCCCGATTTTCTCTCTGTGTGTGTAGGGAAATCAGTGCAATTTTGCTAACATGGGTCCACCTCTTAAGTTGTGGGACTTGCAAACTTGAGATGGACCTTCGGAGAAGGTCGTCTTCTTCTTCCTAATCCTAATGCTAAACTACTCCTAGAAAGGGAAATTCAACCATCATAACACTATCCTAAACATTCCAAGGGACCAGGGATTAAAGAAATAGTATAAAATTAAAGTTCCTAAACTAAAGAGGGGTGATAGCACCAAGAAAAGGGGAAAGATACTCTGTTGAGTGAGGAAGAAAGCAAGTGGAAAACTAGAGATTGAGCGAGGCCAGAACAGTAGTTACATAGACCCGAGTTCCTAATTCACCATTAAAACTGCCATGAAACATAATATCTTACACCTACAAATGTATAGATACATGCACAAAATACAACAATACGAAATGAAGAGGCACAAAGAATACAACAAATCATTATCTTGGCTTCAAGGATACACACAAAACATGATTTTTATTTATTTATGAGTATGCACAAACAATTACATTTGATTTTCAGAGGCATAATTACATTTCCAGACCCAAGAGGAGGCTCGCAACTCAAATGGAGTTGAGGGAAAATTTTGCAAGAGTTTCCCCAGCTCCCAAAATGTCTCTGTAAAAATGAGGGGTTCGAGTTATTTATATAGAAAATTTTCCACCAACCCTCATTAAAGAGGTATGGGCACCCATAAATTTCACTTCCCGAGGGTACTTTTGTTGAAAAACATGGGTACCATACCACATTAATATACTGGTTGGTTGAACTGTATTTTCACCCACCTACCTTCAGCTTCATATGACTCGTTCCAAACCATGTGACCCATCCAATATGTGTACCACCATCCAACCTCATGACCCGTCTAACCATGCATCTAGCCTGATGACCCATCCAACCTGGAGGGGTTGGACATCATCCAACTATGTGGGCTGTACATTACTGTGGTTTCCAACCAACCTGGGTCATCCATATCTATATCGTGGGTCATCCAACCCAAGGGGATTGGATGGGTCTATTTCTGTCCATACAATGAGCTACCCACCAACCTGATGGTCATCTTTCTAACCCATCTACCATACACCAACCTTGCTATCCAACCAACCTAATGGTCGTCATGTCTGTCATATCTTCTGGGCCGACCAACCTGGAAGTTCGACCAACTTATGTGTCATGCAAATGTGGGGGGTGAAACGAGTGTACTAAAACTATGACCTGTCCATAAACATCCAAAACTATGTGACCCGACCAACCTAGCCAACCAACCTAGGCATCCAACCCAAGGCGTCCAACCCAGCTTGTCAAATCCCCCAGCCGACCAACCCCAGAGGTGCAACTTCCGAAAGGTGATATCTCGAGCTCTCGGATGAGTTTTGGGGTGAAATTTTATATAATTTCACATGAAAACAACCCACTAAATCCAATGGTGGTGGTATAAAGATCCAAATTTTAATTTATCACCTATACAAGGCTCCTTATTTCTCGAGATGGCTAGTTGTGCGTCGGAAGAATGAGTTATCTCGGGAAGTGCATGATGTTTCAAGATGTCTTGTCTTCTCCATCACGTAAGGCATGGAAAATGAATTCTATAGGAAATTTTTTGGACTTATAATTCCTGACATGGCTATCAAAATATTTTGCTGAAATCTCAGGTCCTCTTTCACGCTACACACTCCTTAAGGCCCGAAAGCCCACTTTTGGTGGATGACCCCAAGACCTCTAAAACTTCCTTGAATCACTTGCAATGCTTCCAAAACTTGAAATCTCAGTTGTATCATTACAAATTGCTCCATGAATCCCTATCCAGTTCTCAAACCCATCCTCCCAAGTTGTCTATTTTTATCGGGGGTAAAAATAGATAACAATTTGATGACCTCTCGGGGACATCTTCCTGCTAGATGTGTGACCAGTTTCCTGAAGCATCCATTGGGCATGGAGTCAGTATTGATACACCTATGAAAACTGATCCTAAAATCTTGAAATTTTGTCCCTGAGCCATTAAAACACTGATGCTTGAACCTAGAACTTCCTGTCAATGCTCGGATTCTCCATCTCATTTACATAAGATTATCTAAATTAAGGTTTTGTGAGAGTGGAAAATTATCTTGAACCTGGAATTATCTTTCTTCTACAATCTGATCTAGGAAGTACTTGGGACCTCATGTTTTATGAACAAAACCCTGAAACTGCAAAGATATAAATGACCCTGAATCGATTTCTTGATGCAAATAGAGGCATAAGGATCAACTGTTACTGACCTTGAGAGACATAGAGATGAAAGTTTTGGAAACTATCCCTCAATCTGATTTAGTTGCTACAAGCTTTTGGAACTTGAACAAAACTATTTCTTGTCACTTTGAACCCCTTACATGCACATTTTCCCCCAACAAGATGCACTGTGTAGCAAAACCACTACAAAAACACTATGTATAAAACTGAAAGATAATACATGCCCCAAGTGGAACATGCAGAGTGTGCATACACACTTCTTATGCTAAAAGCAAACCTACCTACTCTATTCTAATCAGAGGAATGGGAAACTTCACATGAATCCCTGACACTGGCAAGGCAAAGTAGTTACCCTTCCTCAACATTTTAGACCATGCAACTGATTTGATAATGGGCATGGTCATGGATGAGATACTGACATGGAGACAATCTTCCAACTATCCTACCAAGGTATCAAAAAATAAAGAAAATACCTCCTTAGGCTGATCTGTATTCGGTTAGAGGTGTTGCTATTGACCCTTGGTGCATTGAAAATCATCCTCATACTCTGAATTGAACATGAATGGTGGAAACTCTAACCCCTGGCTCCAATGAAGATAGGTATTTGATTGGGAAAGGCCCGATTCTTGTGATTTTCCCGCACATTTGTTGCCCCCATGACTAGGGATATCATGTAGACCTTCCTCCTGAATGTGGATGTTTGCGGGTTGATCCATGCTTTGTTGTACCTCTACAAACAACTCTGTTTCCACCTTAATGGCTTCTAGCAATTCCTTGGGTCTCAACATTCCCTATCTCCCCTTGATCTTCTAATAAAAATGTAGCAAGTTCTATACAAGCAGAGCAATGAGGATCATTAACTTTTCCATATAAAAACATTTCTGCTCACCTTGAAATTGCTCCTCTTTGAGGCCTTGAGTGCCAATAGTGTTTAAAAACACTTCCTCCTCCCCACCTTACCAATTTGAGCTTCCTTCTCACCTGCATCCTCTGTTTTTTGTTCAGCTCCTTCTTTTGCACATTTTGAATTTCCTCATCCTCCCAATTTGAATCAGACTAGTCACCTATTGATACAAAGTTTCTCATCCTTGGTGAGACTGGTTGAGGGAGATGTGTAAGAAGGAAAGTTGTTGGCATTATCTCTTCACAATTCAAGCATACGAGGTGCTTGATGCTCAACAAGATCTGAATTGATCACTTGGGGAGGCCAAATGACCCTCTAAAACATAACCCCTACTCTCTGCTGATATGTTGCCTCCAAAACAATTGCATGATTATGCTTGAAGCCTTCTTGTTTGGGGCATTGCATGGGCATATCCCTTTCTCTCGATAGACATAACATGTTTCCCTCTCTACCAGTCTTGTAGGATAATTTGGTCTTAGTGATAGCTAGGTAGAAGATAGGGACAACATAAGAAATGCCATAACTTCTAGGCACAATGATGTATGGCTTATGGAAGTTGGGTAGTGCCTTTGGTGGAGATGGGAGGGATATTTACAAAGTTTGGGGACTGCTTTAGGTATGAAAAACATGTGAGACATAAAAATAAGGATAAGGAAGCAAAGGGGCTTCCTTATTTTGGCAAGGAATGATGGATTTTTCAATATTTGCATGAGGGGAAGGAAGAACTTGAGGTGGTGAGGGAGGGAATGCAACAATATGGATAGATTTTCTTTTTTCGGCCTGAATCAAAATCTTCTCAGATTGTGATGCAATGTTGAAAGCTTGAGGAAGATGACTGCCCCCTAGATACTGAATCAATATAAGTAAGTCAACATCAAAGGACCTCAAATAATACAAGAATGCCATACCTTGTGAGGGTCTGTATTCTTTTGGAATTTGGTGCCAGGTCCTTATGAATCTGAGGTTGAAATCGTGATGAACTCCATTGGATTTTGTTGTATTTTGTTGAGATGTTCCGTGAGGCAAATAACATCTGCATCCTCCTTGAACTAGTTGTACAGTTATTCTCCCAACTGATTCCAAGTGGAAATAGATTTTGGTGCCAAATTGTTGTACCAATATTTTGTTTTGCCTTTGAGAGATGCAACTAGAAATATGAGGCAAACATTCTCCTCTGTGATGGTGCAAATGACACAATGGTTTGAAACATCATGAATGTGATCAATAGGAGACTGATCTCCATTTCCATGAAAGAGAGGCAAATTTTATAGGGCCACCTTGGGAATAAAATCCCATTGCTACAATTGAAGAGAATTGGAAATTTAATGAGGGAATGGAAAAGCTCCTTGGAGAGCCATGGCTGAAGTGAAAGCATTAAAAACAAATCTGCAACCAGAGATTATGGGGATTGCTTTGAATTAGTGGAGTTTCCAGATATGCTTGAGAGTGCCTCCAAAGGCTGAAACCTTCACCAAGAGCACATCAAAATTGATGAAGTGAAGTGGTAAGGTGCTTCAAACTTGTCCCACCAGGCATGCCAAAATTGTTAATGTAAAAATTACAACATCCCCCGAATGACCGAGTTGAGAGTGGGGTATTCAGTGTAATCTGCATAACATGGCTACATCTCTCAAGTTGTGGGACTTGCAAACCTTGAGATGGACCTCTGGAGAAGGTCGAATTCCTCTACCTAATCCTAATGCTAAACTACTCCTAGAAAGGGAAAATACAACTAACCTAATCCTAACCTAGACCATGCCAAGGGACCACAAAGGAAGAAAGAGATTAGAAAGGTAAAATGAAATTCCTAAACTAAGGGTGATAACACCAAGAAAAGGGGGTGAGATACTCTGCTTGAGGGAGGATGAAAGGAAAAATGTGGAATTGAGGGAGGTCAGACGAATGTGACACAGACCCAGATCCCCATCTCACCATCAAATATCCATGAAACACAACATTATAAACCTGCAAGTAAAAGAAGCATGCACAAAATACAACAATAATAGTGGAGAGGAAAGAAGATACAATAAAAATGAGAAAGGGTTAAAAACACCACAAAAACAATGATTTTATTGCTCTAAAGTATGCATAGACCATTACATTGATGCACAAAGGCATAATTACATTTCTAGGCCCAAGAGGAGGCTCGCAACTCAAATGGAGTTGAGGGAAATTTTGCAAGAGTTTCCCCAGCTCCCAAAATGTCTCCCTTAAAAATGAGGGGTTCGAGTTACATTATATAGCCAATTTTCACCCACCCTCATTAAAGAGGTATGGGCACCCATACAATGACTTCCTGAGGGTAGTTTATCAGAAAAAACATGGGTGTCATACTGCATTAAATTGGTTGTTGAACCATTCGTTTCACCCGCCTAATTCAACTTCATTTGCTCGAGACTCATGAGCCGTCCAATATGTGACCCATCCAACCATGTCGTACAGCCGTGCAGGCATCCAACCTCATGACCCATCTAACCATTTGTCACCTGACTTTAGTCATTCAACCCTAGGGGGTTAGACATCCTCCAACTATGTGGGCCATACATTCTTGTGATTTCTGAACAATCTGGGTCACCATCTCTATATCGTGGGTCGTCCAACCTTAGGGGGGTTGGATGGCCATCCAACCTCATCTGTACAATGAGCTGACCCGACTAACCTAATGGTCGTTCCATCTACTGGGCCGACTATTTTCCAACCTATACAAATACTGAACAACCTGGCGATCTGACCAAATTCTATGTCGTGAAAATGTGGGGAGTGCGACGGGCATGTAAAACTGTCCCTATGTGTCCAAATATGTGACCCGATCAACCTAGGCATCCAACCCAGTCGACCAACCCCCAAGTGTTAACTTCTGAAGGTGATATCTTGAGCTCCCGAATGAATTTTGAGGTGAAATTTTATATGATTTCACATTAAAAAAACCCATGGAATCCAATGATTATGGTCTCAAGATCCAATTTTGACTTTATCATGTTGAAATGGATCCTTATTTCTCGGGATGGCTAGTTGTGTGCTGGAAGAATGAGTTGCCTTAGGAAGTGCATTATGTTTCAAGATGTCTTGCCTTCTCCATCATTTAGGACATGGAAAATGACTTCCATAGGAACTCTTTTGGACTTATAATTCCTTATAGATCTCCCAACATATTTTTTTGAAGCTCAAGTCCTCTTTCACGTTGTACCCTCTTTAAGGTCTGAAAGCCCACATTGGTGGATGGCCCCAAAACCTCCAAAACTTCCCTGAATATCTTGAAATGCTTCCCATACTTGAAATCTCAGTTGTATCATTACATATTGCTCCATGAATCCCTATCCAGTGCTCAAACCCATCCTCCCAAGTTGTCTATTTTACAAGGGGGTAAAAATAGATAACAAGACTATCATAATCAATCAATAGCTTCGAGAAAATCACCTCAAAATATTTTTTGTAATGGGTTTTTGTAGGCCTCGAGACCTTCGATGACTAAGTCCAACTAGAATAATTACGACAAGTATCTTTGGAAATGTAGTGGCCATTTACATCCTAGTTACAATATTTGTGTTTTGTAAACTCCAAGGGATTCCCTGTAGATAGGGGAATCGACGGAAATTTACACGGGGTGTGGTTGAGCTTTGGAAAATGGATTTCAACCTCAGTTTCTGGGCCACTTTGGCCAAATTTGTCATCTTTATAATTTTGCAGCACTAGCTAGAAAATTTCCGTGGAAATTTCTCTTAGCGGAAAAACTATTGCAAAACCTATAAACTCTATTTTATTACTCTATATATCTCCTTGAAGACACTTGTTTATATTTTATTTCTTATGGGAAATTTGGTGTGTTTTTCTCTCTCTCTCTTCTCCTTACTTTTCTCCAGCTAGAAAGTGAAATGAAACTACATTTTTGTTCTTGCCTCTATTATATCGTAAAAATTTTAATTTATAGTAAGTGGAAAAACAATATATATGTGAAAATTTTAGTCATGGGGGGAATGTCATGCTAGCGTTTATTTTCACTAGCCATGTTTATACTAACTTTTTTAGGTTGCAGATAGTTGAAGCAAGAGTAAAATGGAGGCTGGAAATCTAAATTTAATGTTTATTATTATAAATGTGTAATCAAGATGAAATTAGAATAGTCATATATTTTAGTAATAGTACTTGTTGTATTATTAAAGTAGAAGATCTCCTCTCATGCCATACATGTCTTAAATATAGTGATGATGTAGTTTTACTTGTAACCTTATAATTCAACTTTATTATAGAATAACGTATTTAGTTAAGTGGGGTGAATCTTCCTAATTTTGTATATTAGTATTATTCATATATGTTTTTACCTTTCCAACTTTAAATTAATGAAGTGAAATAACAAAAACAAAACTAACCTCAGAAGATGGTGGGTTTACCGATGTCTGCGAAGATGAATGTTGATGTTGATGTTTGATCGATGTCAACGGATCTAAACATGTGCACAAATCCTTCTTTCGAAGGGGATAAGCTACCTATAATGCACAGACACTCAAAAAAGGATAGGATTAGATAGATATATAGTGGATTGATTGGCAAAGGCTAGTCCCTAGAAGTTAATGGACTTCCTTACAAGGATGTCAATCTGTGTTCAAGAAATCAATCTGATAATGACAAGATAAAATGATAAACATGTGATATAACCAACAATACAAAGGCAAAGGGACTCACGTGGTCCAAGGTTATTATGGTGGTGATACCTGATCCCATGGGAGTCTAGGAATCACAAAATGGCTCAAAGGAGCAAGGATGTAGATGGTTGTGTACTCAAAAAGGTGAGAAAGATGATATGTTGGATTTAAGATCATTGTTAGAGTTCTAAAGATGGCTCAAAGGAGCTTGATATGACTGGATAAATACTTGAAGGGGATTTTGATATTAAATCATATGATCTATATATCTAAAAAAGAAAGCTTAGGGGTAAAATGACCTTATAGATAGGAATCATCATCAATTCTGGTGAATCATCGGTGATTCTAGGAATCATTAGCAACATTGATGGGTCATTAGCGACCCTAATCTACGACCCTAATGAACCGTCAATGATTCTGGTGAATCGACACTGATGCTGTGACAATGTACAAGCCAACAATGGACGGAGATGGGACTCGAAAGGGATGATAAAAAGGTTGATTTAAGATTAGAAATGATGCATAATGAGATAATAAATCCAGTTACCTTGTATAAATTGATAAATGAATATCATAATATGATATCACCCAAGAGAGGGAGATGCAAATGCAAGAAGATCGTTGAGTTGATTCATGGACATATGAATGACATTTTTAGGTTAAAGAAGAGATTCTTGGTGCCTTGAATGTTGTTGGGATGATCTCTAGCTCTGTAACAAGGCTATGATACAAATGAAAATGTAATATGAATTCTTTAAGCCACGTCTAGATGCAAGTTGACCTCAAATGGAGGCCTGGGGCTCATTTATATAGGGTCGCTAACAACCAAGAAGAATCTCTAGCAATTTTATTGAATCACTAGCGACCCAAATTTTACGAGGAAAGGTTGAAACTACTTCCCAAATCAAGGTTTTTATTTGTTTTAATGAAGGATATGGTTGGAAAGAGGATATACATGTCAGTGAGGTTATGAAATGGTTTAAGAAGTTGTTGATTTGTTTTGTTTTATTTGATTTTGGTTTCTAAGTGGTTTTGGGTTATTTTAAGAGGAGTAAAATAGTATTTTACAGTTGTGGAATGTTATTTATGGGGAGTAAATATAATGGGTTGAAATAAGACTTAGGATAAGGATTTAATGTATAATATGATAGTGATGTGATAATGAAGGGGTGCTGGTGAACACAAACATGCGGATTAGTGGTGCTAATTTTAGGTGTCTACAAGTATGATAGTGAGATAAAAATTGAAAAGTAATTTTGTCGTAAGCATGTAAAGAAAAAGTTTTTTCATTCATAGTATGGTTTGTGATTGTTCCGTGAAACCTTTTTTTACACCCTTTCCCACCTTGAATAATTGATCATGTGATTTCAACATAACGTAGTTAGTGCACTTATCATCTCGCATGTTGTTTTTTTAAATAGTAATTAGTGCATAAGAAGGTTAATATTTAACTGATAGATGTTGTAATGACATTTGATATGTAGTTGGTCATGGTTGTCTTATAAAACACTCAAATCTTGTTTCCTTGATAAAATAGCTATGGTCAACCCTTCCTCATTCATACGTAAAATATGTTTCCTCTAGGTTATTTGGACATCATGGTTGTACATGAGAAATAAATTCTGCAATATGCAAAGCGGTTATTTCATTTTAGGGTGTTATAGCTCCATTTGAATTGTAATTGTAAGTGTGCTTGGTTATCTTAATTTACACTTTTTAAAAAAAAGAAAGCATTCGCTACCCACATGGCCATGAACAAATCCCAACCTTCCTAAAATAAACCACTTTCAACTCTGGAGAAGGATAGTAGTGGGTTATAGGTGATGTGATAAAAAATTGAATATTCATATAAATTTGACCACAAGAAACAATGGGTGAAGAGTTAAATCCTATGGGCCTTTTGTCTCTTCAAATAATTAATAAAGGACAACCATTAGGTGTGAATCCTTAATGAGGTTAAAAAACCATCTATGCCCCATTGCTTACCTATGGAGGGTCATGTTCCTTTTTGATCAAGATGAATTAGTCTCAACACCTCTTAATAGGATTTCAGTGGATGAAAACTCGATGTATATTTCCTACCACTTGGAATGGTGCCCTAGGGAAAACCTTAGATTGTTGTATGTGGATTTTCTTTCTCTATTATATTATGCCTTTTAATACTTGGGTGGTCAAATATTAATGAAAATGCTTTCTTATGTGGGAATTTTCCCTTTAGATCTCCTAAATCTCTAAATGGGAAACTAAAGTTTCATCACTTTGCATTTTTATTTTAAGCATTGTTAATGGGATACTTAACTATTCGATTTAAAGGTAGAAAGAATACAAATTAAAGAGAATAACCTTATTAATGTATGGTCTCTTAAAACATAAGCACCTTGATTGTTACATCAAGTGAATAAAATTCAAACATGATTGTAATAAAAATAAAATTAAAGGAAATTACTCTTGTTGAGCTAATGCAACGATGAGGAAACTAGTAAATTGTAAATGATGGTGGATGGTTTGATGATCGTTATAAGTAGAACAACATGGTGTATCAACCCACGGAAATCTAAGGAAAAATATAAATCATGAGACATGTGTGAATGATTGTTAAGAATTCAATATTTCCTTCTTGTAGTCCTTTTTACTTGTGTTAGACTACGCTTGTATGAGTGATTGTGATTGTCAAGGTCATCTCATTCATGGGATGAATGTACTCATGAGGCTTGGTTAGCATTAATCCATGTTATTTACCAATGTATTAGAAGAATAAAAATTTATTTGTGTTATAGGTACATAGTTATGTTTGGAATACATTTTCTTTCTTCTTTGGGGTTACGCTTATTTCCTTCACCTTAGTTCACTGAATGTATGAAATGCATATGCGCTACTAGTAGAACTTGCTCAATTGAGGAATCTAACTAATGGGACTATTTGTGACCGTAGTTGAAAATGGTGGTAGATACCTAATATGTGTACCATCCCAAGGGAATTGTTATGACACACTTCCAAAGGGATCGAACAAGGTAAAGTTTGTAATGTTGCAAGGAATATTGGGTAACAATGACACATCAAGGAGTAAGGGGTAGTATTTTCACACTCCTAAGTAGGAATTTAAGCCTCCTTATCAATAGTTGTGTAATAAATCTCCTTTAAAATTTACTTGAACCATGTTTTCGCATACCTTGAACTATGGTGGCATGCGCATATGTTATTATATGATTTTTTCTTCGTTAACCGTTGTTGTGGAATGACTTAAAATATTATGTGAGAAGGGTAATGAAAACCAAGTTTTGTCTTATCCTAAGAGGACGTCCTATATGAATCCTTTTGGTAGGTGAGTGATCCTCTCTTCAACCTTTACATGTGTGTTAGACAAGTGTGTGAATGATATCTTACAGAGGATAGTTTTGGATTTTTGGTGGCACTGGGGGACTATTGCCTACTTAGGGTAGGTATAATGTGCATTATGGGTCACACCAAATTGGCTTATAGACTTGGACCCAATATTTGTGTTGTGAATCTAATTGGCAAGAGGTATCACGAAAAAATTATGGAATGTAATGCATGATCAAACTCTAGAGAAAAATAAACCTCTTTGTCATGAGGTATTGAGAGCCATGATGGTTGTAACTATGTTTTGCTAGGATATTACTCATAAACTAATAACATGTGATGAAAAAAAAATTATCATGGTAAACCTTGGGTACATTGATTTGTTGCAAAGGAAAGTGTTAGGGTTACTTGTATCTAGTGATTTGGGCTAGTGTCTTTAGTGTTGCATTTATTAATTTTTAAAAAAAATCTATTTTTTCAATGACATTTTTGAGCGGTAAAATAGCCAGCATTACAGTTATATCCAAACATCCTAGAATTCTTAGCTCTAGTTTAGTGAATAACCTCACTCCTACAATCCCATTACTTATTAACCTATTTGATACAAAGGATAACCTCTCAAAGGCTGTCAAGAATGGATCCTTTATTCTTCTCTATGAATTCCAAACCTTAGAAATGAAATTCAGGAATTTGGCATTTTTTTCTAATATTAATTTTCTTTATTTCCTCAAAAACACCATGATAACAAGAAATGCAAAAAATTATATATGTATACAATTGCACCCTCGCCTATAACTATGAATGCAACTTCTCAGGACGTGGGCATATGATTATGAGTATGAGATTTCAACCTCAAATGGTTACATTTCTTTTTTATCATGGCATTTCTTGACACCATGTTTGAATTATGCAGTTTTCAAATAATTGGAACTTCTCTTCCATGCTTCCACATTTTTATACATATCTATTAGGGTAGTCACTACTATATTATCTGATAAAACTCCACTTCCAATTATACTTTTATGTCTCCATACCCTGTTTCAAAATACCAACTTTGGGACAAGATGAGAGAATACTAGTGTATTATTTGATAAAACTTTGCTTCCAATTATATTTTTATCTCGCCATACCTTGTTTCAAATTACCAAATTCGGGACAAGTTGAGAATATACCAGTATATTATTTGATAAAACTCTACTTCCAATTATTATTTTATGTCTCCATGCCCTGTTTTAGAATAGCAATTTTGGGACAAGACGAGAGAATAATAGTATACTATTTGATAAAACTCCTCTTCCCATTATATTTTTTATGTCTCCATCCCTATTTCAAAATACCAATTTTGGGACAATTTAAGAGAATATTAGTATATTATCTAATAAAACTTCATTTCCAAACATATTTTGTCTCCATACCCTATTTCAAAATATCAAGTTTGGGACAAGCTAAGAGAATGCTAGCAAAGGTTGATGAGCCATAATTTACATTTCTCAATTGAATAAAACTAAGAATCTCAACAGATACTTCAAACAAAAAATTGTACATGTCTGGTAACTATTCTTGTCCTAGAGATCACATTTTGTTAACACATTTCATCAAACACTTATGTTTATTCTTTGTGCTTCTACATTTTCCATAGATTTCTATTACACCAACAACAAACTACATTGAATATTACAAAATCCATCTTTGATGTATCTCTATACATGTCAGTTGTTTACGAGTTTTGTGATCGAATAGGGGATCCAGACCACAGTTCCGACTAGACTTATTCTTTATCAAAGTATGATTTTTTAGCCAAGCTTCTTGGGATGCCTTACTGTGGGAATTTTCTCTCTACTTTGTTTTTATTGGTTTTTGGGTACCTTGTGGTATTTTTTCATCCATGGTAACTCTTTTGTCCCAATTATTGAATGTGGGTACCTCATCAGGCCTTGTTTTTGGGATCCACCTTTTTTTGGACACCTAAAATATGCTTACGGGTGATGTTAATGTAGGCTATTATTTATGCTTTTTTTTTTCAAGATTCTTGTACGTGGGTTATCCCTACACTTATAGAGTTAGCTTGCTAGTCTTGTGGAGTTAACTTAGTTGTTAGTATTGGTTAGTGAGAGTTCTCACCAGTGATCTGGGTGGTAGTTACACTTCCCTCCTCCTATATGTACATTCTGATTATTGAGCTAATGTAAGAGAAAGTAATTCATTGTATGTGATTAATGTAGCCTAGAATTCAGCAATACAAGCCTAGGCGCACTGGCACATCACTCAGCCTATACTTAGCACTCACCCGAAGTGCACAAAGGTACCAGGCCCCTCTTTAGGGTTGTTGTTACAGGATGTTAACATGATGAAGCCTTTAATCATTAAGATCTATAACTAATATATCTTTCATACAGTGCATATTCAGACCTGGATCTAGAACATAACATATTTAACATATAACCATAATGGAATCAAACATGCAATACTGAATTATAACCATGAGAACACCTTGTTTCAGTCCATAATCTCCATTGTATTAATTGTAGTAAATACACATAAGCTGCATTACAATAACAGTATTACACGCCCATGCGTGTAACAAATCTAGCAGCATAATATCACTATACCCTAGTTCTCACACGTATATCTATCCTCTCTCTCTCTAGATATGTTATATCTACTACAAAGTTCACTACTTATTTATAAGGGTGGGGAATTTCCCTTCACCACTTATCTAATCCCATAATAGGTCGCATGCTATTATTAGCCACGTGTCATTACAAAAATAGGCTTTCATGTAAGAGTGTTAACAATAGATCTCTCTTTGTCAACTATCGGTTCACAATTCTGTCTTTAGTCTACATCCATGCAAATTGCTTCATAGTTGATCATCCAAAAATAGTCAATGTGTGATGCGCACGTCTCTAATCGGTTTGAGTGCTCCGCACACTATCTCTAAAAATAGATCCTCATCATAAAAATGGCTAAGTCCCAAATCTGTCTCTGTTATGCATGCGATCCTCTCCGATGCTTACGTACCTTTAAATGTGTTATTTTCTCTCGTACGAACCTTCTATACTTTCTTCACTAAGTTCCAGAGTTTGATTGATCAACATTACCCCACACTAGTTTCATTTCCGCCTCAGTAATGGTTGCTCCAAAAACGAACCAAATAATATGAGTAAAGGAATAGAAATAAGTTTGATGATTGAAAGAATGTCTTTAACCTATAGTGTCTTCCTCTATAACCTAAATAATCAATTTTGGATATTCCTCTTTTATCTCTACCTCTAAGTTATGTCATTCATTGAGCACAGCCTCTGCTTTCTCTGGAATATCTATAGCAATTGACTCCAATTCATCCCTTGCAATTTCTCCTTTTTCATTTTGTAATACCAACACAATGTTGGACATGCCAGTCATTCTTACTTCCAACAAGTCCATCTTTTGAGCGATGAGTTTTCCAAGCTCATCCAACCTTTCCCTATGAGTTTCCTGAGCAGTTGTAAGGGCCTCGTGCTTATTCTTAACAAGTTCTAACCATTCTATGTGGCCCAATGTCTCAGCCTTCATGGCCTTCAGGACCTTGTTGTCTTCTATAATGGTCCTGGTCCTTATAACAACCTCTGGCACTGTACAAAATTCAACGCTTGATCCACCTTCTTGAGTTCCTCATGTAATCTTTGAAGCAATTCTTCATATGATGTAATCTTCGACATCACTAAAGCCTTTTCCCACTCTGCTTCTTGTGTTATATCCTTTGGCTCAGGCATGCGCAGAGGTTCATATTCAAGCACTAAGTCCACCAATGTATTGACATAATGTATTGCCGAAGGAAACGTCTTGGGTACCTTTGGTTCTAAGTGTGACCGAGCCTTCATGACATTATCACCAATCTCCCTTGCCATGCAGATAAACACAGTGTTCTTCTTCTGTGCCAAATTTTTTTCCTGTTTTAGGCATGCTATTTCCTCATCCTTAGTCTTGATCTCCTCCCTTAGCACCCTAATTATGGCAGCTTTGTCCATATTCTGACGTGCGACCTCTATTGACACTTTCACCAAAGCATTGCTCACCTATTCATCTAACATAACAGTAGGCTTTACTGTTATGTGTCCGGCCTGAGGTGTCTTTTTCAACTTCCTTGACATGCATGACTCCTCACATACATCAAATTCTAGTTCATCCACGTGCATGTGCATTGACCAATATAATTTCTTCCTTATGCACACTGTCGCTATATCTTCATCCATTAACTCCCAGCCGTATAACTCTTGTTGTGCCATTTTTCTTTGGAAACGGGCGCAGAAAATTTTACATGTTTCCTTGGTGTAGCCCATGGCTGGTGGAATATACTCCCCCACTCATTCTTCTTGATCTAGGTTGCTTAGGAACTTACGCTTCAAGATTGGGAACTTGTGTTGGTATGTCCTGAGTAGTCTTTGTTGTTGTCTCTTCTGCCCCTTTATCTTCCTCTTCTCCATCCTTCATTTCCTCATCTTGTTGTTCCTCTACATTCTCTAGAGGTGTAGGAGAATTGGGCACACTTTCCTCCGACTCTTCCACTTCCTCATTCAAATTTAATTTCCTTCTCCTTTTCTAAGTTATCTCCTTCTGTGGAGAGAGTCAAGGTGATCTGCACACTATTTGTGGAGTAGCACCTATTAGTACGAATTCACAGCACCCCTGGATGTTGATCAGATTTCTAGGTTGATCATTCTAGCATCCAGTTTGATTGCGCAACATTGAAACCTCTCTCCAAGTGTGGGACCTACAAAATGAGAGAGGAATCTCCATATTAGAGGCTGGTTCCTCAAACTCCTCTGATCAGATCTATTATTTGCACTATTGCAGAGGTTTGAAACCTAATCCTACTCTAAAATCCAAGGAGACAGAGATAGAAAGTGCAAAAATGAAACTAAACTAACAGGTGATACACCAAAGGAGGAGTGGTGAACACTTCTTGTTCTGCAGATAGACACAGATCATAAAATGTAACATAAAACATCATGCACAGCATGATAATATGTAATCATAGGTTTGAAATGAAACAAGCAACACAAACAGAGGACTGAAAACTGGTCACAGAGCCTGCATTGTCATTTCCATTGTCAAAATCCATTCATTACAACATCAGAGAGGTAGAAAACCTGTTACAATTTTAGAAGAGGTCTGATACTTGCAAAAATCACCTGTGAAGGTGAAAGAAGAAGCTTGTTATCCAAAGAAATGTTCCCCCCTAGAGAATGAGCCAAATCTGGCTATTTACAATGCATGGGTCGAGCCCAGGAGAGAGAAAACGTAAAAAAACGCGGGAGTCATTCATCATTGAATGTAGATGCATTAAAATAGCATGGGAATCCTTACATACCCATGCCCTGATATTTTTGGCCATGCTGGAGAAGAATGCGACCCATTGTGCATTTAAACTAGTTGTTGAAACGTCAGTTCTGGCCATTACCACACGCCAAATACGTTTCTTGATTTTCTCTCCCCAAACTAAACCAAAATGCAATATTTTCCCTATAATAATGTAGATAATTTCACCAGCTTTCCATTGATATAAAGAACGTGAAAATCGGAGCTCTGGATCAAAATTTATGGCGATCTGAAGATTTAGGGCAAAAACGGATCGGCGGGAAAATATTTGAATTTTTCCCGCGCTCTGCCACTTGGATGACATGTGTCAGGCTCTGATTCATCCGTGGATTCATCCTCTAAAAATTCCTTTCGGGCCCTTAAACTTGGACACATGGCACTATTTTATTGGTTCAGGACTGAGGGGCACATTTTTACCTTGCGCCAAACACTTAGCAACTTTTCAACCTTCTGACACGTGGCACATTCTGATTCGTCCGTGGGCCTCCTTGTCTCTTTTCAGCCATTTCACCTTTTCACATCCCACGCATCCCTCGCATACCTTTGGCCCGGATGTCCCGAACGAAAATCTCCTGCTTCGGCCGATTCAAGCTTCCTTGTTCCTGTTTGAGGTGAAGACACGTCGCGAGATTCCATTCGTTGGCGGCTCTTTCGGCTTTTCATGTCCCACACGTACTTTTGGCCCGGATTTCCCAAAATGTCTAGGACAAATATATCTGAACATCCCGAAATGGGCTGTCTGTCGGCAAATCGGCCGATTCGCGTCCCACACGTACCTTTGTCCCAGCTGTCCCAAACCGCGCGAAACAAAAGACTTAGGCAATTTTTCCCTCTTTTGGTCGGTTTGGATTTTCACGTCCCACGCGTCCCCGACATCCCAACTGTCCCGAAAACTACCTAGACTAGGACTTAGCTGATTTCCTTGCTTTTTTGGCCCCAAGCTTGGTATGAAGAACCTCAGTACGACCCGAACCCTTCAGACCCGAAATGCTTTAAAACAGTCCTGCGACCTTATTTTCTACATTTCTTCCATTTTCTCAACCTGTTGGGATTTCTTCTTGGGTGGGGAGTTAGAAAAAGGCCGAGGGGACCCCAAAAAAACATGATTTTGGGTCTCGAATCAATCTTACTTGCTCGGGACCGAATAATCTGATGCATGTTATCAAAATTACCCTGGGGGTGAATTTTGGATAACAATTTGGTGACTCAGCGGGGTCATCTTCCTGCTAGATGAAGTTACCAGTTGCCTGAAGCATCCATTGGGCATGGAGTCACTTGATTCTCTGTTTAATACCCCAACTGACTAGAACGTTGCAAGGAGGAAGATGGAAAATCACCTGATGGAAGCAAGGGCTGCAAAACATCTCCAGGGACAGCAAGCCTATGCCAAAGCACTTAGGGAAAGCAAAACAACCTACAACAAAACAATGTGCACAAGCACTTGGAGGAATGAAAACCTAAGCTAATATTTACAAGGTGGAGAATTTCCCTCTAGTAGCAATGCTTTAGATAGATTCTATTGACTGGAATCTGCATTTCTTCGCCATCCAATGAAGACAATTGGAAGGCATTGTTGTCCTTACACTTTGTGACCATGTATGGGCCACTCCAAATGGCATCAAATTTTGAATGCCTTCCCGGTTTTTCTCTATCTGCATCCCATTTTAATACTAGATCTCCAACTTGGAAAGATCTACTCTTGGCCTTCCTATCAAAGGTCTTCTTGATCAAAGTTTGATCCTTTTCCATTGCTTGGGATGCTTGATCTCTGATCTCTTGGAGCTCCATCAACTCTGCATATCTCACATCCATGGGCCCAAACTCTAGCAACTCTAATTGCTTCATTAGTTCCAATGTTGGCAACTCAAGTGACATGGGCAAGATTGCCTCTCTTCCATAAACAAGTCTGAATGGAGAATTACCTGTGGATCTCTTGGGAGTTATCCTATCAGCCCATAAGGCTGATTTCAGTTTGGTATGCCAAGACCTCTGATTCTCATCAAGAGTCCTCTTAATGATCCTCAACAAGTTCTTGTTTGTAGATTCAGCCTGGCCATTACCCTGAGGGTATTAGTTTGATGAAGTACTTAGGTAGATCCCGTTCTTGACAACCCACTCAGTCACCTTGGACCCAATGAATGCTAATGCATTATCTGAGATTATTGTAGCAGGTATACCAAATCTGGTTACTATCCCCTCATAGAAGTCTAATATGCTAGACTCATTTTCTTCCTTGAGTGCTACTGCTTCAGTCCATTTGGTGAAGTAGTCTGTGGCTGTCAAAATCCACTTATGCCCTTAGCTTGAATTGGGATTAATGACTCCAATGAATTCTAAACCCCATTGCATGAACGGCTGGTCAACTGAAATTGGATGCAATGGGAGGGCAGCAAGCCTCTCTTTACCTGTGAAGAATGCACAATTCTTGCACCTCTTGATCCATGCATAACAATCATTGAAAATATTGGGCCAATAATAGTCAGCCCTCATGATCTTTAAGGCTGTCACTCTTGGTGTAAAATGACCACCAGCTGGTCCACCATGGAACTCTTCCAACACCCTATGAATTTGATTTGTGTTAATGCATCTCAGTAGCACTCCATTCACATCTCTCTTGAACAAAACACCGTCTACTATGGCATATGGGACAGCCTACAATCTGAAGTGTCTTCTTTGGGTTTTGTTCATCTCTGGAGGGCATAGGTCCATGCTTAGGAAGTGCATTATACCTTGGGTCCAGCAAGGAGTGGGGACAGCATTATCCTCTTCTTGAGTGCTACCTTGCACATAGCTGTCTTGAACTGTCAAAACAGCCTCTTCTTCATTGCATACTCTCTTTTGCTTGCCCAGAATCAGCTGCTCACACAATCCTTTTCCTCTTACCAGCTTGGTGACCTTGATCTCAATGTCATACTCCATGACACAAGGATCCAACCTGCTCTTTTCTCATTCAAATCCTTGTTGAGGAGGAAGTCTTTAACTCCCACATGAGAAACCAACAACTGGACCTTGTTGTTTGAGACTAAATGCTTGAATTTCTTCAAGCTTCTGATTACTACAAGAACATGCTTCTCAATAAAAGAATACCTCACCTCATAGTCCTCCAGGCTTTGGCTGAAGAAAGCAATTGGCTGCTCATCATTGTCCTTATTCTACTGTACCAAAATGGCATAAATAGTATCATTACCTCCAAATGCATAGACGATGAAATCCTTGGAGAAATCCGGGTTGATGAGAGTTGGTGCTTGGGAGATGGCTTCTTTGATTGCTTCAAAACTCTCTTTCCTTCTGCTGTCCACTTGAAAGCCATGCTTTTCTTTAACATTTTGGTAATAGGTTTGACAAGGGCTGCAAAATCTAGGACAAACCTCCGAACAAAGTTTATTCTCCCCAAGAAACTCTGAAGGGCCTTCTTGTGGCTTGGAAATGGTAGTGTTCTTATGGCTTCAACCCTCTTTGGATCAATTGCTAATCCTTCTTTGGAGACAATATGGCCAAGGAGCTTTCCTTCATGTGCTAGGAAGATACACTTCTTAGGATTCAAAGACACTCCAAATCTCCTGCACCTTTGGAAGACTTGTCTCAAATGAGAGAGGTGGTCTGCTGCATTCTTTGAAAAAACAGTGATATCATCAAGGTATATCAGCACCACGTTGTTAATCAAACCTTTGAACACCATGTCCATCGCTCTTTGGAAGGTAGCTCCAGCATTGGACAGCCCAAATGGCATTTTCCTGTATGCATAAGTTTCCCATTTGGTTGTGAAGGCTGTCTTGAACCGATCTTCTTCCTTCACCATAATCTGATTGTAGCCCGAGTAGCCATCAAGTAGTGAAAACCTCTCGGAGCCAGCCACAACTTGAAAAATTTGCTCCATAGAAGGGAGTGGGTAATGGTCCTTGAGAGATGCTCTATTCAAGTCTCTGAAGTCAACACACAATCTGATCTCTCCACTCTTCTTTCTGACTGGAACTAAGTTGGCAACCCAACTAGAATGCTTGATTGGGAATATGATTCTTGACTCAATCAACTTGTTCAATTCCTTCCTCATGAGAAATTCCATGTGTGGATTGACTGGCCTTTGTTTCTGCCTGATGGGCTTAGTATTTGGATCCAACTCAATGGTGTGCTGAGCTAACTTGGGGTTGAAACCTTTCAAATATTCGTAGCTCCAAGAAAACACATCAGGGAACTCTTGACACAGCTGTACGAACTCATACTTTTCTTGTTCAGTTTTCATCTTTCCAATTTGCAATGGTTTGTTCTCTTCCACCGAGATGGATACTGAATCTTCTCTCTTGACCTGAATGTTTTATTTCTCTTTCCTAAACTGATCATTGGGATTGAAAATGGACTCCAAAGTGATAAGTCCCTCGGGCAGCTTGTTAGTTCTCAGCTGTACCACTTGGTCACCATACTGCTACTCTAACTTTTCCTGATTTTTGGCTGAGAACTCGGCCTCTTCTTGCAAGAAATGCATGATTTGTTGATCATTTTCAAATACTTTCCAACTTACATTGTTGTCTAGCACTGAAGGCCTCACAATCACATGGATGTTTGGCTGTACCTTGTCCTTATGAATTCTTTCCACAATATCAAAGGCTCCCCCAACTGCTGCAAGCCTGTCAGCAGCTTGGTTCTCTTTCCTAGGAACTGATTTGATGCCAAAGCCCTCAAAATCTTCAATGAGGTCCCACACCCTGTTCTTGTAGCACTTGAGTAGATCATTCTTGGCAGCATGCTGCCCTTTGACCTGATTTACAATCAATTCACTATCACCAAAGACTTGCAAGTTCTTTATCCCTTTATTTATTGCCCAATGCATCCCTTGCACCAAGGCTTCATATTCAGCAGTGTTATTGGAGCATGCAAACTGAAATCTAAAAGTTGAATAGTACTTTACTCCTTGAGGTGAAACCAGCATGGCTCCCCCTCTGGCACCTTGTCTAATCCTTGATCCATCAAAAAACAGCTGCCATACCTCATTGTCATCCTTGTGGTCTGGCTTGGTGATGCTAGGAATGGGTTGATCTTCTTCATGTATGCAATAGACTCATAGCTCAGATTCTTCTACTTCTTGATAAGGATCAAAAGCATGCACCTTGTTTGCCCATTCATCAATAGTTAGATTCGGGATGCTTCCAACCTTGGTGTCAGCTTCATCATTGCTTGGGTGATCTTCTTGATCAAATGCTGAATAGTTGGCATTGATCTGACTTGGAGTGTAGGGCTCAATGTGGAAGTTTGCAATAGGTTCAGACCTGATTGTAGCTTTGGTTTCATACCTCATTCTGAACAACATGTGTGACCAATCAGCAGACAAATATCCTCCAATCTTGGCTGTGAAATCTCTTGACAAACATAGGGAAAAGAGTGGTGGAAGGTCTATAACTGATACATCTTGTAAAACAACAACATTTGGACATGCATGCAAGGTAAGACTCAAGTTTCTAATCACCCCAACTGTTGTTACTGCTGTCCCATCCAACTGCACTACCCCTTTGGATATGGTTTCATATTGAAGTCCTAGCTGATTAGCTATTTGCTTGGGCATCACTGAGCTACTTGCCCCGGAATCAATCATGCAATTGTGCACCAATTGGTTTCCAATGATTAATGAGACATAAAAAGGAGGGGGCTTCAACATTTTACCTTGTTGTCCTCCATGATTCCCTTCAGGCTGGGCAGCATTTGTGAGCACCTTCTCTTGCATTTGGACTTGTTGATTCGAAGTTGGCCAGTCCTTCATGGCAGCTTGTAGAAAATCTCTCTGGCCTGGGATAGATAGGGATTCCCACATTGATATATTTACATTTGTCTTCTTCATCTGATCAATGATACTAAATGGTGATGAAGGATCTCTTTGCTGTCCCTTGGTTTACATATTCATCCCTTGCATGTGGGCAGCAACAACTGGTATTTGAGTTGGTCTAGGAGCTGTTCTTGGCTGCCCTTGTGCATTTACAAATGGATTTTGTTTGCCAACCATTTTTGGAGCCATAAAAGGTTATGGATTGGTTGGAGCTAATGGTTGTTCTTCACCCAAATTCCTTCTTTTTGACCTTGTGTTGGCTGCAACACCTTGAGAGACTATTTGATTTATGCCACAAAAATCCTTTGCCTGCCAGTTCACAAGTGTGGTGTCATTTGGAGCTGATTGCTGCTAGAATGTTTCTTGTTGTTGGTTGTTTCCTTGACTTCCCTCACCCTCCACACCAGTAGTTGTCACCATTAATGCTTGATTCAAGGCATTGTTGAAACACATAGATTAGTTGTGAGGTTCATTGCATGGAAAACACCAATCATACTCCTGAGCAACGTTGTTTTGTGTTGGCACCAATGCCTTAGAGGCAGATATAGCATTTAGATTATAGGGCTGAAATGGTCTGTTGGCAGGAGGCCTTGCTTGATTTAGATTTGCAGCTGGATTGGGTGGTCTATGAGGTTGATATGGCTTCCTGTTAGGCTGAGCTTGAGGCTGGAAGGAAGGTCTAAAACTTTGGGCTTGTTGCCTCTTGAGAGTAACCATCTCATTACTAAATTTTGCAATTGCTTCATGACTTCTTGAATTTCCTTTGAGGCACTAGAAGATGAAGTGGAAGCTTCACTTGAATTCTAATTTCTAGGAGTGGGAGAAGGAGCAAAATTAGGTGCTTGATTAGTGTTTGGGCTCTCTAAACTTGGAAACAATGGCATGGGAGGTCTAGGGGCTAGTTTGCCAGCTTGGATCAAACAATTTTCAGCTCTAATGGCAATGCTATAAGCAATAGGGATAGTTGTGCCTCCCATGGACTGAATTAACATAGAAATATCAGAATTTAGAGCTTTGAGATAGTAAAGAAAAGCACCTTCTGCTGTTGGCCTGACTGCCACTGGAATTATCTCCCAAGTCCTTTGAAATCTGAAATTAAAATCAGTCAGTTGCTCATTGGGAGCTCTTTTGATAGTTGTCAGTTGTTCCAAAAGGGACAAGTTGTCTCCCTTTTCCCCAAACTGCTCATGGAGGGCTATACATAGCTGATTCCAATTTTGAATAGAACCTGAGGCAAGAATCCTGAACCATTGTAAAGCCTTTCCCTTGAATGAGGATGCCAGCAATTTGACAGCAACTTGCATCTCATTGATTTCATGAATTGCACAAAGGTTGGCAATGTCTTTAACATGATCACCAGGAGTAGTCTGGTTCTCTCCAGTGAAGTATGGAATGTTCTTCAATGCTACAACTGGGATTGGATGTTGTGCATTGAGAGCAAGTGGGTTGCTGCTAGTGAAATTGACATACAGATTCGGTGGTTGCGCCATTCTGATTGGCCTGAGAACCCTTGTTGATTGGATGAAAGGCCTACCAGGTGGAGGTGTTGACAAGGTTCTATTAGGTGGAGATGGAGATCTTTGAGATCTTCTTCCCCTTCCTTCTCTTCCTGGAGATAGGTGTAGATGAACAAACAATCCTTCCTCCCTAGTTCTTGACTTGGTCTATATTCTTCTCATAAATTTTCAGGCCTGCACTGTTAAAACCAACTGATTATTCCCTTTGGAGTCGCCAGATGTGCAATTTATAGCTCTTTTAAGCAAGAAAATTGCAGCAGGTGCACATCAACTTTGCTGCAATGAAAATGAGACCTCTAAGGTCCCACCGGGCATGCCAAAACTGTTAGTGCGAATTCATAGCACCCCTGGATGTTGATCAGATTTCTAGGTTGATCACTCTAGCATCCAGTGTGATTGCACAACATTGAAACCTCTCTCCAAGTGTGGGACTTGCAAAATGAGAGAGGAATCTCCATATTAGAGGCTTGTTCCTCAAACTCCTCTAATCAGATCTATTATTTGCACTATTGCAGAGGTTTGAAACCTAATCCTACTCTAAAATCCAAGGAGACAGAGATAGAAAGTGCAAAAATGAAACTAAACTAACAGGTGATACACCAAAGGAGGAGTGGTGAACACTTCTTGTTCTGTAGATAGACACAGATCATAAAATGCAACATAAAACATCATGCACAGGCTGATAAGATGTAATCAGAGGTTTGAAATGAAACAAGAAACACAAACAAAGGACTGAAAAATTGTCATAGAACCTGCATTGTCATTTCCATTGTCAAAATCCCTTCATTACAACATCAGAGAGGCAGAAAACCTGTTACAATTTTAGAAGAGGTCTGATACTTGCAAAAATCACCTGTGAAGGTGAAAGAAGAAGCTTGCTATCCAAAGAAATGTTCCCCCTAGAGAATGAGCCAAATCTGGCTATTTATAATGCATGGGTCGAGCCCAGGAGAGAGAAAACATAAAAAAACATGGGAGCCATTCCTCATTGAATGCAGATGCATTAAAACAACATGGGCATCCTTACAGACCCATGCCTTAACATTTTTGGCCATGCTGGAGAAGAATGTGACCCATTGTGCATTAAAATTGGTTGTTGAAACGTCAGTTCTGGCCATTACCACGAGCCAGAGATGTTTCTTGATTTTATCTCCCCAAACTGAACCAAAATGCAAGATTGACCCTAGAATCGTGTAGAGAATTTCACCAAATTTCCATTGATATAAAGAACGCGAAAATCCAAGCTCTGGATCGAAAGTTATGGCAATCTGAAGATTTAGGGAAAAAACAGGCCAAAACAGATCGGCGGGAAAATATTTAAATTTTTCCCGCGCTCTGCCACTTGGATGACACGTGTCAGGATCTGATTCATCTGTGGGTTCATCCTCTGAAAATTCCTTTCGTGCCCTTAAACTTGGACACGTGGCACTATTTTATTGGTTCGGGACTGAGGGGCACATTTTTACCTTCCGCCAAACACTTAGCAACTTTTCAACCTTCTGACACATGGCACATTCTGATTCGTCCGTGGGCCTCCTTATCTCTTTTCAGCTATTTTGCCTTTTCACATCCCACGCGTCCCTCGCATACCTTTGGCCCGAATGTCCCGAATGAAAATCTCCTGCTTCGGTCGATTCGGGCTTCCTTGTTCCTGTTTGAGGTGAAGACACGTGGCGAGATTCCATTCGTTAGTGGCTCTTTCGGCTTTTCACGTCCCACACGTACTTTTGGCCTGAATGTCCCAAACTGTCTAGGACAAATATCTCTAAACCACCCGAAATGGGCTGTCTGTCGGCAAATCAGCCAATTCGCGTCCTGCGCGTACCTTTGTCCCAGCTGTCCCAAACCGCGCGAAACAAAAGACTTAGGCAATTTTTCCCTCTTTCGGCCAGTTCGGCTTTTCGCGTCCCACGCGTCCCGATGTCCCAACTGTCCCGCAGACCACCTAGACTAGGACTTAGTTGATTTCCTTGCTTTTTTGGCCCCAAGATTGGTACGACGAACCTCAGTACGACCCGAACCCGTAAGACCCGAAATGCTTTAAAACAGTCCTGTGACCTTATTTTCTGCATTTCTTCCATTTTCTCAACCTGTTGGGATTTCTTCTTGGGTGGGGATTTATAAAAAGGCCAAGGGGACCCCAAAAAAACATGATTTTGGGCCTCGAATCAATCTTACTTGCTCGGGACCGAATAATCTGATGCATGTTATCAAAATTACCCTGGGGGTGAATTTTGGATAACAGCACCTTGGTTCCTTATTCTCCTAAATACTCTCTTGAATCGATGCTCTCCTTGGATTTCATCTAAGTCCTCATCATATCCCTCTTATGGTTGAGGTGGATTAGTTGCGTGATCAGCTTCATCCTTACTTGGAGAGTATATTCTACCTCTGTGTTCCAAACCACCACTATCCTCATGCCCCTCCTCTTCATCATCGACTTGAATTGTTTCTGTGGGCATGGGTGTTGGAACATTTTCCATTGTATGCTTACCCTTTGGTGACTCTAGGAGCACGAACTCATTCTCCACATACTTAGCATTCTCCAACTTGGGTTTGATTTACAGGTACACAATCCTTTCTCTTGTGTCCCCAACTGCCAAGATCACAAGTTTCATGTTTAAAATATCTTAAATAAGTCTTTCAATGTATGCATTACACCTTGGATATACATACTTCTTCCTCAAAGTGTGGTAGTTGTAATCTACCTTGTCTGCATTAAAGGTTAAGCGGCACACATCTGAGAACTGGTGGACTGATGCCTAGAAATACCTTGTTGTGAAGGCATATGGAAATTTACACCATGGGATCCAAGCCTCGACCTTCATCGTAAATCTCACGATGAAAAAATGTTGGTATATGAAAAATTGAACTTCCTTACCCACCACTGAAGGAAAATCCTTGCGTATGCACCACTCTTCCTTGAACACCGCACGGATTCGATCATACCACATCTCCGCCCTCTGCTTGAATGGTTCACTCATTGATCCATCACACAAGTACTTGTCAAACCTTTCTGCAATGACTTATGTTCTGTGGGGTACTCCCAAATCTTCTCCTTTGGCCCATCAGGCACCCCAATCTCCATGAATAATAAGGACGATAACACAGTGCCAAAACTTATCATGTCACCTGTCTGCACTTATTTCAATTATTTTCTTTGCTATGTGTTCTGTAATGTTGTAGAACACTCCTTGAGACATATTTTTGGTGGTGTACAACCACATTATGTTCACCTGCGACCACCTTCCTTGGTCATTCCGCTTTGTCACAAGATGTGTAACTACCTGCACTATTAGGTACTTCTTCAACTTTTCAATGTCCATGCCGCGCAGACCCTTGGTATACCCTATCTCCTTCCTCATCTCTAAGATTGCAACTTTTTCCGTTAAATCATTATCCATATCCAACCTTGAGGCCCTTAATCCTGTCACTGTTGAAATCAAAAAAACTGTGATTCTCACCCTTCATCCGACGAAGTAGAAGAAGTCCTCATGGACTCTACTCATCAGCCACCGATACAATGGTTCATACTTTCCAAAATATGGTAGCTCATACAACTGGTAGACTCCATTCTAATTCAGCAACTTCCCACCAGCGTCATCGTATACTGGCATATCCTTTGTCGTGTGCTTGTTCATTTTCATGCTCAACAACTCATCAAGCTCCTTCTTATTATCTAATTTTTAATGGTTGTAGTCATTGATTTTACATTGGCAGATATGGGAATCCCATTCTTAGCCCATAATCACGCCCTCTGAATACTACATTTCTGACAAATTACTCTCAGGAGCAATCTCTTCTTCCACTTCAACCTTCTTCTTCCCTTTATCTGCTGTTACGGGTGCTTTCTTTGGTGCCATTTAAAAAATATCTTTTTTCTTCCCTCTGTAATCGAGAAAATCAAAACCCTATCTTAAATCTCTGTGCCCTAGCTCATTTGTCACACGTCTGCTTTTCTCAAACCCTTCTCCTATGGGAACGCAAGCTTCTCCTGTGCACAACCCTTCTCCCCACATCTTGTTTCACACTCTATGCACCTCAACACGATTTCTCGGCTCATTCACACTTAACCCTTTTCAAATTATCTCAATTTCAAAGGTAATAATGAACTCGTATCCCATCCTTATATAGAATTTCAAAAATTTAGTGCATTTATTACTCCTCCACCTACCAACAATCCTCTCATTAATTTACCATTTTCATTATTTCCACGCGGTACATCTTCACGCCCAAGCTATAACCTTCTATCGTGCCCTCCTACCTTTTGGTTGCACACTTCTCTTCAGCGCGCTTCCATGCGACTGAGTACCTCATCACTGCACCTTCCATTGGTAGTCTTCGCGGCCCCTACTTACCTCATATTATACTTGTTTCTTCTTTCCTCTCTATCTATGGTCCTTGTGTCTAGAAGAAATCTCTTTTTTTTTCAATTTTCCAACCTTGAATAGCACTTGTAGATAGTTCCTTTCATGTGTACTTATTTTCAATAGTATTGTACCTGAATATCAACAACCTACCCCACACTAAGGGTATGTGCAGTCTTCTGTGCATAAAAATTCTTCAAATAGTTATTAGCTTTTGGCGTGTAAACATGCTTATTACACAAACACACCAACTAAATTGACAAAGCATAGCAACAAATAAATAAACACATTAAGGAAATGCATAATTGAAAACCTAATCTAAATGGAAACACTGCCTTATTACAAATACCAAGAAGACTTATTTATAGTATGGCTTCAGCCTACTCCCGTTGAAGTAACCGGGTAACCGTATTCCATCAAGAGCCTCTAACTGACAGGCACCTGATTCAAGTATGTGAGTGATAACATACAGCCCCAACCAATGTACTTTGAGTTTGCATAGATGGCACAAAAACTTAGAATCATAAAGGAGCACCATCTGTCTTATCTCCAACTTTTTATCCCTGATGTGCTTGTCATGCCATCCTTTCTGTCTGGCCTTCTCTTGTTTTTGACTCCAACATGTTATGGCTCGGCATTCATCCAATTTGATTAACCAGTTAATTCATTCTTCTAATGCTTGTTCATTGGCAAGTCCTCCAGCGCACATAATACATAAAGAAGGTAACATAAATTCCATAGGAAGAACTGCTTATGTGCCAAACACTAACTAAAATGGTGTGGTTGTGTTCAACCTTTTATATGTTGTCTGATATGCCCAAAGTACTACAAATACTTTATCATCCCAATCCTTTCTTACAACATCATATATTTTTGTCAATGTCTGGCTCAAAATTTTGTTGAAAACCTCAGCAGTCCCATTTTCCTGAGGATGATAGGTTGTAGTCTTATGGTGTGCAATCATGAATTCATCCAATAGAATTTTGATTGTCTCATTAAGAAAATGTGTGCCCCTATCACTGGTCTAACTTAAAGGACATCCATACCTTGTAATCATATTTTCCCAAAAAAACTTGGTTGTTTTGGTCGATGTATAGTCCTTTGTAGGTGTTGCTTCTACCCACCATGTCTGATAATCTGTGAAATTTATGATGTAACGCGATCCAATTCTATGTGTAATTGGTGAAATAGAACCCGCAAAATCTATAGCCCATTTCTCAAATGGTTCTGCACTAGTAATGGGTCTTAGAGGCATTTCATCTCATTGACCTGATTTTCCAAGATGTTGACAATGATCACAATCCTTACAAAATTCCTTACAATCTTTATACAGGGTCTCCCACCATAATCTAGCGAGTAAAATCTTGTGTGCGGTAGCATCACTGGCATAGTGACCACCTAGAATACCACCATGAGCTTCTTCCATAAGACCCATACGCTCATGTTCCAATACACAGCGGCACAATACTTCATCTCAACCTAATTTGTATAGGTCACCATTGATTAACATATAGGGGTTGCGCGTATAGAAAGTTGTTTCTTCTCCAAGGAATTCATTCCTTCGAGTTCCATCCCTATTTATTGAAAGACAACAATGTCTTCTAGTTCTAATGGCGCTCGTTGTAACCTATATAAATGTGCATCTGGTATGGTATCTTCAATTGCCTGTGCTTCTTCTCCTAACTATATTCTGGATAGATGGTCTGGTCCAGAATTACTTTTCCCTAGTTTTACCACAACTGTGAAATCAAATTCTTGAAAGAAGAGCACCCATCGACATATGTGCCCTTGTAGAATAGGTTTGTTTACGAAATACTTCAATGCCATGTGATCTGTATAAAATACAAATGATGTAGCTAGTAGGTACTGGCAAAATTTATGTAGCGCATAGATAATTGACAAAGCTTTGCGCTCTATAGTTGTGTAATTTTGTTTTGCAGGAGTCAGCTTTATACTAAAAAAATAGATAGAATGATCTACAATACCTTCTCCAGGTTGAACTGTCGACACTAAAATTTTCCTCCATAATTTGTATTTCATTAATGTATGTATTAGGAATAGGATGTTGTTAAGTGTAATTAGTAGTAGCGTCCGATAGAAGATAATGGCGCCATCAGTACGGTGCCGCCAATAATGTGGAGTACGGTAACAGTCAAAGTACAATAGGAATGTTGTAAAAAGTAAATATTTGTCGTAAGTGGTCCGGTAATGTTAAAATGTCAAAGTTTGGGTAATTAGAGAAGTAGGGTCTACATGATTAGGAATTAGCAATATTATATTGGTAATAAGGACAAGGAGTGAGGTCATAAATATTTTGTGTATTTTATTTGTAAAAAGTCTAAAAATGTGGAACCCATGTAAAATGATAAGGTTTATCATATCTTAAAAGATAAGCTTACATGTACAGATAAGAGTTAAGGTATGGAATATGATTCGTCAGAGTGGATTTCTTATCCTATCTTAGAGATAGGATGGATAAGCCTGGAAGTTCTATAAATAGAGAGGCTACCCCCCCTCATTTAGCATAGAAATAAGTAGTGAGAAATATTATAGGAAGTGTGCGAAGGAAGCCATCAGTTAAAGGTGTGTTGAAGAAGCCATCAAGAGGTGTAATTGTAAAGTTTCTCCCATAGTCTTGTTGAAGTATCTCATGGGTGAGATTGTAACAGTTTCATGTTAATATTATAATTTACTTTGATATTTCAGATTTGTCGTCATTCCGTCTTATCATAGTCAATGGTATTCTTGTGTTCGGTTGTTGTTTTGTTTCCAGATTACATCCACCAAACTACAGGCTGTGCATTAGTAAATAATCATAGCACGAGGAGTTCCCGGTGAAGAATTATCATAGTGCCGGATTGGTGATGACATTTTGGTTCCGTTGCCGGGACCATTCCTCGTTGGTGGATTTTCTGGAGAGATATTCCCACTTAGTCAAAAATCAATTGGAGGGTAACCTTGTTTTTACTGTGCATAGTAGTTACCATGGTAAAGTCATTTTTTCCATGAATAGTAGTTACCATGGTAAAGTCATTTTTGCCATGGAATAGTTTTTACCCTGGTAAAGTCACTTTTTGCTGGGAATAGTATTTACCGCAGTAAAGTCAATTTTTACCGTGAATAGTATTTACCGCAGTAACTTCACTTTTTACCGTGAATAGTGTTTACCACAGTAAAATCAGTTTTTACCGCAGTAAGTCAAGTTTTACCATAGTTTACCGTGGTCATTTCTATAGTAATTCCAATTATTTGTGCACATAAGTCTTGTTGATTGTACTTGTGGGTTGGTATTTCACGGTGGTTACTTTTGAAAATGGGAAAGATTCCTGTTTTTTCAGCTCAATCTAATGAAGATGCTTCTTCTTTCATTCAAGAGTTTAAACGATCTTGTATTTGTAATGGCCTCATAAGAAGGGAACAATGGACTGAATTTTTTCCTACCTTTTTGGATGGTTCAGCACTTAGGTGGTTTGAAACACTAGGTGATAATGTGAAAAATTCATGGGATTTATTAACTGAAAGTTTTCTTGAAGAATTTGGTGAACAACAGAAATATGCAGATCTCATGATCGAGATCACAAAGCTATCCCAAGGAGAGAAGGAGAAGATAAGGGATTATCATGCTCGTGTTCTAGAGCTAAGGAGGAAGCTCGATGCCCAGATCCGGAAGGAAGGACTAGCGGATGGGTTGATGAATGGCGTGGATAATCTCCTCTGTAAGCACTTCATTCTTGGGATGAAGCCAGAGATCAGACAACGAGTGAAGTATGACCACCCAGCCACCATTGAACAAGCAAAGGAGATTGCAAGAAGGCAAGAAGAAAGCATGGAAGAGGAGCCCAAAGAAATTGTTGCTAAAGTAGAGCCTACACCAGCACCTTTGGTCCAGAATCCACAACCACTCCCGGTGAGCACAAATATTTCTCCTAGTACATCTACTGAGTATGAAGATATGCTAAAAAAGATGGGTCAGTTAACTATTAATCTTCTTCAAGGAAAGGAATTTAGTTCTCAGGGAGGAGATAGAGGTCCAAAAAGAAATATTTCTGAAGTTGTTTGTTATGGTTGTTATAAAAAGGGTCATTATAAGTATAATTGTCCAGATAGAGCTTCTACATCTGGTACAAGAGATAATGATAAAGGAAAAGCACCTGTGAATTCTCTTGATGTAGTAGATAAGAGTAGAAATAATGAAGTAGATGTGTTTGTAACAAAAAGAAAGAAAGAAAAAGATAATCAAGATGGAACTGATCCTAAGAAGATGAAAGGAGAAACTAGTAAGAAACATAGGAGAAGAAAGTTGGGTGTGCAGGATTTTCTGATTTCACAGGGGCAAGGACCATACTCCATCTTGGAAGATCTGTCCAAAAGGCCTGCAAATATTACATATGGTCAACTCTTGGCTATGTCTTCTGAGAAGAGGCGGGAGTTGCGAGGTGGACTCAATGCTCGAAGAAGGAAGGAGGTTGAGGTCCCTGTTTTGGAGGCAGAGGCAGATCCCTATGCTCCACAAGCTGAGGTATTATGTAATGGTATTTCAATTCATGATGTCTTAGTTGATGGAGGTGCTGCAGTTAATGTAATGACCGAGTCTGTAATGAATATGTTGGGTTTAAAAATTGATCGCCCTTCAACACTTATGTTAAGGTCATTAAATAAGGGAAAAACTAAACCAGAAGGTGTAGTTTCAAATGTGGCAATATCTGTTATGGGTGTGGTATGTGTGGTAGACTTTCAGGTGATGAAAAATGGTACTGTTGCGTACCCAATGCTGCTGGGAAGACCATGGCTAAGGAGAGTTCATGCAAGAAACTACTGGAATGAAGGTTTCATGACACTTGGACGTGGTAGAGAGAGGGTGAAGATAAATGTGATCCCTCGACATCATAAGACAGAACCTGTGGATTCAAGTGATGAAACTGATGATTGGACATCCTCTGATTACTCTAGTACCAGTGAAGTGGACACTGAAGATGAAGAAAGTGAGGTGGATGTTTCAGTCATGGATATCATTCCAGTCACACCAACTCATGACCCCATAAAATTATCTGAAGAAGAAGTTGATGATCGTCTCCAACAAATAAAGATTGGTGATGCTGTGATGGAGAGTGAGAAGGAATCCTACCTCCAGCTCTTTCGAAGGTACATACACCTATTCACTTTTGATTACAAGGAACTCCGTCAAGTAAGTTGGGTAGAACATTGTATTGAGCTGGTAGATGGTGCTAAGCCCATAAAGCAAATGCCATATAGAATGAATCCTAATTTTTCCAAGACTGTAAAAGAAGAAATAGATAAGTTGCTTGATGCAGGATTCATATTTGCTGTGGAGAATTCAGAATGGGTTTCTCCCATTGTGATCTCAATAAAAAAGAATGGGAAGCTACGCATTTGTGTTGATTACAGGAAGCTCAATAAGGCAACAAAGAAGGATCATTACCCTCTTCCATTTTCAGATCAGATCTTGGACGAAGTAGCTGGCCAGGAGTGCTATAGTTTTGCTGATGGATATAGCGGCTACAACCAAGTTCGTATAGTAGAGAAAGATCAGCTAAAGACCACGTTCACCACTCCTTGGGGAACGTTTTCTTATAGAGTTATGCCTTTTGGGTTGTGTAATGCTCCAGCAACATTCCAGCGTTTGATGAATAGGGTGTTCGAACCCTACATTGGGACCTTCATCAGAGTATTTCTGGATGATTTTTGCATCTATGGGAGCAAGTTGGACCACCTGCACCAAATGGAGACATCATTTCAAAGGTTAGATGAAGCACAAGCCTCACTAAACCCTACAAAGTGTGTCTTTGGATGTTCTAAAGGCGTTTTGTTAGGGCATGTTGTATCCAGAGATGGTATTGGTACTGATCCTGATAAAGTTTCAAAAATCAAAGATTTACCATTTCCTCTTAATAGAAGTAAGTTGAGATCATTTTTAGGCCATGTGGGTTACTATAGAAGGTTCATCAAGAATTTCTCAAAGATTGCACAGCCACTAACCCAGTTCTTGAAGAAGGATGTTACTTATGAACCAGGAAATAAGGCGCATGAAGCTTTTGGACAATTGAAGGAAGCCCTGGTGTCTTCACCTGTTTTGAAGAATCCAGATTGGAGCAAGCCATTCATTGTGTACACTGATGCCTCAGATGCAGCACTAGGAAGTACTTTGAGCCAAAAGGATGAAAATGGGAATGAACATCCAATTTACTTTGGGAGCAGACAAATGAGCAGTGCTGAGGTAAACTATACTGTAACTAAAAAAGAGGCTCTGGCTATCATTTTTGCTGTAAAGAAGTTTAGAAATTACTTGCTAGGGCAGAAATTTATAGTTGTAACAGATCATCAGGCTTTGAAATATATTGTCAATAAGCCTAACCCATCAGGGAGGATAGCAAGATGGATAATTTTGCTACAAGAATTTGAATTTGATATTATAGATAGGCCAGGAAAGAAGCATGTCAATGCAGATGCACTCTCTCGAGCCTATGATGGTTTAGGATCATCTTGTGATGATGATGATTTTCCCGATGCAGCATTGTTCTCCCTTGACACAATCCCTAGTGAATACATAGATATTTGGAATTATCTGAATGAATTCAAGTTTCCTGATGGTGCCAATGCAAAGACTAAGAGAAAGATTACTCAAGCCAGTCGTCCATATTCTATTCTGCATGGAGCATTATTTCGAATAGGACCTGATGGACAGTACAAGAGGGCAGTTGGACGTGATCAAGGAAAGGAGCTGCTAGAAGAATTCCACAATGGTACATGTGGAGGGCACTTCTCTAGACAACTTATAGCAAGAAGGATCTTGGATGCAGGTTATCACTGGCCCACTCTTTTTAAAGATTGTTATAATTATTGTAAGACATGTGATATTTGTCAAACACATGGTAACTGTAAGACTTCATCAGCTCCATTATGTCCTATTCTTCCACTTGGTCCCTTTGAAAAGTGGGGAATAGACATTGTAGGTCCACTTCCAACTACATCACGCCAAAATAAGTATATTGTAGTTGCCACAGATTATTTAACCAAGTGGGTTGAAGCTAGGCCATTGAAAACAACTTCCATGGATGAAGTGGCAAGGTTCATATATGAACGCATTGTCACCAGATTTGGTTGTCCATTAGAAATTGTAACAGATCAAGGAAGCCACTTCATTAATGAGGTGGTAGAAGCCCTAGTCAATAAGTTTTCTATTAAGCACAGGAAGGCAACAACATACAAGCCAAGCACAAATGGACAGGTGGAACGAACAAATTTTGTGCTGTGTCAAATTCTAGCAAAAGATGCAGCCTTGCAGGTACATAAATGGGATAAAAGGATTCATGCAGCATTGTGGGCATATAGGGCAACATCAAAGTTAGCAACAGGATACTCCCCATTTCAGTTGGCCTATGGCATTGATCCAGTTCTTCCTATTGAGTTTGATATTCCCACTGTGAGAGTTATGAAAAATGAAAGGATGGATGAAAGTGATTCAGTAAAAGAAAGGTTGGTACATCTTCATTTGCTGGAGGAAATGAGAGAAATAGCAAAGGATACAAGCCATAAGAAGAAAATGAAGCAGAAGGAATACTTTGATCAAAAGATCCAGTGGTCTCCATTTCATGTGAATGACTTGGTTCTAGTATATGATTCCAGATACAAAAAAAGAAGACAGAGAAAATTTCTTCCAAAATGGATGGGGCCCTACAAAATAGCAGCTGTGCATGAAAATGGTACGTACCGACTGGAGGAATTGGATGGCACTCCCATTACAAAATGGGTCAACCACGACAAGTTGAAGATTTTCCAAGCACCAGAATAGTCTACTCCGAGGACGGAGTAGAAGCTAGGAAGGGGGAAGATGTCGACACTAAAATTTTCCTCCATAATTTCTATTTCATTAATGTATGTATTAGGAATAGGATGTTGTTAAGTATAATTAGTAGTAGCGTCTGATAGAAGATAACGGCAACCGTCAGTACGGTGTCGCCAATAATGTGGAGTACGGTAATAGTCAAAGTACAATAGGAATGTTGTAAAAAGTAAATATTTGTCGTAAGTGGTCCGGTAATGTTAAAATGTCAAAGTTTGGGTAATTAGAGAAGTAGGGTCTACATGATTAGGAATTAGAAATATTATATTGGTAATAAGGACAAGGAGTGAGGTCATAAATATTTTGTGTATTTTATTTGTAAAAAGTCTAAAAATGTGGAACCCATGTAAAATGATAAGGTTTATCTTATCTTAAGAGATAAGCTTACATGTACAGATAAGAGTTAAGGTATGGAATATGATTCGTCAGAGTGGATTTCTTATCCTATCTTAGAGATAGGATGGATAAGCCTGGAAGTTCTATAAATAGAGAGGCCACCCCCCTCATTTAGCATAGAAAGAAGTAGTGAGAAATATTGTAGGAAGTGTGCAAAGGAAGCCATCAGTTAAAGGTGTGTTGAAGAAGCCATCAAGAGGTGTAATTGTAAAGTTTCTCCCATAGTCTTGTTGAAGTACCTTGAAGTACCTCATGGGTGAGATTGTAACAATTTCATGTTAATATTATAATTTACTTTGATATTTCAGATTTGTCATCATTCTGTCTTATCATAGTCGATGGTATTCTTGTGTTATGTTGTTGTTTTGTTTCCAGATTACATCCACCAAACTAAAGGCTGTGCATTAGTAAATAATCATAGCACGAGGAGTTCCCGGTGAAGAATTATCATAGTGCCAGATTGGTGATGACAGAACCCTTGATGTTTAATGAGATACTTAACTGTCTACATCTTTCAAACACTAAGCACATATTGTCACAATGATCCTTAACTAATCTATACACTATCCAATCATCTAAATATACCTGTAAGAAGTTGTGAATAAATTCCTTGAATGTTTAAACAACTATGCGTGAAAATACAAGTGCATTTTTCATACTAAAAAGCATTACAGTATAGGCGAAGCCACCCCATTTAGTAATAAACATAGTCTTTTCCTAATCCTCCTGGGCAATCCGAACCTAATGATACCAAGAGAACCCATCCATAAACGAACAGATTTTGTGCCCTACAATGCCTTCTAGTACTTCCTCAGTCAATGGCATAGGAAAGGGATCAGTCACACATGCAGCATTCAACTCCTTATAGTCCATGCAAGTCCTAAGCTTTCTATATTTCTTTATACTGATCACCATTGGACTAGCCCATTTTGACTCATCAAGGGGCTTGATAATTCCATCCTTCAACATTTTTTCAATTTCCTCTTTGAGATTTCCACACAAGTTGGGGTTCATCCTATACGGTCTCTTTCTAATTGGGTGCGTACATCCTCTTTAAGTTTTATCTTCATCTCCCCTAACGATTAATGCACACCTTTAATTTCATGGTACCCCCTAGGGAATAAGTCCGGGTAATCCCTTAGTAAATCTATTATTTTTGCCACTTCAGAATTCTTATCAATATTCTCAAATTATGGTTTCCTTAGGCTTAGCCCCGGATCCAATATTTACCTTCTTTTTCTTCATAGGTTCATGAGAGGCACACGTGGTTTTGTCTACACTTTCTAACACCTCAACGCCTACCTGTGTGAATGATTTACATCTATATTTTCTACTTCTTCGTCATCCGCTAAGGAGACCATTTTTCCTTTTTCCTTCCACAAGGCAAGCGTGTTGAAGTAATGTTGCATCTGCCTTTTGTCTTTTCCAACAAGACGTGCTCCTAAGTCTCCTTCATCTAATAACTCCTAAAGGAGTTCTTCAGCCTTGGCACTATCTCCCATAGTTAAGCACTTTATGACTTTCAATGCTTCTTCCACCTGAGGCTTTGTAGAGAAGAAGTCAAACATTTGGGTCATTCCTATAGTTAAATCCTGCCAATTTCCAGTCTCTCTATGGAGTTCTGACATATACATACCAAGCACTGCACGTGCATCCTTGTAAAGTGGAATAAAAATTTTACACCCATAAAAAAGGTGGTAAAGCTTCCTGCCCTTCTGTCCCAGAGTCTCTCACACTTCTAAACGTGGTGCTGAATAGGTTGATTACCATAATAAGTACAAATTTGAGTAGGTGCATTGCTCCTAAGGAACCTAGTAGCAAGAGCAATCCTAATTTCATTCCATCCTACAAGATTATCCTTGTGCGCCATCCACCAGCGTGGTGTTGTCCCACGGAGTGTATAATCTAGCATATTTATTCTTTCCAACAGGTCTATCCACTGTTCTTCCATGGCGCACAGGAATACCATAGGATCTCTTTCTCTCAGTGTAACAAGGTACCGATTTGTTACCTATTCTCCTGACATAACATGGTTTTCTACCTCTAGGAAATATGCTCTTTACTTCATGCCTTACCAACTCATAGGTGTTATGAGCCCAATTATCACAAGCAACACTTGTAGTATCGCTAATAGACTGTGCATCCTCCCACTGAATTATTCCTTCTTTAGTTGGCTCAAGTATCTCTAGATCTCGGATGGCACATACATAAATCCTATTCAGATCTTCTTCACTCAAGGGCTCAACATAGGGCACAGATTTGCCATCTGTTAAAGGGATAATAACTCTTTCCTCCTTGTTTTCAAAACTAATATAGCCCTTGTTGAACCAAAGATCAACATTATTTGCATAGCACCAAGGACACCCCAATAGAGCTGGGAAGCTATCTGACTCTACCAGCGCTAAAACCTCAAAGTCTCTAGTGAACTTGGCCCCTTGTATGGTAATGGATGCATCTTTCAAAACTCTGATGGGAGTGGCCTTAGTTCGATTAGCCATGAAAAATACATTAGAGGATGGCTGCAATGGGGGTCTTCCCATTTTTACCCATGCATCTAAGGTAAGAACATTGACTTCCGCGCCTGTATCAATCAGTATATTACTCAATAGCCACCTGTCCACAACAACATTCAGAGTGATTTCCTTGTCATAATCTAGGCTATGAGGGGGAATATTCGCATGCAGGATCTTCCATCTAGTCTCAATACTTATGCATGGAGTGTTTCCCTTTAACCAATCCCCTAACAATGGAATGATATTTTCCTGGCACAACATTTTACACACTTCCCTTAAGTCATCTATATCAGTTTGGACCATCTCTGATACTTTCTTTTGCTCCATCTTCTGTGATTTCTCTTTTAAGTATTGTATCTCACCCTGAAGATTCCTAAGAACTTCCATGGTTTCCTGATAGACCTCCTTTTGATGGGTAGGATCTGGGTACCGTGCATGTAGAACCTCCTCCTTAGTGATGGTAGGCTTTTGCTGCAATGCTTCTCTAGCGTGTGTCGCCTCAGCGTGGGTCGTGATCTTCACTTGTAATGCCTCAGACTCTGCTTCCAACTTAGGCATCCACTGATTTTCAACAGCGCGTTGTATCCTAACCATCCTTGTGCCTTTTTTTTCTTGTTTATGTTGTTTACTAAGATGCTCATATAAGTCTGGGCACTCCTCATAGCTATGGTTCTTTCCACAAAAAGAACATGTAATATTTTGAGGACATTCACGCCTGTAGTGGTCAGGAGATCCGCATGTATAACATGTTCTGCAAGGAAACTCACTTCTTCCACTACCACAGCCTCATCCTCCAAATCCACCATGGTATCCTCGACCTCTGCCATGACCACCTTCAAAATGCCCTTCATTCCGATCATAGTGTGCCTGATTGTGATACTGGTCCTGATGCTTCGTTCTTTCCCTTAGAGTTATCTAAAACTCCTATATGTCGTACACCAATATTTATAACGTCATGGATCTAACCAATCAGTCGACAGTCTTCTGTGTCATGAGTCATGGACCTACAGATTTTACAGTAGCTTGAAACGTTCTTCCTTATCGCGTGTTGTAATAATGGGAAGTGGCTAGCATCATGGTTTAAATGGCATATCTCACAATCCAATAGCAATGAGCGTACTGATCTGTGAGGAAAAATATCCTTTGTGTGACCTTCTACTTCACAATTTGTACACCAAATCCCTGTGCGCATCTCATGTGTTGAATTTGCTTATAGTTTCTCCAACTGTTTTGCCATAGCTGCGATCTGTGCTTCTAAAAATGGGCTCACCCCAGTATCTATACTTCCAACTACCTTAGCGCATAAGGATGCTTCAAGTTCTTTGCGTGAATCATTGTATGTCTTATGTGATAATGCCCTTCTAAAAAGGGTAATTAGGCCCCCAACGAACCACTGTGCATGTTGGCTTGCGTGTATATCATAAGAAAGCTTAGATAATAGTGTTTTAAAATGGGCATCATACTCTCTAACACTCTCAGTAGTGCCTTGCTTAATATCCTTGAGTGCACTTATACTCTTCTGCTCAAACTCAGGGATGTGAAACTCTTTAAGGAATGCATCTTTTAAAGTTGTATAGTCTACGCAAGTCTGATCAGGGTCAAACTTTATGTACCAGTTGTGTGCACGCCCTTATAACGTAGTAGTAAATTGGCTTGCCCTACACTCAAGATCCATGATTCCTTTTGCATGCCACAGTATTTCACACATATGCACATGTTCAGTAACATCTTTTATGCCCCTATACTCTGGAAGATGAAGAGACATCTCCATGTAAATATTTTGGGGTTGGTGCGGACCTTGCCCACCTAATCCAGAACCTCTTGTGTTTCCCCTACCTCCAAAACCACCAAATCCACCCGAACTAGAGCTACCTATGCCTCATGATCTCGCACATGTAGCTGGTGTTGGACTAGAAGATGTGCTTCCCTGTGTCCCAATAGTAGAACTGAATTATACCCCGACAATCTGTGAAGCGTTACCACTTCCAGAAGTTAGTCGTGTGCGCATGAGTTCTGCGTTGATGATACACCCGAAAAAGTACTCCCATATAACAACAAAGTCGTTTGTGCTGCCATTATTGTGCCTTTCATAAGACTTATTCCTACTCTTCCACTACTTGAATTAACTTGTTGACTGTTTGTTGTACTAGATGCTGGAAAACCAAGCGCAAGGGCAAGGTTGTCAGGTGGATTCAGATGCGTGCCCACGGCCCAGGTCGTCTCTGCTAGTGTGCTTCTACATGAGGCCAAGGAGGGTTCCCTATCATGTTTTCCCAAATGTGGGAGTTCCTGAGGCTTGGGTTCCACATCTTCTTCGTGAGCTTCAACTCCTTCCCGAACTATCTTTCTCCACAATGCCATTTACTCTGGAACCTCCCGCTGCTTCTCTACCTCCCTCTCGCGTGCCTCATTATACTTAAGTTGCCTTTCCTCTCTCTGCCTTTCTACCGCTAGGTCTTCCATCTTTCACCAAACCTGCTCCTGCCCCCGTGCGTGGTGGGGTTTAGTTAGCCATCAGTTTACTCTCCAAATTCAAAGTTACCATCAGGATCTTGATTGCTAGTGGAATGCCTTGCAGGTAAGTTCCCCTTGGATATCGTAAAAACTAGAATTCAACTACCTCTGGACACAAATAAGTGGAAATTGAGTACTCCAAGATATAACTGTTCAAAACACCATAGAACCACGTATCCACAGCTCGAGTCCAAATCAGATCAGCATCATAAAGGGCCTGAAATTCTTCCTATGTCTATACAAGTGCATGATACCTCAAATTATGCTTAGATGCATACTCAATCAGCCACTCATACAATTCTACTGGAAATATAGTGAAGAATCTCTCATATAAACTGTCATATAGGTTCTGTTCCACCCACACACGTGCGTTAAACTCAGATCCAGTGTTGAACTGTCGTGCGTATTCTTCTTCCAGATCATGTATCCACTCCTCAACACTTGCTAAGGTCAATCGGTATGTCTTCATCGTGAACCATCCTGAAAACAACTGAAAAAGAGGTCCCAGTAATGATGTAACCTAGAATTCAGCAATACAAGCCCAGGCGTGCTAGCACATCACTCAACCTAGACTGAGCACTCACCCGAAGTGCGTAAAGGTACCAGGCCCCTCTTTAGGGTTGTTATTGTAGGATGTTATCATGATGAAGACTTTAATCATTCATATCTATAGCTAATATATCTTTCATACAGTGCATATTCAGACCTGGATCTAGAACATAACAGATTTAACAGATAACCATAATGGAATCAAGCATGCAATACTAAATTATAACCATGAGAACACCTTGTTTTACTCCATAATCTCCATTGCATGAATTACGGTAAATACACAGAAGCTTCATTACAATAACAGTAGTACACACTCATGCATGCTACAGATCTAGTTATATAATCTCGCTATACCCTAGTTCTCACACGTATATCTATCCTCTCACTCTAGATATGTTATATCTACTACAAAGTTCACTACTTATTTATAAGGGTGGGGACTTTCCCTTCACCACTTATCTAATCCCAAAATAGGTCACATGCTATTATTAGCCACGCGCCATTACAAAAATAGGCTTACATGCAAGAGTGTTAACAATAGATCTCTCTTTTTCAACTATCAGTTCACAATTCTATCTTTAGCCTGCATCCATGCAAAGTGCTTCGTAGCTGATCATCCAAAAATATCCAATGTGTGATGCACAGGTCTCTAATCAGTTTGAGTGCTCTGCATGCTATCTCTAAAAATAGATCCTCATTATGAAAAATGGCTAAGTCCCGAATCTGTCTTTGTTCTGTGCGTGATCCTCTCCAATGCTTCCGCGCCTTTGAATGCGCTTTGTTCTCCCACATGAACCTTCTATATTTTCTTCACTAAGTGCTAGAGTTTGACTGATCAACAATGATGTTCTATTAGCATCTAATATCTTATGGGTTGGAACAATATTCTTATCATTCCTTTTAACTATCTCCACATCAACTATAAGATTCTTACTAAAAATATGTTTATGGTCAAATTTCTTAAACATACCCTTTATCATCACAATTTCAAGGTAGGGCGCCAGTATATATCTGATAATTTTTAATTTCTCCCATTCAGTAAGGAGATCCTTGGATGATTGTTCACTTCTATTCATCTTTCAAGTCGATCAAGCTCCTCATAACCATTAAATCCTAGATCTCAAATAGATGTGTTTACAAAGTTCTTAAATGCCTTGGTGGGCTCTTAAGGGCTCTCTTGATTCCTTGATTTATTGATGCTCTCATTGAGTTCTTAATTCTTTCATGAATTGTTAAAATCTCTATTGGGTTTATTAGTTCTTAGGGATTTCATAGGTCCTCAATCCATTAGGTTCTTAAAGGCTCTTTTGGTTTTATTTTTTTTTAGGTCTCTCTAATGTCCTCAATCAAACCATGGCTTTTATGGGATAGGGATGGGTTCAAAAATGACCTTTCCATCAATTTTCATTTAGTTTAGTTGTATCCGGATGTCAATTTTCATAACGTCTGTCTTGCATAAATGCCTTGGGTACATTCTCTAAAAAATTTCAAACGAGGGATTCACACTATGTGGGATGTGTTTTGTAAACCAACCAGGAGTCTCCTTTCTTGGCCAGATGATGCAGGAGCATCACCATGCAAAACAACAAAATTTTGGATTTCATGTAATTTTGGGTTGATTGTTTTCTTAAGGGACATTTTTAGGTGTTTTGAGAGTTTCTCCACCCTTATAGGAACTTTCATGAGCAAAAAGACTTTGTTTTAAGTTTTTCCTCCAAAAGTACCTTATTTGAAAATTTGAATTTCCAAGACCTAAAAAGGGGTCTCATGAGAAAATGAAGAAATGTAATGAAGTAGGAGAGCCTTTGAGACTCTATAAGATGTGATATACATCTAACTAGGGGTATAGCAAGCCAGTTTTAGTCCTCACCCTGATTAGGGCACTTGAAACCAATATAACTACATGTATTTTGTCTAGTAAAAAGGATTGATTCGAATGAAATAGAGGGAATAAGATAGAGAGATGTTTGGGAATAAGAGGAAAGATTTTTTGTAATAAATCTAAGGCTCAAAAATCCATGTTAAATTCCTTGATTTGTTAAAGAGAGACTTCTTGGAGTAAAAATTATGTATAATGACTAAATGTGACATTATGGATGAATGAATAAGGACTTTATGAATAGTTTTGCTTATATATAATTTGTAAATGTGATTACAAGTTCCTAAAGTCCATAAAGAATATGTTTTTAATATGGTCATACCAGATTGGAGTCATGTTCATGAAGGAAACAGTGCTTTGCAAGGTAAATGAGGTAAGAAATTGTCTTGATGAAGTTAGAAGACATGAAAGAATGAATGGAGAGGTTGTGTAAATATTCATGTCTATATTGATATAATCAAGAATTATATACAATCATACCAGGTATGCATTCATGTAAAAGGTTTGGGAAGAGATTCTAAATCTAGAAATAATGTTCTACAGTCTTTGTAAGACTGGGAATCGATAATTTTGAATATTTAAACCCTTATCTTAACATGTGGATATGTCAGAAAAGTTTTTAGCATTGAAAAAGGATCTATAGATGAATTATAGGCTATCAAGAAGATTAAAAAGTCTAGGAATATGAAAAAAAACCAAGTTCTATTCTCTCAACTTGTTGTCCTAAGGTTTCGATAACCATGAAAACTTACATAACTCACATTATATCCATAGAAATTTATTGAAAATTAGAGAGACGAGACTTAGTAAGATAATAAATGAGTGTAATAAGTTTCAAGAATATTGCAATAGGTATGATAGGTCAAATCAAGAAAAACATAATTTGACTATTTTTATACCATGTTTGAGGGTTTTGCGCAAGAAAAGTTTGGTTTGAATGAGTTTAATTTCTCTTATTTGTCCATTGAAACTTGGTAAACAAGAAGATCATGGCTTAACGGATGTATGGCAGGAGTTTTAAGAGTCAATATAGCGATTTAGAGCTTGAAAGAGTGAAAACACGGTCTTAATTGTCCTTTGACCCTATTTTGAGGGTTTTTCTTTAAAGAAGTTGATTAAACCCTCATTAATCCATTGTGTCATGCTTCTAACTTGGTACTATGGATGTATGGAGACTTAAAAGAAGATGTTAAGGTGGGTTAATAGTTTACTAAAGTGCTCAAGAAGGAGAAATTGTAAGAATATAACCAAATCCCTTATTTTTGTATTAGTCTAGTTATAAAATGACGAATGGAACCACTAAAGAAGTCAAATAGTGATAAGAATGGACCTTGAAATCTGTGGAAGAAGTGAAGAAAGGTATAAGAACCCTCAAGAAAAGGTACAAGAGAAATCTAATGTGTTTTTGTAAGAAAACCAGAGAAGGATAGTTAAGCACCTTTTGTGACATTCTAGGGAAATAGATTCCTAATCTTGTTCATATCTTTCCTACTAAGGACCTAGATGATAAGCTAGGTATGAGTACTTGAATAAGTGGTGAAAGAGTGGAGTGTATGAAGTAAAAGAGGTTAGGTATAAAATTTTAGACCCATAGAAAATTGAAAATTGGATATGAGAAGGAAACATAGTGTTAAACGAGAGAAGAACTCAAGAAATGAAAAATAGGGAACAAGGTATGATTGATGGCTAATAAGGTGTTGGAACATTTGAAAATAATTTTTTGAAGGACTATAAGATGATTTGACAAGGTAGAAATAGAAGAAACCCATCCAAACCATTGAAACTAACCTAGAAGACATAATTATGACCTACATGGCTAATTGTAAAGAAGATAATGGTGTTGGGTGAATTGTGTGGAGAGAAGGAGGATGAAATTTACCATGAAGCAAGAAGAGGATATTGAGTATCCAAAAAGGTAAAGATTTATTCATGAAAATGGTAGTTTGTTTTGAGCTTTAAGATTTTAGTATTATTGGGGCTATAAGAAAGGGCTAATAGGAAATAACAGGGAGAGAATAAAAAGAGTTGGCTTGATGATTGAGATTTTGAAACTTTGGAGTGAATTAAAACCCCTTAAAGGGTATTCAAAAATCTTAGCATTCAGCTTTGATGCCTTGAAAGGTGTTTTGTACATCAAAATTTTCTTTCGGAAGGGCTACAAGCAAGGCAATAATTTTTATATGGTGAATAAGTAAAAATGAGGTTTTTTATTCTTATTGAGGGTGATAATCATGTTTGATGGATGATCTTAAGAAGGTTCCATGAAAATATAACCTCTATATCAGTCTTGTGTGGTATTTTGGTATTTGGATGCAAATTTGCCTTCTTGAGTAATGTATGTTTTGGATGCCATTGAGTACTAACTTGGTTGATTGGTTGACAACTTAAACTCTCTTACATCACCAAAACCAAAGCTAATTTTTTTTCACTAAGAATGATCAGGAATCCTTTCTAGAAATCTTGGATGTTATCCCTGGGGAAAAGCTCCACAAAATTGGATCTCTTTCTTCCTACCCATGGTGCAGAGATTGGAAATGGTACCATTAAATACCATTTCAATACTACTCACCTGAAAAGGGCTATAATTTTCTTGCACCGAAGTTGTCTATTGTGGATAAGCTTAATTTATGTTTGTCTATTCGTTCTTTTGCATGTTGTTAGAAGCGTAAGTTTTCCACTATTTGGAATGTCATTGTGGAACCCAAGCGTGATCATTTTGTTTGGTGTTTAATCTATCAAGGTCTATTTATCGATCGTAAGATTAAAAATTTAGAAGTTCCACAACCATATTGCCCTTACTGTGGTCACATTGAGACCCTTGTGCACCTTTTCTAGTTCTACCCAAAAAGCTAAAAAATGTATGGTCTTGGATTCATGATTTTTTTAACCATTTAAACTTGAACCTTTTCACTAGTAACACGTCGTTTTAGAAGATTGATCCTTTATCCCTATAATGTTTCCCATATTTGACATGCTTTAGAGTGGAAATTATATTTTTCATTGAGAGAGAGAGGAACACAAATATTTTTCTTACTATTATTGATTGTAACCTTTTGGCTTATGATAAAGCTATGATTGTTTCCATTGTCTTTTTGGAAATCTAGGTGTAAGCTCAGAAGGTGGCTTTGGAGGTGGCCAATCTCCAAACCCTTATTGAACATTGGGGCAATGCTCCCTATATTATGGCCCAGGTCCCGCCTCTACCAGCTTCTCGCGATCCCTTGCCAAGAGGTAGTGGACGTCATTGCAGTCAGTCTCATCGCCGCTTGGGGTTGGGTTCTCTGCCTCTCTCTTCTATTGGCTCGACATAGGGGTGGGGCTCAGTAGACAAGGGTCCCTTGGTTGGCCTTGGCCATTTCTCTGGCTCGAAACCAAGAATACGAAAATGAGGAAATAATAGAATCCACTGAGAACACAATCATTCGTTGTGATCCAATTCCAGAAAACCTTGACCTTCTAGATGGTGGTTAGGGCAAGTCAAATAATTAAAACCCTCCTCCATCTACTCTATTTGTAGTTGTTGCTTAAATGGCATTGTGTTTTAATAGGTTATCTTAATATTTTTGTAAGTTGTTCCTAGGCCATGGCCATGCTATGATGTTATCGTGGCGTGCCTACATACCGGAGACTTTTTTTGGTGAATAGTTATAATTATATATATATATATATATATATATATATAATCGCAATATTTACATGTAACTGTTTGCATTTGCATTGCTGATGTAAAAGCATTTTCCCATAAAACATTTACTATTGGAACTACCCTTTATATTAATAAAAATAAAAAAGAGTTATATAGTAAGGGTGATTGGATAACACAGTCCCACAAACGCCATAAGAGTACCAATAAAGAAAAAAATGCCATAAGGGCTACATTAACATGCCCACAGGGCAACCAGAAAGCATAAAAAAAAGCACCACCAGCAAGCACATGCTGCTGCACCAAGAGCAGGGGGAGGATCATCCTGAGGAGGAATGAAATCTCCACTATTTGGCTCCAGTGAAGGAGGATCTACCTGCCAACTGTCGTGATCAGGATACTGTATTTGTAACAGAACCATAATTCCCCAACTAGGGGGCAGAGATCCTACAATGGTCTACATGATCGGTGAAACAGAGAGCCCCACCACGGAGAGCTAGAAATACCTTTCCCCCATGGGGGCGAGCTCCAGCCTAGTCTAAAGGAGGACAAGGCTGAAGGGCAATCCTAAGGGGAGATGGAATGGTGGTTGCATGAGCAGCTCCTCCGACGTGGTCCCACATGAGGCATTCATCGAGGTGGCAAAGGCCAAGGTGGCGGCAGCTGAGGATCTGACAAAACCCGACTCATAGTGCATGACGCACTCCCCTAGTGATCAAGAAGCTCCTATAGATGAGAAAACCCCAAGGTGGCCTTGGGGGCTTGAGCTTGAATTTGTATGTATACATTAGACAGAATAATCACCTTGTCATTAGTGGAAAAGTAAATAATAGATTGATCTTTCTTGGAAATTAAAACATTATGAGATTTACAGATATGAATCAGAATACAAGCTTGAAACAAATGCCAAAGTGTATCAATATAACTGGGCTAAGGACTGAAGTCACCAAATAAGGTCAAGTGCCACAGAAAATAAGTTAGGGTGATAGGGTTGAAACAAAGAATGGATCCACCTCCAGATAGACTAAGCACGAGGGCATGACCAGAAAAGTTGTTTGAATGAATCGGGGTGAGAGTAAAAAGGGAAGTTAGGATTAGGGATGCCAATATGACTAAGTCTTTCACCCATAGGAAAACCTTGGTAAACAAGACACCAAAGAAAGTGGTTAACTTTAGGCTCAAGAAGAGGGTTCTAGGTATGGGAAAGCTGGTGAAGCCAAGTGGACTGCTCAGAGTGTAACCCCCACTGAGCATTGAGTTTATCAATGGCCGATGAGAGCGGACTCAACAAATGATAAATGGTTTGAGTGTTATATCGGAGGAAGGAAAATTCCCGATTCCACCGCCAATCACGCCACCACGTTGTCGGAGGTTGGAGCCCCAACTTGTGGAGCATAACATCAGGAAAGAGCTCCTGAATTTTGCAGATAGACTGGAGGTCTGAATTGGCCAGATTGAATTTTAGCTTGAGCTTGGGCCAAGGAATCCAGTCTCTGTGACTCACAAGATCATGAATGGTATGAATGCCCTTGTGGAAGAGCCAGATGGATTTAATGTTTGTAGTTTCAGCAAGTGGAAGATTTCCTTCAGTGATGATAAGATACCACCAAATGTTCTGCGAATTAAAAGAAAGCATGTGCGAAAGCCATCACCAATCCACCACATCAATGGTTTCACCTATTCGAAGGCTTTCCAAATACTTTTGACGACAAAGGTACCCATAATTTTGACAGGAGCCAAAGTGATAATAAGAGTATGCAACCCAATACTGTTCCAACACTTCTTTTCCGTAAGGGGCTCCAGATTCAATACAATGGTGCAGAAGAATTTTCAAGGCCTGATTACCTTAAAAAGTCAGGATAACCCATTTGGCACATAAGGCCACACTCTGTCGATAAACATCAATGATCCCCATGCCACCTTGATCACGAGGAAGGCAACAGACATCCCATGAAACTCTGTGAAAACTAGCTGAACTAGAACTTTTACACCATAAAAATCCCAAAGCAGCTTGGCAAGTTGGTTGAATAAATTGCAAGAAGGGCACCAACATGAAAAGTAATAAACATGTGTAGCGGAAAGGATCTTGGTGCAAACTTGGAATTTACCAGCCAAAGATAAGGGTTTGGAAGACCATTTGGTAACTTTCTTCTCCACCCTGTTAAGAACATAATTCCACAAAGTCACAGAGTCACTGTCAAAGGCAAAGGGAATGCCCAAAAATATGAATTTCTCTCCATGGCTAATCCATTTCTAGGGGTAGGCCTTCAACCAGTCTGGAAGAGGAAAACAACTCTGTCTGATAGCCCAAAGTTTTAGCCATTAGAATATTGGAACCTGAAGCCAAGAAAAAAGTGTCAAAACATTCAAAGATCGTGGCTACATTCTGCTCTGATTCAACAAGAGTTAGAAGGAATCACTAGTGAAGTGGCCGTTGATAAGTTGTGTCACATGATGTGGAAGAACAATCCCTCGAATGTGGCCTTGGGAAAATTGTTGTGCAATTAAGTAACCCAAGGCATCAGCAATGAGCACAAACAATGTTAGCGCAAGAGGGCACCCTTGTCTGATAGAGCATAAAAGGCCAATGGTAGTATACTAGTGACCATTAATGGTGATCCGAGTAGAAGCATTTGCAAATAGAGTGCTAACGGATGACTGGAATAAATCATCAAAACCAAGGGCTTTAATCATGGCAAGAATGAAGGGCCATTCGATGCGATCGTAAGCTTTCTCAAAATCAATCTTGAGGAAGAGAGGCCTCTGCGAAGACACCCACACCCATTCCATGCCTTCCCAAACTGCAATAAGATTGTCCAGGATATAACGACCTTTGACAAAACTAGTCTGTTCAGGCTGAACAATCTTAGGTAGAAGATCCGCAATGTGAAGAGCCAATGCCTTAGCAAGAATCTTGTAAGAAACATTCAACAGGGTGATCAACCACCAATTATTCATTTGTTCAGGATTGCCTACTTTGGGAATGAACTTGATGTTTCCTTGATTGATGAAACTCCCAAGAGAGCGAGTTTGGAGAGCTTCATTATAGACCCAAAGCATATCAGGTCCCACAAAAGACCATGTCACTTTGTAAAACTCGCTAGGGAAGCCATCCAGACCTGGAGACTTGTCATCTGCAAGACAGAGAAAAGTTGCATGAAGCTCCTCCAAAGTGAGAGGGGCATCACATTGAACATGATCTCAGGGTGAAAGTTTATCAGGCACCACATCAATACATTTCTACAAATTAGTAGCACGCTTAATTGAATCCTCCTGAGCTTGAAACACTAGATGATACTGCTTGACAAAAGAATTAGTGATCTATGGGAGCTCAGTAAGTCGTTGGTGAGAATCATAAATAGCTTTGATCTGTTGACGAGCATGCTTGGCCTGAGAGGGATTTGAAAAATATTTTTGAGGCTTTATCTCCCACCCTAAGCCAGTGAATTCTCAACCGGATCTACGCACCATGGGCCAAATGGGATTCAATAAGTTTAAGCTTGTGCCGAATACCAGCAGCCTGGCTCTGAAGGTGAGAGTTGAAAGGATTGGACTCGAGAAGCAGAGAGATCCTTCTGAATTCTTTGTGTAGAGCCGAATCGGCCCGTCTTCGAACCCGGGCCACTTGTTTACCAAACCGGTGGAGGAACCTAGTGGTGTGGTGAATTTTCACCTCCCACCATGAAATCCAGCTGGCAGCAAAAGGTGGACATGGCGCCATATTCCAAATCTTGGCAATGAGCGGGATCACTCCTGGATGACTCAGGAGAGAAACATTAAAAAAGAATTGAGTTTTGGGCACCTTGGGAGGGCTCCCCTCCAAACAACCTTAAATGTGATCAGATGGTGGTCTGACAAAAGCACTTCTGACCAAACCTTGATAACGGAGGATCCTTGCGTGTCAAAATCAAAATAAGGTTGTTGTGAAAGAAGTGCATGGTCGAGGTGTTTTAAAACCCGATCATATCCTTCTCAAAGATTGGTCCAAGTGAACCATGTTTGGTCTTTAAATTCCTGCTGCCGTCTTAGCGAAGGATCAGAAAGCCCCCAATAGATTTTAAAGTAATACCAGGCCGTACGTTCACCGAGACACCATCACATAGGAAGGGTGCCACATTTATCATCTAGGTGCTCCACCATATTAAAGTCACCCACACCAACCAATAAGAAACATGTAAGTTTTCACTTAACCATTTCCATAATAATGTTCTTTCGAGACATTCATTAGGGGCGTAAATATTAAGAATACCAAAAGAAAGATCATTAATACTCATAATCAACCACACAACCCTATTACTGGGGTCCTAGCCCAAGGTAGTGATTAATGCTGAAAATTTCGGCGTGATGGAAATGCTAGCACCACCTTTGCCTTCAATATGCTGAGTGTGGAAATGCAAAAAATCAGGGGCAATACACGTCAGAGTATTCTGAAGCAAAAAATCAGAAATCTTGATTTCATGTAAACAAATCACATCTAAACTGCTAATTAACTGGCAAGCTAAACAAACAGAGAATTTTTGGGAGGGCTCTGTCAGACCCCAAACATTCCATGACATAAAATTCATGAAAAATCATACATATCAAATTCCCCCTGCCCATCAGGAATTCCATCCTCTGAGCCGAGAATGGAAAAATTGTTGGCAAGAAGAAGTTGGTCTAAATCATTATGCTCAACATGGATGGAGTGATGTTTGGCCCCATTATCTCCCCGCATGCCACGTGAAACCTCTCAAGGTGGACTGCGTGAGCATCGCAGAGGAAGAGAGGTTGAAGCAAAATTCTCAGTATTCTCTGAATTATATTAAATAACCTGGCTCTGTGAGGGTTTGGAAGGAATGAAAACCAATGGGATAGGTGGAACTACTCTTGGATCATCCCTGGATGACAGTGGAGGGGAAGAAGAGGGAGGCAAAACTTCAAAAGAAATTCTTTGCCCCCAAGCTCTTCTTAGAACCAACCATAGTCTATCCATCAGCCGGAGGATCAAATTTAGATTTCGAAACAGGTAGGTTGTGTTGGTGTAGGCTTGGAGCAGGCCAAAATTAAACAGTCGCAACTGCAGTGGTCTAGGGCCTAACAACGAAAGCACGTATTGGGGACCTTAAAATAAACCACATTTTGAGAGATACATAGGGACCCAACTTGAATATTCATATGGTCATGTAGATATTTTACAAGGTCCACTTTTATACACACATTCTTGTTGGGAGGAGAAAAGAAAAATGCTCCTATTCATGGAAAATCACCCTACCAATGGGCTTAATAATCTCTAGAAAAAAGGACTTGAGGTGAACGTGAAGGCCAGGAAGCTCAATCCAAATAGGGATTTTGAGCGAAACTTGGCTACTCATATTGAAATCATGGGACCATGGAGATAACACAATCAAGGTATTACCTAAGTACAACATGTTGCCTTAAAGAAAAAGGGCTTGAAGTTGAGAAGGATCAAGAAATGAAAATAGATAAAACCCCTTAGTGAGGCTACAGGCACCTAAGACTAGGATAACGTTAGACTCCCAATGGTTTTTCATCTAGTTCTACAAGTAGTTTTATGAGGGAATGTGGCCATAGAAATAGGAAATAAGGAAATGGTTTTGATACCACTTGATAACATGATGCAAACATTCATAAAAAATTATAACATCTAGAGAGGGTTCAGAGTCCATACCTCATCCTATGATTTCGGCACAAACTTCCTCATGCACTTGGGAGTCATTTCCACTAGTTACAACAGTCATTGCAATGGAAGAAGAGTTGGCCATTTATAAGCAAGACACCACCTTAGCAGTGGGAAAAAACTACAAAAGACACTATGATAGAACCAAGGGGAAACCACTAGAAAGGCTATAGACGCACAATTTCCGCATCAAAGTAAAATAAAAAAAAGCATCAAAAACCTAGCATAGCCGAAGTTAAACTTTATTTTTCTAAATTTTGTCGTAAAACATTTCAAACACTTATCCGTTCGAATTAAAAACTGCTCCCAGCACATGAACTCTACATTTTGTTTATCGATAAATGCAGAGAAAAATTTCAAATACTTCTCCAGCTAATTAAAATCCGCTCCCATATTTAAAAATATTTTTTTCCATTTCTGAAAGGTATTTGAGAAAAAAAAAAATGGCCACAATACCATGATTATCCACAATGAACAATAACAGACATTCCTCACGCTTCAATGCCATCCATAATATATCTCAAACCCAATACGAATCTCAGAAAATTTCGTAAAGAGGGTTGCTTGAACGCCTGCATTGGCCACAAAGCCATTTCCCAGATTAATCAAATTCACTCTCACATCAATGGCAGGGAATTTGCATTTTCGGCAGACAGAGTCTTACAAAATAAACTCATCAACATGTATGACAAATGCGGAAGTTTGCTGGATGCTCGTAAAGTTTTTGACCACATAAGCGAATCAGATGTTTTCTCGTGGAATATGATAATTGCAGCTTACAAAAGACATGGACATCCTCAGCAGGCATTCACATTGTTTTACCTAATGCAACGAACACCTGTCCAACCTGATGAATTCACCTACTCCACTATTCTCCCTGTATTTGCCAATGCATCATCCCTAGAACATGGTTTGCAGATTCATGGAAAAATTACGAGGTGTGGTTTTCAATCGAACGGTGTTGTGATGAGTGCCCTGACGCACATTTATGCGAAGTGTGGAAGTTTAGAGAAGGCACGTGAATTGTTTGACAGAATGCATAATATAGACGTAGTTTCGTGGACTGCAATGATTACTGGATATGCACAAAATGGTGTTCTTGACAAGGCTTTAAGTCTTTTCGAAGCAATGCCTCAACGGGATGTGGTTTCATGGACTGCAATCATTGCTGGATATGCTCAAAATGGGCAGGTTGGTAAAGCCTTAGAAATTTTTAAGCAAATGCAACTAGAAGGTGTAAATCCAAATTCAGCAACTTTCACCAGCATCCTCCCAGCATGTGCCAGAATGAGAACTTTGGAACAGGGTATGGAGATCCATAAGTGTATAATCAAAACAGGATTTTTGTCAGATGTTGTAGTCGTGACTGCCTTGATAGACATGTATGCGAAACAAGGAAGTATACAGAAGGCACGTCAATTGTTTGACAAAATGACACAACGAAATGTGATCTCATGGAATGCTATGATTGCAGGATATGCACAAAACGTGCTTGTTGATAAAGCGGTGGAGATTTTTATGCAAATGCAATTTGCAGGTGTAAAGCCAGACTCGGCAACATTTGCCAGTATCCTTCCGGCATGTGCGGAAACAGGGGTTTTAGAGCAGGGTATGGAAATCCATCAGAAAATAATCAAAACTGGTTTTATGTCGGATGTTATTGTTGTGAACACCCTGATAGATATGTATGCAAAATGTGGACGTATACAAAAGGCACACCAGTTGTTTGACAAAATGCTTAATGCAGACATGGTCTCAGGGACTGCTATGATTACAGGATATGTACAAAATGGTGCTCTAGATGAGGCTTACAGGCTTTTTGAAAAAATGCCTCAGCGAGATGTGGTCTCATGGACTGCCATCATTTCTGGATATGCACAGAATGGACCTATTAACACAGCCTTGGACATTTTTAAGAAAATGCAACTGCAAGGTATAAATCCAAATTGTGCAACCTTTGCCAGCATTGTCCCAGTATGTGCCAAAATAGGAGCTTTTAAACAAGGAACGGAGATCCATCAAAAAATAGCAGAAAGTGGATTTATGTCAGATGCTGTAGTTGCCAGTGCCCTCATATATATGTATGCAAAGTGTGGAAACATAAGAAAGGCACGTCAATTGTTTGACAACTTGCACCATCCAGATTCGTCTTCATGGAATGCAATAATAGCAGGATATGCATTGCATGGATATAGTAAGGATGTCCTCAAACTCTTTGATCTAATGAAGCACTATGGAAGCAACCCTGACCATGTGACCTTAGTTTGTGTTTTATTTGCATGCAGCCATGCAGGTCTAGTGGGCGACGGTTGTAAATACTTCAATTGCATGAGCAACTCTTATTGCATTATGCCTACAATGGATCATTATGTGTGCATGATTGACCTTCTTGGCCGTGCAGGCTATCTTGAGGAAGCCCTAAACTTTATCATCAAAATGCCAGTAAAACCTGATGTTGTTGTGTGGACATGTTTGCTAGGCGCTTGTAGGTCACATAAGAATACGGAGTTAGGAGAATTTGCGACAAGACTCCTTCTAGAGTTAGGTGCCAACGATGCTGGACCTTATATTCTTGTGTCAAACATTTATGCAGAAGTAGGAAGATGGGCTGAGGCTCAAAAGGTCAGGAAATTGATGAAAGATAGAGGAATTAAAAAAATACCTGGATGTAGTTGGATTGAAGCCAATAAAATGTTGAATGCTTTTCATGTAGGAGACAGATCGCGCCCACAAACACAGGAGATCTATGCAATGATGTAAAATTTAAGGAGATGAAGGTGGCAGGGTATATTCCAGATCCAAGATTTCTATTGAATGTTATGGAGGAGAAATTACTCCTCTCCCACCATAGCGAGAAATTGGCAGTTGTATTAGGGTTGATAAACATGTTCCCTCAAACGACCGTTAAGAGTTCCCAAGAACCCTTTAAGTATGTGGTAACTGCCACACTCCTCCTAAGTTTATTTGCAAGATTGTTGCAAGATACATTGTTGTGACATATGCAAACTGTCTCCATCATTCTAAACACACAAAATTTTCTTTTGGAGATTACTGGTGATGCCTAGTAAAGTGACCTATACACACGGAGTTGCACTATAACAAGGCACGTCGTGTCAGACTCGTGGTGGTAAGAAGATGTGGGTTTGGATGATATTGTGTAGTATGCATCATTGCCTAGATATACTGATGGAATATTTGTTAAAGCCTTGTTTAATTTCCTGTGGAGCAGTCATGACATTGAACTGTTTCTCAGGAATCTTGTACAGCTCCGAACAGAAAAACTGTGGGAGGAGGCAGAAGAATGGAAACTGCAAAAAGAGGGGAATGCTTCAAGGGAAGGGAGACCTACTCATCCAAAAGGAAATGTAAGGGGAGGTTTTACAATCATGCGAATGTTTGGATACAACAAGAGCACCTATTAATCATTGTTTGTTTCCATCTTTGCCATTTTCTATGGATTCATATGATTATCTTATTCCTGTGTCAGGTCTTTCATTCGTATCAAAATATATATCAAATTTATATTTGTCTAGGAGGAAATTGAATCATTTATGGCCATCTTACACTAAGCACATTTTGTGTTGAATCTGAACATCTCCTGGTAAGTTCAACTGCTAAAGACTTTCAAATCTGGTTATTGGAATTCTTTACTGAAGAGGAGTGAAAAATCACAGTGGTCTCTGAACCTTCAAAGATCCTTTTTTTAATTCCTGTAAATCGGATTAACCATCTATATACATAATATACAATAAACATGTTTTTCCTTCTAGACACCTAATATAGACGAGTTTCTTTTGTAAATTGTAATTTTTCTATATGAAAATGATTAAAACAGCTCAAATGATGGTCGGAGGTTTATAATAAGGTTTCATGTGTCTTCATACTTTTTTGGAGAGATAATATGTGACTGGTAACTCCATTTTTTATTTTTTTTAATTATTTCAATAAGATTTGTCAAGTCATTAGGTGAAATTATATTTGTATTATATTGTAATTAAGCAGGAAAAACTTACATAATGAGGTTTATAAAATGATATCACAGAAGGTTTTGCAGATGTCCCTCCAAAGTGTAAATAGGATATGCCCCTCCTGGGCACTGCCTGTGCTATGGGATTTATTCCAGGGGACAAATTTTTTACCTGGAAGTAAACTAATCACAGTACAAAGTAGTGTTAGAGACATCTGAATGGAAATCATTTTAAGTATATGTGGTCACTGTGAATTCACGTAGAGGCCGAGTGATGGTACAACAAAGTCACTTTGTGACTGACATTATATGCATATTGTTAGTATCATCGTATGCTTCCACTGGTCTATTCTTTTATTGGAAATAACTAAGTAGCCAGTATGGGTGCAGTTTGGGTATGGGTACGAAGTACCTGGTATGCGCGTACAGCAATTTTTTTTGTTTGCCTTGGGTATGTTCGTATAAAAAATAAAACAATATAGAAATTATAGCCTACTAAATCAAAAATTAGAAACATTAACCATATAGTATGCATATAAAAAACAAATTAACCACAAAATTGAAAATATTATCCGAATGCCAAATGTCATAATAATCAAATATCTCAAATGTCATGTGCTAATCATAATTAATTACATCAAAATTAATATTCATAGTCATCCATCTCTTCATAGAGAGCATCAATATCAACATCATGCGGTGCACCAGAACTACAAGGACTACCACTCCCATTAGCTTCACCACTCCTGCTAGCTCCACCTCTCCCGCCAACTATACTATGCCTCCCAAGAGATTCAATGTCAAACAATGACTTGTGTGAAAGGGAATAATTTGAGTTTTTTATCTTTGTTTTTTGTGTTTGAGTTACTTTTTAAGGTTAGAATTAGTTTTTTATTATATTTTTTTGTGTTTTTATGTTGACTTTTGATTGAAAAAGCTAAAAAAATAAAAAATACATATTTGACTGTGAGTACCCCTTGGGTATGTCCCGGGTACATTTGCAGATGTACCAAGGCATACTCGTACGCCCAGGACGTACCCAAAGGGATACCATACCCGTACTAGGTCCCTAGTACGTACCCAAGTTGGGTATGAGGCTGGGGAGGACGAACCAACTACTTAGGGAAATAACTTTATTATGTTGTCTCAGTCACCCTTATGAAAGGGTCACATTTCTCCATACCCATTAATATATCTAAATATTCATCTATAGATTTGCAACAGGGATGAAAAATCAGTTCTTCAAATAATATATGCTATTTGTGCTCCACTTTATCGTCTCGGTTTCACTCACATTATTCACATGAGTGCAATTTGCTCGTAAAGAGGCCAAAATAAAAAAATGGGGAAAATCCAATAGGTTTTAGGTTTGAAACCCAACAGCAATGCTTGCTTGTTGTAGCACTTTGTAGCCCCCTTTTCAGTTTTAAGCTCGAGTAATTGCAAGAAAACAGACGATGCATAAACAATCACCAATAATTGAGTCGTTCCAGCAGTTGGTCATAAGTGATAGGTAGATTTTATCTACCAGATCGCATATTTTAGATGAAGACTCCATATGATTTCTTACGTTGTCTGATTTACAAGGAGATATTTTTACTAACAAAACCATCAAAGTGTCCTGTGTAATGGCCAGGTGTGAAAGAGATTCCTTGTTTTCTTAATTTAAGATCTGATGTTGAAGCAACTGATTTCTTGCCAGTTCTAGCCATGAAATTCGTGAATAAAAGAATCGGTAGCATATATAAATCGAAAAGTTTTAAACTTCAAGCATGTTGGATCTAAACGCAGTCCCAGAGAGAGCTAACACAGAAAAACAGCAGCCAGGAACAAAAACAGACAGCGATGATATTAGAACCACCAGTGACGCGTCTTGCTGTGAAAGCCATTTTTTTTACAAAACAGGTAATATCTGAGACAGGTGGTGAAAAATGTTAACGGCAGGATTGAAACATCAATGCATTGAAGATCAACGGCTCTTATTGGCTGGAATGTGTCAGTTGCAGGTGGCTTCGGTCCATAGATAGTAACTCCCTTAAGATATATAGAGAGGGGATGGGCAGAGGGGGGCAACGGCCCTGCCCTTTATATGGTTTGGTTCTCTTGGCCCCCATCTATATCTGAAGGCACTGGCACTCCACTCGGCCGTAGTACTATATGGGGCCCCTATGGCGTAAATATGATTGCTATACCTTAATTGTGATTGTTGTTATAGAATAATTGACACAAGTCTTTGGTCTTGATAGTCATATTATGGGAATCTTAATTTTTTTTGGAGTCGATGCATATTTGTTATAGGTTTTTCAAGTCATGGTGCTAACTTGATCACTCTTGATAATGGGTTGTACATCATGAACTAGAAAAGATAATTATTTCTACAAGTAAAAGAGAATTTTAACTATTAATTTGTATCAGATACAAGCTAGATGTGTCTCACCAAATGAAATCGCTTTCAATGTTGACGCTTATTAACTTATTATTTTATTCACGATTCAATGTCCCTTTTTAATAAAGTACTTTAAAATTACATTGTTCTGTGTTCCTTTTTATGTATCAATGAGAGCCAGGCCATGTCCCCCTCATGTCCATAAGCATAGTTATTGTGTCCACCATACCACACTACCAAATTTAACAAGTTGATCAAGGGCCACCTCTTCAAACAAGTCAGCACAATGCAAAGACTCCACATTAACCATACTATTCAAACATCTGTAAAACACTCCTGGACAAGGCTTTAGATTACCTCAAAGCTCCAAACAACTAAGCTGGACCTATCCACATCATCACTGCCAACAGTTCTTAAACTACAAGAAAACTCCATAATCACAAGGGGTGCAGCTAGCTTCCTTATCCCGGATGGGTAGCAATATGTCAAAATTATTAGGACTACAGCTTCAATGTAAAATTTATAGCAGAATATGAAATATGCAAAATGACGATATGGTGGAAAATAACAACAAAAAGTAAAAATGAGGGAAACAATACCATATACTATGAATGTGTATGGAAGCTGGAAAAACACTCTTGAAATATTTGTGGATGTCATTTTAATTTTATTTGCAGCTTATATGCATTATTCTTTTGTTTTCCTTGCAATTTCCCTATTCATCATTGATGTATACAAGACACTATCATTTCATAAAGTAAAAGAATGATGTAGTTCTTGAAGCACTCGAGAACAAAATTATTTTTACCACTGCGAGTAAAACGTGATTCCTTCTTACCAGAGCAAGTCTGTCACCATGGACTTTGTTATAACGCAAGCTTGCACTTATAGCTCACTTGACTAACTGTTGCAAATAATCTCCTCAAAAGCATTTCCTGTATTTGAAAGGAAGGAAACTATTTACATCTCTTACAACAATTTTGGTACCATATTAGAGATCAACCTGGCTGCAATGTGGCAGTCACCTTATATTTTTAAGCATCTGGTGTTTCTGCGGTGCATCATTATATAATTATATAATATCATTTTTCAGGATTCGGATTTGGATTTGGGCCTTCCAACGTATTCCAAGAAAACACATTTTTTTACCATATTAGAGATCAACCTGGCTGCAATGTGGCAGTCACCGTATATTTTTATGCATTTGGTTTTTCTCTAGTGCATCATTATATAGTTATATATCATTTTTCAGGATTCGGATGGGAATTAATATTGAGTCAATCTTCATAATCAATCCCTCATGAGCTTGAATGGGCAGCTATTGTATCTGAGTCATGGTCAGAGGAGTGAAGCACTGGGACTTTCTAGGAGATTACTTATCCCTGTACTATCATTGCACAAGCGTGCCGATGAAGCTTCACACACATTTAGGATTGCTTAGCTTGCTACCCGATTTGCAAAACCTTCAGCAAGTATTTTGGTTTATGAAGCCAATTGACAACTCTTAACGGTTGTTTGAGGGTTAATTTTAAATATACCGAATGTAATTGCCTTCTCACTAAGGTGGAATAGGAGTAAGTCCTCCTCCACTTCATTCAATACAGGTCTTGCATCTGGGATATGCCCTGGTGCCTTCGTTTCCCAAGACAACTTTTCCAACTTTGCATAGATCTCGTGTTTGTGGGTGGGATCTGTCTCCTACAGCAAAAGTAAATACCACTTAGTGGACTTCAATCCAACTACGTCCAGGTATCTTCTTAATTCCTTTATCTTTCATCAATTTCCTTACCTTTTGAATGTCACCCCAGCTACCCATTTCTGCATAGATATTTGACAGCAGAACATAAGGTGCAGCATTTTTAGGATCCAACTCGAAAAGGAGTGTTGCCACAAATTCTCCAAGCCCTAAATTCTTATGTGATCTACAAGCTCCAAGCAAACAGATCCACACAAACATGTCAGGTTTTGTTGGCATTTTGATGATAAAGTTTAGGGCTTCTTCTAGATGGCCAGCACGGCCAAGAAGATCAACCATGCATGTATAATGATCCATTGAAGGCATGATGCAATTAGAGTTGATCATGTGCTTGAAATGTTTACAGCCGTCATCTACCACACCTGCATGACCGCATGCAAATAAAATACAAATGAAGCTTACATGGTCAGGATTGGTTCCAGAGTGCTTCATTAGTTCAAAGAGTTCAAGGGCATCCTCGCTATATCCATTCTTTGCATATCCTGCAATCATTGCATTCCACAAGGCTGCATCTGGATGCTGTGTTTTATCAAACAAATCACGCGCCTTCTGTATGCTTCCACATTTTGAATACATGTCCATGAGTGAAGTCACTATCGCATTGGACAACAAATTTCCTTCAACTAATTTTTGATGGATCTCCATACCCTGTTCCAAAGCTCCTATTTTGGCACATGCTGGCAGGATGCTGGCAAAGGTTGCTGAGTTTGGTTTTTCATCTGCCAATTGCATTTCTTTAAAAATCTTCACAGCTTTTTCAACAAGCCCTTTTTGGACATATCCAGCAATGATTGCGGTCCATGACACCACATTCGGTTCAGGCATTTCACTGAAAAGCTTTAAAGCCTCGTCAAGAACACCATTTTGTGAATATCCTGCAATCATTGCATTCCACGAGACCACATTATGCTGTGGTATTTTGTGAAACAATTCACGTGCCTTATGTATGCTTCCACATTTTGCATACATGTCTATCAAGGCATTTGCAACAATATCTGACAAACATCCGCTTTTTATTATTTTTTGATGGATTTCCATACCCTGCTTCAAAGATACCATTTTAGCACAAGCTGAGAGGATGCTGGAAAAAGTTGCTGAGTTCGGCTTTACACCTGCCAATTGCAATTGCCTATAATTCTCCAAGGCTTTATCAACAACTCCATTGTGTGCATATCCTACTATCATAGCATTCCATGACACCACATTTCGGTGAGGCATTTGATCGAATAATTTATGTGCTTTGTGTATGCTTCCACATTTTGCATACATGTCTATCAATGCAGTCACAACTACAATATCTGATAAAAATGTGCTTCCAATTATTTTTTGATGGATTTCCATGCCCTGTTCCAGAGCTCCTATTTTAGCACATGCTGGGAGGATGCTGGCAAAGGTTGCTGAGTTCGGCATTACAGCTGTCAATTGCATTTGCTTAAAAATCTCCAAGGCCTTTTGAACAAAGCCATTTTGTGCATATCCAACAATGATTGTAGTCCACGAAACCACACTTCGTTGAGACATTTTGTCAAACAATTCACTTGCCTTGTGTACATTTCCACATTTTACATACATGTCTGTCAGGGCATTGATCACGATAATGTTAGATTGAAATCTACATCTAATGATTTTTCCATGCATCTGCAGACCATGTTTCAGAGATCCCCTGTTGGCACACACAGGGAGAATAGTGGAGAAGGTGAACTGATCGGGATGAAACCCTGTCTGTTGCATTTGTTGAAAGAGTATGAATGTCTCTAGAGGAAGGCCATGTCTTCCGTAAGCTGAAATTATAATATTCCATGAGAAGCTATCTGGTTCAGTCAGGTGATCAAAGACATTGCGAGCATCCACAAGACTTCCGCACTTGTCATACATGTTAATAACTTTATTTTGTAAAAATGTGTGTTTGGGAAGGAAAAGTCCCCTGTCGTTGATGTGGGAATGGATTTGTTTACCCTCTGAAATGGCTGTTTTGTCAATGCAGGTCTGCAATAAATGAAGATATGTAGAAGAATCTACAGCAGGGTTATGTGCAGTAAGAAGAACGTGCAATGCCTCCTTTAACCGACCCCGTGTACAGAGTGCTCTGAGATTGAGATTGAAATGGGCAAGGGATGACATTGTATGAATCTGCGTTGTTATTCATTATCCCAAAATAAAATTCTGATTCTGATTAATTGTACATGGTGTGTAAGAGCCATGTTTTCTCTCTGTAAATATTTTCTCTCAATGTAAATCAAAAATCAATTCTAACTATGGTAATTAGTTCATATAAAATTCTTTTCCGGTTTAAATCAAACTCTTTTGTGATTCATTGATGGGGGTGATGGCTTGTTAAAGCAAGTTATCATGTATACGTCCCTTTAGATAGGTACAACAGAGGAGAGTTAAATAGATAGGGCATGGATCGTTCCTTAGGTGATTTCGATAGATTGAGTGCCTCCTAGTCATTGTTAATCAGTCAAGATATATGCTTAGAGCATGGTCCCATGGAATCGTTGTAGCTCCTATTATCATGTTGCAGATGGTCCTATGTAGATGTTTTCAACCAGCTACAAGCAAAACCGAATCTTGACCTGGAAATCAAGGGCCCCACATTTTTAGCTCGTTAAACTTAGAGATGGCTAGAGAGGGGGAACTGATAGTTTCCCCCACTGTTTAGGTTGCTTTGTTTCCATGTGGCACCAAAAATGCATTCCCACCACTATTTTTTGGTCATTTTAGAGACAAAATAAAGTTCATATATTAAATATGGTATAATTTTAGCAATTAGAGGGTTCCTAAAATAGCTCAACAGAAATTGTAGAGAAAAATGGTAAAAACACCCGTTGTGACTTTAAATTGGCTACAATGTTCGTGAGTTTTCTCAACAACACCCGTTGAGATATTTATGGAGCCCCCACTCCATGGTACCATGCCCTTACTCAACAAATTTAATCAACTATATATTAACTTCATTCATCATGAGGTAGTAATGTCGATATCTTTACTTTCTCATTAAAAAACTCTTGTGGTTGTCACTCATCCAATATGGTGAACAATATTTAATTAATTATTACTTTTAACTTTATTACAATGCCCAAATTTGTCATTTGTTCTCTAATTGCATAGTTTTAATTTGGACAAGCCACATGGTTAGAATTGTGAGAAAGAACGATTTATAAGGTATTGTATATTCTTCAATAAAAATTCATTTAGTATAGAGGATAATGAGTGAGAAGTGTCTCTACTAATAAATAGTTTAAAGTGTCTCTTTGTCTAATTATTGAACGAGAGATTCACTAAGTAAATTTGTGGCTATATCATGTTAGTTCATAGGATACTAAATAATACCCATATTTCAAGTTCTAATTCTTAATATTATATTATTAATACCAATCCCAATACACCATTCCTATTATAAAATACCCCTTATATTACCAGATATTGCATATACTTGTATTTTTTGTGACATATTGAATACCCCTTATTATTTGTATCTATTTCATGTTAAATGTGTTATTTGAGTTTCTTGGCACCCAAAACGGTTGCATTTCATTTAGGGCCCTGAAATTTTGGAGTTTAGGGGTTTAGATGATGGTATACACACCTTTTTTGGGTACTAATGATTCATACATATAAAAAATGCTTGCCCTCCTCTACTCTGTATGCATACAAGCCATATCAAAAGAAACTTAGAAGAATTTTGCTTTTTCAAAGGAATTTTTCATTTAAACAACTTGATGTTCAAATCCCTTGCATTCTCATTGAAGTAGCCCTGTCAAATTTAACTTAGAGTCTCCATCTATTCTTGGACACTTAAGAACCTTCATCTAGCCACTTTTAGTGACAAAGATGGATCAAAGTCACGTGGCATCCATCGGCTTCACCATGACCCACAAGACCTCTAACTTAATTATTTTTCATGTGTTTCAATGCTAGCGATGGATAAATGACAAGTGTCACTCATCGACACACAACACATCTGCAGTCTTGAATGTTTTTTTCCCTCACTCCAAACTCCGTCAAAGCATTGATTAATGACAAGTATCATGAAGGACACGTGGAGGTGATTGGTGAACAAATTTCTCTCGTTAAACCTCAAAACTCTATAGATCATCAATGTGCAACACGTGGAGTTAGGGACATGTGTCAACCATCAACACACTACATCCTCTCAAGTATTTGAGCTCATCTCCAAATCTTGTAGGCCACCGATGGAGGACACGTAGTGGTTCTGGGAAGTTGGCGGCAATCGTTGCCTTTCACCATCTCAAAGTTTTAAACCCTACCTCTTTACCATGTGGAATGAGGAAGTGTTAATGGAAGATAAATGGCGCAGATCGATGATATTTATACCTTGTATAATAGTACCCATTCCACTAGCTTAAATTTGATAGTTTATTGCAAAAAGGGAAATGTGCACAAGGATGTCATAACACGCATCTCGAATGTAATCTATTGAACCCTATTGCTTTGGTTGGTGTTGTCATTGATGTCACATGGCATTGATAGCAAAGGAGGATTGAAATGTCAAGTAGGTTGGTGCATTCTCAATGGTGTTTAATGGTCACAAAGTGGTCTCATGGTGGTTTCTTGAACATTCAGGATGGTTTCAGGGTGCTACAGGCTTAGTCAGTGAGGTTGGTGCCCACTGGAGGTATGGAGATGGTTGGTGTGATTTGCTCAAGTATCCCAAAATTCTGAAATGGTGTTTCAAGGATGTGCAAAAGCTTCTAGCATGAACATCAGGTCATGTGTTGCAAGTCACAGTTGAAACTAGCTCATTTAGACCCAGTTCTAGAGCCTAATGAGGTGTATGAGCTCAAATCAAGCTACGAAAAAATCCTATGTAAGAATGGTAGGATCCTAAGAACACTTCTTAGAGAATTAATGAGCATCTACAGGGCTTACTTTATCTTTTGGAGGAAAATTTGAAGTTTTCACTAAAACTGCCTTTGAGAACTAGTAGTGGAAGCTTAGACAAATGAGATTGGTCTTGACCGTACATTATCATTTATGAGAAATTAAGCCATAGAGCATGTAGAGGGAGGTGTTTTGGTGCTCTGGGTCAAGTTTCATGAAATTTTGAAGAATATTGTTGAAGATATTCAAGTTTTACTAAAACCGGGTAAAGTGAGAAGGGCTAAAACAATGACCTATCTTCTTAGCACTCAAAAAAAATTGAGAATCCTTCTTTAGATAAATCATAAGAGGAATTTTTTAAAATCACTCCAAGACTAAAATTTTTAAAAAATTGAGGTCAAATGGTTAAGGAACAAAAAAGTTCTATTCATTTTTCTATCAGTGATCTTCTCTCACCAAACCTCCCTTCTTGAAGCGATAGGCATAAAATGAGCCTATTTGTCTCCAAATCAAGTTTTCAAGTTGGTACAACCTCTCAGGAGTGTAGAAGGATTCTTCTAGGTCAAAATGGTGGGATTTTTGTTCCTCATGGTTGATTGTACCATACAGGGCTATCTCAGTCTTTGCAAAGTTTGTGTATGTTGTCTGATGTGAAGGGCTTCATGTTGAAAATTGTGACATGGATGGTCATATGGGTCATTCTCTTGTTGTCTATAGAGATACTTAGGGGATCCATGAAAATGGAATAAATTATGCCTATCTCAGTCACCACTTTGAAGAGCAAGTCTTGACAAGAACTAGTTCTTGGTCTAGGTGAACTTGTGGATGTAAAGTGCATGTGTCCAAAAACTATTGTGACTCTGAACAGGGTACAAGAGTCCTAAACAACACATTCAAACCAAGTTCTTGATCAAATAGATATTTGTGATGATCAATCCTAAAAGGCTAACTCAATTATTTTAGGACAGTCAAAGTGGACTGTATTTTGAGCATGAAAATCAGACCTCTCTCCTCCAATCCATTCAAGAGAATACCAAGCATATTGAATATCTTCTCAGTGAGGTGTAAGTGAAATGGACAGTGATGTGTGTTGAGTATTGATAGAAAGAAATCTATTATCCAAGATTGTCCTGTGGTGCTTCAAGAAACAATGAACTCAGTCCAAAAAATGACTATTTCTCATGACAAGTTTTCTTCAACTTGTGATTGCAATCAGTGTGGTAAGATGTCTAAACAAAGGATTTCTCAAAAAGTGGACTTAGATGCTTGGACAGAGGTTTGCAAGTGGTAACATCTCCTTCTTGAAGACTGTGTATGTTATCTTGTGACAGTCAAGAAGGAACTCCCTTAGTCTTAAATCATGAAGTTCTTCAATCATTAAATGCAAAAGAAGGCTTGAACCTGTGATTATGAAGCTATGGTGAAGTCATCTCTCACTTGCATTGGAATAAAAATGAAGAACAAAGTGTTGAAAATTCAAATGTATGACTAAGGTTTGAGACTTAAATCCCTAACTGAGCAAAGCCTTGAAGATCAAGGAAGTCTAACTGTGTTGGCATGTTATCAAAAAAACACATGGAATTAAGAAGTATGTGCAAAGGAATCTTTCCATAGAAAGATGTCTTTCAAGGCCATGTTAATTGAGAAAGTTTGTGAATTTTTGACTGAATCCTTAAGATTATCTTTGTAGAAGAAATATTGTGTATACCTTGTTTCAATGTATATGTTTCATGAAGAATAGTTGCAATTTGAGGTCTTCTTGATTGATTCTTAAACTCTTTATGACTAAGTGCTTTCAAATCAATCTTCTCAAAACTTTCTTCTCCTGCCTTGAAGTTCATAACAATGTTGAAGTTCATAACTAAGACCTTCAAGCTTATAACAATGATTATTAAATGTTGTGCTTGAAGAGGATTGCAGTCTAAAATGAAGATTAAGGGCTCAATGATGTGAAGAATGAGCTATATAGGTTCAGATAAGTGGTTATAAGTATCTTCAAATGCTCCTTCAAGGCACTAGTAAATTTCTCCTTAAGATTCTTACACTAAGTGCTAAAAAGAGAATATTATTGTGAAGTTAAGACAAATCTTAAAATTAACCATTGTAAGCATATGACAGAAAGTCTGAGAAAACTATTACAAAATATGATGAAGTCATAAAATGACACATTTACAAATGAGGAAAGTTGTAAAGGAAGTTTTTTAGTTGGACTCCATGGCCATCTTGGATCTTTAGGTAAGTATCTTGATTAATCTTGCAAATTATGAGAATATGATTAGTAATCTGATCAACTGATACAATGATGATTCCTTTAGGTAGTTTCTTGTGAAATGGTCTTTTTATCTCCTTTGCACGAGTTATCAAGTGAGAAAAGTGAAGAGTCTTGAGTATTTGAAGTTGAAAATGTCATGTGAAGGAGTCTAATGTTGTCTACAAAAGATCTAATTTTTGTAAGTCTTGTAAATGTTGTTGAAGTTGATGAGAGAATGAGTGCAAGGTTGTGAGCTAAGTGTGAGAGAGATGATAAGAGTGTTGAAGATATTGCAAATTAGGAGATGGTGTAAGAGAGATGTATGAGCTTATCTAGGATCACTATATATTGTTTTAACAACCTTATGAAGTGAGTGATCAAAAATTGTTGTAAATTTTGAGTTGAAGCTCAACAAATTCTGAAAGTAGGTGCTTTCCTACAAGTTGTAGCTTGCAATCAGTCAAGTAGGTGTTTGATTCTTGAAGTTGGTGCTTCATGTTGAGTGGGTGCTCAACAAAATTGTAACCTTTGTGAGCTTAGTGCATTGGTTCATTGGGTTTTCTCCCATCTTGGGTTTCCCACTTAAAAATTTGTCTCTCTATGTGGTGTGCTTGTTGAATTCATGTGAATTGTGTTGTGGCTATCTCATATTAAGTTTAAAAAATCTGATTGGTGGTGAATTGTACAACAAAATTTGAATTGACATTGATTCACCCCCATCTCAGTGTCCTAATATCCAACAATTGGTATCAGAGCCTTTTCCTTGTGTAGTGAGTTTAACAACTCAAAGGAGATCCAAATATCACAAGCATGACAAACAATCAATCACAAAGTGGTTTTTCTACCTCAAAGGCACCTCTGTTCAATGGATCCAATTATGCCTTCTGGAGTGTCAGAATGTAAACCTATATCACGTCTCTTGGCTTTGACATATGGAATTTAATAGTTAGTGGCTATTCCATTCCAGCCACACCTCCAACTGATGTTGCAGGAAAGAAAGAAAGTGAAAACAATTCCAAAGCCATGAATGCAATCTTATGTGGAATGGAAAAGGTTGAATTCATAAACGTCATGCACCGTACAATAGCCGAAGAGATTTGGGACAATTGAACCATATATGAAGGAGATAGTAAAGTCAAATTAGCCAAGTTACAGACCTACAAGAGCCAATTTGAGAGCCTCAAAATGAATTAAGGTGAAAGTATTACTTCCTACTTACAAAGGATAGATGAAGTCGTAAATTTTATCAAAGGTCTATGGGAGAAGATAGAGGAGAGTGTAGTTGTCCATAAGGTGATGAGATTCTTTTCTCCTAAAAATGACTCCAAGGTGTCAGTAGTGGAGGAAGCCAAAGACTTGAGCACTCTTAAAATGGATGAACTTCATGGTATACTAATTGCCTATGAGATGAGAACTACTAAATTAAAATCAATCAAGAAAGAAGCAACATTCAAGGTTGATAAGGAATCCCAAGCCAAGAAGAACAAAGTTGAATCTGATATGGAGGTGGATGATGAGAAGGTTGAAGCTATGTTTGTAAGGAAACTGAAAAGAGGATCAGGAAAGTACAAGGGTAAGTTACCATTCAAGTGCTTCAACTATGGTCAAGTTGGTCATTTTGCATCCAAGTGTCCAAAAAAAACAAGGGAGATCAAGATGAGCATGATGAAGAAACTTCTCTCACAGGAAAAAGAAGAAATTCAAGAAACATGAAGGTAAGAAGAAGTACTTCAAGAACAAGAAAAATTTCTATACCCAAGAAGGATCAAGTTCATCTGAATCTAGTGACTCAAGTAAATCTGAAAGTGAAGATGAAGGTATGAAATTTGAAACTCTATTCATGGCCATGGAAGTGATCACTGTTGCAAGTGACTCAAAAGGTAAAATTTAGTTTGTAGATGATAGCTCAAATGAGGAGGATGTTGATGTGAACCTTGAAGCTGAGTTAATAAGTGCTCTTATAGAACTAAAACTTCAAAGGAAGAAAAAGCAAAAGATGAAATCACAACTGAGAGACTATGAAGAGAAGATCAACATACATGAGACAAGGTTGAGAAAAAAAGATCAAGAACATGAATAAATTATCAAGTAACTTGAAGCACAAATTGAAATGATTGACTCATCCTTAAAATTCAAGGAACATGAGAATCTAAAACTCAAATCATATTTGGAGCTGTTGCAAACTCAATTGGATTAAACCTCAACCAAATTGAAAGCCTATCACAAATTTGAGAAAATCTCAAATAATCTAGATGATCTCCTAAGCAAGCAAAGAGCTTTTAATGACAAATCTGGTCTAGGATTTAAGGAAGAGAATTAACTAGCATGTAAGAAGGTAATCAAGACAAATCAAGATGCATCTAAAAAAAGGAATGCTGATGTTAAAGATGTCAAGAAGAGATACACCTCAAGCAAACAATCTCATGTAATAAGGTATGCCCATTCCTTCTATGGTTATTATTTTTCATGCAATATGTTTGGTCACAAAGCTTCAAGAGAATATATGCTAAAGGTTGGAAGAAATGCTCAATTCATACCAATTGAGAAACAAGGAAGAACTAATTTGCTACAATTGTCAAAAATATGGTCACATAGCAAAAATTTTCTACCAAAAACCTCCTAAGAAAAACAAGAAGGTGTATATTATGAAATCAAATTCTACAAGTGTAAAGGAACAATGTTTAATAGCTCAAACTACCTTTCATTCTCAAATTGATGACATGGAATAGTACATAGATAGTGGGTGCTCAAGCCATATGACAGAAAACAAGAGTAAATTCATCTCTCTAGAAGAAAATGCATTCAGGATACAGTGAGATTTGGTGATAATACATCAGCTAGCATTGTGGGAAAAGGTAAATTAAGTCTTGACAATGGAAATACTATCACTTGAAAATGTGTTGTATGTTGAAGGTATGAAACACAACCTTTTGAGTGTAAGTCAGATGTGCAAGCAAGGGTATATAATTGTTTTTCATGACAAAGGGTGTGACATAAATAAAAACAAATCAGGTAAGGTGGTTGGCAAGGCAAAGAGAACCAAGAACAATATGTATGTCCTAAAGGAGATCAATAAAGAAAAGTGCTTCACTAGCAAGGTAGATGAGAGTTGGCTTTGGCACAGGAGATTAGGACATCTCAATTTTGACAATTTTGTCAAAATTAGCTCCATGGGATGTGTAAGGAACATTCCTAAGATCACCAAATCTACTGATAAGCTTTGTAAAACATGTCTTCATGGCAAAAAAACTAGGAGAAGTTTCAAATCAAAAGAGTACTCTACTACAAGGCCTCTAGAGTTGATTCATATTGATCTTGTAGGACCAACCAAAATTGAAAGTATTCAAGGAGAGATCTACTTCATGTTATTGATTGATGACTGCACAAGGATGACTTGGGTTTCCTTACTCAAGGAGAAATCATAAGCACTAGAAAGGTTCAAGGCATTCAAAACACTAGTGGAGAATGAGAAGAATGTAAAAAATCAAGAGCTTGAGATTTGACAAGGAGGAGGATTTTTGGTCTAATGATGTTGATGAGTTTTGTGATACTCATTGAATAAGAACATAATTCTCAGCTACAAGAACACCTCAACAAAATAGGGTAGTAGAGAGAGAAATAACATAACAATGCAAGAAATGGTTAGAACTATGTTGAATAAATCAAAATTACCAAATGGATATTGGAGAAAGGAAGTTAACACAATAATATAAATCCTAAATAGAGCTCAAATTAAAATCAACATCAAGAAGACAATCTATGAGCTTTGGAGAGGAATACCTGCAAGTGTAAAACAACTAAGAGTGTTTGGAAGCAAGTGCTACATTAAAAGAGATGATGACAATCTTGGAAAGTTTGACTCAAGGTGTGATGAAGGCATTTTCTTAGGCTACTCAGTTGTTAGTTCAGCATATAGGTGCTACAATAAGAGCCAACAAAAGATAGTTGAGAGCACCAATGTTACAATTGATGAATCATATCCAAAGAAGACCACAACTCATCCCAAGGAGACTCCACAAAGTACTGAAAATTAGGATGATGATGAAATTGTAGAAGTTGATCAAGAAGAAGATGATGAAGATGAAGAAAGACCTAATACAAAAGCACCTTCAAGGCAGGTTAAAAGGGATCATCCACCAAATCAGATCATAGGAAACAAGGAAGCAGGAATTCAAACAAGAAGAAGGTTGAAAAGTATTCAAAATCAAGAAAACGTTGCTCTCTTGTCCAAGATAGAACCAAAGAATGTTATGGAGGCTAGCAAGGACCAAAATTGGATCAATGCAATGAATGAAGAGTTGGACCAAATAGAGAAAAATGAAACATGGGAGCTTGTTCCTAGGCCAAAGAACAAGAACATCATTGGAACCAAGTGGGTGTTTAGAAACAAGCTAAATGAGAAAGGTGAAGTCATAAGAAACAAGGAAAGGCTAGTTTGCAAAGGATATGCTTAGGTTGAAGGAGTGGATTTTGATGATACATTTTCTCCTATGGCTAGGATGGAGGCCATTAGGCTCTTCTTGGCATATGTAGCACACAAAGGCTTCAAAGTATATCAAATGGATGTGAAATCAACATTCCTAAATGGGCACTTGAATGAGGAGGTCTACATTGAACAACATGATGGTTTTTCTCTCACTGAGGACATGGATTATGTGTGTAGATTGAAGAAGGCACTCTATGGTCTCAAGCAAGCCCCTAGGGCCTAGTATAGCAGATTGGACAAGTACTTGATTGAGCAAGGCTTCAGAAAAGGAGTAGTTGATAGTAATCTGTATATAAAATAGGAAGAAGGCCATTTGCTTCTTGTTGTTGTCTATGTAGATGATATAATATTTAGGAGTGATGGTGAGATTATGTCACATGGATTTTTAGAGGTCATGAAAAGGGAGTTTGAAATGTCAATGCTTGGAGAACTCTCATTCTTCCTAGGGCTGCAAATTAGTCAATCCAAAGAGGGTATCTTCATCTCACAGAAAAAGTACATCAAGGAGATGCTCAAAAGATTTCAAATGGAAGATTGCAAGCCAGTAAGCACTCTAATGATTGTAGGATGCAAACTCAACAAGGAAGATAGCTCACCAAAGGTAAATCAGACCTTATATAGATCTATGATAGGAAACCTTTTGTATTCAACTGCATCTAGACCTGATATCATGCAAACAGTTGGTTTGGTTGGAATATTTCAAGAAGATCCTAGGGAAATCCATCTCCAAGTTGTCAAAATAATATTCAGGTACCTCATGGGAACATTAGAATATGGACTTTGGTATCTAAAATGCAATGAGTTTCAAATCAAATCCTTCACTGATGAAAATTGGGTAGGAAACATTGATGATAGGAAGAGCACAAATGGTGGAGCCTTCTTTGTAGGTAAGTGCCTTGTATCTTGGTTGAGTAAGAAGCAATCTCTTGTAGCACTTTCTACTTATGAAGATGAGTATGTAGCAACAACCATTTGTTGTACTCAAGTGATGTGGATGAAGCAAACACTTTAAGACTATAAGATTGAAAATGAAGGTCTTATACCTCTATAATTTTATAGCACAAGTGTTAAGTGTGTCCAATAATCTAGTGGTACATTTTAAGACAAAACACATATCAATCAAGTACCATTTCTTGAGGGAGCAAGTGAATGAGAAAATAATTAAGCTTGAACATGTGTCAATAAAGGAAGAAGTAGCTGATATAATGACCAAACCTCTACCAAAGTTAGTCTTTTAGTAGTTAAGACACAAATTGGGGGTAATTCCAACCCCTAGCAATCACTAAAGATCTCATATTTTCAGGGCGAGCAACTCAAGTGCCATAGTTGCTCCAAGGTTGCTCAAGATGTGTTTAGATAGGGGGAGCTAGTTCACTAGTTCAAGGCACAAGTCAAGAAGACCAAGGAAAGGCATATGCAAAGGATGAAAAGGTAGAATTTCAAGAGAATAGGTTTAGGGGGAGTTTTGAATCTCACTGATGAATAAATTCATGCAGTTAGTTAAGGTCTATAGGACAAATAAGCAACTATAATTCAAGGGGGAGTTTCTTGAGGTAAGATCATGCCTTGTCATTATTTTCTTTCATGTTACTCATGTTGTTGGATGTATGTACCTTTGTCATAGATGTCAAAGGGGCATAAAATTTTGTCTAAAACAAGGATTGAATGCTTTTAAGATGTTGGTGTATTGGTTTTCCATCAAGGTTTCTGAGTTTTTTGTCATCAATGACAAAGAGGGAGATTGTTGAACCATGTTGTATTGGTTGGTGTTTTCATTGATGTCACATGGAATTGATGGTAAAGGAGGATTGAAATGTCAAGTACATTGGTTCCTTCTCAATGGTGTTTGATGGTCACAAAGTGGTCTCATGGTGGTTTCTTGAACATTCAGGATGGTTTCAAGGTGGTACAGGGTGCTACAGGCTTAGTCAGTGAGGTTGGTGCCTACTTCAGGTATGGATATGGTTGGTGTGCTTTTCTCAAGTGTCCCATGAATCTGAAATGGTGTTTCAAGTATGTGCAAGAGCTTATAGGGTGAGCATCATGTCATGTGTTACAAGTCACAGTTGAAAATATCTCATTTAGGCCTAGTTCTAGAGCCTAATTAGGTGTATGAGCTTAAATAAAGCCATGAAAATACTATGTAAGTATGTTAGGAGCCTAAGAACACTTCCTAGATCATTTATGAGCATCTGTAGGACATAATTTGTCTTTTGGAGGAAAATTTGAAGTTTTCACCAAAATAGCCTTTGAAAACTAGTAATGGAAGCTTAGAAAAATGAGATTGGTCTTGACCGTAAAGGATCATTTATGAGTAATGAATCCATATAGCACATAGAGGGAGGTCTTGTAGTGTTTTGGGTCAGCTTTCATGAAAATTTGAAAAATATTGTTGAAGATATTCAAGTTTTACCAAAACTAGGTAAAGTGAGAAGGGATAAAACATTGACATGTCTTCTTAACACTCAAGAAAAATTGAAAATAATTATTTAGATAAATCATAACAGGATTTTTTGAATAGAACTCCAAGACTAAACTTTTGCAAAAAACCTGAGGTCAAATGGCTAAGGACAAAAAAAATCTATTAATTTTTTTGTCATTGATATTCCACTCACCAAACCTCCCTCTTCAAGCGATAGGCATAAAATGAGCTTATTGTATCCAAATCAAGTTTGAAAGTTGTCACAACCTCTCAAGAGTGTAGAATGCTTATTCTAGGTCATAATGGTGGGATTTTTGTTACTCGTGATTGACTGTACCATACAAAGATATCTTAGTCTTTGCAAAGTTTGTATATGTTGTCTAATGTGAAGGGCTTCATATTGAAAATTGTGAGATGGATGGTCATTTGGGTCATTCTCTTGTTGTCTATAGAGACAAATAGGGGAGCCATGGTGAAAAATGGAACAAATTATGTCTATCGCAGTCACCACTTTGGAGAGCAAGTCTTGACAAGAACTAGTTATTGGTCTAGGTGAAATTGTGGATGTAAAATGCATGTGTCCAAAATCTATATGACTCTGAACATGGTACAAGAGTCCTAAAAAACACATTCAAACCAATTTCTTGATCAAATAGAAATTTTTGATTATCAATCCCTAAATGGCTAACTCAGTCAGTTTAGGAGTGTCAAAGTGGATTGTACTTTGAGCATGAAAATCATACCTCTCTCCTCGAATCCATTCAAGAGAATACTGAGCATATTGAATATATTCTTAGTGAGGTGTAAGTTAAATAGACAGTGATATGAGTGGAGTTTTGATAGCAAGAAATTTATAATCCAATATTATCCTCTGGTGATTGAATAAAATTAAACTCAGTCCAAAAAAATGACTCTTTCTCATGACAATTTTCATTCAACTTGTGATTACAATCAATGTGGTAAGATGTCTAAACAAAGGATCTTCTCACAAGGTTTACCTGGATGCAATGGATAAAGGTATGCATTCGTAATCTATCTCAGTTGTCTTATAACGATCAAGAAGGATTTTACCCTTAGTCTTAAATCATGAAGATATTCAATCATCAAATGCAATAGAAGGTCTGAACCTGGATTAGGAAGCTATGGTGAAATCATCCCACACCTGCATTGACATTAAAATGTACAAAAAAGTGTTAAGAGCTTTCAAATGTATGACTAGGGTTTGAGCCTTAAACCCTAACTGAGAAATGTCTTGAATATCAAACAAGTCTGAATGTGTTGGCATATTATTAGACAAAAGATGGACCTGAGAAGTTGTTTAAATTCATTATCCACTTGGAAATATTTCTTTGAAGGTTTTCTTGATTGAGAAAGTGTGTGGATTTGTTGAATCCTTGGAAATTATCTCTGTAGTAGCAAATTGTGTATACCCTGTTTTAGTGCATGCTCCGTGAATAATAGTTGCAGTGCCTTCTTGATTGATATAAATGACTAAGTGATTTTAAATCAATCTTCCCAAATTGAGAAACTTGTTCTTCTCCTTTTCAAGTTTATAACATTTCCTTCAAGCTAATAAAATTGACTATTAAATTCATGCTCCCATGCCCTTTCGGTCTAAAATGAAGCTTGAATCTTAATGGTGAAGGATCCTTAGAGGAACTTGTAACGTTTCTCCTTACTTATAGCAGTTGAAAGAGCCTTACTTAAGCTACAAGACAAATATTATTCATTGAAGCATTTGACAAACTCTAAGAAAATGTTACAAAGACAGTGATAGAATTAAGAAAAGCACATTGTCAATTGAGGACAGTTGTAAAGGCATTTCAGGGTAATCCAGGTGTCATCATTGGTCTTCAGATTATCTTGATTATGCTCATAGATTTTGATAATATGAGAGATCTCTTTCAGATGAAATCATGACAACTCTAGGAAACTTCTTTCAAATTCTTTTTACCTCCCTTGCCGAGTTATCAAGTGATAAAAGTGAAAATTCTAAGTATAGTTGAAAATCCTTGTTAAGGAGATAATGTTTTCTACAAAAGATAAGTTTTGTGCTTGTAAATGTTGTTGAAGTTGATGAGACCTTCGTGAAAGGTTGAGAGCATGAGATAGATGATAATGTGTTGAAGATATTGCAAGTTAGGAGATAGTGTAAGAGAGTCTATAAGAAAATTTAGGATCACAATTTGTTGTTTTAGAAACCTTATGAAGTGAGTGATAAAAAATTATTGTAAAGTATGAGTTGATTCTCAAAAAATTCTAAAATTTGGTACTTTCATGTAAGTTGTAGCAATATGTCCTTGATTCTTGAAGTTGGTGCTTCATGTTGAGTGGGTGGTCAAAAAACTTGTAAAATTTGCGAGCTTAGTGCATTGGTTTAGTGGGTTTTCTCCCATCCTGGGTTTTCCACCTAAAACTTTGTCTCTCTATGTGGCATGCTTTTTGAATTCATGTGAATTGTGTTGTGGCTATATCATATTAATTTTAAACAATTTGATTTATGTTGAATTGTACTACAATATTTGAATTGAAAATGATTCACCCCCCTCTCAGTTTCCTAATATCCAACCTAATCTCCATTGTAAAGCTTGTTTCCCATGTTTCTCTTAATTTCATGAGGGTTTAGTGGTGCCAATGAGGAATTAGCTAAGCTGGAGGAGTGGTTCCACCAATGAAATAGTTTCAAATGGTCCACTCATTCACCATACCCGCTTTATTTTCTTAGAAAATAATGATTAAAAACTCCTTCTACCCCTTTTTATGGGCTAATTTATTGACTTCATTTTGGTCAATGTTAACAGCCTTTTATGAATGAATGTGATAGGGTAATTTTTAAAAATTAAAACCCCCATTGATTATTGCAGAAGTTTGTTTTCCATGAGATTATCTTTAGTGTTAAAAGGGTTTCTTTTATGTTTGATTGCTTTATAATTATCATCAAGATGTTATCTTGTGATGAATTAAACATGAAGTAAAATGACATTAACATAACAATTATTTATGACTACTCGAATTCCTTTGTGTCTAGATTTTTTTTTCTAGATCATATAGTATTTCTCTCTAGTGTTCTTCTTTATTTCTTCTTCTTCTCTAGTGTGTCTAGGTTCTTTTTTGTAATCAACTTTGATCAATACAAACCAAAAAATATTGATGAAGGTAATTTGTTGTTGACTTAAACTAATGTAAACCAAAGCAAATTCATCTCAGTATTATTTAAATTAGCAGGACACATTATGATGATTTAAACCAAGGTTATATTGTGACAACTTGAAGCACATACACCCAAAAAATGACTTCAACCAAGATACATGAGGACAAATGTCATTAGTATAATGATTAGTGATGGAGGTCATCTTGTGATGACTTAAAATAATATACATGAGGGAAAATCTAATGGAAAAACATCATTAGTGAAATAATTAAAATGGAGGACATCTTGTGATGACTTAATATAATATACACAAAGACAATGCTATTACGGTAATGACTACTAATAGAGATTATCTTGGTATTGTGAGCACGGAAAAAACTTGGTAAAATAGAAAGATAAGCATAATAGTAAACCTACTCCTCCATGTCTTCCTTGCAACCCTCACATAAGATTGTAAGAATCTTTTGAGCTTGTGAAACCTTATATATTATTGGTTGTGGATGTTCTTGATATTACTCTCCAAAGGGGATTTGCAAATGCTACGAGCTTTGATGTACAAAGATGTGGATGTGAAATTGGAAGAAGTTGGCTACAATTTGCTCAAATCTTCTAGGGACGAGTTTTAAAAGGAAATTTCCTTCTTCTATAGCTAAGGGCAAGGCCAAAGAAGGTGGATGAGAGCTTGACTAAGATACATGTTAGTTATTGTAATTACTCGGCTTAGCAAGTAGAATTAACAATAACAGTAGCAGATTTATAGGGGTAGTAGACATTTGGAATAACAGAAGTTACATATGGAAAGGTGATTACATGTACAACTCTATTGCCCCTCCTTTTTAGGAATCTAGAGGTGGAGTTCAAGTGGAGTTGACTTGAATGAGGAAGTGAAGTTTAAAAGGAGTCTAAGTGGTAGTTGACTAGGAAAATAGGTGCATTTTCCTAATTAACTATTTTTATTAGATACAATGTGCAAGATAATTAATTAACCATTTATTAAATAAATGATAATTAACTTAGATAAGATGGGTTAGAGATTAATTTAATTAATCCTAATAAGGTGTAATGTGCATGATTAATCAATCATAAGATGGTATGAACTAGAATATGAAGTGGGAACAAGTATGTAATTTTGGGGTGTCTACATTTTCCCCTCTTTAAATTACTATTGTGAAGTAATAGCATTTTACAGATAGTTGACATGCGTAGATTAGTGAGCGTAAATATGTGAAACATTTTAATACCCCGACGAGTAGGATAGTAATGGAATGCCCCCTCAAGTGGGTGGATGATGCAACAATGCGATGGATGACCACTTGATAGGAAGAAGACAAGGAAGTTGAATAAGGATGGAAGGAATTGTGCTCATAGCATGATCATCGTTTGGAGAGTGTGAATATAAGAGAAACCTTTATTTTATTGTTACACAATAGATTTGTCACCATGATTATGAAATATTAAATATGGTTAACCCAAATGCGCATAAACAAACACATAGTAAAGAAAATATTAAAAAAAGGAAAAAAAAACCTAATATACATAGGAGGTGTAGACATCATGGTTATAAATGAACCAAGATGTTATCACACTACTTGTAATTGGTTCAAAAATTAAACATCAACAATTTTTAACACAAATTCAAAAAATAATACAACCAATTATGTCCTTAATGTGTACCACAATGATGATTAAGCATATGCAAATGCCCCCAAGCACTAAACTTATGAAATGTGTGGGATTAAGAGCATACTGGAAGAGTGGAGTGATGCTTAGATAATCCAAAAGATACTCTTGTTGGATCTGTTTTGAAAATTATCTTAGAGAAATTACCCCAGACAAATTTATATCACGAAGGAAAAACAATTGTGTAACTTGCCCCAAGTAGAGTTAGGAATCATGCAAAGGGAAGAAAGTGACAGTCGTAATATTGGAACGATCACTAGGGTAGTAGATAAAAGTAGGATTTTATCGAGCTTGTGTTGAAAATTTGAAAGATCCACTTCAAGATTTTCCAATTGTAGGATTTCTGTGAGAAGTGAAAGTTTGATCAAAAAGTGTTTATGATTTTTTCTTTTTTTTTTGAATTTTTGACTATATGATTATTTTTTTTTGTTTTACAAAGTTTTAGTAAATCTTGATACAAAGAATAAGAGTGGTGTGTTTGCAATTAGTACAAATACAAATAAATGTAAACAAACTTGAATACACGGAAAAAAGGAAAACACACTGGTGACTTATTTAACAAACTAGTAAGAAGACACAACACATGCAAGAGGTCAAATACAAAAAACAAACATGCAAAAAAACCCTATATGAATAGGAATGAATGGCACCAAATTTATATGTGAACTAAGATGCCAAGATTTTTCCTGTAACTAGTCTATAGTAACAAAGTAAAAAGAAAGTAACAAACTAACGTAAGCAAAAGCATCGTCACCATGTTGACAAACCGCAACAATACAACACAATTTGCAATACCAACGTCTAATGATACTTCAAATGTGTTCCTTAGTGAAGAATTAGAAGAATATGAATTCCCTCAAGTGATAGCTTAAAACACAAGATGATGGGATCAGACTGAAGATTAGAGTGATGTTTAGATACTCTAAAAGATACTCTTATCAGATCTCATTGAAGTTTGATTTGTATTGGATGAAAATGTGAAATCCAAGTGTGCCCCAAACAAAGTTATATTATGAAAGGGAAAATGATTGCCTCAAGCATAGATATACACTACGGGAAAGAAAAATTATTATAAAAAGATGATATGGAACGATCATGAGGAGTGTTGTCAAATGGCAAAATTATTGAACCGTATTATTCAATTGTTGAAATTTAGTCAAACATTGTTATGAATGTTTTGATTTTTGACATTTATACATTGTTTTTGGATTTTGGAAACATATTTGAATGTTTTTTAATTTTGAAACATATTTGAATGTTTTTTATTTTTGAAACATACTTGATTTTCTTTTTGAATTTTATGAAACATATTTGAATGTTGTTTGAATTTTTTGAAACATATTTTAATGTTTTCTATTAATTTTTAACTCGGTATAGGGGTGCATAGTCTGAACTCATGTTCAAACAATTGTAAGTATTTCATTCCATAGGCAGAATGTAGACGATGTAATGATAGGATGTATCACTCCACTCGTGACTCCACACAACTAGGAAGATGTGAGGGCTCATCACCGAGAGCCAAGAAGGACGTGAAAACTAGGTGAATACTGATATGAAAATGAAGATGATGTATATTGAGGCACAAGGTGTAACAATGATCCATGTGAGAAAAATGTAACACATCTCTAGTCAAGATTATCGGATTAATTTCAAGATGATTTCACTTTATAGGTTTTGACTAGACTTAGATCCATTGATGGCCTACTGATTGATAAGATCCGGTTGAAGGAATTTTTATATTTCTTAACATGAGTAGCTAAATTACTTCTTGGGATGTATATTATTATTAAATTTTGATTCCAATTTGATAAAGGATTTATTGATTAATGGTTTTTGTGGACCCCCTACATCTTTCCCCATGCCACTAGTAAGAGACAAGGGATCAACACCGAAGACAAAATGTAGGTGAGTAAGGACATATTCCTCTATTCCCAGTCTCATACTACTAGTGAGAAGTATGGGCTCATCACTGAATATTTTGAAGGATGAAAGGTGTAATGATTTATTTATATATATTTTTGTATTTTATGATTGATTTTTCCTTGTTTATTGAAATTTTTCTTGTTGTGAAGGAACATTATGTCCCCAAGTCTCAGTCGCATGCAACTAGTAGGACATAAGGGTTATGTTAGTGCAAAATCATAGCACCCCCAAATGAGTTGGTCAGATATGCTTTTCTAAGGCAGAGTCATTTGGTGTGATCTGCATAACATAGAGTTTTTTCCAAAGTGTGGGACTTTGTAAATGGAAAAACTCTCTAGAGAAGGTTGGTTCCTCTTCCTAAACTACCTGCCACAAGCTATTCTAGTGCAGACAAGCTAATCTAATCCTAATCTAACTATCCAAGGAGATAGGGAGAGAAAGAAAACAAGAAAAAGCAGAGCCTACACTAAAATGGTTATACACCAGAGAAGGAAAATTGTTGATCATCTAACCAGACTGTCATGAAACAAAGAGAGGTGAGCAATGGAGAGGATGAACAACTGCATCACAGGACAAATATCATATTCACATAGAAAATGTTTCAAACCCAACAAACACAGCTCCCAAATTTGTAAAAAAACACCCAAAATATGCACAGGTACCCTGCAATGAAGAGAGGCAAGAAGAAACAACCAAAAAGAGCAAAGGATGGACAAATGCAAGTCACAAAACACGCTTTTTTTAATTTCTTCAGAAGTTTACATAGAACATCATTCACAAGTAAGAGGAAAAAAATGTCATTTACAGAGCAGGGGAGAAGGTTTGAACTCTATTTTCAACCCTAAGGAATAAAAAGAGGGGGAGGCGGGGAGGAAAAACAAACAACATTTGAATGTGCCCCTCTATTACAATATATAGGAAGAATAAGAGAGAGAAGAGGGAAGAAAATAGAATCCTGCTTCAACCACCCTAAGATACACATTGAATCCCATCTTGAAAGCTCAACCATTGAATATCAATGCCTTCTATAAATCTACCCATGTCACTTCTGGTTCGCCAACGGATCAAATCGAATCAAATATTGTAGTTGAAGAGATCAGATTCTGCGTTAATGGCCTGGAAGAAATTTTCCTAGTTTTCACCTACCATATCCTTCCAAAAATGATATTTTATGTTCCCAAAGCATAGAGGGTGTCGAGACGTTTCCAAAAATTCTTCTCCCACCCAAATCTGATTCTCCAGGTGAAAGATATGGCCATTTGAATATTAAGGTTGCGGGGCGCAATATTTAAAGAGTCTGCCCCATTAGGGTCCACGTGGCGGTATCGCGCACCTTGGAGACTTGGTCCCTACCCTCGCTCTTGAAACAACACCTGATCGACATGTGGCAACCTCCGCAGGCTCCTAGGGATCCTTTGTATTTTGTCTGAGTCTTTTGCTTGGCAGGGCCAAAAGTTTGACCCTAGACACGTGGAGGCTAGGTGCTTGTTTGGGAACCCACCCCAAATTTTACTTTTGAAACAGCACCATGCTGACACTTGGCACCCTCCACCAGCCTTCCTCTATGCTTTGACTATTCAACCTGACTCTGTCCCTTTTTGGACTCTAGGACACGTGGAAGGCCCGCGCTTGTTTGAGAACAGCCCCTAGATTTTACCCTCAAAGGAGTGTCGTTAAGATGCGTGGCACCTTCCGCCTTCACCCTATACTTAGTCATTTGGGCCCACTCTCCTTTTGACCCCTGTTGACCATTTTCCATGTGGAGGGCTGACGCAAGTTTAAGTCTCCACCTTGGGCTCCCGTCTTGGAATTGCACCGAGCCGACACTTGGCACCTTCTGCTGAGTTTTCTATACTTAGTCCCTTGGGCCTGTAATATCCACCTTTTGAATCCTATTCACTCTGTGCCCACTTTGGACTTGGGACACGTGGAGGCCTGGCGATCATTCGAGCCTTCCTTTTCAGATTTGACTTTGGAGATGCGTCACTTAGACACTTAGCAGCGTCCACTAGCCCCTACATACTGAGTCAATTTCTTAGACTCTTTATGAACTGTTTTGATCATGAAGACTTCGAACCTTCACCGTTTCTTCTCCTTTGAGTCTCTGGTTCTTCTGACACTGCTTGGCCTCCTTCCCCGACCCTGTTATTTCATTTTAGAGCCTGCATGAGTTTGTTAAATAGATTTAAGACACATATTCGCTCGATACATTCGTTTCTTCTCTTTCTTCTCGTACAGGGTCATTTAAAATTTTGCAGGCCCCACCACTCCATTATAGAGTCCCTCTACAACTTGTTTGTAGGCTTTGAATGTGATTTATTGGTTTCTTTCTGTACGGGGTTGTGGCTGATCCGGTACTTTTCCCGGGGGGTGAAATATGGATAACAAGTTCAACACTGTAGACTGATATGGACAATAAAAAAGGTCTAGGTAAATAATTTTGTTCTTTATATCAAAGAGAGCTTGATTGGAAGGAGGATTTTCCATTAATAAGCTTCGAGAAAAAACCGTAGGTAAAAAGATCTGAAATGGTATAAACCTTAACAAAGATGAGACACAAAATTACCAATAGAAACAAGATTAACCTATGTCATGATAGGTGAAGAGTGTGAATATATGATAATAGTATGGTTAAAATATTTGGCAATAGATGAAACAATTAAAATAGTCTTAATTATGAGTTAACCATGCAAGCGGCCTTCCCTAGTGCGGAGAGAACCCATGGAAGAAGATGCTTCTGATTCTCCATTTTTTATGTTCAAATAGTGATTTCATGAGGTGTTTGATATGGAGTTAAATTATTCTCTTGTTATGATTTTTTAATTTTTTTGAGTTTTTGCAGATGGGATATTGCAATGGACTCATCAGGAGAAAGGTCCATGTTTATGGACTTACAAGACTTGGGCGGACAAGATCCAAGTCAACGGAGTGAATCAAGCAATTTGATGAGTCCTTAGATATGAGACTTTGGTAGACGAGATCCAAGTCAAAGGAGATGGTCAAAATATTTTTGAATGATAGATGAAAGTAGTCCATATTTACGAGACTTGGGTGGATGAGGTTTAAGTTAATGGAGTGACTAGAAGTATTTTCAATATATCCATGATTAACATATTCCTGATTTATGATACTTGGGTAGAAAAGGTCCAAGTCAAAGGAGGGAATCTGAAGATTCAATGAGTCTTGAGTTACAAGACTTGGGCAGACGAGGTCAACCTCAAAGGATGGAATTAAAAGATTCGATAAGTCTTAAAGTATGAGACTTGGGTGGATGAGTTCCAAGTAAAAGGATATATGATTAGATAAGTCTTCGATGGGATTGGAAGACATATGTGATGTTACAAAAACATTTTTGATGCGGGGAATTAATTAATATTCATATTCACCTATGAGTGTAAGGATGTGAGGAAAGAAGGATTGGTCTCTAGATGTACATCTGAGGCCCTTATAGGTCATAGAGTGAAAATAGTCAATGTTTCTCTATCTAGGTAGTGGATTAATTTTTCTGGTGAATGATGTGTAATTAAAGCTCAAAAAGGTTGTATAAGTATATGCCTAGGTATATGTACCTCATCGAGTGTACACATGGAGATTTTTTGACATGTACGAATCGTCATTGATGAGGTGCCTACAAGATTGATAGTTTGAGGTATTATGGACACAAAAGGATGTGTTTTCACAAGTGTCCAAACTTATTATGGTTGTGTTTTTACAACAAGACTATAGATGTTAGGCATAGGAGCTGGCAGTGAAATAATAGAATCAATATCAATGATGCTTGATGATGGACCCTCTTCTGTAGAGTCTATAGCTATATCAAGGGTTGTAAAGGAATATTGAGGCAAGTTTAAGCTCTCGTTTGATGTTGGAAGGTTTTTGTCTAAAATAATTTTAAAGTATGATTGAATGAATGGAAGAAAATATGGGGAATAGACTGATTGGTTTTGAGTTAGAGATACTTGACCCTTGGTGTCGTGATCTCATAGGGTAGTATTATGTATAGGATTTTGGAAAATATTCAACTCTTCATTATAATTTGTGTAAGAAGATGTTTCTTCAGTTTTGATAGCTTCGTTGTTAGTCTCTATAAAAATGACTTCGCCATCTAGTAAGCCTTAGACATAATTCTTAAATCGTGCGCATTAATCTTTGGAATGGTCATTAATGCAATGAAAGTCACAGTATGTATTAGTTTAATACCAATATGGCTTAATTTTTCCTACAACAAAGGGTTTTGTAATTGGATATATTTTCATTTTATCCTCTTTTATTTGATGACATACACTAGAGAGACTTTCTCCTAAGGGTGTAAAATTATGTTTGACTTTGCGTAGAGTAGTGTCTTTGCTAGGTTATATGAATGGATTTTTGGTTGATTTTTCATATATGTTGTGCACATTGTGATTATCCATGACACCAGCATTGAAAACATTGCAGTTGTAATTGATTTACTTAGATTTATAGCGAAAAATTCTAGGGTTGTTTTTAGTATGGCTATTGTGATTGGGCTTATTATCTTTATGATGAGGCTTGATCAGGCCTTTATAAATGAGGGATTTTTCAATTTGAGTTCCCTTTTTGATAAATTCCTCAAAAATTTTGAGGAAGTGCATCTACATGTGAAAGGATAACTCGTTGTTAAGGTTTGGTATGAAGATACTAACCATGTATTTTTTAGGGATTGAACATGGGAATTGATCTGTGATTCCTCTCCATCTTTGTAAAAATTGTGCAAAGCTTTCATTTGGTCATTATTTTGCATTGCACAAATCCATCATGGTGATTTCAAATTCAAGGTTGAAATAAAAATGTTTTAAAAACTTCTCCGAGAGGTCCGTGAAGGTGGTGATAGATCCCTTTGGAAGATGTAAGAATCAGTCCAAAGCTTATCCTCCTAGACTTGTAGGGAAGAGATGTAATAAGAAGAAATCACTATATGTCACTTCCTGGCATGCCATGAACAATTATTTGATATGCTCTCTAGGATCTATTTTTCCCTTATATTATTAAATCTTGGCATCAGAAAAGATTTTGGAAAGAGTATATTTAAGATGTCCTTAGTGAAGGGGTAAGGACACAATTCATCAAATTTGAATTTTTTGCGTTGTTTTTGCATACCTGAAATAGTGTCTTTCATCATTTTCCATTCTTTAGAAAATGGTGAATTATTTTGTGGGATAAATGATGAATTATCATTCTTAAGGTTGTTTTTCTCTTTATTTGGTATAATATAGCTTTTAGATGGATCATCGCTCCTTTTATTTTATTTTCATCAGTCATTTCGGTAGTGACTTTGTAAGATATGAGAGCTAGTTGTTTTTCCATCTCAGTAAGTCATTCTAATAACTTGTTGTGTGATGTATTGTGTGAATCCACCATTGTAATGAAAAATGGGGGAGAGAGAAGAAAGGTGCGATCGAGCAATCAACCCTTAGAAAAGTGAATTCTAAGATGGAAGAGAGGAATAGGTTTTAAATATTGAATAGCTCAACGCTTAGCAAAATGAATGCTAAGATAGAAGAGGAGAATAGGTTTGAAAGCTCGACCCTTAACAAAGTGAATGCTAAGATGGAAAAATAAAAAAGGTGTGAAAGCTCAACCCTTCGCAAAGTGAATGTTAAGATGAAAGAAGTGAAAAGGTGTGACATCTCTACCCTTAGCAAAGTGAATGCTGCGATGGAAGAAGCAAAAAGGTGTGAAATCTCGACCCTTAGCAAATTGAATGCTAGATGGAAGAGATATTGAAAATATTTGATTTGGTCATCCATTAACAACATGAATGTTAAGATGGACAAAGCATGAAATGATGATAGACTACTCAACCCTTTACAATGTGAATGTAAAGATGAAAGAGTTTAAAAATCAAATTTGTTCAACCCTCAATAAAGAGAATGTTAAGGTGGAAGAGACTTAGGGATGGAAAAAGGTTACTCAATTCCTTACAAAGTGAATGTAAGAAAAGAGGAGTGGAAAATATTTGATAGAATCAACCCTTAACAATGTGAATGTTAAGATGGATGAGGTATTTGAAAATATTGTTAGATTTGACCCTTAACAACATGAATGTCAAGATGGATGAAGAAAAAAATGTTTGAAATGGAAAGTCCAATTATGGAACTCTTAGCAAAAGAAATGATAAGATGTGAGAATTATTGTATAAGCTAAGTGATGTGCTTAAAATTTTGACAAATTGAATGTACAAAAGAGATGAGACTTTTACAATGTTAATTTTCTCAACTCTTAACAAAATGGATGTTAGGAGAGACAAAAAGGTTTGAAATATTAACTCCTAACAAGATGAGTGTTAAGAGAAATGAAAGGGTGTGACTTTGTAACCCTTAACAAAATGAATATTGTTAAGGTAGAAGAGGGAACGAAAGGTTAGATTAGAGGACTCCTAACAAAATGAGTGTTAGAGATGAAAAGAGTGGAAAGCTCAACCCTTAACAAAGTAAATTCTTTGATGGAAGAGGTGGAAATGTTTTGAAAGCTCAACCCTTAGTAAATTGAATGCTAAGATGGAAGAGGCCAAAAGGTTTGAAAGCTCGACCCTTGGAAAAGTGAATGCTAAGATGGAAGAAGCAAAAATGTTTGAAATCTCAACCCTTAGAAAAATGAATGCTAAGATGGAAGAGGTTGAAAAATTATTTGAAGGTGACCTTAACAATGTCACTTAAGAAAAAAGGAGTGTGAAATGATTGATAGATTACTCACCCTTAACAACTTGAATGTAAAGATGGAGGATAATGTTTTGAAAGAAAAAGTACAATTATGGAACTATTAACAAAATAGAATGTAAGGTGGAAGAGACTTATGATGACAAGTTAAGTGATTTACTTGAAATCCCTTTGAACAAAGTGAATGTAAGAAAAGGAGGGAAGATTTAACAAGAGGTTTTCTCAATTTTAAAATGGAAAGAGAATGTAAAATTAACAAGATGAGTGATCAATGAAAAAAATTAGTGTTAAGAAAGAGACTAAAAGTTTGAACAATGTTAACTTGTTAAAATAAGGTGAGTGTTAAGGTGAAACGAAAGAGTTGACTTGAATAAAGTAACAAATCGAGATGTCAAGGATTAGAAAGATGATGAAAGTGCTTAAGTGCAAATGCAGATGTCCACAACTCAAGACTTAGACTTATTTGAAAAGTGACAATTTCAAATGAAGAAAAATTTGGAAAGGATGGACAATCCAAAATAAGATTTGAAAAAGTGTAAAAGGGAGATAGTGAATGATTTCCAATGAAGGAAAAGGAGGATAATAAAAGATATGAGAATAAATCCAAATAAGGAAAAATTGGTGATTTTGGAAAGAGGTGAAAATGAAACCAAATAAGGAATATTTGGGAAAGTAGAAAAGATATGATATGAGAATGAACCCAAATAAGGAGTATTTAGGAAAGATTTAAAATAAGACAAAAGTGGATCCAAATAAGGAGTATTTGGAAACATTGAAAAAGAGATACAAAAGTGAATCCAAATAAGGAGTATTTGGGAAATATTGAAAATGATACAAAAGTGAGAATGTACAAGATGAGTGTGGAACGTAACTCACTAAAATGAAAAGAAAGAAAGAAAAAAGTGAAAACAAAAGTTATGTTTTTATGGATGTTTTGGCCTCTACCTTAGATTATATGGGTCAGTGTGTGTCTTCCTAGGTGGTTCTCTCAACTAGGTGTTAGCAGTATACCCAAGCGAGCACGGTGTTATTGCTAGTTCCTAACTTTACTTTACCCCCTTTGAAACAATGAGAAAATATCTTACTCAAATGAATCACACTGGGGTGTCCACTACTGGATATCCATTACTCTAATCTCACACGGTGTACTAGTCATGTAGGATGGGGGTACCCATTTCATCAGTTAGTTCCCTCAATGTGCCGACTACTTTGGGGTTCTTTTGGTATTGATGATAATGAGTTTTATGGCTTAAGCCAAAGCACTTCCCACAGTTAAGAAGATGGGCAATAGCTTTGTCACCCTGACCTGCAAATATAGGGTGAATTGTTCATTTTTATCTTGTTTAAAGATGAGATTGTCTTAATTGTTATTCTTTGACCGAGAAAACCTACAATTAGTAGACTATTTTTAAACGTCATTCAAGGCAACCAGTAATTGGTATATTGTTTTTAAAATTCATTCAAGGCACATGCAGTTAGTAATTTAAGAATATCCTCATTTAGATCCAGTCTTGCAAGCAAGGATTAAATATGTTTTCCTGAGAGGTATAGAAGACAAGATGAAATAAGCTATCCCATGTTTATTTCCAAGATCACTTATAAAGTGCGAGGAAAGAACATACACGTGATTCTTACTTTGATTAAGAAAAGAAAAGGTTAATTCCCAAATAACACCTAAGAATGATCACATTTATGATTTCCAAGATCACTTATAAAGTGTGATGAAAGAGCATACACATGATCATTTTAGTGTGATTAGACTCACAAAAATAAAAATTGACAACAAAATGTGAGCAAAATTTCCACCACAAAAGTGTTAGTTGTGCAAAAATGATTAAACATTTACAAAAATGCCTAAAAAGTGGAAATAATTGGACAAAAACATTTAATAACCTTGCACGAAGCAAGTTTCACAATTAGTATATTCTAAGTGAAATTGACAAAGAAAATTAATCAAAGGCCCTAAGTTAGAAAGAACCTAATTAATTAGTTAAAATACCTAATTAATTAATTAATTAATTAAAATAACTAATTAACTTAAATAAAAGAACTTAACTAAATTCCTTAATTAAAAATAATCTAATGAAAGTAATTAAAAATAAAATAAATAAATAATAAACAAAGCTAGACATAAGCTAAGTCTAAATCTAAACATAGAATAAACACAATTAAATAATACATGAAGTTGAAATTTTAACATTAGACCCTAAAATTCCTATACCCTAATGTTAAACTAGTTAAAACGAAAATGAAAAACCTTGAAATGCAAAGGCTTTTAGGTTTATTTTCTCAAGTGGTTTTTTTTTTTGGCTTTGTGGTTGGTTTGTGAATGGTTGGCTTTGTTTATTTTTGCAGGCCTCGACAGGAGGGATCAAGGTATTGGTCCGGATGAGATGGATTTGGGGTCTAGATGGGAGAAATAAGGTGGTAGGTCATGGCATGGCAAGTGTCCCGATGTGTGGTCATGAACTGACATGACAATGAGGGCTTGACGTGCAAGGAGTGGGCTAACACAGTGGGAGCACAATGGAATGTCGATAGGGTCAAGTGTTCGATGATACAAATGGATCTAGGGTGGACCTGATTAGAAATGAGGGCTTGGGAGTGGGATGCATGAAGTAAAGCAGTGGTGATCAGGGTTAAACTCGGTGTAGGGGAGGTGGTGATCGATTGGTGAGGGCTCGCGCAGAGATAGTGAGTCGGAGTTAGGTTGACGAGGGGTAGAAGGTGGCTTGGTCGACTTGAGTACAAATCAGGTTAGGAAGTGGGGATGGGGCTCAGACTCAGAGTTAGGGCTAAGTTGGGCTAGGAGGGGAGGTTAGGTTAGGGTCTAAGGTAGACAGGGAGTTAGCTCAGCGAGCCAACTTGGGAGGTGAGGTAGGTGAGCAGTGGAGGGGTGTGAGGGTAGCTCATAGGTAGCAAGGGAGGTAGCTCATAGGTAGCGAGGGAGGTAGCTCATAGAGTAGTGAGGGAGTGTAACTTGTAGGTAGCGAGGGAGGTATATCGGTGAGCCAAATCACCGATCTAATTTAGGAGGGGTAGATAAGTTGGGAGGTAAGGAGGGTAGATGGAAGGGTTTTAGCTGGGGGAATGTGCAGGTTTAGGCAAGGTTTTGTAGACCATTTTTAAAATTTTTTTACCAATTTTTATGCATGAATTAAACCACCAAACAATGTTAGTATAGAATTCAAATTTTAAACCCTAACCAAACCACCACTACATTTAATAATGAAACAAAAACACTTTGGGGATGTTGTTTTGTTTGCTTTGATTTTATAATCTAGTTTTCTACACTAAAAAATTGTCTAAAACACCTGCAATCAACATAAAATTGTAAAAAATAACAATAACAATAAAAATATTATTTTATTTTTGTGATTTTATAAACAAACTACTGCTATAGCAAATCCTCCCATAATGCATCCTGTAAACATACAACAATACACCAAACAACAAAAAATCACACTAAAAACAACATTAATGACATTAAAACCAAATTCACACAAATGTTAGTATAGATTAAAAACTACATTACAAGGTGAACACAAGATCAACCAAGAATGAAAGCAGTGCAGGTGTGTCCCATTGGGCATGCCAGAATGTGAGCATGGAAAAAACTTAGTAAAACAAATAGATAAGCAGAATAGAAAACCTAATCCTCCATGTCTTTCTTGCAAACCTCATATAAGGTTGTAAGAAGCTTTTGAGCTTGTGCAACCTTGTATATTTTTGATTGTTTGATGCTCTTGATATTAATCTCCAAAGAGAATTTGTAAATGCTACGAGCTTGGATACACAAGGATGCAGATATTAAATTAGCAGAAGTTGGCTACAATTTTCTCAAAGCTTATGGGGATAAGTTTACAAAGTAAATGGTCTGATTTTATAGCTAAGAGTATGGTAATGAAAGGTGGATGAAAGCTTGACTAAGCTCCAAGTTAGTAATTGTAATTACCCAAGTTAACAAGTAGACTTGGCAATAGCAATAGCAGATTTACAGGGGTAGTAGACATTTGGAATAATAGAAGTTACATCTGGAAAGGTGATTGCATGTACAACTCTATTGCCTCTCCTTTCTAGGAATCTAGAACTAGAGTTCAAGTGGAGTTGACCGGAATGAGGAAGTGGATTTCAAAAGGAGTCTAAGTAGTAGTTGACCAAGAAAATAGGTACATTTTCATTAGCTACAATGTGCAAGATAAATAATTAACCATTTATTTAATAAATGATAATTAACTTAGCTAAGATGGGTAAGAGACTAGTTTAATTAATTCTAACAAGGTGCAGTGTGCATGATTAATTAATTTGAATAATCAATCATAAGCGGGTATGAAATGGGATAATACTGGGAACAAGTATGTAATTTTGGGGTGTCTACAGGTATGACCTCAACACAATAGTCAAATACCAACAATAAATTAAAACATAAGTCAATTTCTATTTTATTTATCTATTTAAACTTAAAGCTATAGTATTATTGTGGAATGAAATATTCAACTAGTGGATATGTCGCGTAATTTGGAAAATGCATGATTAGAAACTTGTATAAATCACAAAATAATGATAATAAGCTAGAGAAGACCTATAGGGCATGACTTCTAATTCATTGATGCTAACATATCAACCCAAATATTTTCACCCCAAAGCCATGTTTTCCAATTGAAAAATATTTTAGTATCATAAATTCCTTATAAACCATTAAAAAATTTAGGATTATTAACATGTGTCTAACCTACAATTATAAATTGAGAGTATTATAGTGGAATGAAATCCTTACCTAGTGGTACATACCATTTGGTTTGTAAACTTCCCATAACTAGAAATTGTTATTACATCACATGACAACAATCACAAGTTAGAGGTGGTCCACAAGGTATGATTTTGAAACTACTAGATATGTTAACATCAAAGAGTAGGAGGATAACACATCAACTCAAGTAATTTCACCCATTATTACATATTGTTTCATTCACATTGAAATTTGGTTCATATTTTGCAAATTTAACATGAATAATGTTGACATCACATTGTGTTGGGAAAGAAAAAGAATTTAAATGTTTAAAAATAAAATAGTTGTAGGTCATTGATAAGGCTCTCAACGGACGGTATAGATCGACTAGAAATATTTCAAACTGTAGCATTTTGTCATTGTGAATTATTTGGTCATATGAACATTATGGGCAATTTATATAGGTATTAGCTCATAGTATAAAAGAAGTAGGAATCAACTTATAACTGCTTATAAATGGTTTATTTTTTATAAGACGTGTATTATTAAACTCTAAATTTATAGGAATCAAGCACATGATCAAAACTACTATAGTTTGCATGTAGAAGGATAAAAAAATCTAGTTGTATCAAATTTTTGAAGAGGATCAACATTTGTAGAACAAGGTATCATTTGTAGGCAAAAGAATATATTCCATGAGAAGGTATTTTTATTATATTTTGTTCTATACATATCATTGTTTACTTATCTTAGTTTATATACCTAAGTTAATCTAGAATTTTTTTCTAAATTATAAAAATGTGAGTTTTAAAAGTATGCCAATCAAATTTAGGAAAGGTAAAGTTTGGCCAATCACATGATTTTTAGAGGTTTGTTCACTTTTTATAAATAGAAATCCTTCCTCGCTGACCTAAACAAGTCATAGAGACATGCATGCACATTAAAGGAATATGTACATATATATACTCCATGTCAATGATCTTGTAGAAGTGGTTTTATCATTTTTGTAGACATGATTGCAAAAATAGATTAAAATATCTCATATTGTAAAATTTAGTAAAAATAGAAATATTAATTAGAGGAGGGTTAGAAAATCATGATTAGAATATGTACCTTGTATTTTACATACTTGATTCAAAACATAAAACTGAAAAAAATCATAATACTCTTAAAATGGAGTGGGAAACAAGATCTAAAAGTTTTACAGTCTCTAGATGAAGCTTGTTGGACATGGCGGAAGATGACTGGTAGTCGCCATTGTTCATTATTATAGATAATGAACCCCACATGTTGCAAGTGATCCCTAATATCTATTTATTTTGATGTCCTAAAACTTAATGATAATATTTCTTTACTCTTGATAAACAAAACCCAAGTTTAAATGTATAAAATAATGGGAAAAAGTTTACAAATTACTTCTCTTTGATTAAATTTCAAACCCTAGTGATTCACCCAATAAAAACATAGATAAAATGCAATATGGTCACCTAGGTATAACTTCAATGAAATTTTCTTTGCATATCAACTATAGAATCATATATCATGTAGTTTTATACATATCTGGTATGGGTTCAAACCCAAGATAAGCCTCAATTGTCTCTCTTAAATGCTCAATCAATGTAAGCAAATGATTCCTTTATTGGAAAAATAATATAAAAACAAAAATATATTAATTAAGGGAATACTTTGGATATGTGTAACTGAGTTTGATTGCTCTTGTAATTTCTTGGAGTGATCTCTAGATTTATAAATAACTTATAGAGTGATATAGATATGTCTGAAAGGAGATATAGGGTGTTTGTTTATATAGGGTTCCATAAAATAATTTCCAATGAAATACAACAAATTCAAGTATAGGTTGACCATGAAAATATGCCCAAGTGAGAAAATGACCATTGGAAAGTAGGTGACGAGAAACGAAGATGGATGATTGATAAAAAAAATTGCTAATTGATTTAACAACATATTAATTTATGTTAAACCCTATATTATTTTAGAATAACATATGATAAATAAATGATAAAGCACATATTTGACACAAGCATTAAGCTAATGAGAATTGAAACCCTAGGTGTAAGAGAGGGAATCGAAGACTTGGCTGATTTTGCAATGAATCCCAAAGTGTATTGGACTAGAAAACTAATAAACAGGAGGAGCAAACTGTCGCAAACCGTTCCTGGTAGATTCTGGAATTACTATATATGCCTGGACTAGAGCGGCTAGATTGGGTTAGGGACGCTTGGGTATTGGAGACCTATGTTAGGTGCCCATGATTGCGAAAATGGTTGGAAATTGATTCTTCTTGTGTCACAGGATGTTCGCTAACCTTTGTTTTTAGTCTCTTGTGTGTTGTTGGATGATCATTGTATTATATTGTAACTTGTAGAGCGAGAAATAACTTGCAAAACCACAAAACACATCAAATCCTAAAAATAAAAAGATGAAAATGGGGAGTCAGACTGACCCCAATGGTCACCTAAAAGAGTGAGCTTACAATTGAGTGCTACACTACATCTCAAACTCCATGTAGTTCTTGTGCATGTGTGCAAGAATTGTGCCCTAGGAAGATCTTGTGCAAGATGCACTTGATAGTGAGCAATATCTAGATGTAGCAATATAGATAGATGTTTGGATGTCTGTTGTCACCCTCAAATGAACTTCCCTTCCTAATTGTCTAAGTCATAAAATTACAAAAAAAATTGAGTTTGGTGCCCTTGAGTGAGTGTTGAAAGATAGTATTTTGAAAATTAATGAACTTTCCAAGGACTTTCTTTCATGAAAATCATTACCTTAGGTGGTGATATTTCTTCCCCTTTCCAAAAAGGCATTCTTAGAAGTCCTCCTTGAAATCCTTGTACTTTTTAAGTCATGGCTCGGCGATAGCTTTGAAATTTATCCCTTTGGCGATGGTGGAGATGCGGAGGTATTTTATTTGATCTTTTTTTGCATAATTAAGTTGACACTATTTGGCCCAGGCCTGCAGGGATAATTGAAACAAAATATGCCTAAAAGATTAAAGAGGCCCAAAAGGGGCAAGTAAGATCAAAGGGGAGCGCCTACGTGTCCAAAGGGAGGATCAGATCGTAGAGCCATGGAAGAATTCAAGGTTTTAAACCTTTTGGACAAAAGTTTAAAAAGTGGTAAGGTAAATCATTTTCCCCATAACCCGAGCGAATCTAAGGGTGCCACATGTCCAAAGAAAGCCGATGCGGAGCGGCGGGCCGGCGAAGGTAAATTGGGATTAGGCATTGGTGTCCATTTTGCATAAAAACTCAAAATGATACAACAAAGAGGTTGCACCCGTTTCCAACCAGGGTTGTGCCACGTGTCCATGCCAAGGATCAAGCTGCGAAAGAAAAAAAAGTCGCCAAAGATAGATGTCAATTACTACATTTTCTCTCTTAGGAATCATATGAATAGTGGTATGTGATTAGGAACAAGAAATGTACCCAAGTGCATGATTTAATCTACACTAATGGTCATGACCAAAAGAGGACATCACAGGGAGTGTTCATGATAAAAAATTGACATCACTAGTTATCATGTGTCATCATTAGTTCTCAATATGAGTAAAAACTTAGAAACAAAGGATAAATAGGACCATACAGGTGTAATGGATGTCTTAGGAAAATTTAAAGCGTAATTAACTATGTTTTTGGGTGATTGATGGTGGTGAAAGAGGATGTCACATCAAATAAAAGGGGGGAAATGTATTTCAAAAGGATCCTAATATGAACTAATGGTTAAAGTTTCCTAAAAGTTTCTTAAAATTCCTTTGTTTCCATTCTGCCTTGCTACAAAAATTATGTGTCTATATAAGGCCCTTCTTTGATGTCTGTGCATGCATGCATAACAATGGAGAAATAAAATGAATGTTTACATGAGAATATTCCTAAGGGAGGGAAGGGTTTTCTCTGCAATTTGTTCCATGAATATTATAATCTTCTTATAGACACCAGAATTAGGTCACCCTAATTCACATACGGGTGTATGCACCTTAAGACCACCCCTTCGTAATCCCCCACAGTATCTCTATCCTTCTATCAAGTTACCTTTACCTTGTTTTACTACCTATGGTTTCACCTACAACCATAAAACAAACCAAAATAAATAAAAACAAACTTCTCCTCCTATGTGTGTTGTTAGAGTGGGCATTTACCTTAGCTCATCAAACAACTTAACCTCCTTGTAATTCCTCCCACGATGTCAAAACAACATTTAAGCCATTATAAAACTGTTAGGTATATCCCTTAAAAGGAAATGGTTAAAACCTAAATTCAATCAGTTCCCGTAATTGATGTCTTGATCTAGACCTGTGGATCTTAGTGCCGATCTTTGTTGAAATGAAATTGATTATATATAAACCATATCAGGCTCATTTACCCAAGGATTATGTAAATTCATTTCCAATTGCATCCATCCTCCAAGCCCATTGGTCCAACATCTTTCCTTGATCGAGTGTGGATCCTTTTACGAGAAGTTAAGCCTCATATACCTCTTGTTATACTAATCTCCCTTTGGAGCCATCTATCTGCATATATATCAATCAACTTGGTTTCCTCATCGTCAAGGTAAGTCTCTTTTTATTGTAACAATTATACTACATTATCAAATTCAATATCGTACAACCATCAGCCTTGGACGTGCTCAAGAAAGATAAAGCAACATATTAGGTGTTTTCCATATAGAACTCTAAACATTACAAATCTTGTTTAATTAATATTTTTTTTCACAGTGATCAACATCGATCACCTAGTGATTAGGAACAAGAAATCCCAAGATACATGATTTAATGGATCTACATCGATCCGTGTTAAAAGAGGACATCCTATATTGGAATTTCTCATATATCTTGTCATATTTTCTTAAAATCCTATAAACATGGCTAATCATGTAGTTTAGGAAAATTTAAAGCGCAAGCTTTTGTTTCTGTTAGATAACTCTTCCAGGAGCATCTTACAAACCAGAAACCATCTTCAACCTAACAATTTTAAAACAACCACTGCCTTGTGGGAGCATTATGACATATAAGACCCTACTTTGAGTTGAGCTTGTGCATCATAACGATTCATACATCCAATTCGAATGATTTATCACGGAGCAGTTGGAAGTTATAATCCTTATAGACACCAGAATAGAGTCACGAATTCACAACTATTACTGGGAAGATTTTTTCAATCCCCCCAGTATCTCTATTATTGAAGATGTTACCATTATGTCCTACCATCTACAAATTACACATATTAAATAAAAACATTTCAAACAACTTAACCTTAATATCTCATCAACATTTAAGCCATTATAAAACTAGATCCCATAAAAGGAAATGGTTAAAAACCAATTTCCCGTAATTGAATCCATTATCATGCCGATTTCTCAGTCTTTCCAAGCATTGTCTTGGTCCAAAGATCAGACGAGAAGTGGCCCAAACCTCTTGAAGCCATAACACAACTTGGTGTCAAGGTAAGTCTCTTTTTAAGGAACCATCAGCCTTAGTGCTGAATAACCCTTTGTTTAATTAATCCTTCATGAGATTTTCTCATATTCTTGTCATATTTTCCAAAAAACTCGTTTGCAAGCCATATTATTATCTAACATCTCTCTTCATACATCTTCGAATGTTGTCAGTTGGATTTCAAATGTGCAGGGAAGATTTTTCACATTCTACCATCCATAACTTAAGATATAGTCTTATATAATTTGTAATCTTGCATGGTTTCCCAATTTAAAAGAGAGTTAACACTTGATCCATACATTTCACCATATTATTATCTAATGTTATCGATGTTCTCCGGAAGAGGAGTCTATTGCATTATCCATACATTTTGATGTTATCGATGCATGTATCGGTAAACCCCTGTTATTTTCTGAGTTTTAGTGGTTTGTTTCACTTAATAAGATCGAATCCTAAAATACACTAAAAAAAATCTATCTTCGAATTGCACTTATGGAGCAACATCTCAATAATGTGACATGCTAATGTAACTGAATGATAAATTTAAAAATTGAAACTAGTAGAGGAATGAATACACTTATTGGAATACAAACCCTATTGCCTCTTTTGAAATTGATCCTCAATTTCCCCAGGTGGATGGAAACATTTTTTTTCCACAGTGGAGAAGTATCATCTCCACATAGAGAAATGTCAATGTAAAATGGAGAAGTAATGGTACCTAAATTTCAATGTCAGGGGGTCCACAGTGACCATGCCAAGGGACAAATTAGTATACTTCTTGGATAAAAAAGTAAACAATATGATATATTGGTAACCTCATAATCAATGGGTCCAAAACTAACCCTCTAAGTATAAAAAATAGATACTTCCCAGTTGAAGAAGTAATCAAATATAATATCTTTGTAACCTCTAAAACCTAATATTTAAATTAAGTTAATTGCATATCCCACTTTTGAGGTGAGGGAGGTCCGTGCATGTCAGTTATCTAAATAAAAAATTGATGTGTATATGTTAACACTATAAAATAAATTAAGAGCTATATGATTATTGTGAAAGGATCACCTATGTAAAAAACATGTCTATAAGGATAGAAATATGTCACCAAAAAGACATAATATCAATGCTTAAATTGATATGTAAACATAAAAGGATGCCATCATGGAATCTCAATAATAACATGTATTTAGATATATACAAAAAATGTAACCATGAAGGATCATAGATAACTATAATACTTGATGCATGAGCATCACTTGTAAATACTAAAACTTTGGTTTTCCTAGTTATTTAGGATTATGAGGGTTCATTTGATTGTTCTTGGCATGTTTCTAGCCATTTGGACTCCTATAACATGTAATAAGTGGTATTTGTAAGTTTCCCTCCAAAACCATATTTCAAATGTTTTAAGTTGTCTTTGTGTGTTATGGGTCTAAGAGATAGTGTAGGTTTAATAATGATGTAAAAATGGGTCATGGGATATAACTTCACCTAAGACTTGACCTACTTAACCCTAACAAGGTTTTAACTCGCTTTGGTTTGCTTAATCATAGGTAAGGTGGTTTGAAACCTAACTACCTATATTATCCTCATTATCATCATAAGCATTTGAATAGAGGTGTGTAAGGGAAGGAGATAGATGTGGAAAGAAGGAAGTTGGCCATATAGCCAAGAAAAGACTCAAGAACAATTGTAATAATCTCTTGAAGATATCAATAAAAGGATCCTTGAGCAAGAGTTTGTAAAATATTAATCAAATATGAAACAATGCATGGAGTTTATATTATATATTTAGTAATGGATTTCATTGCAGGTGTAAGAGATAATAGAGGACCTTGAATATCTTGAGTTGTAGGTGTGAAAATGAGTTTACAAGTATAAGACTTCAATGAATGTGGTTTTCCTTTCAAGGGTTTAAGACAAATTGGTAAGAAATAAGAAGTTGGTTTATTGTTCCTTCGAATTCTTAAATGCATGAATACTCTCTAATGATGTAAGAATGTGTAGGAAAATTCTAGGACTATGAGAATTTTAAAAATGACTTAACTTGGAGTATATTAGAAATACAATTTGTTTGAGGACTACTCAAGTAAGGGTTTGAAGCTAAAAAACAATGAACAATATATTTTCATGATGAAGTGAGGTTATCAAGTAAGAAAAGAGGTTCGTACAAGTATTTTTAGTCATCAAGGAGTCTCATTGAGTTGAAACAAAGATAGATAAACAAAATAACCTCCTCTCAGGTTGGTTACCTTGTTCTAGGGGTTTAAGGTAAAGAAGTTTGCATAGTGTTATTAAGGAAACTTTGAACATTGTTGTAAGTTAAGGATTAAGGGTTTATAGGTGTATTCAAGGTGAATTAAGAGTATCAAGATAATGAAAAGGTGGTTTATGTTTTATTAAATTGATTATGAAGTGCTAATATCATAGAGAAGAAGAGTTCTAGTTCAAACTGGTAAACACAGTCATGATTGTTATAAAGTTAGTTTTGAGGGCTTGCGAGAAAACTTAATAAAAAATATTAATCCATGTTTATGATACATGTGGAGAGTTTGGGAGGTGTCTAAAGGTGGAAAGTAGTCAGAATAATCATTTTTTAAACTCGGAGCAATAGTTTATTATAAAAGAGAAGGAAATTACTACATGCACAGTCTTAAACATACATGTGACAATCATACCATTCTCGTGAAACAATCATCATAGAAGCCAAGTTTATGAAACAAAAAAAAATATTCATATTGGTAGGGGAGTGAATGAATGTGAATTCTTAAGGAGTGAGAATAATCACTATGAAACCACCAAATCAAGAAATAATCTTGACTATTGCCATGTTTCAGTCATCTAGATAAGCCTTAGAGGAACAAGTGTTTGCGGTAGAAAGTTCCTTGAACGAAGTACATGTGAGTAACTTAGTTGGTTAATTGAGTTGGTATCAAGGGAAATGAGATAGTGAGCGAAAATAACTCATAAGAATCCAAGAAAAGGATAAAAACATAGCTTAGAAGATAAAGTGGTGTTAAGAGCAAGTAAGAACTAAGTAGCGAAATTAGGGAACATAACATGATTGATGATAATAGGGTAAATGAAACATTGAAAAGTGGATTGAGAAAGGTTGATAGGTTTGATGCAAGGTGGATAAGATGTTTAATTCAGTGGGTAAACGATAAAACCCTAAGAAGTCAGTTAAAACCCTTAAGAAGGCCTAATAGACCTAATAAAAAAGGAGAAATTGGTGTTGGGAGAGTTGTATTGAGAGGTTGATGATGAAATTAACCATGAAGCAAGAAATCCATTATGGGTATCATAAAAGATAAACACTTCTTCATGAAAGTTTACATTATTTCCTAGCTACAAGCTTTAGTTGTATGAAGGGATACTAGATAGGGCTAATTGTGAATGTTAAAATGAGAATAACATTTGATTGGATTTGTTTTATGAGCTGAAACTTTAGATTAAGCTTAATGGTCCAAATGGGTATTTGAAAAACTTAACAGTGAGAGAAAATTCATTGTGGAAATTTTTATCTATCAAAATTTGTATTTTGACCGGCTACAAGCTTATATGAAGGTCTGAATCATAAATGGGTAAAATTGATGGTTTGAAACTTCTTAAGGTTATTGATCATGTTTTTTAGGTGAATTTGAGCCTATGCAAAGTATATTTATCCTTTGGTTTAGTTTTTTGATGTATTTTGGTTTTTGTGAGCAAATGTAGGCTTCTTAAGGGTGTACATGTTATATAGTTTTGGTGATAGTGAATGAGCTGAAAAACCTTATTTTTTGAACCAAGAACTTGATATTTTCTACCATCAGTACTTATATGTTGAGGGGAAAATATTATGTCTCATTGTAACAAAAAAAGGGAAAATTTTATGCCTCACTTGTAATAATAGACCCTAATAGGATCAAAATCAAGCAATGAAGCATGCAACAATAACATGTCCTTCCTTTGCTCCCATTCCTGCGAAAATTTCACAACCCACTCCCTCTACATCTTATTCTCCCCAAAATCAAAAGGATTATGATGAATGAAAGCCTTGAACAGAAATTTTTGAAATAAATTTATATCCTTGGAGAAACAACAAGCCCGATCTTATAGAAATTACCTAAATCCTAACCGAGGGAAATATTCTATCCAAGGATTCAATCAAGGGTATATCCCTATATAAATCAATATTCAAACCAAATATATGGGAAAAATCAGCAAAATGACAGATGGCAAGGTCAAAATCTATATCTTCCACTTCATCCAACTCCTACTCAGTCATTTTCTGCTGCTAGCTCAAGTAAAGCATTGTTTCCAATGAAAAATAATGTTAGTCAAGAGACAAAATGGCGTTTTCCATTTAATCAGCCACATAATCAACATAATTATGAAAATGCATTGCAAGATCAGGCCCTTATGGTTCAAAATTCTTCCAATCAGTATGAACCATTGATGGAAACAACCAAATTTAGTATGGAAGAAACTCAATAAGTCAATCCAGAGACTAATCTTATGTTCTTTGGGGATGGTGAATTATATGTGGTTAATCAAGTCGCAGATCGCTCAGACAAGAAGTAACTCCACATGGCAGATAACACAAGGTCAAAGAAAAGGAAAATAAATGTGATTTTTCCTTCCCCTATTACCCCAGTCTCGCATGATAATCCTAATCAGGTTGTAGATTTTGGTAAAATTTTAGCCTCATCCATCTTTTTGTGGATCACTCAGAAGCTGCAAAATGAAAAAGGTCCATAATATTCAAAAATTGCATAACATTGAAGACCCACGAAACATACAAGTTTCACCAACCAAAGAAATTATGTAGATCAAACAAAAAAGCAAGGAGAACATTGTACCTCAAATACACAAATCCAACAATCTCCCTTTCAACATTGTTTAGTAGATGAAGAAGACAAACGTGAATGTGATAATGTGGGATGCCCTTGACTATTCCATCACAAAGAGATATCTTACATGAAGCTTTGAATCAACTCTCCCTCAATATGAACCAGCATCTCAAAGAGCTCATACTGCTACTCAACCTATGCCAAGCAAAGGAAGAAAAGTAATCAAAGTTTTGAAGACCCCACCCTTTTATATGTCTTTAATTATAGACAAACATTTGGTTCATAATTGCATGATTGACTTAGGGGATAATACTTATGTAATGCCTAAAAAGATTGTTGATATCCTAGGTCTTAACTACAACCTTGTTTTTAAAGGTGTTCTACAACTTGATGGGTCGATTGCTAACATTTTAGGAGTAATCAAAGACCTTGAGTTAACCCTCCATGCTTGTCCAAGTATAACCATAATTCAACATGTCTTAGTCATTGACCTACCTCTTTTGCTTGCCATTTACAAATTTCACAGCTAAAGTGGTTAGCTATTTGTCTTCAGATTGGTCTCATATGCTCGTAAGAACTAGATATGGTACTAGATTTACCATACAAGTTGAGCCAATTTTCTCCTATCATGTTGAGTCTTATGACCCTACTCCTCTCCAATCTAATTATCTCATACATGAAGATCAAGAGCATGAATCAGTTTCAATTGAATAGCTTATCCCTCCTTCAATTCCTAATCTTTTACTAGATGAATGGGCCAATGAGCACTATGAGTTTGATCCTTATGACACAGTTGTATAAATTAGACTTGGAATGTACTGAATTTATGAAGAAGATATTACTTTCCCCACACCACTTAAGTAAGAAAATGATCATGCTTATGGATTATGGAAAATGTTCTTTAATGGTTCTAGAAGCAGAAATGGAGTTGGGGTAGGTGTTGTATTAATTTCTCCAATGAATGAGAAATTCTTCTTTTCTCATAGGTTGTAGTTTTCATTTTCAAACAACATAACAGAGTATGAGGCATTGGTGCATGGTCTTCTAATCGATGAAAAAGAGACAAATCAAAGCCTTGAATATCTTTGAAGATGATGAATTGGTCATCCACTAAGTTAGAGGGAAATGTGCTACCAAGAATAATCTACTCAAATATTATAAGCATAGAATATGGGATCTCTTGGAGATTTTTAATGCTATTGATTTGCAAGTGGTGCCAAGAAAATTGAACAAAGAATAAAACTAGACAGAAACCGATGGATCACAATTTTCACAGGTTAAAGATCTCATCCAAGGAAATCAATAACATGTGAAGTTAGTGATTAGACCATCAATTCTCATGATAATGAAGTCAGATGGAAGGTATTTGAACAGTGATGAACAAATTGTTCAGTTCATCAGAATGAAGCTAAGTTTTCTTCAAAAATGCAATTTGATTTACATGAAATCTATGGTGATCAAATCATTCAGCTGAAGAATAAACAAGTTTCCTAAATGATTGATCAGTCTTGAGAACATATTTTCAGTCTTGATGATGAATTTCAAGGAGAAGAGAAGAACATAACAACAAAGCAAGAATATTGTCAACTAGTCACAATTGTATAAGGAAAGGAGTTTTGCTTGGAAAGGTATGCAATGAAAATGAGAAGTAAACGTTTATCTCATTGTGTCAAAATTGTAATGATATATTCTCATGGGATTATGAAGACCTTAAGGGGTTTAACCCAAGCATTTCCCAACATTCCATTGATATGTATCCTGATGCCAAGCCAATTAGACAAAAGCAAATGCATATCAGTCGTAAGATAGAGTCCCTCATGAGGAAGGAATTATCCAAGTTGATGGAGGCAAAAATAATATTTCCTATCAAATACTCTACTTGGGTGGAAAATCTAGTTCTGGTGAGGAAGAAGAATGGAGAAATCAGACTTTGTGTAGATTTCTGGGATTTGAAAAAAGCTTAACTAAAAGATCATTATCCTCTACCTTCTATGGACCAAATTCTACAAATTATAGTGGGAATTGAAATTTTCTCTATGCTTGATGGATATTCACGTTTTAATTAGATCAAATTCAAATAGGATGACCAATTTAAAATTGTATTTAAAACCAAGTAGGGAACATACGCATATCATAAAATTCCCTCTAGTTTATCAAATGTAGTTGCCACATTCCATAGAGCAATGGCTATTGCTTTCAAAGGGTATATCAATGATTTCATCCTTGTCTATTTGCATGATATCACCATTTTATCAAAGTAAAGATCATATCAATCATCTTGAGAAAGTCTTTGAGAGGTGTAGGAATTTGGGGTGTCTCTTAACCCAAAAAAATGTAACTTTATAGTTCTCAGGGGCAAGATCTTAGGCCACATTATTTCAAAAGATAGTATTTTTGTTGATCCATAAAGAATCTCGCCTATCCTCTCTCTCTCCTTGCCAACTCACAAGAAAGTTTTGCAATCATTCCTTTGGAAAAACAAACTTGTTAGGAGGTTCATTCCTAATTTTGTAGGTTTGGTTAGGCTTGTCACTCTAATGGTCAAGAAGGACTCAATTTTCAAATGGATAGCAGAAGCTAAAAAGAGCTTTTCCAAGATCAAACAAGAAATTACTCAAGCTCCTACACTTTTCAACCCTGATTATTCTAAGGATTTCATCCTTTATGTGTATGGAGTTGACTCTAGTATTGTTGTTGTTTTGACACAGCAAAATGATCAAAGTTTAGAAAATTCAGTGGCCTTTTCCAATCAGACACTGAAGGATTATGAATTAAGGTATAATCACATTGAGAAACAAATCTTTTCCATCATGAGGGTTCTCAATAAATTCAAAATTATGTTTGCCACTAATCATATTAAAGTTATAGTCTCACATTCCAGTGTGAGAGACTTCATTATGGGAGCAGAAATCAGTGAGAAAAGAGATGGATGGGTGACCAAAATCATGGAATATGATGTGACTATTAAAGCCACAAATTTGGTTAGAGGAAGAGCAATGTGTGAGAAGCTCACTAAAGATGCTTGGAAAATCATGAAGAATCTTATTTCTTCATGGAGGAAGAACAAGAAAAAATAACAGGCGACCCGTAGGACAAAGAAATTTGACCCAGCGCAGAAGTTGGATGGGTGATATGAAAACATTTCTAATAGTTTGCGGCTATCCTCCCAGACTAAACAAAGTAAAAAGAAGTCATTTGAGATTACAATCGATCCCTTATGCACTGATTGATGGGATTCTCTTTAAAAGGAATCTTGATGGAGTGTTATTAAGATGCATTGAGGGTGAGCAGGTGAAAAAGGTATTTAGCAAAATTTCATGATGTTTTCTCTGGTGGACACTTCTCCTCCAAACCAATAGTAATGAAAATCATAAAGGCATGATACTTCTATCCCACACTATTTTTCGATGCTCGTAAATGGGCCAGAAAGTGCAAATAATGTGCTTTATTTGTTAGTAAGAAGAGGTTGGTTTCCCTTCCAATTCATCCAATCCAAGCAGACCAACCATTCTCTCAATGGGGTTTTGAATTTATTGGCATGATTAATCCTCCATCAAGTGTTGGTCACAAAGTGGGTCTTGATAGCAATATATTATTTTACCAAACAAACAGGGGTTGTGGCACTCAAGGAGACTATTGAATCAATTATCTTGAACTTCCTTGAAGACATTGTGACAAGGTTTGGCATTCTTCAAACTATTATATTTGATAATGCAAAAGATTTCTTAGGGTTTAATATTTCTAATTGGGCTCTTGGACTTGGAATTTATTTGAAGACTTCTTCCAATTACTACTCTTAGGGTAATGGTTTGGCAGAGTCTACTAATAAGAACTTGATTAGAATCATGAAGAGAATAATGGATGTCAACCAAAGGAAATGGCATACAAAGGTGAGAAATGCTTTTTACATTGACAAAATCAAAGCAAAGAAGGCAATTGGCACTTCTCCTTACAAACTTGTCTATGGTAGGGAGGTTAGGCTTCCTTTATCTCTAGAATTGTCTTTACTAGAACTGGCCCAAAAATTGGAATTGGAAGGTGCAGATCAGAGAGAAATCGGGATGACATAACTAGTTGAACTTGAAGAAATGAGAAATTCTTCCATAGTCATATTAGAACAACATCAAATATCAACAAAGCAATGGTTTGATAAGAAGGCTACAACTCAAACTTTCAAATTGGGTGATCTGGTCTTGAAATGGGATGCAGAAAGAGATAAAACAGGGTGGAACTCTAAGTTTGATGTACTTTGGAGTGGGCCATATATCATTAGTGCTTGCAAAGAGGACAACTCTTTTGAGTTTTCTGACCTTGATGAATATGCATTACAGATCCCAGTCATTGGGATTTATCGTAAGCATTTCCATTAAGTTGTTTCATTGCCTCTTGTACATATTAGAGTTGTTACAATTCCTCCAACTTCTCTTCAGCTCATTGTTTTGTTGGTAGTGTAGGTTTACTTCGTAACAAGTGGTTGTGCACACTCTGCATGTTTCCTCTTGGAACATGTATGTTTGTCCATTTTGTACATAGTTTTTGGGACTTTTGGTTTTTGTACAGTACATTTTGCAGTGATTCATGGAGGACTCCATAGAAGTATGTTGTGGGAAGAGTTTCAAAGTTTCAAGGATCGGGTGCACACCTTACGAATCAAATGCAGAGTAACTTAAGATCTTGGGGCAGCTTGACAAAACATATTCAAAGTACCCAACAAATCAGGTTCAAGAGTAGATCAAGACATTTCAAAAGGAAGGTTCCATGGTAGCTTGCATGCATTTTAGAGGGGTGTTGTTGCATTTTATTCATGGTTTTTAGAGCAATGGAGTGGAAAATCAAATTTATTTCAATTTTCCACTCTCATTAAATCCAATTCAAAATATTTTCATGAAAAATGATCTTTTCATATAGAACATGTTAGTGTTAAGTCCAAGATGTGCTTTATGCAGATTCAGGGGTAAGATTTTCAAGTAGTAGATTAGTTATAAGGTGTATCAAGCTAGACTCCATTCCCAATGGATGCTCAAGGCTGCAAGTTTTCATATTTAACAGGAAGATATCCCCAAAAATTGCCAAATTGTTATCCAAAATTACACCCCCTGTAATTTTGAATAACTCATCAAAAATGGACTTAATCACCTTTACTCAAGAAAGCCACAGAAGACTAACTTAGCCTCTTGCGAAGTGCAAAAACTTAGTGTGTGGGTTCTCCTAACCTGCAAAATAAAGAATGAATTGAACAACTTGTGCACTTGGGCGGAATTGATGTGATTCACTATTGCGTGGCATTCTCTCAGTTTACATTACAAAAGATAAGTTCTTGGCAGCAAGCAGAGAATTTGAGTGTTGCAGGGTTGTTGATTGCGAAGGAGTCAAGGAATTGGCTGAGTTCAAAGCCATAGAGCATTGTCTTAAGTGTTCCGCAAGTTTTCTCAAACCCGTGGAACAGTGAAATTGGCATTCCTTTACGGGCTCGCGAGCTTCCCTTGCATCATTACATGGTATGCGAGCATGCATTTTCTATCTTGAGCTCCGTTGCATTCCTTTGCGGGATTGTGGGACTCCTTTGCTTTGTTGCATCATTGATTGCCTACATCTCTTGCCCTAACTCCCCGCACTTGTATCCGAGACCCTCATCCCCGAAATACACTGGAAGGGACCATGTGGTGACATAACAAGTGACCCATGTGGTCAACGATCTTATCCCCGTGACTAACCAAAAAATGCCACATGTCACCTTCATGTTCCTTTCGACCTACATATTTTCAACTGACCATATCTTTTGATTCATAGCTCCAAGTCGTGAAAAATCGTTCTTGTTGGAAATCTCTCCTCAAGCCCTTCAATCTGGCATCATTAAATTAAGATTTTAGGGAGGTTTGGTGTATGAAATAGAGGGAAAATAGTTCGGTCATTAAAGTGCAGATATAGACTGCTCAACCACCCATATTGATGAAGTATGGTGCTCCTTCATTCTCCTACAAGCAAAGTAATGTGGAGGAATGGTCTTGCAGGGGTGCCCATCATGTTTTTCAGACATTTAATGCATGTTGTTGGTGGTTGAAGACATGGATTCAAAATTTCTCTCTTTTTTCTTCATCTCTCTCTCTCCCCCGTCTTCTATATATTGTAGATTGAAGCTCATTTGAAAAGGTTGGACCCTCTCTAAATGCAAGGGTTTCATTCAGAGTGTTTCCTAAGTGTTTTGAGTTGCATGCCTCAGATTTGAATCTCTACAAGGCGTCTTTTACCTTCTTCCTCAACTGTAATGGAATGTGCATCTTCCTAAGCAATAAAATTTACATTTTGTGGCTATTCTCTTCCATAGCTTGTCTTTTGTTGCATGTTATCGCCTCTTCATTCATTGTAGGTGTGTTGTGCACATTTTATCTCCTTTGCAGGGTTTTATTTCTATTGTGCTACATGAAAATGGAAGTTTGAATGTTGTTCTGGACTATGGCACTCATGTCTGCCCTCTCCTGCATCATTTTCCTCCCATTTTCCCTCATTTGAGAGTGTCTTTCCCCCTTCTCTTGGTGTTATCACCTCTTTTAGCTTGGGATTTCCCTTTTCGTGCATATCTCTCTTCTCCTTGTCCCTTGGATTGTTGGAGTAAGATTATATAGTTGCATTTCCGGCAGTACTAGTACTTTAGCATTAGGAATAGGTAGAGGAAGTCGGCCTTCTCCGAAGGTCTGTCTCAAACATCAAGTCCCACAACTTGGACATAGTCCCATGTTGTCTCAAAGACCCGAATCTTCATGATTCATGTGTGGGTGCAATTTTGAGCTCCAACAGCTCTTTCACATTAACTCTCACAACCCTTAGGATCTTAATAATTAATACCACACCCCCATAAATTATATATACACTTTGGAACCCCATACATGCAATATGAGTGTGGATTACCCTTTGCTGGATCCATGACTATTATACTTCTAGACTCTATCATTAGCTTATTTGTTGGTCCTAGTATAGTCTTCTACTTATATCTTAATCCATATATATATATATATATATATATATATATATATATATATATATATATATATATATATATATATATAAACCATCTTTGCTAACATATAATAAGCTCATCAAATCCACCACCCCCCTTCGTGAATTAGAATCCAATATGTGCATGGTTTTCTTCATGTAGACCTAGAATCAATGAGTTTTTGAATGCAAACTCAACATATTCCAATACTATATCCCACTACTTAGTGTTTTCTCCAACCAAGCATCTCAAAAAGTTTCTCAAACTTTTATTCACAACTTACATTTTCCCATTTGTTTGTCGATGATAGGTTGAACTATACTTTATCAATACCTGATATATTCCATACGGTCCTCCAAAATATAACCCAAAAATCTACTTTTGCCATCAAAAGATGTGCTTAATGGGAATCCATGCAATCTAACCACTTACACTGAAAAATAAAACATGTATAAC